>CM061231.1:151185888-152385888 GCA_030844895.1 Ambrosia x helenae
AAAAACTAACCTAGTTTCTAATAATCTAACATAGTTAATTGTGAAGGACTAAAACTGACAAAGATGAAGAGTTTTAAATCAAAACCTGTTCCCTCTCCCTCTTTGTCTCGTCCGGCTAACAGTCTCGCCGCCGGCGAGATTTCCGGCGAGTCTAACTCGTGATTAAATGCACCAATCAACTATTTTAATGCCTCTAATACGTTTCTCCATCAATTATTAAGTGATTCCAGTCCGTTTTAAGGTAATTAAACATATTCTAAACGAATTTTAATTCCGGGTTTGAGGTGTAACCGCCGGAAACGTAAAACACTTTAAAACGAGTCGTTTTAGTGTTCATTATATAAACAGAGCTCGCCATTGTGTTTCTGCACATCCACACTTCATAAACCCACGTAAAACACGTCTTAAAACCGTCCAAGAGCTTCGTAATCGGACCTTAGGAGCGGCGGACCTATACCCTTGTTTTCGAGCATCAATCGTTATTGTAAGTCGTTTTTATTTATGCCATTTCATTCATCCAAGGATTCCGAGCAAAAGCCCCATATTTCCGACCTCAATGGGTGTCTGTTCGTGGACATTGATTTTACCTAGGGTTAGGGTTCTTGTTTAGGGATTGAATTGGGGAAGAAGATGATTATGAACTAATTGTTAAATAAATTGATTTTACAAATAAATCAACAATACAAGGTTTAGCCTAGTGGTAAGTGTGTATGTTGTGCTAACCAGGGACCCGGGTTCGAGTCCCTTAGACCCCACGGCTTCTTGCATTTCTTTTTATTATTTTCTTTTTTTGTTATTCATATTATTTATATAAATACAATATTCTTATAATATTCATAATAAATTCACTTTTTGTCCAAAAATCATGAAAATTTAGGTATAGTTTCTTGACTTATCATAGAAAATTATCTTAATTTTATTTTCTGAAAAATGAATTATTTTCGTTATTTTATTAAATTATATTGTTTTAATCATAATTAATTGATTAAAAATTCATTTTTAATGATTTTGATCTCAAAATTTTTGATAAATTATTTCTAATCATTATGAACTAAAATAAAAATGTTTGGTTCAGAAAATATTTATTTTTATTATTTTTCCTATTTAAACATGATTTAATCTCATTAAATCAGTTTTAAATATAAATAAGTTTATAAAAAAATTATGAGAAAATTATTTTCACTAATTTACATCAGAAATCATCCATTTTCTATAAAAATAGCATTTTTGGATCATGTCTTAAATTATTAGTCTTATTTATGAGTAATTAGACATAATTAATAATTTATTTATTTATACAATTATGATTATTGTATTTATTTAATTTAGTTAAAGTAATTAACTAAATTATTTCGTCTTAATTATTCAAACATATTTTATTTAAATATTCAATTGGTAATAATTATATTACCTAAACCAAATTTACAAACTTTAGTATATTATTTTTATTTTTATTTTTATACAACTTTATATTAATTCAACGTATCATAAAAAAAACTCTAATTCCCCGGATCGATCTAGCAAACCCTAATGCCTTAGACCCTAGTTACCTTAGACTTTTTAGACATTTCCTTATTAGTATGCTTACACATTATAGGTTGAATTCCTCGGAATTCCCATTACTTAGCTCACGACCGCTTAAGTTGGATTTTGCTCGCTTTCGCAAACTGTGAGTATATCTTTCCCCTTTTTCATGTTTTACACTTTTGGGGTGACTCATGTACGCTTATTACTTCACTCACTTAATCATGGTTTATTCTATTTTTACAATCGCAATTCTTGTATGTGTTTTACTTGTTGATTCGTTGATAGTGTGTACTTATGACCTGAATCATTAACCGTTCTGCGGCCTAGCATAGCAATAAATGGTACTTAATTATTGTTATGTGTGAACGATTATTCATCGCCTACTATGAGCGAATACTATATATATGTGACTCTTGATTCATTAAACAAAGGTTTGATTTTGGGTAGCATTTGTACATGGCTTGAACACTAAATTGTAGACAGTATAACACGTGAATTGCGAAACTCTTTTCTACTATATGTATTCAAACAGGGTATGCTCACCAATACATTTTTGTATTGACATATACTATTTTCGTACATGTTTCAGGTGATTATTGAGACGTTACTTTTAAGCTTTTGGATTTATATTTAAGCTTTGATTTCATTGTAATCTAGTTAGACTTAACGCTTTAGAATCATTGTATCTTTGTTTTCTCATGTAATAAATTATTCAATCAATGTATAAATATTTACACTTTTAGTCCATGAGCTATTGAACAATCGTCACTACGTGACACCTCGATGTTTCCGCCATCGGTTGGGGTGTTACAGATTGGTATCAGAGCCATGGTTATAGGGAATTAGGTTATTAGAATGCCTTTTAGCCTAGTCTATAACTAAGCTTATTTTCGCGAGTCCTCTCGTGTATATTTCTCTTATTCTTATATTTTCTTTCAAGATATTTTCGTTATGATTATTTCTCGTTATTCTTTCGATATTTTGCTTGGCGAAGAAGACACTCGTATTTCACAAACGAAACGATATCATCAAGTTAGGAGTGACATCCATACCTTGGTGATTAGTTTCACCCCTCTATATGTTATTTATCTTTGGAATATATTTTTGAGATAGGAGTGACATCCACACCTCAAAGAGTATTTCCTTCAAAAAGAAACTTAACCACTAAGCTGGGAGTGATATCTTTAACTTAGTGATTGGTTTCATTCCACAATCGTTTTCAATTTTGAAATACATCTTTGAGTTAGGAGTGAAATCCACATCTCAAGGATCTATTTCTATATCTCGTTGATTATGAATTTTCTTAAATATTGGTAACCTATTACATAATTTAATCTTATCATTCACGTCATTTTAAATCATGGTCTTTTAAAGCACATTAGATTTACACATACTTCATGAAATGGTTTCATCTTGCATCTATTGCATATTTTAAAGGTCAAATGTAAACCTTTTGACATATTCAATATATGTTTTCGGGAGAAATTTGCAACTAATAATAAGCCTTATAACGTTTTTCAAACTCGACTTCTCGTAAACACATGAAAATGTGTATTTACGAAGATTTTGCAAATGAACCTGTTTTGAATCTAAAACACACTTCGATTTCTAAAAATTTATTCTCATGCATCACTACTATTCTTTCAACAATATCACAAAGTCGAGTAAATTGCGAAAATTTACCTTTTACACTTATACTTTTTCAGTTGCAAAACTTTTGGTTTAACAAAACAATGGACATATCTTTTTATCGGAATGTTGCTAAATGTCTTTTACAGTATAACGCATATATGTAAAATTACTAGATTTTAACTCACATGCCAGTAGGCTATACACCCGTTCCGTGCACATTCATTTGCCGTAAATTTCATTATTTTATTCTTTTACCATTTTTATTCGTAGTTATTTCTAACACGTTATTTGTGATTATTTTCACATTGACTATTTGCATTAATTCAAGTCGTTTACTTTCATTTTGTGCAATTGTACGATTTACTCGATTTATGTAATACTATTCTTTAAGTCGGAGTTTTATGCTATACTTATGTACTTGACGCACATTTGGTATGCATATTTTTCCTGTTTTTGAGCAAAACCCTGTTATACATACATTATTCTTGTTCATCATCATGGCCAATGAACATACTAGTTGATAACTCGTATGAGATCTAAGCCAGTTCCCACGTACGACTCGGATTAGAGTATTTCTTTAATCCGAGGGGAACGGTGTAACCCTCAGAGGTTATCAACATGAGTATTTAGAGTCAACGATGTGAACAAAAGTTACCGGTTAGGGGTGAACCTGAAAGGGAAGAACCTCTGACCATGTCTATTACTTACCTGTTACTCTCATTACGGTTAAAGGGTAAACCCGAAAGGGAAGGATCTCTAACCATGTCATGATTGAACATTATTCATTACAGTGACTATTACATATTGGTTGCACACATTTATTTCATGGAAAAGCATAACACCTCAATGTAAGGTAAATCGATGATTACGGTCCGGAACGCAATCATGGGCTTACAGGTACATGAAGGTGGTGTGTGATTCTACTTAGGCTATTGGTAGACAATTAGTACGAATCCAAAGTATCGGGAGTGTGGTGGGTCAGCTGCGGTACACCCTATATATAAGCATAAACGATACTGCGGGAGCGGACTAGGAGTCTGACCAAGAACCTATCCATTACTTTATATTTATTTCTTTATTAGAACAGTGGGCTAATAGCTAGCATTTTCGATAGGAACGTGCTTACGTGAGCTTCATTCGTCTTCCTAGAGTCTTTCTCTTGACCCCCCCCACACAGAAAACATAAACTTTGTATACTCGTGCACACTCTGTTGCATGTCCTTAATAACGTTTAGTCAGAAATTTTTCTAAAGTAGGGGAGACTGCTTCATTAGTACCTCTGCCCGTCACCCGTTACACAATTCCAAAACTTTTCTCATTTAAACTCTCAATTTCTTAATCTCGGGTTAACTGTCAAAGATTTTTGAAACTTTTACTTTGGGTATTAGACAACTATTTTTTAAATTGTGACAAATCATAAAAGATTAAATTTTCTTTTAAAAACATAGTTGACTTTTACAACGCCTTTCATTACACAGTAACCTCCACTTGAAAGAAATTTCGAGACGAAATTTTCTAAAGTAGGGGAGACTGTGACAATCGTCACCCTCGTCTTTCATCTAGTTGACAAAAATAGCTTTCAAATATTTTCGTTATAGTCCCTATAAGTTTGTCGTTATCAAAATTTAATTCTAGAGCAAACTAAAGTTTTGTTATTTATAATTGTTACGAACCGGGTATAAGTTTTAATCAAATACGTTTGTGGATATATATTCGTAAAAAGATTTTATAAAAGAATTCAAGTTTAAAAAAAAAAGTTTTAAAAAGCTTTTAAGTTAAGATAGTTAACTTAGTTAACTTTTTATAAAAGAAAAACTAACCTAGTTTCTAATAATCTAACATAGTTAATTGTGAAGGACTAAAACTGACAAAGATGAAGAGTTTTAAATCAAAACCTGTTCCCTCTCCCTCTTTGTCTCGTCCGGCTAACAGTCTCGCCGCCGGCGAGATTTCCGGCGAGTCTAACTCGTGATTAAATGCACCAATCAACTATTTTAATGCCTCTAATACGTTTCTCCATCAATTATTAAGTGATTCCAGTCCGTTTTAAGGTAATTAAACATATTCTAAACGAATTTTAATTCCGGGTTTGAGGTGTAACCGCCGGAAACGTAAAACACTTTAAAACGAGTCGTTTTAGTGTTCATTATATAAACAGAGCTCGCCATTGTGTTTCTGCACATCCACACTTCATAAACCCACGTAAAACACGTCTTAAAACCGTCCAAGAGCTTCGTAATCGGACCTTAGGAGCGGCGGACCTATACCCTTGTTTTCGAGCATCAATCGTTATTGTAAGTCGTTTTTATTTATGCCATTTCATTCATCCAAGGATTCCGAGCAAAAGCCCCATATTTCCGACCTCAATGGGTGTCTGTTCGTGGACATTGATTTTACCTAGGGTTAGGGTTCTTGTTTAGGGATTGAATTGGGGAAGAAGATGATTATGAACTAATTGTTAAATAAATTGATTTTACAAATAAATCAACAATACAAGGTTTAGCCTAGTGGTAAGTGTGTATGTTGTGCTAACCAGGGACCCGGGTTCGAGTCCCTTAGACCCCACGGCTTCTTGCATTTCTTTTTATTATTTTCTTTTTTTGTTATTCATATTATTTATATAAATACAATATTCTTATAATATTCATAATAAATTCACTTTTTGTCCAAAAATCATGAAAATTTAGGTATAGTTTCTTGACTTATCATAGAAAATTATCATAATTTTATTTTCTGAAAAATGAATTATTTTCGTTATTTTATTAAATTATATTGTTTTAATCATAATTAATTGATTAAAAATTCATTTTTAATGATTTTGATCTCAAAATTTTTGATAAATTATTTCTAATCATTATGAACTAAAATAAAAATGTTTGGTTCAGAAAATATTTATTTTTATTATTTTTCCTATTTAAACATGATTTAATCTCATTAAATCAGTTTTAAATATAAATAAGTTTATAAAAAAATTATGAGAAAATTATTTTCACTAATTTACATCAGAAATCATCCATTTTCTATAAAAATAGCATTTTTGGATCATGTCTTAAATTATTAGTCTTATTTATGAGTAATTAGACATAATTAATAATTTATTTATTTATACAATTATGATTATTGTATTTATTTAATTTAGTTAAAGTAATTAACTAAATTATTTCGTCTTAATTATTCAAACATATTTTATTTAAATATTCAATTGGTAATAATTATATTACCTAAACCAAATTTACAAACTTTAGTATATTATTTTTATTTTTATTTTTATACAACTTTATATTAATTCAACGTATCATAAAAAAAACTCTAATTCCCCGGATCGATCTAGCAAACCCTAATGCCTTAGACCCTAGTTACCTTAGACTTTTTAGACATTTCCTTATTAGTATGCTTACACATTATAGGTTGAATTCCTCGGAATTCCCATTACTTAGCTCACGACCGCTTAAGTTGGATTTTGCTCGCTTTCGCAAACTGTGAGTATATCTTTCCCCTTTTTCATGTTTTACACTTTTGGGGTGACTCATGTACGCTTATTACTTCACTCACTTAATCATGGTTTATTCTATTTTTACAATCGCAATTCTTGTATGTGTTTTACTTGTTGATTCGTTGATAGTGTGTACTTATGACCTGAATCATTAACCGTTCTGCGGCCTAGCATAGCAATAAATGGTACTTAATTATTGTTATGTGTGAACGATTATTCATCGCCTACTATGAGCGAATACTATATATATGTGACTCTTGATTCATTAAACAAAGGTTTGATTTTGGGTAGCATTTGTACATGGCTTGAACACTAAATTGTAGACAGTATAACACGTGAATTGCGAAACTCTTTTCTACTATATGTATTCAAACAGGGTATGCTCACCAATACATTTTTGTATTGACATATACTATTTTCGTACATGTTTCAGGTGATTATTGAGACGTTACTTTTAAGCTTTTGGATTTATATTTAAGCTTTGATTTCATTGTAATCTAGTTAGACTTAACGCTTTAGAATCATTGTATCTTTGTTTTCTCATGTAATAAATTATTCAATCAATGTATAAATATTTACACTTTTAGTCCATGAGCTATTGAACAATCGTCACTACGTGACACCTCGATGTTTCCGCCATCGGTTGGGGTGTTACATTTTATTAAGAGAACTCGAGAACTTTATATTATATATGTGCAATATATCATATATTGCATATGTGTAATATATATTGCACATGTGTAATATATCATATGTTACACATGTGTAATATATATTGCATATGTGTAATATATATTACACATGTGTAACATATGATATATTGCACATGTGCAACATCTGCAATAGTAATATATTACATAAGTGTAATATACAACATATGATATATTACATATGTGTAATATAGAGTTCTCGAGTTCTCTCCCTAACTATGAGTTCTCAATTGAACCTTCCCATATATATATATATATATATATATATATATATATATATATATATATAGGGAAAGGATAATGTGGAAACCCTTGTTATATGGTAAACTCTGGAAACTCTGACTTCCCATTTTTTTTTTAATTTTGAAAAAATAGGGCATGTAATATACATGATTTTAAGCATTTTGAGCCAAAAAAATAAAAAAAAGCGCCGAGTAGTTTTTTTAATTTTTTTTTTTAAAGTTTTGACTAACACATGTTAAGCGAAACTAACACGTGTTAACCATTTGTTACCCGAAGACGGTTTTTTATTTTTTTAAAAAAAATGGCTCGGCGCTTTTTCCATTTTTTTTGGACAAAAATGCTTAAAATCATGTATATTACATACCCTAAAATTTTCATATAAAAAAAAGTCGGGAAGTTAGAGTTTCCAGAGTTTACCATATAACAAGGGTTTTCTATGACAAAAATGCTTAAAATCATGTATATGAATTGGTTCAAAGAATAACATTTGGCCAAATTGAGAACTGAGAGAACCATTCTGGACTACACATTTCTCTAAGACAAAGTTTTTTTTTTTGCTTTAATCGCTACTTTTTATGTAGGAATTTTTTTTCAATATACACATGTGTATAACTAAAAATGTAATGTACGTATATGTATAAGTGCTATATACATATATGTATAAATGAAAAAAAAATAAAATTTTTTTTCTTGCATAAAAATGTGCGATTAAAGCAAAAAAAAAATATTTTTTTTGCCTTTATAAGAAATGTGTGGTCCAGAACGCTAAAAACGTGCGATCAAATAGGGGTTGGTTCTCTTAGGATCCATACCCATATATATATATATATATATATATATATATATGGGAGGGATAAAACGAAAACCTTCTTGAGTTGAGAAAACCTTTGAAAACCCATGTAAAAAAAATTATTATTTTTTTTGAAAAAAATAACCAATGTAAAATACATGTTTTTAAGCATTTTGGGCAAAAAAAAATAATAATAATAAAAAGCGTAGATGAGATTTTTTTTTTTTAAAAAAATAAACATAGTTGCTAAAAAACATATGTTTTCAGCTTTTTAGCTGTTCAAAACATATGTTTTCAGCAACTTTGTTTATTTAAAAAAAAAATCTCTTCGGTGCTTTTTTTTTATTTTTTTGGCCCAAAACGCTTAAAAACATGTATTTTACCTTAGTTATTTTTTCAAAAAAAAAATATTAATGTTTTGTTACATGGGTTTTGGAAAGTTTTCTCAACTCAAACGGGTTTTCATTGTATAGTTGACATATATATATAACCCTATATATATGTGATTTTTTTTTGTTTTAATGTGCCCTAATATTTTCGGATGGCCGGTTAGCCTCCCTAGCCCACCTTAAGGCCGCACATGATGGTTATAAGTACTCTAGACACTCACACATGTTTGGCTACTCTAGTTGCTAGCTTTACTAGATGTCCTAGAGTTTGAGGCAACAAAGGAATGCAGAGTCTAGGTTTGTTTATGTTTATCAGCTTAGATTTAGGGAAAATCACCAATATAGCCATTGACCCACCCCTTTTACCAAAATAGCCACCTCCCATCTTTTGGGAGAGTCGGCTCACGATTTTCGAGACGTCTTCAAGAGACCTCGGTGTTGGACCACTAGCTGAGCGACACCTCACCCGAATCCCAAGACGTCTTTATGAGACCTCGCCTACACACTTCCCAACTCTTTCCTCTCTCCCCCCCCCACACACACACACAACCTTTCCGCATTCCGCAACCTTCCTTCCGCAGACTTTCTCCTCTCCCTCCCTCTCTCTCTCTCTCCCTCTCTCTCTTCTAGTGTTTGTTTTATAACACGGATAAAATATATATGATTTGCATAACGCAACAGAGAAAAACTGGCCACTGAGTGATGAAGTTCAAGCAAAAAAACATGTGTGGCAACGGAGACGTCACCGGAGTCGGTCAAATCGATGCATGTTACCACTGATGTTCCCCTGCATGTTACCACTGATTAGTGGTACGTTCACACTCACACATATGTTTGACCGGTCAAATCGATGTGTGGCAACCAGACCACGTCAGTAGTGGTACATTCACACTCACCGGAGATACAGAGCCAAGTGTGCAAGAAACACCGGGAAAAAATATACACAAAGACGCCACCATCACCGGAGACGCCACCAGCACCGGAGACGTCACCGGGAAAAAATACACAAAAACGCCACTACCGGAGACGTCACCGGAGACGTCTTTAGAGAAACCCATCGGAAACGTCATTAGAGCCGTCTCCGGTATTAATCTCCGTCTTCTCCGATGAGTTCTTCGTCTTGTCTGTGAGTTCAGTTTTTTTTTTCTTTCGGTGAAGAAATCTTCTTCGTCTTCTCTGTGAGTTCTTCGTCTCTCTTTTTTTCTTTCGGTGAAGAACAGAGGTTGAAAAAGATTTTTGGTAACCACCAGTTTTCTTTCGGTGGATTTCTTCATTTGTTATTATCAGTGTAAGAACAGAGGTTGAAAAAAGAGAGGAGAGAGAAAGGGAGAGAGAGAGAGAGAGAGAGGAGAGAGGTGGGGACCACTTATCTTGTACACGTGTCGCTCCTCCATTGGTCCTCCGCTGAAGTCTCACGAAGACGTCTCGAGACCTGTGAGCCGACTCTCCCAAGAGATGGAAGGTGGCTATTTTGGTAAGTTTGACCAAGTCTTGGCCAATTTGGTGATTTCCCTTAGATTTATTTTCCCATTGAATTTTGACTTTTAAAGGAAATGTATGTAATTTTTTTTCAAGGATTTTATAGTTTAAAATAAAATTATAAGTACGATCTCTTTTATCATACGAGAAATTATAGTAGAATCGTCTATATATGTATTATAAGAAAGATAAAATAAATGTTCTATAAATGAAAAATTGATCTGAATCATGACACTCTTGTTCAAGAGTGTTTTTGGCAACATATTCAACCTCAACACTTGAACAAACTAAATCATTTAGATGATGGCAGAGGCTTCATGTTCAACACAGTTCTTAAAATAACTTTCGAGTTTCTTCTAATTAGTGATCTCATCTGTCTCCTTGGGTAGAATAACCGGAACCACAATTGTACTGTGGAAGATGGCTCACATACTCAAAATGGTACCATGTGTTTTTTGGTATTTTAGTAGAATAACTGGAACACTTTGGTTGTGTGAGAGCTCTAAGAACTGTCCATTTCATAATTCCACTCGAAGCGACTCTGCTTTTCTCTCGCATGGTTGATTTGTCTTGAATCACTAAAAATCATATGCTTTCTCACTGTTGTTACTTATGGTTATAGGAATACGTTAGAAAGTATTTAAACTCCCTCTGATGTTTAAGGGATATATGTCTACATATATATTTGCTAGCATATATTTTTTTTTTTTGCTACAAATAAAACTTCTCATTAAAACAAAATACGAAAGTTACATCATGATAGCAGGTAGACGGGCAACAAGCTGCGCCGCCACCCCCTTTTGAATTGCAAACCCTAGTCTACTAAAGACAAAACCTTGCCCCCCTGGGGATGAAACATTGTTGTGGACAACCCGTTGGACCCTGGTCAAGAAACGAATAGCTTCTGGCGCCAGGGAGCTAAAGGTGTCGAAAGCCAGAGGGATAAAGACATGTTGGTTATCTGCACAAGCTTTAGCATGTTTGTCTACTTTCTTTGATTCCGCCTTTCTTGATGCTTGCCCAGCTACGAACCCTGTTTCCCGTAACCCAACCAGCGGAGATACCCCGGTGAGGTCCACACAGGCATGTTTCCCTCTCTCCCAACCAAAGACAAGCAGGTCTGCTGGTCGCAGGGTGGATCTCCCTTCCGTGGGGTCTGTGAGGAAGTTTACAGGGGCCTCCTTTTTGGCAGAGATCCCAGCTCTTCTCAAGATATCCCACAAAACATCCCTCACCCAGTCATGCCGATATTTGAAACCAGGGAGCTCCTTGGAATGAATTGCATGCTCCCCGTATTTATCCATGCAGGTTTTTACGGCAGATGGGGCATGTTTCATCTTCCGGGTACATAGGGATCATCAATCGGTACTTGAGTATAGCCCTGTACTCTACTGCAGACATGCATTGACCCAAACCCTCAATCGGGATAACGGTTAAAAAATCCTGAGCATGAGGGCCCTTTAGGCATTCAATCACCGCCTTCTGGCGAGTGGACAACTCAAAAACTTCTCCCAGGCTCTGAGCAGTTTTGCTAAAAAGAGCATTCGCCAAAGTTTTTTGTGGCTTTGGGGGGGCGGTGTCCTTGTTAGAAAAACCACCAATATCAAAATCCGGGAGATAGACATTTAAGCATATATATAAACTTATATATTAGTTATGCCTTCACAATGACCATCCTTAAATATATAAGTTGGTCATCATGTTAAACCTAGTTCTTGGGACATCTAGTTGTTCCTTCATATACCATCTTTCATGGTCTGTATAAGTCTCATTTCATAACTTAGATTTTTCATCAGCCTTTGGGTCTTTGGATCCAAACATTATCTTTAGCTTCCTCAAGTTAGTTAAGAAAATTTGTAATTGAGATCGATTGTCATCATGTGTTGTTAACTCTCATGTTAATCTTACCTATTATCATCTTCAAAGATCATAACCACATATCACACCTTTCATCTAGTTATAATAAGTGCCTTTTAATGATGAGTATTTTCGTTTCAAGGCAAACATACTTGCACTATGCCTTTGGTATGCTCAATTAGATATAATAGAATCTGAGCCTAACCAATATTGACATCCAAGTCCGATAAATTAGATAGACTCCTTGCACCATTTTGTACTTCATTCGCCACGTATTTGCAATAGTAATTTGTATTTTCAAAATTTTTGTTGGCAAAGTTTCCAAATACTTGTTAGCAAAAGAAACAACCCCCCCCCCCCCCTTCACACACACACACACATATTTAAGCAGTACTAGATTAACTTCATCTAACATCTAGACATGTTATGGAAAAGTTCTCACTTTCTACATGTGCTTGTGAAAGGTTATTGGATACTATTTTTAAAGGTTATTGTGAAAGGTTATTGTTTCTTAAATGGCTCATCTCATCACATTTCTTGTAGTTTGATAGATGTGTAACTTCACTTGTGATGACATTTACACATCTATGATCAGACTATGGGGTATGGTCCCCTTCCCCCTTTCCTCCCCCTTCTCCACATCAGCGTCACGTCATCTTTCCCCTTCCCCTCCCTAAACCGGGGAAATGGTTCCCCCTTCTTTCCCCTTCCCCTTTCCTTTATTTTAATATTTTTTATAGGGGAAAAAGACAAAATATATGTATATATAATATTAGTATAAGAAAAGACAAAAAAATAATAATAATATTATATAGATCGGGGAGAAGGGGAAGATTTCCCCGTTTACACCGAAGGGGGAAGGAGGGGGCGGTGTTCCCCTTGGGGAAAGGCTCCATGTCATCTTCCCCTTTATCTATCCCGATCCATACCCCATAGTCTCATATAACAAAATATCTACATATTTGTATCAGTGAGGTCATAAATATACCAAAAGCTTTTGAGCTAACCAAAGCAACACATTACACATGCCTTAGTGTGAGCTTTTAACACTATATAGCGTTCGAGCCAACTATGTCATTAGGTTGTAAACCAACCATCACATACACCTAGAAAGTGATCTTTCCACGTTATACTTAGGAAATAGATAACTTCATTCTCAATGATATGATTAATTACTCCACTTCTTGTTATCTCTTTAGTTGTCTTGCACATCCATTCATATGTGTACGTATATTTTGGAGGCATGTTATTTACACGAGAACCAAAATTAGGTTTGCACAACCTTTTACGGCCTGTAGAGATCACTACGGTCTGTAGAGGGTGTCAGTGCATTAAATGAGGGTTGCCTCTACGGGCAGTAGAGACCTCTACGGCCCGTAAAGGTGGGTTGGTGGAGTGCATTTAAACCCTAGACGGCCCGTAGAGATCTCTACGGCTCGTAGGTAATACCAGGTACGAGGATAATCAATGAACATACTGACTTGCAGTGTGTCAGTCTGAAAAGCAACCCTTCTACGGGTCGTGGAAGCCTCTACGGGACGTAGAGGCCTCTACGGGACGTAGAGGTTCAGATATATTCTTCTTTCTTGTCTTCTTTCCTCAGTCGACGAAAAAAAAAACGGAGAACAAAAAATCCGATCGATTCCAAGCTACCGCGCTGTAATGCCGAGAATTATTTCGGTTATGTTAACCGGAATCAGTTTCCGCCACTACAGCCCAGGTATTGTTGTTGTTATTATTATTATTATTATTATTATTATTATTATTATTATTATTATTATTATTATTATTATTATTAATGTTAATGTTAATGTTTCTGTTTATTTTTTCAGCCCATTAGCTCAACCCACGATGAAAGTTATGAGTTGTACGGCGAAGACGGGGGATCACCCATCCATCTACAATCTGATTGTTCCGGGTGGCAAGGAGTTTGTACATGAGCCATTGGTACATCAGGGCCTTGGAGGTATTATTATTATCATCTGTTTTGGGCGTTTCTTTTGGGAAACTTGTAGACAACTTGTGTTGTTTGGTTTGAACGAAAACAGGGAAACTCTGCCCAATTTTTTATAAAATCCTTGATTATTATTATTATTTATTATTTATTTATTGTTATCCATTGCAGGTGGTTCTGTTGAGGTTGGGTTGGGTTGCGGTATGTTGCTGAGGGGGATGGGGGCACTGAGAGGGACGTCATGATGGCTGAGTCACAGCCTGAGGAGGTGCAGATTCCGCTGCGCGTTTATCACTCCCTCCGGTTGCATCCTGAGGTTAGGGCGGGCATACGTGCGGTTGCGTTAGAGGCTGCCAAGTCGCGTCAGTGGCGTGAGCGGATGGACACCTGGCGTGAGCGGTAGGACGAGGCGATGCGCTGGTTGATTGCTGGCCAGCAGGATATCTATCGCCGCCTAGACATGCAGCCTCGTGTCGCATCGATGATGGGGCCCAGCACGCAGCACACCCAGACGTCCATGGATCAGGGCGGGACGTCCTCGCAGTAGGTCGAGACGTTCACGCCGCCATACAGACCGCCACCTGATGATTCGTAGATTTAGTTTTATTTTTTCTTACTGAATGGTTTGTAAACGTTTATGACAACTTCTATTTTGTATTTACTTTTTTGAACTCTAATTATGTTAATTAATGTTTATTTTTATCTGTTTGTTTATATAAACGCTTGTGTTAACGCTTACACGCTTATCGAGACGACATTATTAAAAACAACACGTTTTCTAATTATAGTTACATAGTAAAAATCTTTAAACAATTAAAATGTGTTAAAAAATTGTCTACGGGCCGTAGAGGGCTACACGCTTATCGAGACGACATTAGTAAAAATAACACGTTTTTTAATTATAGTTAGATATTAAAAATAATAAACAATAAATATTTGTTACAAAAAAAAAAAAGACTGTCTATGAGCTGTATAGTCCTCTACGGCCCGTAGAGGCGATCAAAATCTTGGTAATCTATATCTATATCTATATCTATATCTATATCTATATATATAATAAACCAAAACATTTTTGATGACATGTTATAATATTATGCAATCTCTCTTTTGAGAGATGCCAAATAGGATGTGATGTGACAACTCTAGACCAATTAAAAAAAAAGAATAAATATGGTTTAAAATAGTAGATTTAACAAAATCTATTAAATACCTAATCTACTAAATATAAATATTAAAACTTTATTATTTTCTCTCTCATGTTTCCTCTCATAACTTTTAAACGTTAATATCTTTTATATACGAGATTTTTTAAAGAAAAAAATTACACCAAATTAACGAGCGTTTTATTATCTTTCCAATAAGTACCATAGTGCTATATAAAAAACGGAGAAAAAAAACTACTATTTTTTTGTAACCCGACAGGTATTGTGTCAGGTTTGGAATTAGTTTAAAAAAATTGTGGGTTTGGGTCGGGCCTGGGATTAGGTGATACCCGACCCAATTACCTTTTTTTTTATATTAGAATATGATAACTTATGGCAGAGATTTTTTTAAAATAATAATAATAATAATATTCATTAATCATATATTGGCAAGTCATTAATTATGTTGTCATATTAGATATTTTATTATGTCATATTAGATATTTCAACCCGGGACGCTCTCCAACATGTAATTGCTATATAGATGCCATTTTTATAATTTAGATAATTCTAATTTTATTCACTTTATTTAGATTTCTCAACCCGGACGCTCCCGGGGTATAAGCTAGTGTTATATATATTATTTCTAATATGAAAACCAGCGAACTGGTAGCCTAGATGGTCCCCATAGTTTCCACAAACATGGTGTGTGTGTGTCTGATAATATGCTCAAGATCGAACCTCGTCCCAAACCGTTTTAATTTTTTTTCACCTACGGCCCGTAGATGGACATACAACCCGTAGGTAACACTTTACCATCCATCTCACCCAAATTGATCTTCAATTTAATTAGAAGTTACCTACGAGCCGTAGAGGCCTCTACGGCCTGTAGAGGTGATCACAATCATTGGTAATTATTACTGTACCTCGTACCTCGTTTTCAGGTTTGCCTACGGGCCGTAGAGGCCTCTACGGCCCGTAGATTGATCAAAAAATGATCCCTACGAGCCGTAGAAGCCTCTACGACCCTTATAGAGTTGTGTGAATAAATTTCAAGCTTTTGTGAATATTCGGAGCCATATTTTGAATGTTTAGAGCTAATTACTAGTTAATATCTTCAAGGGATCATAATTAAAGTACTAGTCTAACATGTCATATCCTATAACACTATAGCATGTGACCAGAACATGCATCTTTGAGATTCTTCACAACCTTAGGGACATCACAAAATCCCTTGCCAATATTAAATCATCAATTTAGACAAAACTATGAGACTTATATTAAAAAAGAAAAAATTCAAGCAATAGAAAGGATTTTATCTTCTATTACTGCAAGTGCTCTACACACTCATCCATGTGCAAAGACACGTATAAAGGCACACAAGAAGATAAGTACAATATGGTAACTTTAATTGTTGATTCAACGTACTTTGTGTTGGGGTTGGTGTCAGTGGATGAGGGTGGCGGTGGTGGTGGTGTCTACTGCTGGGTGGGTGTGCCGTACGTGGTGGTGATAATCTTCAAAATAATTTAAACTTAGTGGTGAATAAGGGGCGGTTTTGCACCATGTACCATACCAACTAAAATATGTTTGCATATAGTCAACGACAAAATTAATACAACGTAATGTTTGGTGGAGGGACCTAAGTGGATTGATGTTTTTGCAAGTGTTGTTTTCTTCGTCTATCCGGATGGATACATTACAAGGATGATTATTAGCTATAGATTAAACTAGATAATTAGAAATACGATGGTAAAATCATTACGTCATTAAAGTTCTATCCTCATTTTTAAAACGGTCATCACTTTTTCATGCATTATTTTTTAAAAAAAAACTATACCATAAAAACAAGTTTTTTATCCTCTTTCATTTGCATAACCTATTGTTATACTTTTTAAAATAATAATAATAATAATAAAAATAATAATAATAATAAAATTTTTTTTGCTGGGTTGATAACTCACGTTTTGTTGAGGGTGTACTTGCGTTTTAGAAACGCAAGTTATACCTGATAAGATGACCTGATAAAACGCGAGTTATAAATGCTAAAACGCAAGTTATACATGATAAAACGCAAATTATACATGATAAAACGCAAGTTATACCTGATAAAAAAGATGCAAGTTATATTTGATAAAAAATGCAAGTTATACTTGATAAAAACGTAAGTAATCAACCCAACATTCTTTTTAAAAGTATAGCAATATGGTATGCAAAGGAAAGAAGATAAAAAAAACTTGTTTTTATGGTTTATTTTTTTTAAATAATGTCGTATGAAAAAGTTATGAACGTTTAAAAATTAGGGGTGGAACTCAACAATGGTAGGTTATACCTATTTTGCCCTTCCCCTTATTTTTTGGAAAATCCAACATGTCACACCCTCAAATTTCCACATGCAGAGTTTTACCGCGAGGCGTGTGACACACCAGGCTCCAAGTCAACGGACACAATAAACGACAACTATATGTAAGAAAATACGTAAGACATTTCATGCAATAATCAAAAACCATGATTTAAAGTATAGCGGAAGCATATTTAAGTTTACAAAATCCAAACAAAAGTAAAACATGAGTTTTAAGTTTGACATCCAAAATATGATTCTAGACGCGAGTGCGACTCCGTGCACCTAGCCCGACTGCTGCTACCTTAGTGACCTGAGAAAACATACTAAAAGACGTCAGCACATAATGCTGGTGAGTTCACAGGTTTTAAGTAAAATGTTTCATGAGTTTTGAAAACGCCATCATTTTACTACTATGATATGAAGACGCTAGCTAGGCGTGTGAACCTTACTATGACGATACGTCGCACGAACCACCCAACGAACTACCGCAACCACGGCTAACGAACTACCGCATCCACGGCTAACGAAATACCGTATCCACGCTAATGAACTACCGTATTCATGGCTAACGGATTGCCATGTTAATGGTTAACAAACTGCCGTATACGCGGCTAAACGAACTATCACATTGTTAGACACATGAACTGGGACTCAACGAATCTCATAGTAACGAAAGATAACCCTAGTATAACATGATAAGTAAAATACGAACACGTAGCATGTTTCTCCCCCGAAAATGTAAACACAGAAAGAGGGGCCGTGAAACTCACCTTAAATTGCGTCCTCAGTTAAAGAGTAATCCGACACGTGTGTGATAGCCCCAACTATTGGCGACCTATCAATGAGTTTACATAAGTGTGATGACTACTAACCTGAAGGCTAATCAGTCCCCAATTGTCTAGACCATAACCATGTACGTTTGAAAACACCTTTGACCATTAAACCGACCGCACAAGACAAGACCCGACATCCCATTGGTGACCCGACATCCTACGTGTTAACCAAGAACGAGAAATTAACAATCACATGCAACTATACACTTAACATGCATCTATGTTCACTTTATCTATCATACGAGTCATATATAGCATAAACAAGTCCGAACACGTGTTACCAGGTTATTAGACATACCATGGCGTTCCTAACATGTTACTAGGTGTCAAATCATGTATCGGGATGTCAAAATACACTTACAACAGCAAAACACGTGATTAGGAATCAAACATGCAATTAGGAAATGTCAACTAGTGAGTAGGGGTGGTCAACAGGCGATTAGAGGGCCTAATCGCTAGTTATTACATGCGATTAGGGCTACTCTCCAGTTTAACAGGCGAGTAGAGCCCCTACTCGCCCCCTGCAGTCACGTGTTGGTTTTTCGCGCGTTTAACCTTCAAAATCAGATCCAAAACATGTAAAAACACCCAACATCAAACCCAAATCATTAACCAACCCATTCCAAACAAAAACTTCCCAATTTATCACTGGTCTAACACCGTATTTGCAATTATTTCCAAAAATGGCAAAGTACTAGGTTTTATTAAATATGCATATCTTTCCTTAAATGGCAAATAATCAGATCTCATCACCTACAACCTTTCAAATCATCATTCCTCTGTTATTGTACCATTCTAGTATGAATCCTAACATCAAATCGAATCATAACACCCTAAATCTTCAAGAATCACTCAAATGGGTCAAAATGCATATTATCACCAAGTGTAACACCCCAACCGATGGCGGAAACATCGGGATGTCACGTATTGACGATTGTTCAGTAGCTCATGGTAAATAATAAATTTCAATAATCGATTAAATAAATTACATACAATGTTCTAAAAGAATTTGTACATCAATTGAGAAACACTAAATACAAATCTTCAAGCATTAACTCTAATCTTTAAGCAAAGCTATAACCTGAAACATGTTATGTTTGAAAATATTTTGGTCAACAAAAGTTGGTGAGAATTACATAGGTTTGAAAATTGTATCATGAGTATAAAAGTTTGTACAATTCTAGTGTCATGGCAAGTCTAGTCTATATGTGAAAACAAAACTACCTGGTAAATCGTGTGCATAATCAAACCTTGTGACTAGAATATTGTGGTTCATCCCATACGCATATGGTTCACTCGTTTTTGTTATATGATTGATAACAATCACCCACGCTACCCATACTGGAGGTACACGTATCCGGGTGGGGTTGTCAATTCAATAGATCTATCATTGTATATCGTCGGCTGGATCAATGTTAATGATTATGCTAGTCTAATTGTGCTTACCAAAGTATTGTTTAAGACATAATGCAACATAGAATAACACATAAACACTTACGTTGAATTATAATTGAAAATGTAACATGTTTCACCCAAAAAAAAATTGTAAAGTAGTAAAAAGGGGCTATGTAAACTCACCTTAGGTGCTTAATGAGTTCGTGCGTTTTCTTGAGCATGCAAACACTTAGTAATAATGCCCTAAAGTAATAAGAAGTGTTGTTTTAGGGTCATATTAAGGGTCTAGAGTTCTTACACGTTTAGGATAATCGAAAGAATAATAGGTGGAGTGTTAGTTAGGTTAGATTTGTTAAAATCATGTTTTGGACAGATTGCAGCTAATGTTTTAAATTACAATTTAAAAATACCAAACGACCTTGAAAAATTCTAAAAGTTCAAAGTAAACTAAATCAAAGTATTCCGAATAACTTTCGTTTAGAAAATATTTTCGTTGGAGCCCTACAAATAGGTCGAAAACGTAAGACAAAACAACTCGTCCAGATTTGAACCCCTATTTTGTTTGGGCTCGTTAAAGGTCAAAACAAATGAGTTTTTTTGACAAATAATATACCATCGGAACCGGAATTCGAAGATCTTGATCATAGAATCTGAGTTTACTTAATTTTTTTTTTTTTTTTTGTAAAAATAGAGTTATGGTGGTTTTAAGTTCGGTTTTGCTTGCTGTCCAAATCAAGGGTTGCACTTATATGCACCTTTGAATATTTTAAAAATTGTTTTTAGCTAAAATATGATAAAATAAGTTTATGAACATCTTACTACAGGATAAGAAGCATTACAGATCTAGTTTTAAGATGAAATAAGTAATGGAATAATAAAACGTTAAGGGAACGATATTGAATGAATTATGATACTTACTTGGAAAACTCGGAACTAGCTAGAGGAGATAACGATGGATGAAAACTTTAGTATATGGGAGACTAGGTTATGTACCCGTGTGATACACGGGTTGAACAATTTAAATTATATATAAAATTAAAAATATAATTAAGAAAAATTAGATTACATGTTATATTTAAAATAAATAAAATTGCCTTTACAACCGACAAATATTAAATATTCATCAGCCCCTAAATAATTTTTGTAAAGAAATTCATATTCACATAAAACTATTTCCAAACTTCTCAACATATATCTTTCATACCGTGGCTATTACCTTGTAGACTGCAGGTACAAAAAAAAAATCAAAAGTAATAAAGATAAATTTGTTTAGACTAACATGTAAAAAATGAAATTAATTTAAAAATATCTCCTCATCCGTTAAACCATCCCAATTGAGTATCGTTAATTTTGGATTTGACATCAAGTTTCTTGCAAAGCCACAATATTTCTAACCTTGAGTGTATAATCATTTTTTCTAACATCAAGGTCCTTAAACATAATGCCATTTATTGGTTCAATATGACTGTAATTATAAAAAAAAGGATTTCGTGATTTAATAGCGTGAAAATGAAGCTAAAACGAATTACTAATGAAAAGACTGTTGCCACTTAGATATTGTATTTCTCTATTAAAGTAACTTGAAACAACATAGTCAATGAAAATTTCAAACAATGATTGTTCATATATAAAATGTATTTTATATATCAAGCTATTATAATACGAAAATAACTAAGCATATTTAGTTTTAATTAATCAAATATTTAATTAATATGGATTAATTTGTTTTATTTTGTTTGTTCAGAACACTATAAGAAATATAGTTTTAAACGTAGAGTGAAAGACCACATATTAAAAAATAGGTTAATTAACGTTCATGATTTAAATTTAAATTTAATAACATATAAATATGCTATCTTAAAAAATAATATTTTTTTAATAATATTTACCTCTATTAGCTAATAAACATTTTCAAGTCATGTCTAGTAATTTATTTCTAATTTTGAATTAAAATATAATCATATTAATTAATTTACAAAGACATAGTATATATATATATATATATATATATATATATATACATTGAACTAAATTTTGATAATTAAATTAATAGTTATAGTTGTAAGTAATAAAAATTAAAAATAATTATTTTTAAATAAAGAAACAAATTAAAATAAATGTATTATTTAAATAAGAAAATGAGAGGCTTTGCGAGGGAGTTCTTAGTATTCCATATGTTGTCTTTTATTAGTATAGATAGCAATAAATTAATGTTGATTGATTTACTTTATTTATTTGTAGGTGCACCCATTGCCCCTTCAATCCCATTGGAGAAATGGGGCTTACAGTCCATGAACTTCTTGTAGGTGCACCCAGATTGCACCTGATTAGTATTTCCCAGGGTCTGGTGAGCAGCCTGGAAAGCAGCCAACGCAACGTTCAACTGCTGCTGCAACATGTTCTCCAACTCCGCCTGAGTCATGGTGATGTTTCCACCACCTCGTCCACCGCCATTGCAACCCCCGCTGCCACCACGGCGTCCACCAGCACGTCCACCAGCGCGACCAGACATGTTCTGCCAAACATGAGACAAGATACTCAATACCGCTAACAGATCGAGCTACAAGTGACCAAACGAATTCAGAACGTGGTTCCAGCATGACCATTAGTCCGAACACGAAGTCCACCAAGATTTTCATGCATTTCGATTTATGATTTCGTGTGTACCCGAAATAACAAATCGCTCTACATGGTCCTCTAGGCGTGCTCCTAGCTAGAACTTCAAATCACCCGATACCCACATTCCTAAAAGAATCCGTTATCGCACGAGGATCCCAAAGTGAACAGTCACTCAGGAGTGTACTATGACAAGTACTAGTGCATGATAGTGTGTGTGTAGGCAAGTATGTACATTAGATCATAGAGGGGAGATATCCAAATCCCGGAAAAATCTCAAAAGTGTGCCGAAGCCACCCCAATGTACACTACTGCCAAGTATAAGCGATAAGCCCCTTCCTCTTCAAACCCAAAGAAGAAGATAGAACCAAGGTAGGAATAACAAAAGATAGATAATGTGATACTGTGTGATGAGGACACCGTCACCCCGACAAGATTAGTATGTTTACCAAATGACACGACTCGTAACTATGTGTGACCGTCTAACGTGTGTGATACTCGACTATAGATTAGACTCTACATGTAGCCCTAGTTCACTATAACCATTGGCTCTGATACCAATCTGTCACACCCTCAAATTTCCACGTGCGGGGTTTTAACCGCGAGGCGCGTGACACACCAGGATCCAAGTCAACAATCACAATAAACGACACTATATGATACGTAAAAATGACATAAGCAAACCATTAAGTTTTCATAAATGATCCATCGCTGCGGAAGCGTAAAACTTTATTACAACGCGAAATCAATAGTACGAAAGTCTGAAAATACTAAATGAGATGCACATGAATCCTAGACGCCGTGAGACTCTGTGCGCCTATCGACAGCTGCTACCTTAGCGACCTGAGACAAACATGCTAAAAACGTCAGCAAATAATGCCGGTGAGTTCACAAGTTTTTAATGAATACCGACTCTCAAATGAATACCCATGGTCAATCCAGACCACATGCATGCAAAACATATGAATACCTGTTACTACTGCGATTGGAAAACCATTACTGGACTCGAATACTGTGAATACTGAATACGTGCCCGAATGAATACTGAATACTGAATACTGAATACTGCATACTGAATACTGAATACCTAAGAGACAACATGCACCCGTCCGACCTCCAGTCGACGAGTGGGGCCGGTCAAGCCCAAATAGATCTATCCACATTTCCCCCGTTGTGCATCCCCGCACATTCATGGTTCTCCCCGGGACTTCCAAAGATCGCATAGTAATATAATGAATACTCCAAAACATAATGAATACTTGAAAACATAATGAATACTCCAAAACCCAATGAATTCGTGAATACCAAAACGTAGTTGACACACCTTTCATGAAAACATAGTTGAAACGTCTTTTATGAAAACATAGTTGACACACGTTTAAAGAACACATCATGTTTTCTCCCCCGAAAATGTAAAACCAGAAAAAGAGTGGGGCCGTGAAACTCACCTTAGAGTGCGTCTTCTGATAATTAGAAATCCAACACGTGTATGATAATCCCAACTAATGACAACCTATCAAGGATTTTACATAAGTGTGATGACTACTAACCCGAAGGCTAACTAGTCCCCGATTGTCCAGATATTGACTACATGTGTTAAATGTGTGTTTAAATGTTAACCAGACATCCCAGACCGACCCGACATCCCGTTGGTGACCCATTACATCAATTAGTCATGCACATAAGTTTAACACATAAGTTTCAAGCATAAAACACTTAGTTTGCATCAAAAATCTCATTTCGGACATCAGATGGTCGAATGTGGTTTTTCCCATTTCCACGTTCGCCCGTTTGAGCCACGTTCGCCCGTTTGAGCCACGTTCCCCCGTTTGAGCCACGTTTTGTTCCACGTTCGCCCATTCGAACCACTTTTATTCCACGTTCGCCCGTTTGCATCAGCATTTCATAAAACGCACCAAAACACATTTAAACGGTCCGAAAACATCACCAATCACAGCAGTTAACTATCATTAACATATTCCTACAAAACCCTACCAATTTTATCCCGAAATCCGTCCGTTTTACTAGTTACCCGAAATAGCAAATTATGGAGATGTCGCATCAAACGCATGCAATCTTTACCCAATTAGGAAACTTTCTGAAATCAACCAATAATCAACTTAATATACCCAGATTATCATGAACAAGAAACCCCCAATCCTATCCTTATCACTATCATCATGAACAAGCCCTAGATCTAACCCAAAATGAACAAAACATCATCAATAATCAATTGTAACCTATCTCAATCATAAATCATCATCAATAACAGTCCTAGATCATTGTTATAACATCTATACAACAATCATTCATCAAACAATACATAACACTACATAAAACACCATTAACACATGTTAATTTGTATGAAAACTCATTGTTTATGAATAGGTTTTGTTTAGAAAGATATTAGGAATGTTTTTATCCATGAAAACATGTTTGAATCAGATCTGGACTCTTGGGGTTTAATAAAAACGAATTGAAATGCTTTAAAAATGATTTAGAATGAAGAACACACCTTAGATCTTTGTGTAGAAGATGTTTGTAGGTTAGATTATAGAAAACAAGGGCAAAAACTCCTTCCCCAATGTTTAAAGTTGCTAGAGAGTGTTTAGAGGCGTTTAGGGTTTGTGAAATGGTGAAAAATGACAAAGTGTGGTATTTATACTATGTCCACATTCGACCCTTGTCTCTGGTCGAATGTACCCTCCTTCGACCCTTTCACAGGGTCGAATGTACCCTCCTTCGACCCTTTCACAGGGTCGAATGTACACTGACTTGGTCGAATGAAATTCTTTCAATTCCATATCCTAGGTTCGCCCCTTTTACAAGGGTCGAACCAGGAGTATTGTCTAGGTTCGCCCATTCGATTGGTCGAACCAGGACTCACGTTTTTCTAGTTTTCCAATTTGTCATGTTTAACGCATTTTAACGCACCTTAACATACGAGCATGCAACCTTAGTCTATGTTTAACATATTTAAGCACGGATGATTATCTACACATCATTTAGACACATCTAAGCATATAATCCACCATACGACAACTAGTCTACACATACACTTAATTAGTTTATGTAATTCACCAACAACGGGACTCGTAAAGTGTGTGTGTAATTGACCCAATGATCCTCCGAATCATTGAACCCTGGACAATACGGACTGTGTTCCGACTCGACTGACCCCGTCAAGTATGTTTAATAAACGTTTTTCGCTAAGGTAGACTTATGTGTTTATAAAATGTTGACCTAAACATGCCGGGTGTCACAGAATGGTATAAAGAGTTGAATGGTAGGCTATTGTATTTATAGTGTCGAAATTGAAGTTGTAATTAGGGACTACTTTGACTATGCTAGAATTTAGGAACACCTTTGACTTAACTAGGAGACCATATTTACTAACACTTTGACTTGACTAGGAGACCATATTTACTAACACTTTGACTTGACTAGGAGACCATATTTACTAACACTTTGACTTGACTTGACTAGACTAGGAGACTACGTTTGACTTTTCAGGTTTGACTAAGGGACCTTGAAAGGGTTTAAGTTTAATTGGTTTTAATTAACATCACAAACCACCAAATGGTGTAGTGGTTTGTGTGGTGTGGTTAAGGTTTAGCCCGCCAGGGACTCGGGTTCGAATCCTGGCTCAAGCAAACATTTTTTTTAACGTTTTTAAATCAGAATTTTAAATAAAATCCATTTTAATATTGATTACAAGTCACTATTTAAACTAAAAATTAACAAAATGGATGGGAAAGATACTGTAAACATGAATCAGATGAATAAACGAGGGAGTTCTCTATATATATATATATATATAGAACGAGGGAGTTCTATATATATAGGGGGAGGATTAAATAAAAACCACTCAAATTGAAGAAACTCGGTAAACTCTGACTTCCCGAACTTTTTATCATCTGAAAAAATTAGGGTATGTAATATACATGTTTTTAAGAGTTTTGAGCCAAAAAAAAACAAAAAAGCGCCGAGTGGATATTTTAAAAAAAAATAAATAAGTTTTTTGTGTTACATATGTAACATGTCTGTTTTTGTGTAACATATGTAACACAAAAAAAACTTATTTATTTTTTTTAAAAATATCCACTCGGAGTTTTTTTTGATTTTTTTGGCTCAAAACTCTTAAAATCATGTATATTACATACCCTAATTTTTTCAGATGATAAAAAGCTCGGGAAGTTAGAGTTTACCGAGTTTCTTCGTTTTAGAGGGTTTTTTGTGGATACTTAGCCTATATATACATATATATATATATATATATATATAATTTGTGTGATGTTACAGTCTCCATTACTTTTAGGAACTTCGTCCCGAAGTTTATTTTAAGAAGAAACATTTGAATAGTGTTGAGGATAGTTAGGGTGACTATGGTTCAGAGTAGGGTAAGAGTTTAAGGAATTTATAAGATAACCATAAATGCTAGATGGACTACCAAATAACTAGGGTTTGTTATTGGTCTGACCCTACAGTCTCCCTTTCCACGTATCATTAGTGTTTATATATAGGGTGTACCGCAGCTAACCCATCACACCTCTGATACTTCGAAAAACATACGGGGTATCTACCAAAACCTTAGTAGAATTTCACACTACCTTAATGTACCTGTAAATTCATGATTACGTCCCGGACCGTAATCACCAATCTACCTTACATTACGGTTTTGTGTCATTCTATGACTCTAAACAAACATGTAAAACACACAATGCAAAATATCCTTGTGATTGAATCTTTGTATCAATGAGTCTAATAAATCTTTCTATCAAATTACGTGTACAATGTATCAAAAAAATGAGTCCAACTGTTGAGCAGGAAAAAGACCTCTACCAGTCAGTGAGTAGGAACCTCTACCAATTGTTGAGCAGGTGCGATGGCCTCTACCAGTCGTTGAGTAGGTTTTTAGAACCTCTACCGACTGTTGAGCAGGCATGATGACCTCTACCAATCGTTGAGCAGGTTATTAAGTACTCTACCAACTGTTGAGCAGGTACTTCATCCTCTACTAGTTATTAAGCGGATAATTGTTATAATTATTTTTGTAGTTTAACATATAAGTTGCCAATTGAAAATACACACATGTAAGTAACTTTGTAAATGTGACAAACAACAGCTACGACTTGCAATTGAATTGCCCTAGACAATGTTACTGAGTCTAGATGTTGTTTTACTAGTATAGCATATAGTTTACAAGTATCACGAATAATCAGACGTTCAAAGATAATACTGATCATCAAATCCTCATGTATCACTAAGAATCAAGTTTGATGTAATAAGAAATCAAGTTTTCAATAGTTTGGTTATCAGAGGGGTCAAGTTCATGTTCAAGAAGGTAAAGGGTATGAATTTAGTTCTTGAGAGGATGATGAAGAACTCAAAGTATCATCAAGGTTATGAAAGATAGTGTACGTGAAGATAGTTAATAAAGGGTTTATTTTATAGGTTTTCAAAGAGGCACAAGAAGTAAGGAGATTATCTAGCAGCATGAATAGTGGGGTTTGAATCAAATATTAAAATCAGGCGTATGAGAAAACATGATTGTGGTAAATACCAAAAGTTGTAAAAGTTCGAACAAGTTGAAAATAAGTAGGTGTCAATGGGGAATTGGAGATTAAATTTTTTTCATGAGGATGGAAAGATTTTATTTTATTTTTTTTTGTTTTTGTACATAAAACAAAAGTTGTTAAATAGTACAAACTAAGTGGCTTTAGATCAGAATATTTCAGTCAGTCGGAGATTTTAAACAGGAAATTAGGTTTTATAGATCAAGGTGACACTATATCGAAAATCATTTGTTACGCTAATGAATAAACATTTGAATTTAGAAATTAAGTTTGAGGACATCTTTTGACAAAAAATATGTATTTTCCATAGTTTATAGGTGATGAAAATTTGACAATATTAAGAAATCTTTAGTGTTGTGCTAGGGTATACTCAGGTTATGAGGTTACAGTTTAAAAATATGTAACATGTTGAAAAAGGCAATAATATGATTTATGTAGGGTGTTGAAAATAATCAAACAAGTGGCTAAAATGGTAAGATGAAGTGTGATTGTGAAACCCATATATGATTATTAAATGGGATTGATTTAAACTGTAAAATTTGGAGATTTAAAGCTTAGTTTTAATGAAGGTTTTGCTATTCAAAATGGGATAATGACACAATTTATTGTCCGTTTACTAACCATTCACTTGTAATTTGTTATGATGTTTATTAATGAGAAGTGGATTAATAGTAAAAAAAAACAAACACAAACAATTTTCTTTATAAAAGTGGGGCTCCTATTTTTTATGGGCCCTAGGCCATTGTCTTATACAATTGTTGTGCCTACTTTGATTGTAAGACCCAACCTGAGTAAAACGGGGTTTTACAATTTAATCACATAATTTAGATTGTGAAAATTTGGGGAGAATTTAAAATCCTTTTAAACTTAGACATGATTCTCAAAGGTTTGTTAAATAAATGCGGCTAACCAACGAGTGTCAAAGGTTCAATGTGTTTACGAGTTAAGTACTACCCCATTACCTTACAATGTTTTTAAACGAGAAATATGCGGAAGCGTTTTATGAGATTCGCGCGTTCTGTTCTTCGAATGGCTTGATCATCTTCCGACATCCATAACCTTTACACCTAGGGTTTAAACAGCAGTAAACAACCCGTTAGATGATTAAACAAGTTAAATAAAAGAAAACTGATTTGTTTTTGTAAATTCTTTCAAAACTGAATTTTACAAGCCTTGCTAGTCTGAGGAAATATCATCTGCTCATTTTTCCTCTTGTCTGAGCAAACATCCTCTGCTCATTCTTCCTCTAGTATAGACTATCCTCTGGTCTGAGCAAACATCCACTACTCATTCTTTCTCTAGTCTAGACTATTCTCTGATTTGAGCAAATATCCTCTACTCATTCTTTCTCTAGTCTAGACTATAATCTGGTTTGAGCAAATATCCTCTGCTCATTCTTTTGCAATTACGACCCCGAGGTTTGTTCATGTGCCAGTATTCAATCAAGTTTTTACACATTTATATACTAAAAGGACTTTTGACCCGTTTAGTCTTTCTTAACGCGATAATTAACCTTCAATTAGGGTTGTCATTAGATTTACTTACCAATTAACCGTTTGCCTAATTGGTGCAACACTTAACCATCTTTAAATTAGCATGACTCGCCTATGATATATAACCACCCATGATCCCCAATAAAGACGTGAGATTCTCGAATGGCCATACATACCAATATCTTGGTAAGATAGGGATTCATCTTAGTCACACTACCGTTGTGGCGATGCCCTTGTGTCCATGGCCACATGTGCCATTTTACTTAGTCTTACTCGCCCGGTCCGTATGACTCAAGATTCGATAGTATTGTTTAAATTTTAAGCTGCGTGGGGATCACAATGGTTTCCAAGTTACGTCAAACTCAAGATAGCATAACTAAGATGTGAAGGACATGATTGTGACTTACCTTTAGCCGCACCCCTTTTTTGCTTCAAGACTAGCTTTAGATTGTTAGCATTATGGCCTACGATTATACTTAAGCAAACAACAACAACCAATGTTTGCGTAAAGTTTAACCCTCGATTAAGGTCGGTTGTCTAACTAGTGTTTTCCCCAATTGACCCATTAGCCTAATTGGGATGCTTTCAACCTTCAACTAAGGTCGTTTTTCTATCAAATAATTTGCATTCTGGTTCAAGCTTCCTATTGGAAAGCTCATATGGCTAGTTTTCAAACATGTATAAGTATGTATATAAGCATGTAAATATATTCAGAATATAAACGAGATTAAAGCCATCAAGTGACTTACCTTATGCGTGCTTCCTCTTTACCTCATTTCGAGACTTCTTGACCAACCGAAGTCTCTTGTACTCGCACCTAGATGTGTAATCCACATTGGTGATTAAAAACATGTTCGTAGACATTATTCATTTGACCACACAAGTTTTCATCAAACTTATTAATGCCTTATGTATGACCAAATGAAATCGACTTTCATTGAGGCGTTTTATCAAACAACTTGTAGGCGCTATTTTCCTAACTTTAATTTTAGGGCATTAGGACCTCATGGATCCATCATTAACCAAGTTTATCATTACTAGCATTCCAATAAACATGTTAATCATAGTTTCTCATTGATATTCATAACAAAAGCTAGTATTCCATAGTTTAAAGGTGATTTCTACCAATCCACCAAGAAACCCAATTCATTTTATAACATGAATTTACAAGGATATAGTCATCACACAAGAAATCTATCAACATACTCCCAAGTTTACTAGTATTGAGCTATTCATGACTAGAGTGAACACTACCAACCCTTGATTCACGTTTTGATAATATCTCAAGATTTTTATCATAACTAAGCATGAACATGATCATTGAATTATGCAAAATAAAGGTTACCTTGGTAAGTTTCATGCTTGGATTATTCATTTTAGGGCTAATGCAATAAAAATCCCTTCGATTCCACCTTGATTCAAGCTTGTTCTTGAGTTCTTTTAGGGTTTGGTGTGTGTGTGTGTGATGAACGAATTTGGGAGAAATGGAGTTAATCTCCATTTTTTTATTAATATTAATCAAACTCAAGTTTAGTTATTTGGCAAGCTAACCCCTCCAACTATATATCAAGTATTTACTAGTTAAAGGCACCAACCGAGTTAGTCTCGTGTAATTGTTTAAACCTTGTTTAGCTAGCAAGGTTAACGGGGTAAATTCCCTATATTAGGAATTTTGCATTAATCGCATCTCATGCGGTTCAGTTAAAAGCCCCGTGTGCTTATATTATCATAAAATACGGTTTACAAATTTTGGAGTGTTACAATGCCACCCCAACAAACCACTCCAAACTGTCACGTTATCATGCCACATCTTTTCAAACCAAGACCCATTTTTTGCCTTTAAACCATTCCAAACCTCCATCTCATCACCTACTTTTCCTTTTGAGTAAACTGCCATTTTCGTCCTTGAGGTTTGGCACTTTTTGCCAGTTTCATCCAAAATTTTTTTTTTCTCAACTGGCTCCACTAGTTTTCAAATTCTTGCTGGTTTCGTCCAAGTGCCTAACTCTGTTAGTCAATCTCAGTTAACTGAGGGGTAAAGTTGTCAATTCAAATATTATCTGTATAATAATAATAATAATAATAATAATAATAATAATAATAATAATAATAATAATAATAATAATAATCATTAGTTAGTTTAACCATAGAAGTTACCAACTTAACTCAACCATGGTTGCTTTCCCCTCATCATCTACCTCTTAACTCAACCTTGGGAAATAAAGATTTTATAACAGTGTCAATTATCATCCCCAATTCATCTTCTTCCTTCTAATGTCAAGAAACCCTAATCAAAAGAATTGTACAATTTGGATAACAAAACAGTATGCATTTAATATATGATATACCAGGTCCATCACCATTTGTTGCCAATATAATTCTAGATGCCTACAGCAAATATATACAGAAAGAATAATAAACTGCCATCGTTGCAGCATGAATGAAACTGAAATCTAAACAAGGTATCTACGTTATCAAGATATCCATTGCAGTCCAATAGATACTTAAATCTGGCCTCCTGATAATAAAAACAATTTAGTATATAAGCACCGTGTCGTGTTCTCTGTGCCCTCCTTCCTCTCTCTAAAACTCACCGCCACCGCCATCACCACCGCCATCCCTCCTCGGAGCTTCAGTCAGCCGTACATCGCTGCCGGTGACTGCTGTAACCACCTGACACCATCACCCCACCACCACCACGACTGCTGTAACCACCGTCACCCCCACCGCCACTGCTGTAACCACCCCTCACCGTACACCACTCATCTCATGCTCCGCCCGGCCCATCTTTAGCTTCCAGATATGAAGGTGAAGGCAACCGGTGATGGTTGATGATTGTTGACAGCAAACAGAGGAGTGTTATCAGGGAAGACGAGGACTTACCGGAAGAATGGTTGCCGACGCCGGTCACCGGACCAAGGATCTTTGGTCAGAAGCTTTCGACGCACACACAGTAGGTGTGTGTTGTGCGTGTGTTCTGTAGAAACAAAGAAGGTGGGGGAGGGTTTATAAAGGAGGGACAGATTAGGGGATGTTTGGATGCGGGTGTAAGAACTAGCTAGAGGGGTGTTTGGTGACAAGTTTAATAGCAGGAATAAAAGGTGTTTGGCTACAATAAAATGACAAAACTATCCCTCAGTTAACTGAGATTGACTAACGGAGTTAGGCACTTGGACGAAACCAGCAAGAATTTGAAAACTAGTGGAGCCAGTTGAGAAAAATTTTTTTTTGGATGAAACTGGCAAAAAGTGTCAAACCTCAAGGACGAAAATGACAGTTTACTCTTTCCTTTTTTATTTAACCATTATCTAAATTTATATAATCAATAATTTTATTAAATAAATAATATTATTTAGTAATTAAAATAAAAAAAAACGTAAAATGTAATTAAATTAAAAATAATATTAAATAAGTAAAAGTATGAAAAATAAAAGTAAATTTATTAAATAAAAAATAAATAATCAAATAGGAATAATATTTAATATTCAAAGGCTACTTTTCAAACAGCTATTTTTCTGACGGTTATGTTCCAAAACCCTATAAATACAAGACACATTTACAATTCTCACTCGCAATTCAATCTAAATACAAAAGTCAAAGATATAGGTGGTGGTTATCCTAGTGAAGCAGCCAGACATTCGAACCTCAGGCGATATTCTCACCGACGTTCTCAACAAGTGCAACCCCCTCCTCAACAAGTGTACACTCTTCCTCAACCAGTGTACACTCCTCGTCATCCACTCTACACTCCTCCGCAATTGATAATCACTCATCCTTTAACAACGTACACACCTCCTTAATCAGGTGTCGATCCAAATGTTCCTCTTACAGACGTAGGGTTTAACTGGGCCTATGGCTACACTATGGTCGTACTACAATTTGATCAACTACAAATTGGGGAGACATGAACAAACTTCACCCCAAACCCTCCCGTTTCAAACATCCGTCCAACACAAATCATACCTAGCTAGGCTGAAGGGCACAGAACTGACAAGGGTGAGGAGTACGTCACTATAGACGATGAACCGTATCATCTTCCAAGTCATGACTTCGGACGCATCCGTCAAGACGCTAGGTCGGACAGTCGTGATAGCGATCCTGACGTGTCGTCTCGTCTCGTCTCCAGAGACTACCCTAGATGACTGGGATCCCATATATTAATTGGTGTGTTTAATATGTTAATGTATGTTTAAGTAATATTTTAATTAGGTTTATGAGTGTGTAATATATAATTCAGGTTTATGTAATGTTTTTAATGATGTTTGTATAATATATGATTATGTTTGTATAATATTCAATTTCTAATTTATATAATTTTAAAATACAAATTTTAGTTTTAAATATAACATTCACAATACACAACCCAATACCTAATTAAATATAAATACACATAATTTGTTGAGAATTGACGGTTAACAACAACAATGAAACAATATTATAATAAACAAAGTGAGTTTGAGAGTAATTGAGAGAATGAAACAGAAATCGATAATGATATTGATACACTTGTGTCCTATATATACAAACTAATCGGTGTGAGACTTGAACCAACACAACCGTTCGACACATAACTAACCATAACTGTCCCTTTAAACGGTGGGAACATAACCGCTTTTAACTTCCTAACTAATGACCATGTGTGACTTTATTGGACTATACATTTGTCACACTTATTAATAAAACATAATATAAACGTATGATATATTTGATGATCAAAGATTATAGTCTAACATAATTCAACCCAATACTCAATTTAAAAAACTAACAAACGGTCCGGTACCGGACGAACCACCTCTATCTTTCCTCCTCCAATGCATGAAACTCCAATGTGGAGCATTGTAGATGATCTTACTTTGTCTTGAGTTATTATATCCAGCTGTTTGTATTCTTCATCACATTGATGTAAGAAGACATTAATTTGGGTCCGTTTGATTGTTTAAATCGATTGTATTGAAGTGTTTACATTTGTCTGAAGTTGTATATAGTAATTTTGAGAGATACCAATTATTTTTAATTAAAGTCCGAGAACGTAAGGAATCTACAGAGATCCCACCACCAATGATTAGTGTTGGTGGATAGAATTATGACAAAAAAACAAGTAACTTTTAACTAATCAGCCATGCAGTGTCTATTCGCATCACCGAAGCACATAAGATTTCCTAAATCCAAATTATATATAGTTACAGTCATGGACCAGCAACACTAACTAAAGATGCTGAAAACGACCCAAATTCAAGACACGTACCTTTTATCTCTTTACATATTAGTCGACAAACCTCTAAAAGGACCAAGTAAATAAAAGAAGCAAATTTTCTCATATTAATGCTCAAAATTCGATAAACATAAATTACATCACGATTTTAGCTAATTATAATAAGATTGATAGCTCATAAATCCTAGCAAAATAAAGAACATATTAAGGCCTGATATGAGTAGGATATTACTAGATACGTTTGTTTGTTTATTAAATTCTGACTTTATCATTTCAGGCACTGACCCTACCCGATCACCAAATCATATTATCTTATTTTGTAGTCTATTGGGGCATGCTAATGATGTCTAGGATCAGGACCGCCAGGGCTCCTCCTGTTGATCTTATAACGAGTATTGAGTTCCTCCATATTATGTTTTCGAATACTCTCTTCGAGTATTTTCCTTGCTTTTTCGATCAAAGCACCTCCATTTCTCTCTTTTGATAGAATGGTAGAAAGAGTAAGGGTACGTGCTTCCGAGATTGTAAATGAAAGTAGAATAAGAGCTAGAAAGAACAAAAATCTAGTGGCAACCGCCATTTTTATGTTAAAAGAGGTAGCAGAATCTGAAAATGAGCAATGATGCTTGAGATGACTTGTTAGCTAGAATACTTGTACTTATATAGACATCCATTGGCACACAATTCTGTATTTTTAATTGTAATAGCAATTCAAAGTGTACCACTTTTATATATTAGTCTATTGCAATTTTATAAATGGTTTCATTATTTCATAATAGCCCTACCCCATCACTCTTACATTACTAATTGACCTTTGAAAACTAAAAAGTGTGCATATCAAATATATACTAAAAAGTGTGCATATCAAATATAAAGACAATCTTGTGTGCACATTGAAAATAAAGACACTCATCTTTCTCCTAGCTATCTAGAGTAGCTACGTATGACACTTTGACAGTTTTCTTGCCACCTTTTTTGTTCTTAGAAATAATAATATACACCAGCCAATCTTCACCAAGAAATGTGGTAATATTAATCACATTGCATATATCTACAAGCTGGGTTGCATTTAAAAGATTTCGTTTGGTACTCCTATGTTTTTATAGCTTGATATTACTAAAGAAGTTGGCTCCATGTCAGTAAGGTTTGGCTTTATGCAATGGCTATGGGATAGCTTAAAACTATTGTGATTCTGAGGTAGATTCACTTTCTTGTCTGCCAAAAAAACTTTATGATAAGGTGTACCTTTTTTTTTTTTTTAACTGCCAACAAATAACCTTATATTCAACACCAAAATAACACTAACGGGGTACTAGCACAAACACCAACCACCAAGATAATGTTCAACAATACATGTCAACACGATGCAAACAAAACAACCATACTACCAACCCACTTTGTACAATCTAAGCCCACCCAGTGGCGAAGCTTGGTTTCAGAATCGGTGGGGGCCGGACTCAATTTTTTTTCGATCGGTAGTGACAAATCGGTGGGGGCCAAACTCAACCCGGACTCAATTTACCTATGAAAATCGCAAATTTATACCACTACGCCAGAAAACAGAGGGGGCCAAGGCCACCCCTGGCCCTTCTTATCCTTCGTCCCTGAGCCCACCCCAAATATCCCAATCCAACTCGGAGCATTTCGATTTCGCGTTAACCTATAGGAGGCTCTTGGACTTAATCTCACCAATAATACTTTGAAGCGATCCCCTCTTCTGTTGAAACACCACTTGATTGCGAAAATTCCAAATACACCATATTGTAGTTAACCAAATCGCTAAATTTGTGCATCTTCAAATGACTAGCATATCTTTTTCGATCTTGTGATGCCGTCATCTATTTTGGAAACTTGTAGACAGAATCGTCATTGGCTTTTCGTTAACTTCGTTTTTCCTAAAATGATTGATTCCAAATTTGTATAGTATGATCTAACTAAATGTTTAACGAACACGAACAAGGCTTTGTTCGTGTTTGTTTGTTAAGGTTTCTTAGACAAACGAACGGTTCACGAACACATTAACGAACATAATCCTATGTTTGTGTTTGTTTGTTAAGAAATTCAATTGTTTGTGAACTGTTCGTGAACACAAACAAACTAAAACAAACATTTAATAATGAACTAACTAAATAAATAAACATTGTTAATATTAACCATTAGACAAAGTATATCCACTAAACGATAAGTCAAATTGTACTAACTTAGACATAATTATATAAAATTACTTAGACATTAATACATGATATGCCTAATTCAAAAGTTCATAATTATCCCCAAAAAAATGTCTAGATTCTTCGATATCCAACTTTCCTAAATTCAAGACATTCTTCAATTTTTTAAGACTATATAAAAACAAATATTAATTATATAATGATACGTAAACTTGCATTATAACTATGCATTCAAAAGTAATAGCATCTTTAATTGTCTAGTAAGGAACATAACAAAAGGATGAGGTTTTTCATTAGTTTAGTACGGCAAATAGCTAAAAAAGATTGATGTATTTTGAATGCAAAAATGATCAAAACATTTAGTTATTTAATGTGTAAGGGGGGAACGTTTAGGTGTGAAATAAAAGTTAGGAGGGAAATTAAAAGACTAAAAGCTTTTAAGTTTTAACTAGTGAACATAAACAAACATATACAAACAGATATAAACTAACGAACTTAAACAAACACATTGTCAAACGTTCACGAACGCAATCGAACGAACGAGACCTTTGTTCGTGTTTGTTTGTTTAGTTAATCGAACGAATTTTTTTGTTCGTGTTTGTTCATTTATTAAACAAACGAACATAAACGAACTTCCCGCCGAACGGTTGACGAACCGTTCATCAAACGTTTGGTTTGTTTACAACCCTATTTTTTTAACGGCCAACGAATCAATTTCCGAGCACTCTCGGGCACCCTTTTGGCGAATCAGGTACTCGAGAGTACCCGGGCCACCAATTGCCACCAATTCCCGGGAAAACCCGACCACTCACCCGCCCGAAGGCACGACGGTGAAATAGTCGGTAAAACCGGCCGGGATCAGGACTTGAACCCAAGCCAAATGGCCGGGTCATCCCTCATTTCCCATCCACCAATGTCCTCCAAATGTAGCTAGTGGGAATTGAACCCAAGCCTCCCATAGAAAACTTTAGGCCCTCAACCAACTGGGCTACAAGTCTATGTTTAATAAATAATAACCTTTGGTTTTATCAGCAGACGGATAGATTTTCGAGAATTTCCCTTTTTAAAGTAATTGATTAAGTTTCTCTATCTTTCATGTGAAAGAATCGAAGCTATGATCAAACTAATATGGGTGACTAAAATTTTCAATGTGTTGCATGACTAAAAGTATCTTTCTACAAAGGAACTTTAATAAATGTGCTCCTGGCATTTGATACCTTTGGCTTATTGGCACCGGAAGTCATCCGTTTCCTAACCAGAGTCCAACATGTTATCCATAGCAGTGTCTCGACTCCGAGGGGGGGGGGGTATGGATTCGTGTTTAGTAGGTTAGGATTTGCTGTCCAGAAAGGAGTGGCGGCGCAACTTGTTGCCCGTCTGCCAGCTATCTTGGTGTAATTTTTTACGAAAGGCTTTAATAATACTAATAATAATTAAAATGTTAAAAAAATGATAATTGTAAAACACAAATAACTACCTTATATTCAAACCAAAGATAGGATAATGACTAACAAACCAAGCTAAAAATAAATATTAAATAAAATAATAGTACCGGAAAAAACACTAGGCTAACATCATTTCTTTTTGAAATTATTTAGTAATATTACTAGATAATTGCCCGCGTTACACGCAGTTTACCAACGTACGATTATTTGGAGTAGTATAACGTATAAGAAAAAGTAAAGTAGAAACATTTTATTAAAATTTAAAAGCAACGAATACACAGTTATTCAAATATCGCTAAAAATTTCCTTATAAACAACATTTTTTGTTTTAGTCATCACTTTCCCATCAGCATCCAGTATAAGTAACTTCACGCCTGCCCTGCTTTTAACTCTTGATAATGCGACATAAAGCTGGCCGTGTGAGAATACAGGATTTCTTAAATACAATCCAACCTTTGATAAAGACTGTCCTTGGCTTTTATTGATGGTCATTGCAAAACATACGCTTATTGGGAATTGACGCCTTTGGAACTTTACTGGAATCTTGATATCAGATGGTATCAAATTTATTCTTGGAATAAGAGTTTTGGTACCAATGTTTCCACCTGATATGATCTCGGCTTCAATAACACGCTTTGCAAGTCTGGTGATTCGTAACCTCGTTCCATTGCACAAACCATTTTGTTGATCTATGTTTCGCAACAACATGACGGGTACACCGACTTTAAGTGCTAAACGATGGTTAGGTAACCCAGAAATTTTTAAACCATTAAGGACATCAGGAGAGTATAAGTCTTCCTGTGAACGGTTATTACCATTCTCAATCTGACATATACTATCAGAGCTCAGATACTCGACTTCATCTCCAGGAAACAATGCAAGAAGCCTTTCATTTATATCATGTACGACTTCATTTGTAGGTGCAAGTATTGCTCGTTCCCCAAAGTAATCCTTATCTTTGTAAAGTTGGATAAGTGAAGGGTAGACGAAGTCAATTAATCTAGAAATCGGATCTGATGTACCCTTAATAAGAAGATCATCTGGAATTTCCACATCAAACTCATCATCATGAATTGACTCACCAACTTTACCCTCACCTAATTCAAGAAGCCAGTTTGCAAATGCCTTTGTTTCATCGGATTCAGACGTGTTGTTACCTAAAGTTAACCTCATGTTTTTTGTTAAAGTGAGGACTTTGCAACTATTCCAAATAGGAGAAGAAGTTATTGATGCATTTAAAATATCTCTTCTACTACCGTTTGGAACAACCGGAAGGATCTGTCTAAAATCACCACCAAAAACCATAACCTTACCACCAAAAGGCAAATCAAAATTAGGTGAAGAATTTGACTGCAGGACGTCTTTCATTGTACGATCAAGTGCCTCAAAAGCATGCTTGTGAATCATTGGAGCTTCATCCCAAATAATTAACTTAGTTTGCTTCAATAAATCAGCAATATCACTATTGGGCTTTATACCGCACAATGATTGTTCAGTAACATTCAAAGGTATACGAAACCTAGAATGCGCTGTCCTTCCACCAGATAACAGCAGAGAAGCAATACCACTGGATGCAACGTTCAAAACAATTTGTCCTTTAGATCTTATGGCAGCAGACAACGTTTTCCATAAAAAGGTTTTACCAGTTCCTCCAAAACCATAAACAAAGAATAGCCCACCTTTGTTACCATCAACCGCATGTATGATTTGATTAAAAATTGAACGTTGCTCATCAGTTAAAGAACGTGAATAGGTATGAAATTCCTCAGCCAACGTACTTACTTGATAATTCAGCTCATCAAGAATCAAACGGTTATTTGCAGATGATATGGAATCATTATCAGGATAAGGCATAGAAGGAAACCTACGCAGGCTTGAGTTATTCCGAAGCAATTGTTTCTCAATTTCAAGCAACGTAAGGTTCTTTATTTGTTCATCAGGAAGAGATAAACCTAAAAACGAAAAAGTTTGGACCATTCAATTTAAAATAAAAGGGACATTAAAAAAAATAATTTCATTAAATTTCGAAATTAAAATTTGTTACCTTCAATTTGGAATACGTCTTCGTGTCTACGCATAATACCATCTGACAGATACTTCCATGATTTTTCCCAAACATGCTCAGGTCTAGATAAGGTATTAGAAAGCAACATCATCGCAAACAAATTACGAAGACAATATCCAGAACCGGTATAATGAGCCTCTTCAATAGCTTCTACATATTCTTTGTCATCGTCTAAGAGGCCAAGAGCATAACATGCATCACGAAATGTTGGTAAGATTTCTCCATTGACCGTTCTTATCTCCTCAAATGATCTAGGGCCTTTTACTTTATTTAGAAGCACTCTCAAAAAATACGCCTCGCCCATAGATGGATTAACCATGTGAACACGACCAATTGCCTTACCCATCTTTCGAAAGTCCCATTTTTTTTCTTCCTCTTTCCAGACAAATTTACTTGGGATTTCAATGTAACTTAGTTCACGTGCCACAGCTTCGTTTCGGTTCAGTTCCATCCATTTTAGAAACATTGTGGCAGCCACCGTTGGTTTGTCGAGCACATTTTGAATATTTTCTTTTGGACCATATACAACACTTTGCTCACCGGGCAGATGAAATGGAAGCCTTATAACTGGAGGGTATCTATAATGCACTTCATTTTTAAATATTCTCCACGAAGCTTCACATGCTGAAAGGAACCTACAATCAAAATGTTTTTTGATTTCATCTCTTTGCATCACTTCTTCACCTTCTCCATTATCTTCTACAAAAGCAACTTTAGCCATATCAGGTCCTTTATTAATGTATTTAAATAAATACTTAATTGAAGCGGCCTGGTTACACCATTCAACATTGATATGAGCTTGGTAACGCCTTAAAAGTTTTGCATTATAAGGGACCACATGTCTATTGTCTAACGTAGCAGTTCCTTTTTCAACAAATATCCCTGACTCTCTTCGTCTATAAACCGGATATCCATTTGAATCTAAAGTTGAAGCAGGAGAAAACTTCTTTGGAAATTTCTTGGAGCACTTACCGTCAAGCATGCACGGACAGTTCGGATATTCACGCCCACATGGTCCATGCATCATAAAGTCACTCACAAGACTAAACAACTCCGGATCAAGATTCTTATCAGGGATTTCAGCCGAAACAAAACGATCAACGTGTTCAATTGTGGGTAGCTTACTGGCTTCTTTAAGAAACAAACAGATATGAGCATGGGGCAGTCCACGTTTTTGGAACTCTATAGTATAGACAGCTGAAACATAAAGTAAAACAATATAATAAAACACGTTACTATTTAGAAACAACAAATAAGAATTGTATTAGTATAAATGAATAAAGATGCTAATATATGAATATATATTGGAGGTTTTTTTTTTGGTAATCAATTTTACCTGCTGAAGTTTTGCCCAATAGTGCTTTTTCACGTAAATCTTTCATGATTGAGTCTAGCTTAACTTTGAATAGTCTAGCTAAAATATCTGGCCTGTCTTCTGGATTTGTCTTCTTGTCTTTAAGAAACCGTCTAATTTCAGGCCATTTTGGATTGCATGTGATTGTAATAAAAAAATCAGGGTATCCATGCCTTTTACAAATAGCCATTGCATCAAGATAATTTTCCCTCATGTAGCGTGCACCACCAGTAAAAGAAGAGGGTAAAATCACAGGTGTCCCTACTTTTGCCAAGTCAGTAGGTCCATTTTGGTTCAACGTTTGAAGATTAGTATAAGTTTCACACCTAAGTTTACTTTGCTGGAAACGGACATAAAATAAGCGCTCACTCTCAATCATTGTATAAACGTCAACCAAAAACTGTTGAAGAAGCCGCCTAGCATTCAAAATCAATGAGAACTTACCAACTCTGTCCTGAATATGATATGCAAAATACTCTCTCATTGAACACTTTGAATCCACCTTCTTTTTAGATTTCCTCTCTTCCCTATGTGGTATATCAACCCTATAACAATCTTCTCCAAAGGGAATAAGCAATGGATACTGCAAGGCTAGATACGACGGATGAAGTTCAGATATACGCTGAAGTCCCTCTGATCTTGATTCGACGACAATATCTCTATTGTCAAGCTGCTCATCATTGTCTGAAAAAATAAGAGCAGCGATTTCTGACGAAGTTGGTAGGTTGTATGTTCGGCCATCTTTAGTTCTCCTACCAATAAGACGCAACTTAAGGGTAACTTCTGGATTTTCATGAAATCGATCCCGTACACTCCTATAACTTTTCACAAGCGCATTATTTGAGTCTAACATCGACTTCAGGTACTGAATGATTTCAATGTCAAGGAGGTCAGAAATATCCTTACACTTTTCCTTTTCCTTACTGAAAAGAATGAAAAAAAAAAAAAATTTAATACATTAAAATTTATATACAGGGCTAAAAAAAAGTAGAATAAAATTTGTAGAATATTACCTATAAATGTTTTTTCGGTTTGAAACTTCATTTTCAGTGTCATATATATATAACTGCGAAAACTTCGGTTTCGAACCATCATAAGGAAGAAGACCACCCATCGTGTGATAATTCTCACCACTTATTCTGTATATGAAGGGAGCCTTTCCACTATTGATATTTGAATCAACCTTCCCTCCCATTGAAGTAAAACAAAACATAGAATTGAAGCGGCGAATGTGCTTTAAGAAATATTTGCTCTTTAATTCTATGTTCTTGAAAAGGTTCTGATAATCTGAATTGCTCTCTTTAAAATCTGGAAGTTGTACCTTTCCATAACCACAACATAGCAAATAGGTTGTTTTTCCACAAACATTTACGCTTCTAATAGCTTCTGACCTCCACAACTTTGCATTACACATTTGACATACAACGGTTTGATCACCATGATCCAGATAATCTTGCAAACAGAATAAATAAAATAAAATTAACTTATAAAAGAAAAAAAAGGCTTTTAAATGTTTTGTAAATTTAATATTTACCTTTAGAGACACCCTTAAATTGCAAGCCTTCAATTGTTTGAGGTTCTACATTTTCTTCGTCAGACAAACTAACCATTCGGACAGGTGAGATGCAACGTCGATTATTCCTTGATGTATTAATCGGTTCTCTTTGAGCAGAAGATGATGCAAGTGAGACCGTATTAACATCAGTAAGTCCACCTGTAATTAATAATAACATTTAAAAGTTAGTATTAATAAGATTCAGAAATTCATTACATTAATCGACACAAAGCAAATTGTACCAGATGGGGTTGGATAAGTAGGAGTTCTTAGCGTGTCATCATTTGAACACTCATGTGCAACAGTGGGTTGTTTTCGAGGTCTACTAACAGAACCAACTTTACGTCTTTTTGAATCTAGTTGTGCTTTTCTAACGTTTCGTAACTCTGCAGATTTTTGTCTTTGGACTTCAGGCACGGAAACTATGGATAAAAATAATATCAGGTTGTATATTCAATAAACGTTTAATGTTAAAATAAAGGACTAATGTAAAAATAAAACGTGTATAACATAGTATTATGATACCGTTTGTAATATTGGACAAAGGAGTTCTTTGTGTGGAACCTAATAATACATAATGAAATAACAAAGAGAAAGTGTTAGAGTAAAAAATTTGTCATCAATTTAAAAAGTAAAGCTATCGAATATTTAAATGGCATACAAATTTATTACCAGAGAAGGATGCGTTAAATGGGTTGTTGAAGGTTGATCTAAAGGATGGCATATCGATTGAAACTAAAGTACTTCTGGATGTTGATGAGTTTGAATTTTGACATTGATTAGCATTGAGTCTCTTAGAATCCATTTGTAGTTTTCTGGATTTTGGACACTCCGTTGCAATATTTTTATTGACTTCAATCGTAGAAACAACGTATGAAATAGTATTAGTTTTTATAATGAAATCAATAAGAAAATAGGATATTCGTATACAGTGAAACATGTAGTTTAAATAAATAAAAATAACATTTGATAAATTAAACAAATGATTTTGTTGCAATTGTCCTATAAAAAAAGACGAACAAATAAAATTGACTTAAATTATAAATGTGGAATGGTAGTTAAGACTGTATAGAAATACTTAAAAGTAGAAAGTGTTATTCGTTGATTTACCTGGTGTAGAAACATTCAATGTACTTTGGAAAGATGAGCTTTGATGAATATAATGGTTGGAAGTTTCAACGGAGTAACGATTAAATATTGTAGTTGGCGGCACATTTTGAATTCCATTATTATGATTGTTCACCTTGCATCTCTTTGCATCCAGTTGTAATTTTCTATATCTACGACACTCGGCCGCGTGCCTAACTTTTTCTTCATGGGAGATAACTATGAAGAATTACGTATTAGTTACATAAGTAAACGATAATATAAATAAAGACATATATAACTACGAAATAAGTGTACCGTTTGAGATATTAGATAATGGCGTTCGTTTGTCATCACCTTATAAAAAATCGAAAAATTAGATGACAAATTAAAAATAATAAAATTATAAATACATTGTATATTTATGCCAAAAAAATTACCATTCGAACTGTTAGAGAGTCTTTTACGTCCCATTTCAACTAAAAGGATGCAATTCTACATAAAATGCATTATAAGAGTTTAACAAAATATAAACAAACTTAAAATTATGGATGATAGGTTTATATATATATAAACATTCAACGATACATAATACTTAACTAACAATATATTATAAATCAACATAAAGTACGAATCATCATGTTATGCGAAAATATGTAATATTGAAATTAAAGAATTACATACCTTCATCTTCTTTGATGGAACAGTAGAGAAAAAACATGTAGATAATCATGTTCTGCGAAAACATGTAATATTGAAATAAAAGAATTACTTACCTTCAACTTGTTTGGTAGAAAGTAGAGAAAACATAAAAAAGCAAAGATGAACTCTTGAATATTTGAGTCTTCTGATTTGTCTGTAAGACTGAATGGATTCGTTTATATGAAAGGTGTTGGTTTGATTTATAGTAGTAGGGTTTTATAGATTTTTAAAAATTAATATTCTAGTCAAAACTGTTTTAATATGGTTAATTACTTACCATATTTAAATGAATTTCAAGATTTGAATTTTTTGGTGTAATTACGTTCAAATTTTTCGAAAATTTGAATTTATGGACATGTATAGGTTTTTATTTTTAGCAAGTGTGTAATTACAAAGATTTTGTAATTAAAAATGTTTATTAATAAGCTTAAATACTTACCATTATTAAAGAAATAGTATTTGAATTTTAAAGAAAACGAAAAAGTCAACTTAATTATTATTAGTATTTATTATGTTTTTTTTATTAAGTATGTAATTAGAATACAATTGTTTAAATTAACTGTACTATAGCAACTTTGTAATTTTAACATAATCTTTAGTTATAATGCAATTTAATTTTATATTAAACTAACTTAAAAAAACGTTTTTAAAAACGTAATATAATTAAATATTACTCATATTTTGTTGAATAATGTTATGGAATGTATTAGAACTTTATGTTTGATAAATTGTTTGAAAAAATATAAATATGATAAAAAAAATGTTAATTATATATAGGTGGACCTATGAATAATGTTATGATTCTTATAGATAATTCAACATAACGTATAAATAATTAAAATTTATTCAACAACGAACAATTATTTGCCAAAGGTAAGGAAAAAAACATAAATGTTCAAACCAACAACTAATTCAAATGAAAAATAGTAGCAAACATCAAACAAACCATAATAAAAACCAAATTGTTTCAAACCATAAACAAACATTCAGAAAAAATCCCCAAAAAAATAGCAAACAAACGGATAAATGTTCTTATTTTTCAAGCTTTGGGATCAACAGGGGGATCTCAACTGATTTGTCGGTGCAAACTTTCTTATCACCCTTACACACTTTGGTAGTAGACTCACTTGCATCATCTTCTAGACCGTAAACTTTGTCGAGGCTACGCTTCACTTCCTGCTCGTCATGGACCAGACTAACTCTACAAGATGATTCTGGAGTGTTGTTATCTCCAACAGAATCCTACAAAAGTAAATGAAAGGTTTAATGTTTGATAATAGTAGCAATTTAAATTAAATTGCGGGAGTGATTTAATAGGTGAAAAGAACCTTAAGAGAGACTGCATTTTGTGTAGACGATTCAACTCCATCCAAGCTTTCAAATCCAGGTTGATCCACCTAAAAACATTAAAGGATTTGTATGTGTCACATTATATAGTAAAACAATAATAAATTTTTATAAAAGCAACCTATAAAGGAATATAGGATGGGAATAAAAAACCTGAATATCGGAGAACTTTTGTTCTAGTGAAGAAAGTATCGATGACTCATTCGTAAACTTGCGTATACTATATCCGTCTAGGTGCTTGTCAATATTGAATTGACCCACTTTAATTTTGAACGCAAACTTTTTGTCTTCAAGATCACGAAACTCAGTTGGAGTTGTTTTTTCTTCACCAGAAACCTTAATAACAAATGACATAAATAATATAAAGCAAAATAACTAATTTGTTTTGGACTGAGTGTAAACAACTTACTTGCTTAGATTTTTCTAAAAGTTGCATTGCTGACATTCCCAGCAATTTCTTTGCTTCACGATCAAATAAAGTAAGGGATGTAATACCAGTAAAATCCTGAACCCTTAAAGGTACTCTGAACCTACATTTACAAATTACAAAATATTATTAAACAAATTTAATACTGTTTTACTTTAAGATGTACATATTTAAGATAAAGCATACACTGGATCAGCAGAGACGATGTGCTTTGGACATTCTCTATTGGGGCAAACTAACACCTGTTTAAACGAAGTAACATCTGTTTCTTCATTATCATCAGGTAAACTTAAGGTCGGCTCCACCTTGTGATTACAGTGCTCACATCCCAAATAATACCACTCATCTTTATCATCGACACCCTTAATGGTTCCAAGAACAATGACCTGTTTGTTCACCTACAAAAGAAACAGGAATCGGTTAAAAAATGAATTTTAAAAAAAACTTGTATATAATGATATGATAAATCAATTGAATCTTACCTCTGTTATCAAAGAAAGATCACGAATAGTGCTGAAAGGGGTTTTATTCAAGAATTCATCATTAATATTCATACTACCAGACGATCCAAGAGATCGTTGCACAGACGATGATTCCGTAGATAAAAACTTTTCAATATAACTATAAGAATAAAAAAATTAATATAACATATATATAATAAGTCAAATATTTAGATATATGTAAATAATTACAGGATAAATTAAACATATCACCTTTTCTTAAAAGCACGAATATCGTCAATATCTTCGTTGATAAACAGGCGAGTTATATTGAACCCATTTTGCAAACTTACATTACCTAAAAAAAAATAAAAAAGCAAGCGTTATTTTTTTAAAAAAAGTAAAAAAAATGTCAAACGTAATACAAATTGCAAGAAATGACAAACCTTTATAATTGGTAAAGCTACCAAACTGAACAATAAGAACTACATGGACTTCAGCTTCGTTCTGCTTGATGTACTCAAACATCTGCTCACTATATTCATCCCACAAAGAACATGACATTTTTACCCCACTACATACAATACATTTTTTATTAGAGCATGCATAAATTTCAAACATTTCTTCCAAAGTATTAATCGTACAAATGAGAAATGAATATATCATGAAAGATTATGAGATAATAAATTATGAATAAGAAAAATGAAACACATACTCTAGATCAATCAAGAGTAGGTTCATTTTCATTTTCAATCCAGCTTTTGTTTCGATAGGCTCGGGTGGACTCCATTCTTCAACAAAGCCAATGAAATCTAAAATATTTAAAATGTTATCTCAACTAATAAATAAGAAGACAAATTAAAAGAATAAAAATATATAAAAGATTAAGGCTTCGAAAACTACCAATCCTTTGTTCTTGAGAAAGGTTACCAGACTTAATAGACTCAAAAGAAGAGAAATTAAAACCATATTGGCTACCATCAAATCTGTTACACTTTGTAAGATTTGTTTCAAAAGTAAAAGATAATATGTCATTTTTAGAAAAGTATTTAACAGATTTGTTATCCGCTAGTTGTGGTCTATAGATATAATATGATTCATTTTCACGTAGAAATTTTTCATGCTTCTTCATGTATCTATTCCACACAATCGCTTGCATTTTAGAACCCTGCGTAAAAATATGTAATTAGAAGACATTATTTGACCAGAAAATATTAAATCGAGTTTTGGTAACATATATGTGACAAAGGAATTGATGATATAAAATCTAACCTGTTCATCCATAACAACCATATCAATGGCAAGAGTTTCACCTGGTGTCTTTCGATTTGCTCTCTTCCAAAGCCTAAGTACCTTAACTTTGATTGTGTAATTACTCAGCCGCCATGTTATGTCATTCAAAAATGTTACATTATTTGGATCCATCTGCCTGCACGTGTGTAATAGTTATCACAAATAACTGCGAACAAAAATATGTTAGTACTCGTGTGATATATAAATAAAAATGTAAGAACCTAAAGTAGTATATACTACCTGCGAAATGTAGAAGAAAAAAACTGAATTATATTCGAAAAATTTCTACATGTATATATAATTTCGTATACCAATTATAAATAAGGAAGAAATGTTTAATTTTTGGTATTGATTATATAAATAGAAACAAAATATGAAATGCCAATCTAATTGATTAAGTTTAAAGGTTTCCATAATACATTTTCAATCAAATTAAGTGGTCAAACTTTCCGAAATTATGAAAATAAAAGTTATTTATTAAATCTTATTGTAAAAAAGTCAAAGACTAATTTTTTGTCTATCCAAAAATCTTGCTTGTCAAATTAAAAATTTTTTAATTTGTAAATTATTAATTACTTGTGATTTTAAAATAAGGAGAAAACGTTTTCTTTTGTTTTAAAATTGTACTGGATAAATTTAACATTTTCAAATAAAACGGTTGACTTTGTTAATAAGCATTCAACAGGTAAAAACACACCAATGTATGTAACCACTAACAGTTAATCACAATACAAAAAACAACCAAACTAAGGTGGTAACAGTTACACAGCAACACAATTTTAAGAGGAAAAAGTCAACGGCATAAATTTGGATGTAAAAAAAGATAAATTATAGGTTGATTGAAAGCATAAAAAGTAGTCAAATTATACATTGTTAATTGATTGTCTTTCCAAAAATCTTGTTTCTCAACATAAAACGGTTTGATTATGAAAATTATTAATTACTTGTGAGTTAAAAATATTAAAAAACGTTTTAATTTTTTTTTAAAATGTTATTCGAAAAATTTAATATTTTCAAATAAAACGTTTGATTTTGTTAATAAGCATTCATATGTGTTTAAAAAAAAAGAATATCATAAATCTATTTCTCAAAAGACATATCAACAGGTATAACAAACCAATGTATGTAACCAATAACAGTTAATCACAATCCCAAAAACAACCATACTCTAGTGCTAACAGTTACACAGCAACACTATTTGACCAGAAAAAAGTCAACACCATAAATTAGGATGTTTAAAGACAAATCGAATATAGGTTGATTGAAACCATAAAAAGTAGTCAATTACACATCGTTAATTGATTGGCTTTCCATAAATCTTGTTTGTCAACATAAAACGGTTTGACTTTGAAAATTATTAATTAATTATGTTTTTAAAATATTAAAAAACATGTATAAGTCTATAAAAATGGAAAGTATTAAAACTTGGGACTTTTTCAAAAAAAAAGTCAAAGTTACGAAATATTAGAATGTTAATAATGAGAATGACAAAACTTAATGTAATGTAATTTACCAAATTTAAGTTTTAATAAACAGATTAAAAAGTCAATTTGTAAAAAGTCAACCACTGTATTGTTTCAAAAACCATAAGACTGATATATTTTTGAAAATTATTAATTAATTATGTTTTTAAAATATTAAAAAACATGTATAAGTATATAAAAATGGAAAGTATTAAAACTTGGGACTTTTTCAAAAAAAAAGTCAAAGTTACGAAATATTAGAATGTTAATAATGAGAATGACAAAACTTAATGTATTTCCCTATTAAAAAACATGGCAAATAAATCATATTAACCATATTTACCTATTGCTAAAAAAAACATATTTCCCAAATTATTGCTAACTATTAAAACATAGAAGATCATATGTCGTAAATACAAACCATAAGACTGATATATTTTTCAAAACACATATCAACACAAAAAAACAAATCAATGTATGTGACCGCTAATTAATCATCATCCAAAAAACGACCATAACCATCGAGTTAAGAGTTACCCACAACCACTGTATTGTTTCAAAAACCACCACGACTTAGGACCAAAAGTATGTGATTTATATCCAAAAAACTACCCACTGAATCCCGTCCTAATTACCATCAACCCTAACTACTTTAGAGAGCTTGAACAGACCTCGTTTTTTGTCACACCCTCAAAATCCACTTGCGGAGTTTTACCGCGAGGCGCATGACAAACCAGGATCCAAACCAACGATCACAATAAACAAGTCTAAATGAATTAAAATGCAATTTCAAAACATAGTTTAAAATCCCGTTTACAGCGGAAGCTTATTCAAAAACAGTACTTGACAATGAAATAATGGTTCAATGTTCAAAAGACCATGCAACCCTAGTAAGACGCCGTGCAGACGCGTGCGCCCTAGTCCAGTCGTGCTACCTTAGCGACCTGAGAAAACATGTAAAAGTTTACGTCAGCACAAAAATGCTGGTGAGTTTACAGGTTTTGTATCCAAGTACCAAGTCCACCTGTCCATACTATAACAAATAGAAAACCAGTATACGCTAGCTAGGCGTACGTTTTGTTACTACCACGATTGGAAAACCATTACTAACGCGAATACCAAAAGTATGCCCGATGTATGTTCCTGTTGTTCCTGTTGTTCCTGTTTGAGACAATATGCACCCGCCGACCCTCCAAGTCGACGAGCGGGGTTGGTCACTCCCAATAGCGCTATTCACATTTCCCCGTTGTGCAAACCCGCACATTCATGGTTCCCCCCGGGACTTCCAAAGATCGTGTAGTACACAATAGAAACCCATAGTATGACAGTAGTTACCAAATAATCGTTTTAACACATGTTTTCTCCCCCGAAAATATGAAACCAGTTTAAAAGAGGGGCCGTAAACTCACCTTAAGTTCCGTTACTCCTTAACCCGAGTAAACTCAGCTGCTATGCTAGTCCCGTAAAGCGGCGACCTAACATACGACAGTTACAAGTACTTAGACTAATAACCCGCAGGTTAATTAGTCCCTAGATGTCCAGACCATAACCAAGTTCGTTTGAAAACATCGTGACTGTTTAACCGACCCAAAGTACAAGACTCGACATCCCATTGGTGACCCGAGACTCCCCGTGTTATGTTTACGCTCCAAAACATACAATAACGCAAGTACACTTAACCTACGTTAACGCACAACAAGTTATAGCACATAGTTCACGTATCACCGAATTACATCAAAACATATGTTACCAAGTTACCATATATGTTACGAGGTTCCTAGCATGTTACTATATGTCCAATCGGGTCTCGGAATGTTATTTTACACTTACAATAGTAGTACACGCGATTAGGAGACGTAAACTAGCAATTAGGACTGATTGCGTATAAGTTCATGTGATTAGGGCTAATTGCATTACTATTCACGTGATCAGGGCTGATTGCATTACTATTCACGTGATCAGGGCTGATTGCATTACTATTCACGTGATCAGGGCTGATTGCATTACTATTCACGTGATCAGGGCTGATTGCATTACTATTCACGCGATTTGGGGCTGATCGCATGACTGTTCATGCGATTTGGCCCTGATTGCATGTAAAAGTGGCGATTAGGAATCCTAATCGCCTGTAACCTTGCTGTTCCAGTTTTTCGCGCGTTTAACGCTCCAAATCAGATCCAGAACGTGTGTAACTACCCAATATCATCCCAAACACTATCCTAAACATGTTTCAACCAAAATCCCTCGTTTAACCTCGTATAATCAGTCCTGCATGCAACCAAGTAATCCAAACATATACACATAGCATGCAATCATCATACTAACATGCATAACAATAACCCTAATAATCAATTAATCAGATTTCTATCATCATACTATCAATATCAATTCTGATCTAACCAAATAACATATCAATCAAGCATCATGAATCATAAAAATCCTAGCTTTCTAATCATACACACCCACAACGCATGTATATTGGTTATAATCCGATTAATAATCCGTATTAATGATTTTCAGAAAGCTTTTTCGTTTATGAACAGGTCTGGACCATTAGGGATTGATTAAAAACGTTTACAAAGTGTTATGGATGAGAATCAAACCTTAGGATTATGAAAGAATGATGGTTAGACCTTGAAACCTTGTGTTTTTTTATCAAAATCGCCTTCCAGAGGTTGTTTATGTGTTTGGGGCGGTTATGGGACGACTAGGGTTGATATTAGGAAGTTTAGGAGGTTAAGCATTGTATTTATAGGCGTTTCTAGTCGTCCAGCACGTAACATGCGATTATGCAGCTTTACACGCGATCAGGAAGCCTAATCGCGTAACTATTCATGCGATCGGGGCCTAATCGCATGAACAGTCATGCGATCAGTACCCTGATCGCCCCTAAGGTTCCCAGTCGCCCCACATATAGGCGATTTGGTTATCCTGATCGCCTATATGTGCCTGTTTCGTGTGTTTTGCGCGTTAAACCCCGTTTTAACATATGTTAACACATATTAATGTACCGACAAGTCACATAATGATCGTAAACACATAACACAAGTAAATACACATATTTACACTCGTTCACCAATTCCCGGGACTCGAGACTCGTACGTTCCGTATGCCCTGACGATCCTACAAATCGTCACCGTTTGTACACTTGGTTAAGGACCGACATCTAATGAACCTCTAGACCAACATCCAATGATCTTCTAGACTAACCAATAGTTCCCGAACTATAACCCGACTTAACTAACCCAGTTAAGTACAATATACGCGTGACTCGCTAAGGTAGACTTTCATCTAGACAATGTTGTTAACCAGAATTTGTCGGGTGTCACATTTTTCAAACCAACGGAAATGCACCTGATCACCAGCCTGCAAATCATTGTCAGCAACAAACACAGACATACCTTTGATGTAAAAACGCTTACTCGATCCCCTGTCTTCAATACCTACAGAGACACCCCAGCTATTTTGCTCAGCATCCTTAATTGTCAATGAGCGCGGCCTGTTCAAGCCATTGGCCTTCGCCCATTGTGTCTTCATCCGCTAAAACAAATAACCATACATGAAATTTGTTATAAAAAGGTTTATTTAGCATCAGAATGATTATAACATATTGCTTTAACATATAATACTTACAAAATGCCTGTCAACAACAAAAACAACTGGAACGGCCCAATCTTCTATATCGGATACATCTTCATCCGATCCAGATCCATCATCATCAGTTTCCATATCATCTTCATCTGAATACTCTTCTCCATCATCATCAGATACCACAGCTATTTCCTCCTGATTAATTTGGTCATCATCGGGCTGTTCAACGTCCTCCCACAACTCCGGAGGCAGGGTCAGCTTGTTTTTCTCAAAGATGGACAACTCCAATGTTTTCTGTTAATTTTACAATGAAACACATGAAAGGTGTACAAATTAATGATATAAATATCAATCAAAATTAATGATATATTTTGAAATTTCGAATCGACAATCAAACCTCGTTGTAAATTTCAAACACCATCAGATGATCCGCTGTTATGTTAAACCTCTGTTTCATGTACGGCCATCCCTGGGTAATGAAAATCTCATGACCATCGTATTCAAGTTGGATCTGGAAAACATGCCCTGCAAAGAAGATGAATTTCCAGCATACTGTTATCATTATGAACATCAGAATTTTAAAAAGTCTTATTATCTAACAATATATTATATACATGAGATTACCTGGAAATGAGCTAACCATAATCGGTGACATAGGAGGGTTTCGATTGTACAAACCATGATGAACGAAGGCACTTATATGCTGGAAAGTTGAAAAACAATGTTGAAACATTACTACATATTAATGTATTTAAGGCGTTATGTAATGTTTATACACATCATTTAAAAAACATACCAGGCGATTCAGATCACTGAGTGGGTCATCAAGTTTGCAGTAGAAATACTTGCCCGGTGCAGCTATGGCATCCTGATGAAAAGTATACATATTAAAACAGTTGAGCATTTCTTCGTACTCAAACACAAAGTGACAACCACTTGGGTAGTTTAGCGTTGTAATCATGTGCTTCCACCCATTGTAAAAAAACCACTTCCCAGCGATATTCATAACTTTAACTTCGAATGATCTCTGATCCAGAGTATGAATTCTGGTCATGCCAGTAGGGAATCCATACTTAGTTATCCATTCCTTATAATCTCCGGGCAACGCCTACAAATCAACAACAAAAAAAGTTGATTATAAATTAATCTGTTGGATTTCAGTTAATAAACATTATCCATCCGAATACTGTAAAGTGATAAATGAACATATAGTAACAACCAACACATTTTTAACGGATAAGAAAGGTCGCTTACCATACACACACGTTCTCTGCCCTCTGATTTAACCCAAAATCCATAAACCATTCTCAGACGAACTTTTAGATCAACTGTGTTATCAGTAAAAACAAATTAAAACATGATATCATATAACCAAAATTGCATCATTAGATGAATACATAAATGCAAAATCTGAAAAATCTTAAAACCTATTAAATTTTTGAAACAGATTAATTATTGAAAAATCCCAAATTGAAAACTTTATATAATCGAGTCATATTCACAATGTTGATACAAACTTGATTAAAAAAAAAACAACAATCTAATCTTCTGAAAACCCAAGTTTGAACTAACATCATCTAGTTACATCAAAAAGAAAACACTGTACTAGTCCATCAAAATCCATTCAAGAACCCTAATCAAACAATCAAGAAACCTAATCAAACAATTGAAAACTTTATATAATCCAGTCATATTCAGAATGTTCATACAAAGTTGATTAAAAAAAAATAACAATCTAATCTTCTGAAAACCAAATTTTTCCAGAACATCATCGGTGGAAAATCAAAATAGAAAACACTGTTTGAGTACATCAAAATCCATTCAATAACCCTTATCAAAAAATCAACAAACCTAATCAAACAATCAATAACCATAATTAAGGGCAAACCAAGGTTTTCTTTGTCGTAACATATAAACACACCAATCGAAACATAAATAATCAAATAGAATGAAAACAGGGAAAAAGAAAGATTCAATCGACAAAGAGATTAGAAAAAAACGAAAAAAAACACAGTGACAATGAGGGATAAACATGGATTGATTGAAATAAGAATGAAATAGAGATTACCGTAGAATGGAGATGAATGATTTGGTCAATCGCCGTTTATCGCTCTGATTAGGGTTTGGAAGGGTTTCTTTGAGGAGGAGGCGATGATATGAAGATGGTTATGTCCGGGTTTTTTAGTTGGGTATTTATATTTTCTGTTTTTTTTTTTTTTTAAATCAAAAAGTTTATTAAATCCCACAATGAGACACTTGGCACAATATGATTGGCTCCACAATTGAGGATGAATGTGGGAGTGCCAAGTGTACTCATGGACTTTTGTTTATTAGGTATATAGATATAGATATAGATATCCTTTGAAGGATTAAGCCAAATGAACATGGATGAGTTCGTCATCGCACGAAAAGAAACAATATTGTAACCAAACCTTAGGAAAAGAAAAGAAACAAAACATATACAATTAAATCTAAATTAATAAAAACAAAATAATGAAAGAAAGGTGAACATTAATTAGTATAATATTCTCATATTGGTGACCGGCCGGCTAACGTGAGCATGTACATTTTGACTCTCACCAAGGGGCGTGTCTATTCTGGCCATCCCTATATTTTTTTATTAATATATTTTTATGGATGAAAAGGTAGAACAAATTAAAGGCCGCCTGCTTTTCGCGGTGGTTTTTGTTTAAATTAAGGTTTGATAGTGCAATTGTTAGATAAGCAAATTTAGTTGTTTATAGTCTAAATTAAAAGTCCCGACCAAGACATATTTAATGGACACAACTGACAAACAAAGAGATCCACATTGGATCTCAACTGATAAAAACGATCCTAATTATTTTAACAGGTCGACTAAAGTTATACTTCCTCCGTCTCAATTTAAATAGTACTCATCCATCCATAGTGGTGGAGTGGTGGAGAGGCCTTATGTTCACTTAGGTGATCATGGGTTCAATTCCCACTTCCAACATTATGGTTTGGTATCCGGGTGAAGATCGAATACGGGTGGCGCCGGTTCGAATCTGACGGGCGGCGAGGTTTTACCGAGTTCTATAACACTGTCGTGCCTTCGGGCGGGTGGGGCTCGGGTTTCCGCGCATCAGGAGAAGGCGGGGGCTGCTGGAGGTCGAGTAGTCGATTCTTGGGCACAGCGCCCCGCAAGGGTGGTTGCCACACAGTTGTTCGCCGATAAAAAAAAAAAAAAATTAAATAGTACTCAATGTCAAGCCTTAATTATGACAAATTTAAGTTTGTACGTACATACATGTAAAGTTTGTACTTACAATACAGTGCATATATAGAGTTTAACCATCAGTTAGTTAGTTGTAACTTGTAAGTAGGGGTGTTCATGAGCCGAGTCGAGTCAAGCCAGGCTAAACTCAGGCTTGGCTCGGATTTGAAACCCAGCTGAGCTCTGCTTGGTTTTTAACCGAGCCGGCTCGGCTCGTTTTGGCTCAAATTTGAAAAAAGAAAGATTAAAAATAGCTTTCAAAATTCAATAGTCTAAAATATTATTCATTAATTTAAAATAACACATTCAAAATAAGTTCTACTTCGCACATTACAAGCTAAAATCAAGTTTAACCAAATACAAAATAACTTTGAAACTTCAATGAAATACAATATAAGTCCATCAGCTTACAAATTAACCCGCAAATATATACAATAAATGTCCGATTGCACTCTTAAATAGTGATCTTTTTTAAATTAAAAGCACTATTAAGTTTGATAATTTGAGTACTTAGAGGGTGTTTGGGATTGATTATTCAAAACAGATTATGCGTTTTGGAAAAGCAGGGGTGAAGCTGCTTATAGATTATTGCGTTTTGGTAGCCTAAAAAACTGATTATCTGTGTTTTCAAAACGCAATCCCAAACACTAAAAACTGATTATCTACGTTTTTAAAATGCAATAATCTAAAAATCAGATTCAAAACGCAATCCCAAACACCCTGTTAGACAATTATCATTATCTTACGGTTTAATAATTTCAATCCTAAACGCACAATTACTATGCTACCATTAACAAACATTAAATACGTAAAATGTTCCCCGCCTTTTTAACATTTTTATAGTATATTATATGTATATAAAATTAATATATATTAAAAATCAAAATTATCAGAGCCAAACCAAGATAGCTCGGCTTGTTACGAATCGAGCCGAGCTAGGCTCACTTTCTAACCGATCCAAGCTGACTCGGCTCAGTTTCAAACCGAGCTATATCAAACGAGTTATTTTCTAGCTAAATCTGAGCAAGCTTCTAGCCATTAGCTTTTTGGACAACCATAGTTGTAAGAGATAATTAATAAAGTAAATGACCACTTTAACCAAACCGTTTATCTGAATGGTAGCTTTTAACTAAATTTTAAAATAATCCAACTATTTAACATTTTAACTGTTTAAGAAATGCCTTTCTATAATATTAAGTTTATACCGTACGTTGACACATGTAAAAAACAAAATCATGCTTTTTACGGACTTTCCAGTGAAAATCACGTTTGCTATATTTTCCGGAAAAAAATTATGCGACCAAAGACGGAACCAACCAAATGTATCATATAATTGGGACAAGTGAAAGTGTTTTGATGTTTGATCTTTTTTAGTGGTTTTTGCTCATGCTAGCTGCTTTGCAAGGCATTTCTAATAAAATTTCGCAGTTTGAAAAAAGAATCCACGTCTCACGATGTGCATTCTCTTAGACCACATGTAGCGGGCAGAAAAATTCACGCCCTTCACTTCAAGTGGAAGGATTTGATTGCCCTTCAAAAAGTAGAAAATTTCACACTGTGAAAATTTCCACACCAAGAACATAAAAAGAAGAAAAACGCCTCGGTGGCGGTCACGCCCATTTCACCTCTTCACTACACATGGTGTTAAGGTATTTGTCATTTTTTTTCTTTTATGGCACTTACCATGCTTTTGTAGCCTTTGTCATGCTTTTAAGTTTTAATTTATGGCACTTACCATGCTTTTTACACACTTTTCTCTGGAAATTACACGTAAAGTACGGATCTAACTCATTAAAATAATGTCATGTATCCAAAAAAAAATCATGTGTTTTTAGTTGCCGATTAGATTATTACGCAACCAACGAAAGATTCATATATACAACTTTGGCCACAAACCACGATGTATGTTTTTAGACTGATGTGTCATGCTCCGATTGTCAGTACTCTTAACGCATGAGAAATGTGTAAGAATTTTTATTAATCGATCGAATTGTATGTTTAAAAAAAAACACTCAAATGGCAAGTTACATAGTTTTCTGTCAAGCCGGCCATCTACTTCACAATGCGGTTGACTTTTTTAATCTAACTTTTTAGTTCAGTCAGTATTTTCAATTAAACAAAAAGACAAAGTCAACATAATGACAAACTCTTTAGCCATGCCACATTTAGCTGGCATATAACATATTTCGAAGTGGGTAATAAACAAAGGATAAGCTTATTGAAACTAATCCCGGATGGCTTAACCACTTTTATTTTTTATTTTTTAACAGTAACGTATTCAAACTTATTGACATACCTCTTCATAACCGAGGTATATATCTATACTTTAGATGGAATAAAAACCATCCGTTAAGTAAAACATTGTTTAGTCTGTGTAATTATGATTTGTGTTGAAATACTGTGTAAATGATGTCACAAGAGATATATATATTTGTAGAACCTATATTTACACAATACTACTCCTAATAGGTACATAAACAACCTCTAACCATCCATGATTACTCACTCTCTTGTCTAATATTTCCTCGCAAGCTAAAGCCAGAAATGACTTGTAGCTTGGATCGTAAAAATGCGTATTTGTGAGTAGGTACAAGGGCGGATTTACTTTCTAACGAGTGGGTTCCCAAAAACCTATTCGGTTTGGAAATTTTAATATTATTCTATATAGAAAATTTAGAAGGAATCCATAAACAAATATCGTAGGAATCCATTATAAAATCTCTAAAGTGTTCCGCTGGTTGAGACATCACATTTTAACTACTATACATACCCAGTTCGAATCCCTCATGACACACGTACAAACTGTCGTATTTTTTCTTCCTATTTTTATTTTAAATTCAAATCTCGTCACAATTCCACCCTCATTTACTTTGGGAGTTTACCTTTTCTAAATTTGACCACAAAGTTTTGTATTTAAAGTTTGGCAACAAAAGGTTTTACTTTAGAAATTTCAATATACGTATATTGGTAACATTATAACTAGTGCAGTTTTAAAATTTTCAATACACTTATATATATAAATTTGATTATAACAATGAGGGCCACTTTTATAAATACATTTGCATGTCTAGTTCTGTTTCTTTTTTTATTACAAGGTAACTACTTTTCTTCAGTTCATTTTGTATTAGCATTCTTATGAATATATATTTGTTTTTTGGGATAGTTTTCATAATTATAAGTTTTCCGATCCAACCTGGCTCGAAAATTATAGAGCTAATAGAATGACTACTTTGTTTTCCAACCCGACCTGGAAATCTTAACGTTTGGTTGTGAGAAATTAACCACCAAAAAAAGGAACCCATAGAAAAAAAAATCCTAGATCTGCCACTGAGTAGGTAGAGGCTTTGTAAAGATGTTCGAAAGGACCTTTAATTTTCCTTGTGTACCTTTTCTCGTATGAAATGAAAATCAACTTCAACATGCTTTGTTCTGACATGGAAGATAGGATTCTTAGATAGATATGTAGCGCTAAGATTATCAGACCAGAGGGTAGGAGCATAAGTTGTGTTTGTTCCATGTTCTTTTTTAGTAGGGCTTCTAGCCAAGTTTGTTTAGCCATGGTGTCAGCAAGAGCTTTGCACTCAGACTATGTGGATGACCAGAAAACTATTTTTCGTACAGTCCACGAGATGAGATTAGAGCCCATGTGTATAGCGAACCCCCCCACCCCTTGGATCGATGGTCATCTAGAAATCCAGCCCAGTTAGCATCCGAGAAGGCCAATAGTGAGCTCTATTAGTGGTCATTAGTAAAGGCTTGTAGATGAGTGCTAGAATCATAACAAAGGAGCAAGCCATGATAAACTATGCCCATGAGATATTAGTGGACCAGTGGTTTTCGATGGGGGCATGCATATATTGGCAGACTTTGCTTATTGCAAATGTAATATCTGGTCTAGAGAGAGTTATATATTGGAGAGCCCCCACTATTAACGATATTTGACCGGATCGGCTAATAATAGACTATCCACAAGAGATTATTGTTAAGATAAGCTTATAGGAAAGGCATTATGATAAATAACATTCGAAATGTATTTCATCTCTGATAACAAAATAATCTTGCCTTGAGGAACCAATTCAAGCCTGAGAAAATAATCAAGAGTGTCAACATCTTTGACAATAAAGGCTTGACTGAGCAATTATTTGAGTTAGGATAACATCATTAACATAAACAATATAGATAAGCTTGTTGCCTCGTTTGTAGGTGAACACAGAGGGATCTATTTTGGGGTCGTGAAAACCAAGTTTGTAAAGATTTTCGGATTGGCGGTGAAACTATGCACGTGGTGCATGTTTAAGACCATAGAGACTTTGTGCAAACAACATATATGATCTGGATGTTTGGGCTTGACAAAATCTTGCTGTTGTCAAATGTAGACGGTTTATGTGACGTTGTGATATGTGCAAGACCTAACATACATTGTTTTTATTGTGTGGTTTTTCATTGTGTTATGTAATTTTGATTTAATCAAAAGCTTTTTACCCAGTTATTTCATTATGTGATAAACAAAAATGAAAAACCTAATAGATAAAACACAATTCTCTCAAAAACTAAGATAGTGTAAAGTACAATTCACCTCAAGACTAACCTAGTGTAAAACACAATTCACAAAAATCGGAAATTAAACATAATTCGTCCAAGTAAGATATTAAAGCACAATGTGAAATAAACATAAATCTAAAATAAAACACAATTTACCCAAAAATCTAAGCTAATGTAAAACAGAATTTACATAAGAACTTCGACGAACGACGGTGGATGGAGAAAGAACTCAGACTACCGATGGCGAATCTAGTTGTGGTTGTGGTCGTGACCGGGTAGAGCGGTGGCAGTGGCATGGTGGTTTCAGCTCTGACAATCATAACAAGTGGGTGAAGGTGAAAGTAGCGAGATGGTGTTGTTGGTTTCAACCTTGTTTCCAGCAAGATGGTAGCGATTGTATGTGGTGGTGGGTTTGGAGATGGTGGGTTTTTGGGTTTTTTTTTTAATACGAGAAAAGAGAGAAAGTGACATGTCACAACCTTATTATTTTCTAGCTTTCTCACCTAAACTATACTTCCTACTTAATCCATAACCCCTATCATCATCATCATCATCATACTCAGTTAATCCCATCTATAGCAAAGCTAAGGTAGGGTCTGAGAAGGGTAAGATGTAGACAGCCTTACCTCTACCCCTAAGAATAGAGAGGCTGCTTCCAGTGAGACCCCCGGCTCGATGTGGTTTGGTATCAAGCCTTGGACATAAGGCACAGAACACTTAGCGATCGGGACAACCCAATCAGTGCATGTACTCCTTTGTCTTTTGGCTATCCACGTCACCACATGATGCATGATTAACCGTCCATCGTTTTTGACGTTATTTTCACGAAATTAGTAAAATAACGTTAAAACTAGTGCAACTTTACTTTTGCCCCCAAGAGACCACACATATATACATTATATGCGCACGCCGTAAGTGGACGTAAATCCATAACCCCTATATAATTATAAATTGTTGTGCTTCTAGAAAAATGACTTTAATTAAGCTTTAGTTTTGGTTTATATTGCCATGAAGGCCGGCCACCGTGCTTAATTTGATTTAAAGGGCTAGATGCTTAATTACTTATTAGAAGTACATAAGTTGTAATTTAAAAACAAAGTACTTGTTTCAAAATATTTGTATACATTTTAAAAATTAGTTTATCTATTAACAAGACGAAATTACAACGATGTATATTCATATGAAAGTGCTTTTGTCAAAATATATTGAAAAAATCTGACTCAATTACACGTTTTAAAAAGTCTAAATGTACAATAAAGTTTACGTACTCGGTGAAAAAAAATCCGTTTACTTAGAAAAAAAAAAAAAAAAAGAAAGAAATAAAACAAAAGCTTATGGGTTGAAACAAACACCTAGCAAAGTGTTCATTTTGGGTATTCTAACACCAACACCTCTTTCTTTAAGTAAAACATACAATACATTCAAGCTATATTGTGTTACAAAGGTTGCATTATTTTGTTTATCTCGTCTCAAATTTTAGATGTTGTCAACTTAACATAATACGGATATATTTGGCCGTTAACATTTTATTAGTGCCTAAAAGGAAGTTGTTGTATCTACTATATTGGTCAAATATATTGGGTTCTACATGCTTAAAGTTTGTTATTAGGGGGATGGGGCGCTACCCGTAAGTTTTTTCAAGTTCACTGATTTCAACCAATCCTACATTGCCACATCACTTCACTGATTTCTTTTACTGAAACAGTTTTTTTGGAGGCAACACTCAATTGAAAATAAAATAGAGAAAAAGACAAAAGGGGGAGAGACAAAGTCACAGGTACCAGCCCATTAACTAGAACCAGGATTTGGTTCACGGGACCACTACCAGCATGGGTGACAATGGTGTTGCCGTGCTGGAAGTGGGGTTCCCGTGACCAATTTTGGTAGCGCCCCGTCCCCTCTTATGATTTATCTTCATTTAGCCCCCCCCCCCCCCCCCCCCCCCAAAAAAAAAAAAAAAAAAAAAAAAAAAACAACTTACAATATGTAAATGAAAGGTGATGCGCGACTATTGATTCCCAATTTCCCATATGATCATATGTAGAATGTAATTATCTTATTAAAGGCTCTTACATGAACATAAGTAGATATGTGACCATATATATTCGTGTATCTTATGGCTATAGCCTATATGCCTAAAGGTTTTCTTCGTATATAGAAAACATATACAGGGCATGCTAAAGCCTCGCTTACGGCTGTGCACATTTAATGTATATATGTGTAGCCCTTAGGGGCAAAAGTAAAGTTGCACTAATTTTAACGTTATTTTACTAATTTCGTAAAAATAACGTTAAAAACGACGGACAGTTAATCATGCACAAGTGTCTTGGATCAGTAGAATCCTCCAATTGCTAGGGAAAGAATATCGGGATTAGTCTCCTTGCCATTGCTACTGTCTTTGAAAGTCTAGCCATCCTCTCCTTGTCATGTTTAGTTATTCTGCATTGCTCCTTCTGATCTTGCTTTCTTGCCTTATAGAACTGAACTTTGTCCCATCCTTCCTTCACTCACTTTAAGTCCATTCCTTTCTCTTGCCTAGTTCTAGGCTTAGACGAAAGAGCTCATTCATAGATTCCATCATTCCTTGCTCTTACAAACTCACTAGTTGGAAAGTTGAGAGTGTTATTTTTTGTTCGATATGGAAGAAATGGATTCTTTATTGTTTTCGGACAGACAACATAAGCTTCAATAAAATCAACATGTGACGTTGATAGTCAAAAGACAAGGGGGTACATGCACCAATCGGGTTTGTCCCGGTTGCTAAGTGTTATGTGCCTTATGTCCAAGGCTTGATACAAAACCACCATCGAGCCGGGGGTCTCATTGGAAGCAGCCTCTCTATTCTCACGGGGTAGAGGTAAGGCTGTCTACATCTTACCCTCCTCAGACCTTACCTTAGCTTTTGCTATTGGTGAGATTAACTAAGTATGATGATGATGATGATACAGGGGCATGCTAAAACATAAGCACACTACACATGTACACTCATTGGCGAATCTTGAACAAAAAACACGGTAGAGCCTGACTCAATACCTATAAATTTTTTGGTAAATTCTTGACAAAATTTACACTATGAAGCAAAAGTTGGGTGGGCTAAGCCCTCGTTAGGCCCGTAGAAAAATCCTCCCATGTGTACACTTATAGATACTAGTCGGTTGCCCGCGCGTTGCGGCGGGGACCACAAAACTTCGGTTGGTGATTTTTAGGGTGTGCACAAGTTATTTGCTTAATTTGGTTTTGAGCCATAATCATAACTTTCGATTGAGGTTTTCAAAAACCGATGGGTTTTAATTATTTCAACTTGGTAAATCGATTATGAATTGGGATCAATCAGTTGTTGACTAATAACCGAAAATTTAACCTGAGATGAAAATTATCACAATATCGTCTAACCTCATGAACCAGTGGAAATTTTGTGAGCGATGTCTTGTTCCAAGCCTTGCTAGAGTTTTGGCTTCTCTTTGGAACAACATGATGCTTTCATGATTTTGGTATTGTTTGTTGAACTCATAGAAATTGAGCATAACAGATTAAATGCCATGCTTGCAAACCGTTTGCGAAGTTATGGTTATATATGATGTTACTTTTGCTTAAGTCATTTGGTTTCTGTATTAACTGTAACAATATAAGCCAAAGTTTGAAGTAGTGTTTTTTTTTAATTATGTCTAAATTTATGACACACTTTGAATTTAAAGTTTAACTTGTTGCATGGAAAAATTTTATTTTTTTTGAGAATATGCAAAATTTAAATACATGCGTATAAAAGCACAAATATCAATCAAAAAAATAGTCCACCATGAATTTGAAAAGTTATACACATATGTGTCGTCTTTAAAGTTTCCAATTCAACATATATGTTGATAGTTCTGTGCCTTTAAAGTGTGTTTAAAAGATTTTGTTATAACGATATTAAATTTAAACTGTATGCCAAACTTAGTTTATCAAAGCAGACAACATAAATTTTGTTTGGTTTCATTGATTAATTGACGGAATCTAGATAAAGAATACATAAAAAAACTAAAATAGATATAGTTAAAATTTAAAAAAGTACTCAAATTATTATATTGTTAAACATCATCCATTAATATAAACAATACAACTTAAATAAATAAAAACCGCACTACAATGTAAGAAGTACATAGCCTAAATATTTTCAAATATTAAAAGTGAAGGGCTAGGGACCCAAATTGACTTGGGCCCCTACCCAAAGCTAAAGCCCAAACAAGGGAGAAGGCCCACAAGGCTCAAGTGGTTACAACGTCAACCATGGGCAGGGTAAGCCCATCACCTATAGATCCTCCCATAGCAACCCGGGTGCGGGTTGCGATCACCAGGCACGGGTGTTGGACCAACATCCGCCAGGGTTTCAAGGACGAAACCAAAGCAAACACGTGGCGATAACCCATACGATCGTACAACATGGTACGAACCAACCAGAGTCCAACGACGTGTGGCGATGAGCATGCGACACGATCGGCTAACGGGGGAATCACACGTGTCCAAAACCAGACCCGCAGGAGACAAACAGTACAGTCTCCGTACGTATTGACCAATAAGAATACACGGGACCACCTCAGCAGGGATCTCCACTAACGAAGGCCAGCAGAGGGGACAGCAGTACACTCAATGGCCAATCGTTTTGGCCCAGGCCTGCGACTAGTCACACGATGACACGTCACGGGAAAAGGTACGATCATCCTCTATGATTTCTCACTCGTCGTATACTATCTCTTGTTGGGCCTAATTGTGGGCCGGTGTGGAGGCAAACCCTTAATTGGGCCTCAGCCCATTGGTAAGTTAAGGGTGAATGTCGAGGCCCGTGTGGAACCTATTTAAGGAGCACTTCATCTCCTTGAATAGGTCATTCAGAAATCCCTGAAGAACACACGAAGGCTAACCACGTTTTTGTGTCTGCTAAGTAGAATCCTCTGGGTTCGAGGCGGTCGCCCCACACCGGATATTGTGTTTCTCAGGTACTCAACGTCAAAAAGCCATCCATCTTAGTGAAGGATCTTCCTGCAGAGACGAATAGTTCATACACCACAACAGGTGAGGATATTTGTTTCTTCATTGGCGCCATCCGTGGGACCTAGAGAAAAACTCTTCACAATCTTTCGACTAAGGAAATGGCAACTGAAGGAACTTCGACAAAAAATCAGGAATCCCCAGTTATCGAAGAAGATGACGAAGGGAAATCGGAGGAAACCCCTCCAGCCACAGTCACAAAGACAGCCCACAGACCAGTAAGGAGGCTCGGTGTCGGTCAGGCCATCGCTCAGAATACCGTCGACTTGGACGACAATGAGGCCGAAAGAGAGGAAGACCCAGACGAATGGCTCTTCAAACAGCAGGCAGAGCTCACTGCAGGTTACCAAAAACGGGTAATGCAGCAAGCAGCACAACGGGTCCAAAAGACGCTCAACTTCGACACCACCAACAAGGTGCAAGGGGCAACAAACAAAAACAGAACCACAAGCCGTTCTCATAAAGATAACACAATCGGGAGTCGTAGCGGAGGCCGCGGGAAGGGATCCCGCAGCCAGGGCAACGCTCCCACCGAGGAGGAGGACGGCTACGAATCAAGCTCACAGGCTGAGGGGGATGACGACCTAGTCAAACCTTACAGGCCCAAGGATCTGGCAGAAAAGTCAAAATTTTTTGCCCGCGTCGCACTAGCACCGATACCGGCAAAGGCTAAGTTACCAAATAGCATCGGAAAGTACGACGGAATACGTGACCCGGACGATCACGTGCACGACTTCCGCACAGCAGCCCACAGTCAGAATTGGCCAATGCAGGTGTGGTGCCACCTTTTCGCCCAAACGCTAATGGGCGCAGCCAGGGTATGGTTTGATAACCTCCCAGCGGGCAGCATCTTAGACTTTGACGACTTGCTGTCCAAGTTTTCGCTACATTTCTCACATCAGAGGAAACACAAAAAAGACAAGGCCCACATCCTACTCTGCGCAAGAAGAGACAACGAAGCACTCGAAGATTACATTACCCGATACACGCGCGAGGCGATGCAAATAGGATGCGGGGAAGAGCTTACGAGAGCAGCTTTCATTCATGGGGTCAACCATGACGACCTCATGAAATGCCTCACAGGAAAAGACGGAATCCTAGAATCTTGGGATGAGGTTATAAAAGCGGCCAAAATTTATGCAGCATCCGAGAAATCTTTCCGCCATGCTCGTCACCATCAGTACCCCAACAATCAGGGGGGCCGAAGGGATAAAGGGAAACAATCAGTTTGGTCCCGTATCACCGGATCCACGGAAGAGGGCAAGTACTCCGCGCAACAAGATGCCCGCCAGATCATCAATAACAAACACACCCGCGACGGGCGGGGAGGATCTAAGAAGAATACAGAGTGGACACCGCTGACGAAAACACCATCCCAAGTACTCGCCACTGAACAGCACAACTTCAAGTCCCCCTAAGAGCGCATGCCATCACCGGCTTCAGTCAAAGAGGTACAGACCTTGATGGGCGGACTCGTAGCCTTGAACCGTTTCCTATCAAACTACGCATCAAGGTCATTCCCATTCGTGAGCACGCTCCGCAATTGCTTGAAGAAAACAAATTTCAGATGGACACCCGAAGCAGAAACCGCGTTCCAGGATATGAAACAGTGCCTCATGAATCTACCAACGCTGACAGCCCCGCGACCCAAGGAACCGCTCACCCTATACTTAGCGGTAGCGGATAAGGCGGTAGGTGCGGCCTTACTGGTAGACCGTAAAGAAGTACAAACGCCCGTTGTCACACCCTCAAATTCCACGTGCGGGGTTTTACCGCGAGGCGCATGACAAACCAGGATCTAAGTCAACGGTCACAATAAACGACACTATATGATACGTAAAATGAAATAAACAACCATCAAGTTTCATAAATCCATTCGCTGCGGAAGCGTAACTTTTATTACAACCCAAAAAGTAAAAGTGCGTAAGTCTAAAAAAAGATATGATAATGCATATGAAGCCTAGACGCCGTGTGACTCCGTGCGCCTATAGTAAGCTGCTACCTCAACGACCTGAGACAAGCATGCTAAAAACGTCAGCAAATAATGCCGGTGAGTTCACAGGTTTTTAATTAAATGTTTAAAGTAATGAAAGCCATCATGTTATCACTATATCAGAAGTAATAGCGTTAGCTAGACGCATGAGTTATACTACTACGACCGGAAACCATTACAGACAACGATATATGATTTTTGCCCGAAATGATTTAGCGTACGACCGAGACAATATGCACCCGCCCGGCTCCCAGCCGACGGGTGGGGTCTGTCAATCCCAATAGATCTATCCACATTTCCCCCGTTATGCTATCCAGCATATTCATGGTTTCCCCGGGACTTTACGTATCGTATAGTATGTAAATGAATCAACCACTAGCATAACATGATAATTTATGTAATAAGTATAAGCATGTGTCTCCCCCAAAATGTAAAGCATAAGACGGGGCCGTGAAACTCACCTGATGCTGCTCTTCGCACTACAATAAGTAAACCTGCTCAATAGACGGCCCCTAATACTGGTGACCTATCATGACGAGCACATAAGGTGTTAGACTAACAACCCGTAGGTTGATTAGTCCCTAGTAGTCCAGACCATAACCGTGTACATATGAAATGATGTTTCAACGTTTAACCGACCGTACCAGGCAAGGCCCGACATCCCATTGGTGACCCGACATCTCATGTGTTAGACAATACAAGACATCATGCCACATATGCAATTAAACACTTAATACGCGCAACAGTTCCCCTAGTCTAGCATAATGTCCGTTTAACGCATAAACAGGTCCGAATACGTGTTACTAAGTCATTGGGTGAATCCCGGGGTTCCTATCATGTTCCTAGGCGTCAAATCATGTTCCGGGATGTTAAAATATACATACAGCAGCATTACACGCGATTAGGAATCAAACTAGCAATTAGGAAAAGTCAACATGTGATTAGGGCTAGTCAACAGGCGAGTACAAGGGCTAATCGCCCCTAAGGATGGGCGATTAGGACTACTCGTGTGTATTAGGGGCGAGTAGGGTCATAAGGTATGCAATTCAGGGCTTAACTAGTGATTAGGATCGTAATCGCATGAAATGGAGGCGAGTATGACTCCAATCGCCCATATATATGCGATTAGGCTTCCCATTCAGGCGATTAGGCCTCTAATCGCCTATAACATAGGCGATTAGGATGCCCAATCGCCTATAGTGCAGCTGAAGTGGTTTTTCGCGCGTTTAATCCTCCAAATCAGATCCGAAACGTGTAGAAACACTCAATAATCATCCTAACACATTAACAAACATATTTCAAGCAAAACCCCTAAGTTTTCATCATTATAACAGTTCCGAATGCGAGCGTTTTCCTAAAATGGCAACTTAGCATGTAAACATCACATCAACATGCAAGAACTTGCCCTAAATAGCAAATATCCAGATTAAATCACATAACCACGTTGTCCGATAGCATCCTACTGTTCTAGCATCATCCTATAACAAACCCTAACATCATACAATCAATAACATGCCTCATATCATCCTTAATCATCAAAAATCCTTCAAATGGGTCAAAACATCAAGTATCGCAATACACCACCAAAACCATTCAAACTCCTAGAATATCATCATACTAACTTGTATCAGCAATAAACATCATAATAACACAAGGACAACCATGAATCAATCCTAAAAATCCTATCTTTAAACACATATAACACATATAAAGGTGTGGGTTTGTTTAAAAAGGGTTTTAAATGGTTTTTCAAAGATAAAAACATTTATAAGTCAGGTCTGGACGTTTAGGGAGTAAAACATAATCATTTAAAGGTTTGGGTTTGAAGAACACACCTTGTAATAAAGAGGTGATGGTGGAATAAGCTTGAAAATGGTGGTTTTGATGCAAAAACGAGTTCCAGAGGGTGTTTGTGTGTTGGGTTATGTTATGGGACGGCTAGGGTTGCACAAATGGTGTTTTGGAGGTCAAGGGTGGTATTTATAGGCGTTTCTAGTCGTTTGGGGCAAATCAGGCGAGTATGCAGACCTATACGCGAGTAGGGCTTCTAATCGCATGAACCTTCATGCGAGTAGCCTCCTACTCGCCAATAACTCCCCTCCAATCGCCCCATTATTGGCGATTAGGCTATTCCCCATAAGCCTAATCGCCTGTAATCTCTATGTTCGTGTGTTTTGCGCGTTAAACCCCGTTTTAACATATGTTAGTACATATTCACATACCGACAAGTCACATAATGACTGTAAACATATAATGCATGATAAATAACACGTTCCCGTCCGATCACCAATTCCCGAGACTCGAGACTTGCGTGGGTGTGTTAAACCCGGCGATTCCACGAATCACCGATTCTTGTACACATGGTTAGGGACCGACACCCAATGGTTTCTCGAACCATTGTAACGACTCCCGATGATTCCCGAATCATCAATACGACTTAATTAACCCTAGTTAAGTATGATATTAAGTAGTTATTTGAAATGTTTTCGTTGAGATAGACTCGTATGCATGTAAAGTACGAAACGCATGTATGTAAGGTATAAAAGTATTGACCTGAATGTGCCGGGTGTCACATCATCCCCCAGTTGAAAGAATTTTCGTCCCGAAAATTAAATGAAGTCCGTAGATGAAGAGACGAAAGGAAGAAAGAAAAGAAAAGATTTTTCCCCGTTGTCACATCATCCCCCAGTTGAAAGGAATCTCGACCCGAGATTCATTTCTCTTTGGAGGCCACATAGTTCGATTCAAACGCACGCTTAGGAAATAGATGAGGGTACTTAGCCTTCATCTGATCTTCTCGTTCCCACGTGAACTCCGGTCCACGATTAGAATTCCAACGAACCTTAACGATACGGATTTTACTCCGACGAAGGCTACGAATCTTATAATCTAAGATTTCAACTGGTTCCTCCACAATACGTAAACGATCATCAACCCTGATTTCTTCGAGAGGAACTACGAGAGATTCGTCTGCCAAACACTTCTTAAGATTCGAGACATGGAAGACGTTATGTACGCCACTAAGCTCGGCTGGTAAGTCAAGTCTGTATGCCACCGGCCCAATACGTTCCAAGATGGGGAACGGTCCGACATAACGAGGGTTAAGTTTGCCGCGCTTCCCAAAGCGTATAACGCCCTTCCATGGAGATACCTTCAATAAAACCCTGTCGCCAACCTGGAACTCCAAAGGTTTGCGACGACGATCAGCGTAGCTCTTCTGACGATCACGAGCTGCCGCCATACGATTACGAATTTGTACGATCTTTTCGGAAGTTTCGTACACCATTTCTGGGCCGGTGAGTTGGCTTTCGCCCACCTCGGCCCAACAAAGAGGGGACCGACACTTCCGTCCATACAGGGCCTCGAACGGTGCCGCCTTAATGCTGGAGTGGTAACTATTGTTGTAAGAGAACTCCACCAACGGTAGGTGAATCTCCCAACTCTTACCGAAATCGATGACGCATGCTCGTAGCATGTCCTCAAGCGTCTGAATCGTCCGCTCACTCTGACCATCAGTTTGCGGATGATATGCGGTGCTCATGTCCAGTTGAGTACCCAACGCTTTATGTAATTGTTTCCAGAAACGGGAGGCGAAACGAGGGTCACGGTCGGAGATGATAGAGACGGGCACCCCGTGCCTGGAAACCACTTCCTTAAGATAGATACGAGACAACCGCTCCAGACTGTCGGTTTCCTTAATAGCGAGGAAATGTGCGGACTTTGTCAACCGGTCGACAATCACCCAGATCATGTCACAACCACTGGGCGACTTCGGAAGTTTGGTCACAAAATCCATGGTAATCCGCTCCCATTTCCATTCAGGAATTTCAGGTTGCTGTAGAAGACCAGACGGCTTCTGGTACTCCACCTTGACCTTAGCACAGGTCAGACACTTGCTGACATACGAAGCTATGTCAGCCTTCATATTGGGCCACCAATAGAGTATCTTTAAATCCTGATACATCTTATCGGAACCCGGATGAATAGAATACCGGGATTTGTGAGCTTCGTCCAAGACAAGCTCCCGCAAACCCCCAAATAAAGGAACCCAAACGCGCTCGGCAAAGTAATGCAGGCCATCAGACCCAAGCTCGAGGTGTTTATCAGCACCGTGCATGGTTTCAGCTTTAAGGTTTTCCTCCTTCAAAGCTTCCAATTGAGCCGAACGAATTTGGTCAGGCAACGAAGAATGAATAGTGAGCTGTAAGGCTCGAACACGACGAGGTTTGACAGACTCCTTTCTGCTCAAGGCGTCTGCCACAACGTTCGCCTTACCAGGATGGTACTTAATGGCGCAGTCATAGTCGTTCAGGAGTTCGACCCAACGTCGTTGCCGCATGTTCAATACTTTCTGGTCGAAAATATGCTGGAGACTCTTGTGATCGGTGTATACGTCGCACTTGGTACCGTACAAGTAATGTCTCCAGATCTTCAACGCAAAGATCACCGCACCCAACTCTAAATCATGAGTGGTGTAGTTCTTTTCATGGACCTTAAGTTGGCGAGAGGCGTAGGCAATAACCTTCCCACGTTGCATTAACACACAACCGAGACCACGAATGGAAGCGTCACAGTACACAACAAAATCATCTGTGCCCTCAGGCAAGGATAAGATGGGCGCAGAGCAAAGTTTAAGTTTCAGCATCTGAAATGCTGATTCCTGCGGTTCACCCCAGTCAAACTTGCGGTCTTTCTGGGTAAGAGTGGTGAGGGGTTGAGCGATCTTCGAAAATCCCTCAATGAAACGACGATAGTAACCCGCAAGGCCTAGGAATTGCCGCACCTCAGATGGCGTCTTTGGTGCTTCCCATTCCTTAATAGCTTCAATCTTTGCCGGATCGACATGAATTCCCAGTTCATTAACCACATGCCCTAGGAATTGTACTTCACGTAACCAGAAATCACACTTTGAGAACTTAGCGTACAACTGCTCCCGTCTCAAAAGTTCCAAAACCAATCGTAAGTGCTCCTCATGATCCGTCTCGTTCTTAGAATAAACCAAAATGTCGTCGATAAACACGATAACGAATTTATCGAGATAGGGCTTGCAAACGCGGTTCATTAAGTCCATGAAAACGGCAGGTGCATTTGTAAGACCGAAGGGCATGACCAAAAACTCGAAGTGGCCATAACGTGTACGAAAAGCGGTCTTTGGAATGTCAGCTTCTTGTACCCGCAGTTGATGATACCCAGACCTCAGATCTATCTTGGAATAAAAACTGGAGCCTTGGAGCTGATCGAATAAATCATCAATTCGAGGAAGCGGGTAACGATTCTTGATGGTTACCTTGTTCAGTTCCCGATAGTCAATACACATACGAAGGCTCCCATCTTTCTTTTTGACAAATAGGATAGGAGCTCCCCACGGGGATGAACTAGGTCTAATGAACCCTTTTTCTAACAACTCCTGCAGCTGGTTAGATAATTCTTGCATCTCAGGAGGTGCAAGGCGGTAAGGAGCTCGGGCAATAGGCGCCGCGCCGGGTGCAAGATCAATGCTAAATTCAACCTGACGGTGAGGTGGAAGGCCAGGCAAATCATCGGGAAACACGTTGGGAAAATCACGAACGACAGGAATGTCCTCGATCTTCTTCTCATCGTTGGATGAAACCGAAACAAGAGCTAAGATCGCGGAATACCCCTTACGTAAATACTTATACGCCTTCATGCATGAAATGATGCTCAAGGGAACTCCACTTCTCTCGCCATGAACCAAAAGAGTCTCTCCATCCGGGAGAGGGAGGCGAATGATTTTATCGAAGCAAACGATCTCTGCGCGATATAAGGACAACCAATCCATACCCACTACAACGTCGAAACTACCCAATGACACCGGCATGAGGTCGATAGGAAAAGATAACCCTGATAGTTCCAACTGGCATCCTTTAAGAATATGAGTCGCCTCAATATTCTTACCATCAGCCAATTCTATAATATACTTGACCTCTAAGGGAGTCGGTACAATGTCTAACAGTCGGCTAAACTCAACAGATATAAAACTCTTGTCGGCACCCGAATCAAATAAAACGGAGGCATAACGATCACAAAGAAGAAACGTACCAGTAACAGTATCCGGATCCTGACGGGCCTCGCCCGACCCGATGACGAAGGCGCGCGCGTTCCTGCCGCCACCCCCGTTGCCCCTGTCATTTCTCCCAGCATTCCCTTGCTTCAGCTTGGGGCAGTCCTTCTTAAAGTGCCCCGTCTCCCCACAATTAAAACATCCCTGGTTACCCCTAGGTGCAGCAGTGGTAGTAGTAGTAGGGGCAACCACCTGTTGCTGAGTCTGAAGATTCACCCTGCACGTCTGGGCCAGATGCCCGTTCTTCTTGCAACGGGTACAAAAACTACAATTTCCCACATGATGATACCCACAACGATCACACCTAGGCAGCCTACCAGTATAACCACCCTGCTTTTGCCCAGAAGACGAACCCGTAGTCTCAAACTTCTTATGCTGCTGCTGCTGCTGAGGCTGCGCTGTACCCTTACCCGTGTTATCCCATTTCCTCTTGTTGCTGTCAGAGGTCTTCACCACAGTACCCTTAGGAGGCAAAAGACCCTCCTGAACCTTCTGTTTAGTCAACCTGTGAGCCAATCGAATGGTATCCCGAAGTGTAGTAGCATCATTAGCGGTCACCAACCCGCGAATCTCAGGCACCAACCCACTGATGTAGAACTCAATAGCCTTATATTCAGGCGTCACAGAATCCGGGCACAAAAGTGCCAGCTCATGGTAGCGAGTGGTATACTCCTCTATCTCAGATCCCACCATCTGATGATTCCACAGCTCATGTTCCAAACTCTTGATCTCATCCCTGGGACAATACTCCATCTTCAAACGAAACACAAATTCGGTCCATGGCAACGCATGGGCCTCCAACAAACCAATAGTCTGAACGGTCGAATTCCACCAAGTCAAAGCACGTCCCTCAAACGTCCCCGAAGCATACTTCACACGAAACTCCTCAGGGCAGTTGCACATGGAGAAAGCAGACTCAACCTTCTCCAACCAACGGAGTAGTCCCACAGCCCCCTCAGTCCCACTGAAGTTATGGGGCTTGCAATCCTGGAACATCTTATAAGTACAGTGGACTGGAGGAGGTGGAGGTGGTGGAGGAGGAAAAGCATCCCCTAATATCAACAAAACAACACGGTCAGAAAACGATCAACACACGATAAAAGATAAGGAATGAGGGTAGGAGTAATTAAATTACCACCATGGCCCTGATGGGCGGCCTGCTGCGCAGCAATAGCAGCTGCCACGTGCTCCTGGATCAGATGGTTCAGCTCCGCCTGGGTCATGCTGATGTTGCCACGACCCCCATTACGTCCCCCGCCATTCCGGCCACCAACTCGACCACCAACGCGACCACCACGACGTCCTGCCATCTTCTGTCAAGATCAAAGACAAGACATCAGATTCCAGAACAGATAACAAAGAATCATGAAGAAACCGTAAAAATAAGGTGAATCAAAGGATTGGGTTCCATCATAGTCATTAGATCAAACGCAGAGTCCACCAGGATTTCCATGCATCTCAACTTATTATTTCGTGTGCACCCGAAATGATAAGTCGCTCTACATGGTCCCCGAGGCGTGCTCCTAGCCCGACCTTCAAACCACCAGGCACCCATGTCCAAAATATAAACAGCAAGTACAAGTGTGTGATAATGTGTGCAAGCAAGTGTGTCCGTTGGAGTATAGAAATGGGAGATGTCCGAATCTTGGACAAATCTCCGCAGGATGCCGAAGCCACTCCAACGTACGCCACCGCCTGTGCAAAGGTAGTAAGGAGCCTCGTTTCCAACACGAAGTTGAAGTACAAGATAGGAGATAAGAGTAATAGACATGTGATGTAAGCATAAATAATGATAATGAATGTAATACGAACACCCCGGCAAATTCCCGTATGACATGACTTATATGAATGTGACCGTCTAGTGTGTGCGACTCGGTTATAGACTTGACTCAACATGCAGTCCTAGTTCACTATAACCATTGTCTCTGATACCAATCTGTCACACCCTCAAATTCCACGTGCGGGGTTTTACCGCGAGGCGCATGACAAACCAGGATCTAAGTCAACGGTCACAATAAACGACACTATATGATACGTAAAATGAAATAAACAACCATCAAGTTTCATAAATCCATTCGCTGCGGAAGCGTAACTTTTATTACAACCCAAAAAGTAAAAGTGCGTAAGTCTAAAAAAAGATATGATAATGCATATGAAGCCTAGACGCCGTGTGACTCCGTGCGCCTATAGTAAGCTGCTACCTCAACGACCTGAGACAAACATGCTAAAAACGTCAGCAAATAATGCCGGTGAGTTCACAGGTTTTTAATTAAATGTTTAAAGTAATGAAAGCCATCATGTTATCACTATATCAGAAGTAATAGCGTTAGCTAGACGCATGAGTTATACTACTACGACCGGAAACCATTACAGACAACGATATATGATTTTTGCCCGAAATGATTTAGCGTACGACCGAGACAATATGCACCCGCCCGGCTCCCAGCCGACGGGTGGGGTCTGTCAATCCCAATAGATCTATCCACATTTCCCCCGTTATGCTATCCAGCATATTCATGGTTTCCCCGGGACTTTACGTATCGTATAGTATGTAAATGAATCAACCACTAGCATAACATGATAATTTATGTAATAAGTATAAGCATGTGTCTCCCCCAAAATGTAAAGCATAAGACGGGGCCGTGAAACTCACCTGATGCTGCTCTTCGCACTACAATAAGTAAACCTGCTCAATAGACGGCCCCTAATACTGGTGACCTATCATGACGAGCACATAAGGTGTTAGACTAACAACCCGTAGGTTGATTAGTCCCTAGTAGTCCAGACCATAACCGTGTACATATGAAATGATGTTTCAACGTTTAACCGACCGTACCAGGCAAGGCCCGACATCCCATTGGTGACCCGACATCTCATGTGTTAGACAATACAAGACATCATGCCACATATGCAATTAAACACTTAATACGCGCAACAGTTCCCCTAGTCTAGCATAATGTCCGTTTAACGCATAAACAGGTCCGAATACGTGTTACTAAGTCATTGGGTGAATCCCGGGGTTCCTATCATGTTCCTAGGCGTCAAATCATGTTCCGGGATGTTAAAATATACATACAGCAGCATTACACGCGATTAGGAATCAAACTAGCAATTAGGAAAAGTCAACATGTGATTAGGGCTAGTCAACAGGCGAGTACAAGGGCTAATCGCCCCTAAGGATGGGCGATTAGGACTACTCGTGTGTATTAGGGGCGAGTAGGGTCATAAGGTATGCAATTCAGGGCTTAACTAGTGATTAGGATCGTAATCGCATGAAATGGAGGCGAGTATGACTCCAATCGCCCATATATATGCGATTAGGCTTCCCATTCAGGCGATTAGGCCTCTAATCGCCTATAACATAGGCGATTAGGATGCCCAATCGCCTATAGTGCAGCTGAAGTGGTTTTTCGCGCGTTTAATCCTCCAAATCAGATCCGAAACGTGTAGAAACACTCAATAATCATCCTAACACATTAACAAACATATTTCAAGCAAAACCCCTAAGTTTTCATCATTATAACAGTTCCGAATGCGAGCGTTTTCCTAAAATGGCAACTTAGCATGTAAACATCACATCAACATGCAAGAACTTGCCCTAAATAGCAAATATCCAGATTAAATCACATAACCACGTTGTCCGATAGCATCCTACTATTCTAGCATCATCCTATAACAAACCCTAACATCATACAATCAATAACATGCCTCATATCATCCTTAATCATCAAAAATCCTTCAAATGGGTCAAAACATCAAGTATCGCAATACACCACCAAAACCATTCAAACTCCTAGAATATCATCATACTAACTTGTATCAGCAATAAACATCATAATAACACAAGGACAACCATGAATCAATCCTAAAAATCCTATCTTTAAACACATATAACACATATAAAGGTGTGGGTTTGTTTAAAAAGGGTTTTAAATGGTTTTTCAAAGATAAAAACATTTATAAGTCAGGTCTGGACGTTTAGGGAGTAAAACATAATCATTTAAAGGTTTGGGTTTGAAGAACACACCTTGTAATAAAGAGGTGATGGTGGAATAAGCTTGAAAATGGTGGTTTTGATGCAAAAACGAGTTCCAGAGGGTGTTTGTGTGTTGGGTTATGTTATGGGACGGCTAGGGTTGCACAAATGGTGTTTTGGAGGTCAAGGGTGGTATTTATAGGCGTTTCTAGTCGTTTGGGGCAAATCAGGCGAGTATGCAGACCTATACGCGAGTAGGGCTTCTAATCGCATGAACCTTCATGCGAGTAGCCTCCTACTCGCCAATAACTCCCCTCCAATCGCCCCATTATTGGCGATTAGGCTATTCCCCATAAGCCTAATCGCCTGTAATCTCTATGTTCGTGTGTTTTGCGCGTTAAACCCCATTTTAACATATGTTAGTACATATTCACATACCGACAAGTCACATAATGACTGTAAACATATAATGCATGATAAATAACACGTTCCCGTCCGATCACCAATTCCCGAGACTCGAGACTTGCGTGGGTGTGTTAAACCCGGCGATTCCACGAATCACCGATTCTTGTACACATGGTTAGGGACCGACACCCAATGGTTTCTCGAACCATTGTAACGACTCCCGATGATTCCCGAATCATCAATACGACTTAATTAACCCTAGTTAAGTATGATATTAAGTAGTTATTTGAAATGTTTTCGTTGAGATAGACTCGTATGCATGTAAAGTACGAAACGCATGTATGTAAGGTATAAAAGTATTGACCTGAATGTGCCGGGTGTCACACCCGTCTATTATGTAAGCCGAACACTGTTAGACGCAGAGACACGCTACTCCACCATGGAAAAGCTCGTGTTGGCTTTGGTACACGCGTCACGGCGCTTACGTCGGTACTTTCAGGGATACCCAATAAACGTACTCACCGACTACCGCATCAGTGATGTCCTGAAGAAGCCGGAACTCTCGGGAAGATTAGGAAAGTGGGCAATTGAGTTAGGAGAACACGAAATCTTCTACAAGCCACGACCAGCCATCAAAGGGCAAGTTCTGGCGGACTTCGCGACAGAAGTCCCAACCGACAAGGTAGCAGAATGTCTAATAGAGCAAGATCCACCGTCACCAACGGCCGAAAACGACAAGTGGTCGCTCTACACCGATGGTGCGAAGAGCGAGGACGGCGCGGGGGCGGGCTTACGGCTCATCAGCCCAGACGGCGCCGAATTCACGTATGCAATCCGCCTAAACTTTGAAAGTACAAACAATGAAGCGGAATACGAGGCCCTGCTAGCAGGACTCCGAATCGCGGCCAAGATGGGTGCCCGTTTCCTCGACGCGCATGTAGACTCGATGCTCGTAGCCGCGCAAGTAAACGGACAATATGAGGCGAGGGATAGCAAGATGGCCCTGTACCTGGAGCAAACTAAAAAGCTCATGCAACGGTTCGAACATTGCAAGGTCCTCCACATCAACAGGAGCGAAAACAAACCCGCTGACACTCTAAGTAAGATGGCAGCCTCTGTTTTCGAGCACATGGCCAAGGACGTCAGGGTTGAGGTATTAAGTGCACCGTCCGTATCCGCACATCAAGTAAACGTCGTGCAGGTGGGCACGTCGTCATGGATGACCCCGATAATCACCTACCTCACAAGCGGCTCTCTACCGACGGACAAATTCGAAGCACGAAAAATACAACACAAGGCCATGCATTATCAAGTGGTAGACGGCACCTTATATAGGCGGTCGTACTTGGGACCCCTACTGAGATGTGTTGACACAGAAAAAGCTATGTTCCTGATTAAAGAGGTGCACGAAGGAATCTGTGGTTTACACGCTGGACCAAGAATGGTAGTGGCGAAACTGATGAATGCAGGATATTATTGGCCTGGCATGCATGTGGATGCCGTCAAAATACTCCGCAGGTGCTACGCCTGTCAACGTCACGCTCCAAGCACATTGCGTCCCAAGAACGACTTAGTGCCAGTCACATCGGCATGGCCGTTCCAAAAATGGGCAATCGATATAGTGGGACCATTCCCGACAGCCCCAGGAAACGTTAGATACCTCATCGTGGCAATTGATTATTTCACGAAATGGATCGAAGCCAAGCCACTCGTATCCATCGATGCCCGTGCGGTAAAGCGCTTCATTTGGGAGTTTATCATTTGTCGCTTCGGCTTGCCAATGAATATCGTCAGCGACAATGGCCTACAGTTCACGGATTCCGGGCTACAAGAATGGCTGACAAGTATGGGAGTGGAACAGACCTTCACGTCCGTGGCTCACCCGCAAGCCAACGGACAGGTCGAACGAGCAAACCGCAGCATTGTCAATGGAATCAAAACCCGCTTAAACACCAAGCGGACAGGTTGGGTGGACGAGGTTCCAAACGTCTTATGGGCGCACCGCACGCTAACCAAAAGCAGCAACGGGGAGACACCCTTTAGTCTAACATACGGCACTGAGGCCATGATCCCCGCCGAAATAGGGTGCCCATCTGCACGCGTCATGTTAGCCTCAAAGACTGACAACGACACCGAATTACGCCTCAACCTAGACCTTCTGGAGGAACGAAGAGGGTTGGCGGCACTCAAAGAGGCCAAATATAAGAGACAGTTGGAACAATACTACAACGCCAGGGTAAAGAAGACGCATTTCCATGTTGGGGATTTTGTGTTCCGTCTTAATGAAGCATCGACGGCGGAAGCACCTGGAAAGTTAGCACCGACCTGGGAGGGCCCGTACAGAGTCCAAGAGATACTCGGAAAGGGTGCATATGCGTTGGAACGCTTAGATGGCACCCCAATCCCAAGGTCATGGAACGTGGCCCAGCTACGTATTTGTTACATGTAATAGTTTTAGATCCAACAATGTCATGTAGTATTCCAAGTTGGCTTCATGCCTTATCAATGATATATGTTAGCATTTTAATTTACAGTCCACGACATAACGTTAGCATCAATACCAGCACTAAAGAGGCATGTTGACATTTTCACGTAACATAGCCACCTTGGTCCGTGAAGTTTGCCTTCATAAGGCAACTCATCACGGACTAAGCAGATCAGAGGCATGTTGGCGTTTTCACGCAGCACAGCCACCTTGGTCCGCGAAGTTTGCCTTCATAAGCAACTCATCACGGACTAAGCAGATCAGAGGCATGTTGGCGTTTTCACGCAACACAGCCACCTTGGTCCGCGAAGTTTGCCTTCATAAGCAACCCATCACGGACTAAGCAGATCAGAGGCATGTTGGCGTTTTCACGCAACACAGCCACCTTGGTCCGCGAAGTTTGCCTTCATATGCAACTCATCACGGACTAAGCAGATCAGAGGCATGTTGGCGTTTTCACGCAACACAGCCACCTTGGTCCGCGAAGTTTGCCTTCATAAGCAACTCATCGCGGACTAAGCAGATCAGAGGCATGTTGGCGTTTTCACGCAACACAGCCACCTTGGTCCGCGAAGTTTGCCTTCATAAGCAACTCATCGCGGACTAAGCAGATCAGAGGCATGTTGACGTTTTCACGTAACATAGCCACCTTGGTCCGCGAAGTTTGCCTTCATAAGCAACTCATCGCGGACTCAGCAGATCAGAGGCATGTTGACGTTTTCACGTAACATAGCCACCTTGGTCCGCGAAGTTTGCCTTCATAAGCAACTCATCGCGGACTAAGCAGATCAGCGGCATGTTGGCGTCTTCACGCAACACAGCCACCTTGGTCCGCGAAGTTTGCCCTCATAAGCAACTCATCACGGACTAAGCAGATCAGAGGCATGTTGACGTTTTAAGGCAACATAGCCACCTCGGTCCGCGAAGTTTGCCTTCGTAGATAACTCATCGCGGTCCAAGCAAACAAAAAGCATGTTGGCATTTTCATGCAACATAGCCACCTGGGCTCGCAAAGTTCACCTTCAGAAAGAAAGACAGTACAAGCTGAGCGGGTCAAAACGCAAACAGGGACATGGGCTATGTAAACAACAAACAAGTTAAACAACCATAATATTAAGTTCATTCCATATCAAACAAACATGAACAAAACATCGGGCATCCGAGTACATCAGCAAAAAACAAGCCCCGCAGGAGCACAACATAGATGCCCGATAATCCTAACTATTACATACATCATCAAAAACAACGACCAAGTGACGCCAACACCTAATCTAAGACGATAAGGTGGGCCCATGAATCGCCGTTACGACGGAACCGGACCTTAGGGGTAGGCCGGACCACCGCCGGACAGGCCAGGATGGCCGTCGGCCGATCATTGGAACCCACGGAGGAGGAACGCTCCGTGGCAAGAAGCTGCCCACAAACTTCGGCCAACGCCCTCATACGCCGCTCCCCAGCGACGGAGCTTTCGCCGGTGGCCGGAGGCACACCTCCGGCAGCTGCCTGCATGCAGACATTGGCCAAGACCTTCATCCGGCTCTCCGGATCGACTGGACAGGGCATCACTTCCGGTGGGTTACCCGGAGGAACTCCACTGCTCAGAGCTAGTAAGCATTCGACCACCAGGTTATCTTCCAATGCACCACCGGAAACTTTTTCACACGAACGGAGATTCGCCATCGTGATAAGAAACACCGAAAGAAAGAAAAGAGACAAGAGAGAAGGGATCAATGAGCAAATCAGCACAAAATGATCCTATTTATATACAACTAAAGGGGGGTAATCATGAGTCGCCATTAATACCGGAGGTCACTTCAATCGACAAATAGTGACAAGTGTCACCTGCAGCTGTCTGTCACACCATCAGAAGTCATTAATGACTGACGGCTGACGCCTAAAATCCCTAAAGCAATCATGACAAGAAAGTTGAAAAGACATGCACAAATAAAAGGGCAGAAGGCATACACAACGTCATTACAAAACACAAGTGTTCAACGTGCAAATTCAAACAAATTTAAAGAGTTTAACACTCATTCCTCCCCAAAGTCGACATGATCAATGAAATCGTCTTCAGTGTCGTCGGCAAGCGGCGCGGAAGAAGCACTAGCATCCAGGGTTGCGGAGGAAGGTCCCTCACCACGGAGTGCAGCCGCCACCCGCGCAGCTTCTTCTTGGTTCTCTTTGTCCTTCTCCGCTTGTAACTCTTCTTCCGCTTCCTCAAAGGCAGCACGAAGAAGCCGCACCCCATCAACCGACTTAGCACATTCAGCGACCACATCCATCACCGGGAAAGTTAATTCATCATACGCCGAAACCTCCGCGTCATATTCCGCCTCCGCGTCCACGTCACGATAAGGGTTGTCTTCCAAAGCACGCCCGCTGAGGCAGAAGTCGAATCCCTGTTTGAAGCCAAGGACAGCGCCAAATTGTTTAGACTTCTCCAACAAGCGGGCAACGGCCTGAACCATCGCCGGTTCCTCCCACACGCGAGAAAAAAACCTACAAGACAGAGAATTAACAAATGACAAGGTACGCAACTACGCGTCAAAACAATGGAAGGGAAGGCAGAAAAGCTCACCCCTTGGATGCCAGTGGTCTTTAACCAGCTCACGTCATTTAATGCTTCTTCCTGACTATCTTGGGCAACACGTAACATATATTGGGCATTATCGCGGGAAGCGGTAAGGTCCTGGACGTCGGTACTAAGGGTCTTCTTCTCGTCGCGGAGGGCGTCAACCTCACGCTTCAACAGCATAATGTCATTTTCCAGCCCTGATACGCGGGAAGATTGAACCAACACCTCGTCCTCCTTTTTAGCTAAATCCGCGCGAGCACTGGCGGTTTCAGATTTCTCCTTCTCCAACTCAAGGTCCTTGGCTTCTAACGCAGCTTTAAGGCAATCGAGCTCATTTTCTAAACCCCGGGCGCGGTCACGCTCCTTAGCGATAATTTGGTTTGTAGCTTCATAAGACGCTTTCCATTCCTGGAAAGACTTGGCGTGGCGCTCCTCAGCGGACTTAGCTTGCGCAACAGCATCAGATAAAGCTTTAGACTGGGCCACACAATCTTTATTATGCTTATCAAGCACATTCTTAAAGGCCGCTTTGCGCGCCGCCAATTCCTGCTCAGCCTGAAGCAATTCCTGGTACCCGCGCCGCACCTCACTTAGCGTAGCTGCAGCCATCGCCAACCCGGCGGCGCCATCTTGCAGAAGTGCCAGACGGTCCCGTTTAGCAGCATATGCTCGCTCGGCGGGAGGAATAGAACCCGATAACCATTCCTCACAGGTCTCTATTTGGAAGAAGCGGCCGTCCTCGCGAACAGACCAGTCAGGCCTGTATATTGGCCCAGTAGCAACATCAAGTCTAAGACCGCTAGACGCTATCCCGGTAGTATCAGCTTTTTTGGGATTACTGCCGCCGGCGGGCATGTTCTCTTTCACAGACCCTCCACCATCGCTTCCACCCGCTGATCCGCCACCTGACGATAAGTCAACATATCCCGTACTCTCAAAGGCACCACTAGAGAAACCAGGATCGTGCGGTTGCTCCATGCCACTCGGAGACTTAGCTTGCATTCCGGCACCCACATCCTCACCAACTTGAACACCTTTCCCTTTTTCCTTCTCCTTTCACCTTGTCTCAGCCAACAGCTTAGCTTGCTATAACTCGGCTTCACGAACTACCTCAGACTGCTTCTCGGAGGCGGACCGATCATCTCCTTGAGGCGAAGGCTGTGGACGCACTTCAGTCTCATGCGCTCGTTCGCCGTCCCCACTGGCAGTCGGGGCACCAGGCGGAGTAGGCCCGGTAGATCGCCCACCAGTTACTTCAGACAACTTCGGCCCACCAGGGAAAAGCAACGATGCACCTACAAGAACACAGAACATGAGGAAAGGAGTACAAGGGAATAGGAACAGAACGTCGAACAAGGCTATACCTGGGTGAACTTCCTTCACAATTTTTGAAGCCAAACGAGGCCGCTTGTGGGACACAGCCAACTTAACCTTCAAGTTGGACGCTGAAGCATCTCCTTCGGGCACCTTCCGCTTGCCCGCATCCATCATGCTCACCACATCCCGCAGCCTCTTCCCAGCACCATGACCACCGCTCCCCAACCCCCCACCGGGACGACTAGATACAGGTGGCGTGGTGAACACCTCCACATAATCCCCTTTGTCTTTGGCCCCACCAGATGCGGCCGGCTTTCGAGAAGAACTGCCGCCACGACTGATACCTGCACGAGCCCGACCGCGGTGAGATAACGAGTACGAATCATCCTCAGACTCATCATCGGATATAAACATAAGATTAACCCCTCCAGCAGAAATTGCATTTCGAGGGCGGGGATTATTGGGAACATCACCTGGAATCAGGGTGTGTCCGGAAAAATCCTTAACGTTGACGGCTACAAAGTTTTTGAGTGTTTGTTCCACCAAGGGTTCTTCATCCGCTCGGAGCGGCTCCCATCTGAACTCCCCATCCACTCCAGCCACAATTGAGTAGAAACAGCTTGTTTCTGCAAAAACAATATCAAAGTCAAATGAACGGTTAAAGCCAATTAATGCGACAAAACGAACAGCGTAGGCCAGACGTACCTTTACCATCCACATAAAAGTGCGGGTTCTGGTCAGCTCTCCCGCCCACACGGCTGACACCCGCCATCAGCAATGCCTCCGGCCTCACGTTCGCCATCTCAATAGGAGTCACCTGTTGTGTAATCCTCTCATACCAATCGAAGTCGGAATAATTGACGACGGGGAAATCTTTCAATTTCGACTTGGCAGAAACCGCCAGCCACTGCAAGGGCACCGGCACAACCCCCTGCCGGATAAAGAAGAATTTTGTTTTCCAGTCATGCATGCTACGAGGCGGTTCATTTCCAACAGGCCTAATCCTGCTCCGCTGGGTAAAGGAAAACCATTGCGGGCCCCCACGGGTAAGCCGATAGAAGGCATTGAACATCTCAAAGGTCGGCTCAACACCCTGAGAACGACACACGAACTCAAAATGCACCATTCGGGTCATGCCCAGGGGAGTCACCTGAGTCAGATACACTCCATACCGAAGGAGCAGGTCACAGACAAACCGTGTCGCCAGTAGCCGAAAGCCGGCCAGTTGAAAGTGTGCAGCATATAACGCCATCATGCCAGGCCCCGCATGGAGGACGGTTTCTCCGTCGGCCGGCAACGTTGGCTCCCAACTCGCCGGAATCTCGTATAATTCGAGAAACTGCTCGAACGAATCCCTTTTCCACTTGATCGGAGCCCCTAGCATCAGCGTCGGCCATTTCGACTAAGCGGAAAACTCGGATAAACTTCTGGACTAAAAATCGGCAGACGGTTACCACGAAAGAAAGAAGTGGGAAAATTCTTTAAGTGATCAGAAAGCAGAAAATGAACAAATGAGGAAATGAAGGGTTATATATACTGCCCACATTAATTGCAGTGGGCCACACTGACACACATAGGCTCATCACCAACATGACACGTGGCCCACTACAGCGAAAAACCCTGCCACGCGCAGCGCGTCGCCCACGCGCACCTGACACGAGTACTCCAAAAGCCGTTTCCCCATAACTGACATGACGGCAAAACAGACGCGGCAGATAAAGAGTCAGTCGCTTCAACTGTCAGATCAAAATGCAATGATGACAACCTTTTGAATTCCCCCCAAGGGCAAGCTCGTCCATAATCTTAAACATAACAGTCACGGCGGAATGACGACCCGCTTGACGTAACACGTAAAAACCCGCCGAAACATACAATCCGCAAAAACACCACAGCTTTTCTCTCCCAATCAGTCCATCACCGCTCACGCTTTTGCTACACACAACCAAGAGCGTCACTGGACTAGGGGGACTTGAAGGGGTAGGGACCCAAATTGACTTGGGCCCCTACCCAAAGCTAAAGCCCAAACAAGGGAGAAGGCCCACAAGGCTCAAGTGGTTACAACGTCAACCATGGGCAGGGTAAGCCCATCACCTATAGATCCTCCCATAGCAACCCGGGTGCGGGTTGCGATCACCAGGCACGGGTGTTGGACCAACATCCGCCAGGGTTTCAAGGACGAAACCAAAGCAAACACGTGGCGATAACCCATACGATCGTACAACATGGTACGAACCAACCAGAGTCCAACGACGTGTGGCGATGAGCATGCGGCACGATCGGCTAACGGGGGAATCACACGTGTCCAAAACCAGACCCGCAGGAGACAAACAGTACAGTCTCCGTACGTATTGACCAATAAGAATACACGGGACCACCTCAGCAGGGATCTCCACTAACGAAGGCCAGCAGAGGGGACAGCAGTACACTCAATGGCTAATCGTTTTGGCCCAGGCCTGCGACTAGTCACATGATGACACGTCACGGGAAAAGGTACGATCATCCTCTATGATTTCTCACTCGTCGTATACTATCTCTTGTTGGGCCTAATTGTGGGCCGGTGTGGAGGCAAACCCTTAATTGGGCCTCAGCCCATTGGGTAAGTTAAGGGTGAATGTCGAGGCCCGTGTGGAACCTATTTAAGGAGCACTTCATCTCCTTGAATAGGTCATTCAGAAATCCCTGAAGAACACACGAAGGCTAACCACGTTTTTGTGTCTGCTAAGTAGAATCCTCTGGGTTCGAGGCGGTCGCCCCACACCGGATATTGTGTTTCTCAGGTACTCAACGTCAAAAAGCCATCCATCTTAGTGAAGGATCTTCCTGCAGAGACGAATAGTTCATACACCACAACAGGTGAGGATATTTGTTTCTTCAAAAAGTAAACCAAACCATTTGGTACGATATGATATATCCTAAACCGTAGGACATACCAAGAATCAAGACAATTCTTATAAATGATCAAGACCATTTTGTGGGTTTTAATATTTAAGATTATTTCATTTAACAATGCTTATAATAAAACACGCATCCGAGTGTGAAAACCTTCGCCGCTATTGATCATTGGTGGGGTTGGCACCTCCATTGATGGCTTATGCATAGATTGTTCCATATTCTTTTGTTCAAATAAAAATAAATATGTAAAACCATTTGTACAAACCTAGTTGGATAATTGCAAAACCGATAAAGACAATGCATAAAAGCAAATATATAAAACAGTAAACACACAACTGAAAATGAAAACCATCACTGCCATTGATCATTGATGTGTTCTCCATAAGGTATTCGTGTTTCTTTCATTTAAACAAAAAAAAATATCAAACAACATACGAATTAGAACCAAATACTGAAAAACCTACCTTTCATATACTTGGATTCTTTGGATGTCTAAAGATGGTGAACAAAGAAGCTTGCCATTTTCCCTTTAATACACAAAACTCACAAATGTTATGGTAATTTAAAGAGACATAAATTCTAACTTTTCAAATTCTTATATAAGTTTTGAAACTCACCCTTAAATTGCCATAAATGTTATAGTAATTTAAAGAGTATAGAAAAGACAACTTTGCCCCTAAACTAACCTCATTTACTATTGTACCATAAGCTTAAACACTTATACTTACCTAAATTTTATAGTCATCATTCCTAGATGCTTTATAATATAGTATAGATAAATTATAAATGTACCGCATATACATACTTGTGTACACGTACAAAAACAATGTAAAATGCTTACATTGCTTATATAAACAAAAACATTGAGTTATTGTGTATAAATACATATGTAGATGACACGATAGTCAAGTGCTACAAGATATCCTTAATAGGGAGTTTCATCTTTTCAACGCTAGTTATACAAATGGTTAAGTTTTTTAACCCCCTAGCTATCATGATAAATTGTATGCTCTTAATGATTAACTTGATTAAAGCTAGATGTGTCATCTTGCACATGATGCTTCCCAATCTAGGATTGTTGACTAGCATGTTGACGACATGTAATTTTGAAAGTTTAGAGTGAGATATGTGAAAATACGCGTTAGTTTATATAATAAATATTGTTCATACTTGTATAAAAACACTAAAGTCATATATTTTGAACTTTATTCTTCAGCTTCTTGAATCATCAAAGCCAACCAATAGGCCAGAGCTTGTTGAGTTGTTGGCGTGTGCAAATATATGTTTGGGTCATTATTATATGTTTAACATAAAAATAATGATAGAAGCCAATTAGAGGAGGCTAATCTCTCAAGATAGATAACCCTTAGAGAGGGTCAAGCTTCAAGAATATTAGAGAAGAGAGACATATTTCTTAATTCATTTTCATTGATTTTCTTAGACTAAAAACTCAATGCCTTTATATAGAGGCTTACAAGCATCAAACAAATAGAAAATAAATGCATGAACTGTTAAGCAAATTAATAGGATTGCATGCATGGGAACGTAGATGTTGACTAGAAACTACCAAACTATATGTGAACGTGGGTGGTTAATGGATTGGCACGTATCAATTCCCGCGCTCCTCAAAACGTTCTTGTCCTCAAGAACGGAACACCGTCGCCACGGAGGTCACCATTCGAGTTTCCTAGTGGCATTCGGTGCGGTCGCAACCACACGCCATGGTGGTCGCCATTCCTGTCTACATGTTGCCTTCGGTTCCTCGGCGTTTGAGAGCATGACTAGGGGGTCGTGGCTGTTATTGTTGGCTGCGTTTTTGGTAGGTGCAGAGTTGCTTTTGGGTAGTGGTAATTGGGGCCGTGGATGTTTTCTAGTAGTGACTATGTTGGGTGCTATTTTTGGAGCAGGTTTGGGTGACGTGTGTGGTGTGGACGAGGTGGTCAAAGAGGGTCGTTTGGGTTTGGTTTTGTAGGTCGTTTGTTGGTGCCGAATCGTGCGTTTTTTTGGATGCGGATGAGGATATATGATGTAAGAATGGTTTCGGGGCAAATGGTTTGGGCGGCAGTCTAGGAAGTGATGGTCGAGGCAGCAGTGGAGGCGGCGGAGTTAGACCTAGGCGAGCGTTATACTCAACGAGGCATTTTTCGTTTGTCTCGATCGTATCCCACAATTTGTCAAGCAACAACATGATTTTCAGGTCATGATGGAGGTGAATTCGGGAATGAAAGCACCAAATGATAGAAGCCGATTCGAGATGGCTAATCTCCTAAGTGACCCGTTGAGTGGGTTAGGCTCCAATAATTAGATAAAGGACAAGATAAAACTTTTACTTCAATTTTTTTCTTCCCATATTGAAACATTACTTGCCTTTATATAGGCTACAAACAAACATGAAATAACTACCTAAATGCATGAACTGTTAAGCAAATTAATAGGATTACATGGGAACAGGGGCGGATTTAGGAAGACCGGTATGGGTTTAGGCGAACCCATTGGGTTTTCGATTTTTAGTATAAATATATAGCAAAAATGAGCCATGAACCCATTGCTATATTATTTGAGTGGCTCAATGGTTAAGCCTCCAACCCTTTAAAATGTAGTATCCTGGTTCGAACCCTGCTGTATACGTTTTTTTTTCTTTTTTTTTACAAAATCGACCCAACCAGTTTTAGGGTTTTCTTATTCCAAAACACAGCAGCCCCTTTCTTTCCTTACCCAATCCATAGCTCCTAAATAAAATACTGGAGCCTACAATACTCTTCATCAAATCATCATCACATATCTTCCACACTCTAGCCGCATCTTTCTGGTAAGTTGTTAATTAGCTCTTCAATTTCTGTGTAATGGTTAGTTTCTGGAAGTACGTATCTTGTTGTCCATATAGTCTCATACGTATATCTGAAGGTTACCTTTTCCTAAGGACGATTTTATCATGATTTTCTTTCATCAACAGTTGATAAACTATAGATTTTGCCTCAAGAATCTTCAAGTACATTAAGTTGATTTTGGTTGTTATAGTTGTCCAATCATTGATGTAGTTTTTTCAAAACATTTTTTAAACTCATGCTTCATAATATGCTTTTTTTAATGCATTTTATGATGTTTTTGTGTATTTGGGTTAGACTGAGGAAACTTTGTGCAAGGTATGTGATAATGAAGCTCACAAATGAACTGCAATAGGTTTTATCTGTCATGTTCTTTTCAAGTGCAACATGAATTGATGTTTGTTCATTTTGGCTATTGTTTACTAGGATAAATAATGCAAACCGTATGATATTTTGCTATGAGTTTACTTTTTCTAAAGTGACCATTAAAGGGTTTCATTACATACTATTAATTTGCAAACCTAATGAATAGTAAATCTAAATGAATAGTAAAAATAATATTATTTTATTTATATTATCTATATTAACTATATTACTATTTTATTCATATTAACTATATTATTATTTTATTTATATTATTTTATTCAAAAACTTTATTATTTTATTCGTATTATTTTATTCACCATTTGACCTCCGGTTCGCTTCTGTGTGGGTTGTTGTGTACCCATTGATGATGACTAAATACATGGCTTCTGGGTGAGGTTTATTCACCATTTGACCTCCGGTTCGCTTCTGTGTGGGTTGTTGTGTACCCATTGATGATGACTAAATACATGGCTTCTGGGTGAGGTTAAGTCGAATGATTGTGGATTTTCATCATATTGGTTGAATTTTGAATTAACATATTTGTTACGGAATTGAATGATAACATGTTGGGCATTGAATAAGTTTGTTTAAATATTGAGTTTAGAAAATCCGCATTAACGCGTCATGTGAAAAACGCGCAACGCGAGTATTAATACACCTAGTTTTTTGAGTTTACTTTGGGCCTTCAAATAGGTTAGAGCTTAGCTTTGCCTTCAGCCTCCTTCAACTTTATGTGTTTCGGGTGTATCAGTTATGCTTCTACGGTTCTTCATCTAACAAGTTAGTAACACTTCAGTTTTTAACAAGTTAGTTGCGCTTTATTTGATTGCATAAATGCTTAAGCCCATAAGTTGATTTGTCTATTTATTAGGCGTTTAGGTAATAAACCTTAATGTTCATTTTATCGTTACTCGCTAGTTATAAGCTTAACCAAAACAACTTAGGTTAACAGACCTATTTGAAAGGAAAATTTATTGAAAACTTGTTTACTAAAGCAATGTCCCTTTTGAAAAAAGATTAAAACTTAACTCATGTTGATAAGCAAGCATAGCAACAAAATAATAGAAATACTTAGTTAAAAGAAAAAAACATTAAAAGCAAGAGTAAGTGTTAACAATCACCACCAATAAAATTTTTAGGGATATTAAATTTTAACCTGTTGAAACCTAAACTAACCCGAACCTCTAAAACGACCCGAACCACTATACCGACCCGATATTTTTTATGTTCGGTTATATTAAATTGGACCATCTTAAATAATGAACCCAGTGAAAAAAGTTCCTAGATCCGCCACTGCATGGGAACGTGGATGTTGACTAGAAACTACCAAACTATAGGTGAACGTGGGTGGTTAATGGATTGGCATGTATCAAATAACCGACACTGGTTGCATTTAATAAGGAGTAAGCAAAATTAAATGTTAACTGAAACTATTAAATGAGATTTAGTCGGTTATTGTTAAGTTCATTAATTAATAGGTTTTGGTTATGTTAAAGGTGTCCCTTAACCAAACCGGACTAAAAATAATAAAGACATTCTCATGCTGAGATGAATATATGTATGTATATATGACCATATGTGGATTGGGTATATGTGCCAGTGTTGTAACTAAAAACCTTGAGGATTCAAAATACATTTCGACCATTACGTACATCTTGACAATGGAAGTGCTTGTAGATTGAGTAACGTAATGTTTCTGCTAGCACATGAATCACTAATTCTTTTTCCATGTTCATTTAGCTCAAATTTTAGTTCAAACCTAGCTTCTCTAATTAACGAAACTATCCAAATCAAACCATAACCAAATAACTGAAACCAAAGTTTGATTATGGTTAAGTAAATCTCATAACTGAAGCTAGCGGTTATGGACAAGGGGCAAAACCGAACCGAACCACGATTTGCACACCCCTACATTTAACTGTATCGCGTTATACAAATGGTGAGGGTTCAAATCATTGTATGTGCAAGTTGATATGTAGTTTAGATGTAAAAAAAATGTTGCTAAAAAACTAAAAAGGTCAAAGAAAAAATTGTTTTGTTTTAGGCATGAGTACGGGCTTTATTCAAAAAAGGACCAAGCCTAAATAAGTTGTTAGGATTGAACGATTTAGATCTAGGTCTTAATTCAAGATTTGGGCTTTAACAAGCGAATGACCAGGCTTTGTATAGTTGGTTTTAAGAAATATATTTAGAACCAATAACCAAAATACCAAATCAGGTTTTGAAACTTCAACAGGCCTAAGACAAGGCCCAATAAGTTCTCTTCGGCTAGGCTTGGGACAGTCGACTACTCGAGTGTACATAATAGTTAAGCCGACGCTTAGTGCCTCGGAACACTCAATTTTAGGGCAAGACTATGTTTGATTTACATTCGATTCTTCCTCCCCGGTCTCCAGTGGCGAAGCTTGACCCGAAGGTTCGGGGGGTCGGAAGTCACCGGGGGGTCCGAAGTCGCTAGTTTCGGGGGGTCGAAAACCAGTTTCGGGGGGTCGAAACCCTATATTTCCAAAATTTTCTATACGAATACTATATAATCGGTACTTCTACGCGAAAATTCGGGGGGTCGGCCGCCCCCGCCGGCCCCAACTAAGCTTCGCCAGTGCCGGTCTCGATCACCTCTCAGTTGCTCAAAGTTTACGTTGAAATTGTGTGATTTTGACTTTTAAAAGTCTTATAAAAAATAGTGCGACACCATGTTTCCACGTGTTAGAATCCTAAAATAAAATAAAAAAAAAGCCTTGGTTTTAGATACCGTTTTGAGCCCACGAAAATGGACCTAACCTGATATGACATCCTTATATAAACAAAATTACTGACCAAATAACAACCATATGTTATGAAACCTCACTACACTCAATTTTATAATTACTTTGAACATATTAAATAGAAAATATATACAAAAAATAATTCATAATGCTACATATTTTATTAATATTTTATATAGAACTATGTATTTTAAAAAAAATTAAAGTTTTATAAACTTGATCATACTATATAGAAATTAGAAATCAAGAAATCAATAGTGAAAGTTGTGTTTTAATTCATGAGGTAATGGTTTAAATTCTGAAAGTATTATGTGTACGAATATTCATACACGTAAACATGCCTATTCTGATTTAAACTAAACTACATGATCACCAAATTCAACAACCGAAGAAGAAAGCTTCTGTTCAATTTAGTCATCTCTAATTATCTCTATGCGGGCTAGGAGATTAAATTTCATAAACCTTATATTAGACTCTACATATTAATGCATTGTACTTGTAACTCCTTATAGTACACAAATAAGAAAAGAATCATTATATATTTTACACATTTTTCGTAGCTTGCTGTTTTAATAAAGTCCGGATCACATTGCATCCCACTATCTTACTAATCGTTTTCAAAATATGAGAATGCACAGAGGAAATTAATAAATATATATAGTTTCATGCAATTATTCTTTATTTATATAATTTAAACAAAAGGTTCTGGATGTATTTTACATCGCAATGAATTGATACATTTTGATGCAATTTTCAGTTCCGTTGCAACGCGTGGGTTATCCACTGGTATCTATAAAACAACCATATGTCCATATGTTTATGCATAATGGGCCACCAACCCGATTAACACTTCAAGAAAATAAGAGTGAGGTTTTAGGATAATGGACCAGGTTTGACACCAATTTTGGTATCCTCAGGACCTCAACGGCTCAACCCCTATTACAAAACCAGCCTCCAAACTCATTTGATACAAATTGTTCAATAAATCTTTCTTAATCAAATTCTTCTAATAGATCTACAAAATGTCATTCAATATTGATAAATAAGATTAAAAAAACTAACAATACCAGAAATTTTAAAAAGTTCTATAAAGTGTCATCTCATATTAACTAATTTCTAAATACACGTGATCAAGCTGTCTGAAAGCGACCATCACTAAATAACATTTGTCTTTTTTTTTTTTTTTTTTTTTTTTTCAAAACTATATGTTGGGATAAATAGAAGGTTGGATTCTCCATGGGTTGTAAGGACGAAGCAATTGATTCATTGTTAGTTGTTAAATATTTGGATCCGAGTTGTGTCAGGTTGATGAGATGAATTGTTTAAACTAAACGCTACACAAACTCATCAACTCCAACCCACATGATTTAAAAGCATGTAAGCGGTTTAAGCCATTTATCTAAATGTTTTAACCAGATTGACGGGTGATGGGTAGTAATCAAGTTGTAAACTTGTTTATCAGGTTAGTGGGTTGTAAAATATGGTCAAACAAGTTGTCGGGATCATACGAGGGCCATAGATAGAGATTGTGAAAACCTGAACACAACCATGTTAGATAAAAAAAAATATAGCTCAACCTAAACACAACATCTTTATAAACGAGTAGATATGATATGATAACACATAACATGATTAATTGTGTTTTGTATTTGGGTTCGTATTGAAATTGAAACCCCTGTCTATTTGTTAGGACAAGTTGGTATTTTATATTTAGAAAACTGAAAATAATTGTACTTTTTTTTCTCAATTACTAAAATCCTGATTTTGATGGTAAACGAAGTATATGATAATGCTCAAGCTAGGAACTATCGTACCACGCCATATAAGATTGTGACTTGTTTTGTCTTTCTTGACTTTAGTCAGTGAATTTTATATATATATAGGGGAAGGTTTAAATGAGAACACCCATCTTTTGTGAGAACACTGAGAACTAATCTTAGCCATTCATTTATATTTCTTTGTTATTTAATTGAAAGGTTAATTTGGTAATTGTATTCAAGGTATCTCCTAATTCTCTCACCATCTATTATACACGTGATGACCTATCTCTGATAATCTGCATCAGCACGTATCACGTTCTGGATTGCAACGGTCGTCGACGATGACTCCACACTTTTTTTATTGTGTCAAGGTTTGACGGTGACAATAAACTGATTAAGTCGAACAGAGCATCCACGGGAAAGTCGTTATCGAATCGATGCCGATGATTAAGATCTCTCGTGTACACGTAAGTGACAAACTACACTACGTTGTTGCGAAGAATCGATTGTTTATGCTGCTGAAGGTCATGAGACGACGTGTAATCACATATACCATCCTGATTGATTTCTACCACCATTAATGTTTCAGAACAATCTTATGGGTAGAAAACCCCCATATCTTTTTATGTATTATGCTATTGGATGTGTAATGTGTTATTTGCAGATCCAATTTAGCCGGTATTAATCGACCAATGTTCAATTTTTTGATGTCTTTTCTTTACATAGATTAGTGTTCATTAGTTTTCTGCATTCGGCATTGTCAATTTGTTGTTTTAAGTCTCGAATATAACCTACCTACAACTTTATTTTCTCAACTTTAGGTGATAATATTGGCGTGTTTTGATGGGTTGGTATTATATGTTGGGTGTTAAAATAACTAGATGATTTGTCCATGACGGGTGCTAGAAGTCAGCAAGTCATAGTCATTTCGAGTTTTTATTCGTATTGATTCGTTTCAAGGTTAGGGATGTATGGTAAGGAATTTTCCTTATTTCTCAGTTTTGTGGTTGGTTTGGGGCCCGGTCTTCCTAATCTTGGTGTGTGTGAGTTGGGGTGTATATCGACTGAATTGGGTTGCGCTAGCACCTAGTGTGATCTTGGAGTGAGTTCTTGGTGCCTAGCCAAGAAATGCATGGTGGGCCATCTTGATAACTAGGTGATGGGTGCTAGTGATTTAGTCATTTATAGTCGTTTCTTGTTGATCATCTTCGTGTAATTCATTTTGCACATGTTTATTGTAGAATACTATATCACGTTGTTTGTTTATGCTGCTGATATATGTTTTTTTCTTAAGATAAAGGTTGTTGGAAATGCTAGAATGGAAAGGTTGATTAAGGAAGGTCTATGGTCATAGGATACACTCGGCTTTTGGTCATGTGGTCCCGGTTTTGCTGAATCAGATTTGGGTATAAAATGTTAATATAATGATGAAGTGAAAATGATGTATCAACTCCATGAGATGTTCAACTAGCTCTCAAGGTTGCATCAGATGAATGAGAATGTTGATGGTTGTTCAAGGATTTTTATGTGTTATTTATATTTATGAATGTGTAACAGTTAAATTTAAATTTACATATGTGTAAGTGTAACATATTTTTATATATAAGAGACAACGTTATATATCATTTCAAATTTACAATTCCAAACGCAGACCTCTATATTCTCATTAGTTCAATGGCAAAAGTCCAATCTATTATATTCACATATGGGTTTGTCATATATAGTGTTAACCTTCATTTGCAAAGATTGTTTGTACATAAAACTTTCCAACTCAGATCTCCAATTCATAGATTGTGTTTGTTTTCTTATTCGTTACCAGATTTATTTGTGTAAATGTCTGATTTACCCATGTGTAAATGTATGATTTACACATGTGTAAGTATTTGTTTTACACAAGTGTAATCATAAAAAAAGGTGTAATCATTGATATATCCTAATCACGGTAACATAGAAACAATTCATAATCCATAATGTCATCTAGTTTTTTTTTTTTTTTCATTTTTGTATCTCTCATGTCACTTATTTCTTTCTATTTTACACATGTGTAAATTATTCACTATCACTTGTTTCTTTCTGTTTTACACATTTGCAGCTTTAATTACACATGTGTATATCATTCAGTGTCATCTATTTGTTTCTGTTTTACATATGTGTAGTTGTATTACACATGTGTAAATTGTCACATATGTGTCTGCTTTACACATCTGCAGATTATTTACATATGTGTAAATTGTGCACTATCACTTATTTGTTTCTATTTTACATACATTCAGTTTTAATACACATGTGTAAATTTTGACTGTCACTTATTTGTTTATGTTTACACATTTGGATATGAATTATACATATGTAACCTATTAATTATCATTTATTTGTTTGTATTTGATATATATTTAGTTGTATTACACGTGTGTAAACTTTTCACTGTCACTTATTTGTTTCTTTTGACATATGTTCAGTTGTATTACACATGTGTAAATTGTTCACAATCACGTATTTGTTTTTTACACATGCGCATATGAATTACACGTATGTAAAGTGTAAGTTAATCCAAGAAAGTATTAATTAAACAAAAATCAAAAGTATTATGTTAGTCAACCAGAAAGATTTAAACCAAAATAATATTATCCAAAAATTAATCGTTGACATATGTAACCACAATAACATAAAAAACAAAAGTGGTAATCCATGATATAACCTAACCATGATAACATAGAAACAAATCATAATCCACAATATCATCCACTCTTTTTTTTTTTCTTAATTTTTGAACTATCTCAAGTTCCCAGGCTTCCTGTAATAACTTTTCTTTGAACTTGTTTGTGCATGGAAGAAGTATTCTTGCAACATATTTCTTTCAAGTAGTAGACTAACATGCGTGTTTGAAACAAAAAAAAATTGCAACAATCAGATAATAAGGTACTAGTGGTTGTTCTTGACAACTGAGAATAAAACCAAGTCTAATGTATTAATATCTATGTTTATTTTTTAAACTATTAGGATTTACATATGTGTAAACCTTGATATCTATACTTCTTTTTAACTATAATAATCTACACATGTGTAAACCTTCGTATGTATGATTTACACATGTGTAAAGGCATATAAAAATCAGTTGTATATTTTTTTATTAACTATGATGATAACTTCTGTACCTATACTTATTTTTTTAACTGCTATGATTTACACACATGGATAAACCTTTATACCTATGCTTATTTTTTTATACTATTATGATTTACACATGGGTAAACCTGGATACCTATGCTTATTTTTTATACTATTATGATTTACACATGTGTAAACCTTCATACATATATGTTTATTTATTAAACTATTATGATTTACACATGTGTAAATCATAATACTCAAAAGTTCAGTTGATCCATGAACATAAGACACATATTCTGTACTTAAAACGACAACACTCTGTTGTGAAACTTTGTTCAATGAGGATATAACAACATGATACCACAATTTCCACAACAATGTCTATTTTACAGATTGTAACATCAAACTGAAACAATGCATCTCATGTTCTCAATAACAATAATCATTGAAACTTTCAAACTTAACAATTACTATTTTATGCAAACAAACTATATAACATCTAAAGCTTAGATCCAGGCATTTCTTCTCCACAAATGACTAGACCTATTGATAAATTATCACAACCAAAACAATTAATAACAAATTTTATCTCTAACATTTACCTTCGAAAAATCAATTTACGAATATGTCAATTCTTTTCAAGCTGTATTGCTTACAACAATCAAACAACCAGAGAATCCCTATTGATAAATTATCATCAAACTTGTGACCGTTTTCCTCCTTTATCCTCGACACCTCCCTCATCTTCTCCAAATACACCTTCGCCATTCTCTTCCGCTTCTCGTCCACATTTCCTCTTCTTACAGTCCAATTTTGTCACCACCGTCTGTCGCTACCACCACATGTCCGTCACCATACTCGTCGGAATCGTTGCTCTTAATGTTGTTGGCATCCTCAAAGTTTTTTTGGCGATTTGAACCACCGTTGAAGAACGGATCTTGTTTATCTCTGTTATTGACCTTGGGGTTATGGGCTATGGGTTAATGAAAAAGAAAGTATGTTGGGGTTAACGAATTATGTGATGTAAGGGTTTTTTAAAGTATTTTTACAATAATGCCCTTTTTAGTCTTATATTTTATGGTCCCTTCTTATTTAACCCCCTCTAATCTTAGCCCTTGATTAAGGTTGATCTATGGATGAAAATGGTTCTTAGTGTTCTCACAAATTTCCTTGTTCTCAAGATAACCTTCCCACATATATATATATATATATATATATATATATATATATATATATATATATATATATATATATATAGGGGAAAGTTAATTTGAGAACACCTATATTTCGTGCGAACCGCGAGAACGCCATCTAAAACCATTCAAATCAAAAATTTCTTTTTACACTTATCTTTATTACTAAAATACAATCCCAAAAACACAATTTACGCGTAAAAATTTAAACGTATACGGAAATCAATTGTTTTTACACATGTGTAAATTTACTGTTTGTACATGTGTAAACTGTTTCATTTACACATGTGTAAAAAGTTAATTTGAAAGTGTTTTTGCAATAAAAGATTAATAATTTGGAAAGAAAAATCATTTTTAATGTTGTATTTTGATTATAATTAGGTTTGTATTGAAAAAAATGATTTTGATTGGTTTTCTCATTTGTTCTCACGGTTCTCGCGATATTTAGTGTTCTCAAGATAACCCTCCCCTATATATATATATATATATATATATATATATATATATATATATATATATATATAATATATATATATATATATATATAGGGGAAAGTTAATTTGAGAACACCTATATTTAATGCGAACCGTGAGAACGGCATCTAAAACCATTCAAATTCAAAATTTCTTTTTACACTTGTCTTTATTACTAAAATACAATCTCAAAAACACAATTTACGCGTAAAAATTCAAACGTATACGAAAAAAATTTGTTTTTACACATGTGTAAATTTACTGTTTATACATGTTTAAACTGTTTCATTTACACATGTGTAAAAAGTTAATTTGAAAGTGTTTTTGCAAGAAAAGATGAATTATTTGGAAAGAAAATTCATTTATTAATGTTGTATTTTGATTATAATGAGGTTTGTATTAAAAATTTTTGATTTTGATTGATTTTTTTACTTGTTCTCACGGTTCTCACAATATTTAGCGTTCTCAAGATAACCCTCCCCTATATATATATATATATATATATATATATATATATATATATATATATATATATATATATAGGGGAGGGTTACTAAATATTGTGAGAACCGTGAGAACAAGTAAAAAAATCAATCAAAATCAATTTTTTTTTAATACAAACCTCATTATAATCAAAATACAACATTAATAAATGAATTTTCTTTCCAAATAATTCATCTTTTCTTGCAAAAACACTTTCAAATTAACTTTTTACACATGTGTAAATGAAACAGTTTACACATGCATAAACAGTAAATTTACACATGTGTAAAAACAATTTATTTTCGTATACGTTTGAATTTTTACGCCTAAATTGTGTTTTTGAGATTGTATTTTAGTAATAAAGATAAATGTAAAAAGAAATTTTGAATTTGAATGGTTTTAGATGCCGTTCTCACGGTTCGTACAAAATATAGGTGTTCTCAAATTAAGTTTCCCCTATATATATATATATATATATATAGAGTTTGGCTAAAATAAAAACCCTCTTGAGTTGTGAAAACCCTAGAAACTCTATATGAACCATTGATCAAGTTGAATGGAGGGCCAAAATTAAATCTGAATCCTTTTATTATTATATTGATTTTCCTTTTTGATAAAAGTTACATAAAGGGTAATAATGTAAAATCAAGTTATCCTCCTTCTCTCTCTATTGACATAGTACACACTTTTTCCATTAAATTGTACATTTCTCTCACTCTCTCTCTTACATTTCTCTCTCCTCTCTCCTCTCTTTCTCTCTTTTTTTTTTCTATAGAATTTCTTTATCTCTCTTCCACTTTTCCTTTAATTTCAATTTTTTTACCTTTAAATGCTTAACAGATTTGTATGTAACTTCTATGTTACAACATATACTCCAAATGTTAGATAACATGTATATACATGTAACAACTTTTGTTACCGTGTTACATCTTTTAGATAACATGTATATATTTATTCAGATGTGTTACAACATATAATCCAAATGTTAGATAACATGTACATACATATAACAACTTTTGTTACCTTGTTACATCTTTTACTTCTAGTATGTTATGATTTTTGTTACTATGTTACAAGTTATAATCCCCATGTTAGATTTATGTAACATTATCTGGATACAAAAGAAATAAACAAAAATGCATTTGACTATATTTAAAGAACTAAAAAAACATAATAAGTTAACCCAAATATTTCATTATAAAGCAATATTATTGTAATAAGCAAAACATTTCATTAAGCACCAGCAAAACATTATATGTTACATCTGAAATCAATATGATTTTAATAATATTCTAATTAAAGGGACAAGATATAAGTTAACCCAAAGATATCCTATTACCACTGTTATCACAAAATAAAAATAATAACATTATACTTTTGAAAAATAATCATTGTCGATTAAAAGCGAAAGTAATGGGGTTGAGAACCGAATATTATACTTTCAAAAAATAATGGTTTGTTCAAATAAATTTTTATTCACAAGTGCATATTTATTATTATATTACATTTTTTATCTTAAATAATATGACAATATACATAAACGTTTATTCGAATCTTATAATTATAGTAATGGATGAAACAACTCAAAAGTCAAAGATCAAATACAAGACAACTTGAAAACAGAAGAACAAAGCTAAGCTGATGAATCATACATAAGTGCTACCAAGCTAAGCTAAGCTTATAATTACCATGAAGGTCAGAGAAATACTTTTGAGATACCGAAAATTGACGTCGCGTTGCAGGTTCCCGGTACACCACCAGCGAAGGCGTCGCCGGAGACGATGGTGACTGCGAGTTGCAGGTTTCCGGTACGTCACCTCCTCCACTACATCCTTAATAAAACAAAATAATTATTAGGACATTTCAAAACAGTGGTGGAGGATATCGACGACGACGGTGGAGATGAAGCCAACTTTGTTCGTCTACTTTGTGAACGAAGTGGAGGATCTTGACGGCAGTGTAGGAAATTAACGATGGTGGCATAGGTTTCCGGTGATGGCAGTGGTTACCGGCGGTGGATTTGGCCATAGGAAAAAGGTTCATAGAAGAAGATCGACAACCAGATCTGACGGCAACGGGGTCAAGTGGAGCAAGGCTTCGATGGTGTGGTAGTTTTTTCCAGTTTGAACTTCAACTTGTACCGATGTTCAATACTTAGTGATTATGGTTCAAAAGAAAGAATGAAAGTCATGGAGGTGAGAGAAGTTCAAGTGAGAGATAAAGTGATGTTAAAAGGTGAAAGCCTATTAAATTGTTGTCAGAGAAGAGAGAGAACCAAAGAAATGTTAAATGACAAATATGTCCTCCATTCAAATTTGTAACTTGCATACGTGGCCAAATGTGGACCTTTAAGTGGGTTTCTAGAGTTTTCACAACTCATCAAGGTTTTCACTAGATACATACCCTATATATATATATATATATATATATATATATATATATATGTATAGGGAATGGATATTGAGGAAACTCTTGTTATTTAGTAAACTATGGAAACTCAATCCTAGCCATCCATCACATACCATCTATGGTTGAGATTGAACCATTGTACTTCCCCTTGGATATATTAATATTTTAATACATAAAAGGACCTTCAGGGGCATTTTGGGGACACAAGTAATTCATATCTCTCATCTCACCTCTTTCTTGTCAGATTTCTTTTCCTAATACCATCACCTCTCTCCTCTCTCATCTTTCTTATCATATTTAAAACTCCAAGACAATTATCTCTCTCCTCCCTCCTTCTTCTTCTTCTACATCATCTTCTTAGTTTATTTTTCAAAGAAATCATCAACCACCTTCCACACTAATGAAAACAACAAAGCATACACCTTCAAAGAAATCATCAACCACCACCACCACCGTGGGTTCGCCGGAGCTCCACCACCACCGTGGGTTCGCCGGAGCTCCACCACCACCGTGGGTTCGCTGGAGCTCTACCACCAACTTTTCTCCCCTCTCTCATCTTTCTTCTCAAAACACCTTTATCTCTCACCTCTCACCCCTTTCTTCTCCAAATATCTCTCACCCATCACCCATTTCTTCTCGAACACCATTGATATCTGGTGGGTGGTGGTTATGGGTGACAGAAGCAAATAACGGGAGGTGGTGGTGCTTCGTGATTCCAGATATCTTTCACCTCTCACCCTTTTTTTCTTAAACACGATTATCTCTCACCTCTCACCTCATTGTTCTCCAGATATCTCTCATCTCTCATCCATTTCTTCTCAAACACCAATGAAAATGACAAGTTATGGTGGTGCTCGTGTGTCGTGATTCCGGAGGCGGCCGGTTATGGTGGTCGAGTTTATGTAGTTCAAAAGAAGGTGAATGGTTGTGGTGACTGGTTCTGTTGGGTTTTGTCAAAGATGGCTAACATCTTGGTGATGTTCTCGTCGGTATGGTGGTGCTTTAATGTCTTTTGTGTTTTGGATAGATGCACTCCATGTGTTTGATGAAATGCCTGACTGGTTAACATGTGTTACTTCTGTTAGTATGTTAGAAGTTAATGGTGACTATGTTGGCACGTGGATTAGAGTTAGACATGTATTAACAGTTGTTTATGGTGGACTAGACTAACACGTGTTAACCACATTGACTACGTTGACAAGTGGATTGCACGAGCATTGTCATTTTTTCGAATTGACTAACAACCGTTAACTTATGAATAACATGTGTTATATATAAAACCCTGGTCGAGGCATAAGTTGACAAAGTTGGTCAATCGAGGAATAAGTTCTTGTCAGTTTTGGCAATGACTAACAACTGTTAACAAGATAATACAAAGTAGCAATTTACGCAACCACAAACATCCTAGATTCCAAAAGGGACACTATGGGCGTCGCATAGTTTAACTTATACATAACAAAGGTTTTAAAAAGATCATACGCACTAAGTAACCGCTGGACGCAAAAAAACATGGCAACATAGATACCCAATTCATATGAAACCCATACAAGAACAAAACAGCTGTGTTATCACTTCCGTTAAACTTAACCTATGGGAATCAGCACAAAAAAACACCGTTATAATTTCTGTTAACATGTGTTATTGTTGTGGTTGTAAGCTAACATGTGTTAAGTTAAACAAAAGAGTAAAATACTATGTCTGTTTGAGATGTGTGATAACATGTGTTATCCTTGTGTATGCAAATATGGTAACATGTGTTAACCTGGTAAAAACCTTTAAACCCCTACCAACAAAAAAGTGTTACCATTGTTGTATTAACAAACTATTAACACACGTTATTAAAAAGTATCATTACAAACTATTGAACCACACAAAAAACTACTCATGACATTCAAATGAACTACATGGAAGGTTAACATATGTTAAACCTGTATCATTTGTCAACCTTTTTGTCTTTCTTACCACTCCTGTTTTCACTTCATAAGTTTACAAAAAGAAATAAGTAAACATAGCATACAAACTATTAACACACATTAGGTTAACACATGTTATTTGGTAACACGTGTTATTACAAACTATCATTACAAACTATTGAACAAGAGATAAACCTACCCCAAGACATTCATATGAACTGCATGTAAAGGGTAACATGTGTTAATGTTGCATGTGTTATTTTGGTGACATTTATTAAACTTGTATTTAATGGCAGTCCTTTTTTTGTCTTGCTTACCACCATAGTTTTTACTTCATAAGATTACTGAGAAAATAAAGTATATAAACTATTAACACACGTTATTGCAAAGTATCATTACAAACTATTGAACCCCACAAAAACTTACCCACGACATTCAAATGAACTGCATAGAAGGTTAACATGTGTTATTTGGTAACATATACCCCTATAGTTTTCACTTCTTAAGTTTACTAAGAAAATAAAGCACACAAACTATTAACACACGTTATTACAAAGTATCATTACAAACTATTGAACTGCATGGAAGGTTAACATGTGTTAGTTGGTCATAAAGGGCTAACATGTGTCATCTAATTTGATAAAGAAAATATTATTATAATGGGTCATGACACACCATCTCTCTCCTCTCTCCTACATTTTCTTTAAGAAAATATTATTATAATGGGTCTTGTCATACCCTCTCTCATACTTTTTGTTTAAGAAAATATTATTATAATGGGGCAAGTACAAATAATGTGTTAATGTTGCATACGAGGGTAACATGTGTTAGTTGGTCATAAAGGGCTAACATGTGTTATCTAATCTGATAAAGTTAAACTTGTTGCCCCCATATACCCATGAGAAGATCTAACATTTGTTAGTATGAGTGGTGTGGTAACATATGTTAAACCTGTATCATTTGTCAACCTTTTTGTCTTTCTTACCACTCCTGTTTTCACTTCATAAGTTTACAAAAGAAATAAGTAAACATAGCATACAACTATTAACACACATTAGGTTAACACATGTTATTTGTTAACACATGTTATTACAAACTATCATTACAAACTACTGAACAAGAAATAAACCTACCCCAAGACATTCAAATCATAAGTTTATTGAGAAATAAAGCACACAAACTATTAACACACGTTATTACAAAGTATCATTACAAACTATTAACCACTTTAACAAAATAAATCTAGTAACTCTATACATTGAGTACAAAAAAGAAAACGTTGTTAAAAAGTTTTTCTACATATTTTTCTCGGCTTCATTCGATTTCGTTTGTTAACATATGTTAACCAGTGGGGGTCTTCGTTATCAACTGCAAAACAATAGATGAGATATTAACCGGTATGACCAACTCATCATCTAACATACTAAACAGGAGTAACACATGTTAGTCGGGGCCCAAATGTGAACTTGTGTTAACAAACACAATTGTTACGATCAAAGCCTATCATGTAAACTTTCTTCATGACTCAAACACTTGACCAATGTCGCCCTTCCTATCACTTGCCATGGTTAAACCCCAAATAACACATGTTAACCTATGAATTATGATGTTATATTTTTTGTGAATTAATATTATTATCGTATAATAAAATGAACCAAAACCAATAATAAAAGAGACGGTTGTATGCGGAATTAAAATCCTCATCTCTCACACACCTATATCACAAGTCAGTTATACTTCTACAACAAGTTTCTTTGACCAATATTGCTTCAGGTAATTCAAATATTTCTAGAAGTTATATAAAATGGTTTGATGATTAGGCCTCACAAACATACCTCACTTCTAATCAACTTCGATATTTCCACCTGCTGATCCATTTTTCCATCCAAGTTCTCAATCCGCTGTGTCAGATGTTTCTTGGCTGCCTGATTAAAGAATAAAAATTGAAGATTTAAGAAAACGTGATTTATAATGCAACGTGATTTAAAACCCAAAAAAAAAAACTATAATTCAAATAAGAATAACCTTGAAAATTTGTATACATAACAAAATAAAAAATATATAATTCAAACTCAAATTTTCACTTCAGTCTAGTTTATTATAAACTTTCCTCTGATACATATAAACATACATACACACATCTACTTTACTAATTATTAGAGAGAGAAAGAGAGAGAAAGAGCAAGAGTCGGAGGGCTCCCGCCGCCCTTCCTATCACTTGCCATGGTCAAGAGCCGGAGGGCTCCCGCCGCCGCCGGTGGTGGAGCTCCGGCCGATCAGTCCACAACTGACAACACCATCACAACCTCTCTCCTCTCACACCTACACATACACGCGTACAGATGGTGGTTTTTTTTTTTTTGGAGGTTTAATGGTTTGATAATGGTTTTTTTCAAAGATTGAAGATGATGATGGTAAAGGTTGGTAAAAAGAATTGGAGACATCTTGTCTAATCATGAAAAAGCAAGCACGGGGGGAAGAAAAAGGAGGTACTTGTACTTAAAGGTGGAGATGAAAAATTGAGTTGATTGAAGGGTAAAATTACTTTACTACCCCCATACTAATAATAAAATCAATTTTGGTTGGGGTGATGTGGCTGAATAATAACCACAAAAAGGGTTTCTAGAGTTTACCAAATAACTTGGGTTTTCTCTAGATACTTATACTATATATATATATATATATATATATATATATATATATAGGGGAGGGTTATCTTGAGAACGCTAAATATTGTGAGAACCGTGAGAACAAGTAAAAAAATCAATCAAAATCAATTTTTTTAATACAAACCTCATTATAATCAAAATACAACATTAATAAATGAGTTTTCTTTCCAAATAATACATCTTTTCTTGCAAAAACACTTTCAAATTAACTTTTTACACATGTGTAAATGAAACAGTTTACACATGTATAAACAGTAATTTACACATGTGTAAAAACAATTTATTTTCGTATACGTTTGAATTTTTACGCGTAAATTGTGTTTTTGGGATTGTATTTTAGTAATAAAGACAAGTGTAAAAAGAAATTTTGAATTTGAATGGTTTTAGATGCCGTTCTCACGGTTCGCACGAAATATAGGTGTTCTCAAATTAACTTTCCCCTATATATATATATATATATATATATATATATATATATATATATATATATATAGGGTAGGGATCCTAAGAGAACCAACCCCTATTTGAGAACTGAGAGAACCATTCTGAGCCACACATTTCATATAAAGGCCAAAAAAAAAAAAAAAAAAAAATTTTTTTTTTTTTTTTTGCTTTAATCGCACATTTTTATGCAAGGAAATTTTGTTTTTTTTGATTTTTTTTCATTTATACATATGTGTATATGACAATTATACATATGTGTATATAGCAATTATACATATGTGTATATAGCATTTTTCAGCTATACATATGTGTATATTTCAGTTATACATATGTGTATATAGCATTATACATATGTGTATAATGCAATTATACACATGTGTATACTGAAAAAAAAAAAATACAAAAAAAATTAAAAAAAATTTTTTCCTTACATATAAAGCAGCGATTTTTGCAAAAAAAAAAAAAAATTGCCTTAGAGAAATGTGTGGCCCAGAATGGTTCTCTAGTTCTCAATTTGGGAAAAGGTTCTCATTTGAACCAAATCCTATATATATATATATATATATATATATATATATATATATATATATATAAGGAGGATCATTTGAGAACAATTTTCATGTGAGAAGAAAAGAAGAAATGACATAACTATAAACATTAAATACATTAACTCTTCTCACATTAATTTGTCATTAATACTTTAGACTACACATATCACAATTTGTCCTACACATATCAAAATTCATCCTACACATGTCGAAATTATCATATGTTTATCTTACACATATCAAAAATTCATCCTACATATGTCGAAACTATCATACGTTTATTCTACATATATCGAATTTATCCTTCACTTCAAATTAGGCTTGGTTTGAAAAAATATATTTTGAAAAGCAATTATTAGTTTCATTTATTTAACTAGTTTATGGGGGTTACAATAAATTAATCATTTATTTAACATTCAATACATGTATTGAAATGAAGGATTCCTATTGGTTTAAAATTCTTCTTTTTTCTTCTTACAAGAAAGTTCTTCTCATTTAAACTCTTCACTATATATATACCTATATATATATACTACAAATAAAAAAGTAACTTTATTAGAATGAAAGCATATATTACTAAATGTTTCACAACATTTACATATCCATGGTTCGTGTCAAGTTTTCTATAAGAATGCTTCACTTGATGGGTGATAAAATCTTCACTACACTAACCTATTTATTTTAAAGCAATATACATGCATATCCCTTTGCAAGGAAAAAAGTTGAGTTTGATTTTTTTTTTAATTAGGATGATTACCTATATAGGGTGGGGTTAGAGTACAAATGTCATATTCCATGAGAAGTATAAGAAGGATTAAAAATTGATATGTAGACATCATTTTTTTTTACTTAATCAATGATGTTTTGGATTGTTTAGGCTAAACCAAACATAACAATCAAAAGCACAAAACAATATATTTTAGGCTTAGAAACTTAAAATACCATGCCAAGAACATATGTTTAAATTATTGTGTTTTAGCTATATTTTAAATTTCATGGCTATAATGCATTGCATTATGTTTTAAATTGTTATGTTTGATGTTTTTCTAACAAAAACAACCCAAAACATCATACCTAAATCCAAAACATGATGCCTACATGTCAATTCTTAATCCTTCTCACACTTCTTACAAAATATGACCTTTGTACTCGAACCTTACACACACACACACACACACACACACACACACATATATATATATATATATAGTGGGGGTCCTGTACAAAATGCATTTTTGTACAAAGTGTGAGAAATATATATAAACATTGTGTTTTAAATTTTAGGCATGATGTTTTATATTCTTTTGGCATAGTATTATATAGAAAAACACATAACGTAACAATTTAAACCACTAATTAATGTATTTCTCGACATGCAATCTAAAACATCATGCGAAGAAAGTAATCAGTGTGTTTTAAATTGTTGCAATTGGTGTTTTTTTAATATAATACAATGCAAAAGGAATTGAAAACACCATAGCCAAAATTTAAAACACAATGACTACATAGACTTCTCACACTTTGTACGAAAAATGCACTTTGTACAAGAACCTATTTATGCCTTAGAAATTTAAGTTACTAGAAAATATAATATTTTTCATGTATCTATAATACATTATAAAGCATTATATTAACAACATGATAATTTTATAAAATTTTAAAATGACTATTACAACTTTTGAAACATACGCTTTATAATAGATTATTAATTAATGGTTACGTGTGGGGACGAGCTCGAGCGTATGGTTCTATCTGTAGAGAATCGGAGGAGAGAGAGAGAGAGAGAGAGAGAGAGAGACGCGGAGACAGAGACTGACGAACATAGAGAAGGAATGCGACGATAGAAGAAGGTCTGGGTTCCGACCACCGTGTACGGTGGAGTCACAGGTCCGGCAAGCAGGGTAAGTTTATTGATCTTGTTGTTTCGCGTCTGGTGGTTGGTGTTTATGGGGGTTTAGGTCTGGGTTCGGATGGTGGTCGATGATGGTCACGAAGATAGATGATGGCGGCCACTGTTGAGGGTCCTGTTCAGGATCTTGTTCGCTTAAGTCAAGAAGACGATGGCAATGTACAGTAGTGCGGTGGTGAGGAGTGGGTGTTAAGTTGGGTATCGATGGTGGCTAATTGTTGACTAATGACAAGAAGACGATGGTCAAGAGCGGCGGTTGTTGTTATGAGAGTCCGGGTCAGGAAGATGGATCAAGTGGTTAACTGCATCGGTCAACAGGAGTCAACGGATCATCAGGCGGCCAACTAAAGTCAACCGGGTCAGCCCTGGTCAACACGAATCGAGACTGAGAGTGAGGTATAACCGAACTTATAAACTCGATGATTGTAAACATTAATATATATTGCGTGTGGGATTCGACGAGCTCGTATGGACTAAAGTCGAACCATAAGTTAGATCGGATATTTGTATAGACCTTAACTCGAATATTTGGATTGGACAATGGAACGCTAGACGATACCATGCTTGCCATTGGAAATAGGATATTAGGAGATATTCGGACACTTGACACTTGAATATGGAAAACGATACACACACGCCTTAACTTGATACATGGAAGACAGACCTTTAGAATAGTAACTTGGAACATCAAACACTTGACTTGGGTACTTTGGACTAAGCATATGAACTCGGAAATTAAGGACTTATATGTGATAGAATGGATTATAGTAATAATACTTGGACTCGACTCTTAAGGTTCGGATGTAATTATAGCTAGTGATGTATAACAAGATATATTATATGCACTTATTATGTATATACTAAATGTACATTAGTCGGAACATTGTAGGATTAGATGTGTGATCATGAAAGTTGCAGACTAGTTACATAAATTAGACAGTAGCAACATTTGAATACAAACTTGGACATAAGAAATGGACCGGACACTTGGAACAATGATCGCTAATATAAGGACCGGTAACTATGATTCAAACATAGACTATGGACAAATAAGGAAAGGGAAAACATAGATAATATAGACCATAACATATGAACATACAATAGATAAGCATGAGAATACACACATACTGAGGTCTGTAATAATAGAAAGACGTGGAGTTACATTAGATAGAACCATACGCTCGAGCTCGTCCCCACGCGTAACCATTAATTAATAAAAACCAAGACTAATAATGTTTGTTGACCTAGGATTCGACCAGGAGAATACCCGTACGAGATACAGACGATTTGGTTATTATAAACTATTCATATGCATTACTTCCAGGTGAGTTCCGTGTACCATTCCCCCTTTTGTGTTTTACTGTTTTGGGGTGAATACATGCTTCCCTTTTCTAAACTGTTGTGATGTGACAAGATACTAGCTGCCGGTTTATACTGACACTCAGTAACTCATAGGTGAGCCACTTAATATATGGGTAGTACTACTTGGGGAAAGCCCCACGCACATTGGACCGGGACTAGGGAAACCCTCCACTGAGGCCTGCGGACCGTTGCGGCATATATTATGCCTTGTAGATCTATAATGGCAGTAGATAGATCTAGTGTTAGGGTTGAGGGGTCGCTTGTACATCACGTATGTTGAACTGTTTTAAACTGTGTAACTTGCTTTTGAAATGATAAACTTATTTTGGATCCACTTATTACTTATACGGACTCACCAGCGTAATTGCTGACCCAAACTCTTTTAAGCATGTGTTCAGGTACTGCATTTGGATAATCTGGAAGACGAGGTATATGCTTGCTTGTGCGGATTAGAGCTTGCTATGGTAGAAGATGCTAGCGTAACGGTTTAGAGCATTTAGAGCTAAGCATGGATTGAGATTTGGATCGACTAGTGGATCACAACTTATCGACTGCTTCGACGACCGCCGCGTTTCGTCCATGCATAGCTATTAGACTATTTATTTAAGTTTTGAATTTATATTTTTGGATTAGAAATTGTATAACATTTAAATATTTGTTATCGTTGCTTCCGTTGTGCAAGTCTGTTACCAAACTGTCGTAACGTCCAGCCCTTTCCTGGTCGGATTGTTACAGTTGGTATCAGAGCAACGGTTGTGGCAAAATAGGATATCTCCAGATATCCTATACCACACCAGGACAACTTAGAGAACATAGCATTTAAGGCTCTAAGACTACCTAGCTAGGGAATGCCTCGAAATCACATAAGACTGACCAGAGTAAGAAACGAAATAAGTTAAAACTTGAGTACCTGAACACACTAGAATGCTTACAGGGACTTAGAACCAGCGTGACTAGTATACGAGCGTTGAGATACGTGAATGATGACTACGACGGAGATTACTAGAATAATTCCGTGAGGTAAATTGACGATTACACTTGACGTCATGTAATTGTGAATTTATAGGCACAAAAAAGTTCTAAGAAATCCGAAGAGTCGCCAAAGTAGTAATTGTTTACCATGATAGCCATGGACATACAAGAGGAAAACGGACTATGATACCGTAAACACCTATTTGATATACTTGAATTACTATAGTAACGGTCATGAATTTGGTAAACTTCATACGACTTGGCATATGAAGTTTACCAAAAAAACATCAACCGAGACATCAACCCCAGATGAATCCGGCTAACATGCACCCCCACATTCTGTAAAAACGTACCAAAAAATCTAGAGACCGGAACCTTAAAGTTACAGTTCCTAAAATACGATGCATAAACACCCACTTTCCCAACAGGTGGTTGCTGTATGGTTTCCCTAGAGCGGGCATCTCGACCCCGTATGATGAGGAAAGACCATGAGCCTTGCAAAACTTCTTAAATTCATCTTTGGTCCAAGATGATGTCACCCCGCCAACAAGCGGTGGACCCTTATTGAAACCGTCATCACCTCTCCTACCGCCTCTCCTTTTCTTCTTTGAAATATTACCAAGAATCTCCATCTGATCGAACTTACAAATTTTCTAACTATTGGATGAGGATTTAAAGAAAAGAAGAATAGAGGAATTTTTTCAAGAGGAAATTGAAAGAAAAGATTTCAAAAATCTGATAAAGTGTAGAGAGGAAGGAAATGGAAAAGGGGATTTAAATAGGGGGATGCGAAGTGTCTCAGTGACGTGGCAATAGTGTTGCACGTTCGGCGAATTAAAACGTGACACGTCAACGAGAGAGGAAGCAGCGTCGAACGAAACGACAACTGGGTCCCACTCAACCCTGACACAGTACAACCGTCAGAGACTTTTCTGCTACCAATCTGTCTTTTCACCTTCATGCTCTGACACTTCTGATGTGAGCATTAATTGTTGACGTGCGCCTGACCCCCACTTGCTAATACGCTGGGAGTCTGGCGCACAAAACCAAAGAAGAGCACCACAACCCCCGCAACTAAAATTTTTTATTCTCCAAGTCCAGTGTCCTGCACGCTGCGCAAATAGAATACTAGACTAGGGAGACTTGAAGAGATATGTACCCGTGCGTGCGCACGACTCCACATCTCCACATATGACAGCACACCAAGCTGACGTGGGCGTCTAGAAGCCTGCGCATGCAACCTCGAACGTGGCAGCCATGATCCGACAATGACAGGGACGTGTGGCCAATCATAGGCCATTATTCCCTGCCCCATGATCACCTACAGGTACGAGGACAGAAAAAGGACAGAAAGGACAGACACAGGACACGTGGACCAATCACAGGACGCCAACACAAAGAATGATCGTGGCCTGCGATCATACTCGACAGTTGTCATTCTCAATCCAGCCAATCACAGAGGATCTCGAAAGCCTATAAATATCTCTTCTCCCTTAGGAGAAGATTCATTCAACACTTGGCAGAGAAATCCTTAGAGAATTGTCTTTAGTTGAGAAAAATAGATTATAGTCGAAACGTTGTAACAATCTGTGTTTGAGTTCTTGTAACAGTCCCGCAATCATTAATATAAATATCTCTTTTATTGTGCTCTTAATATAGATTGTTATATCCGTGTTTTTTCACATATCACCAACTTTAATTTCCAATTAAGGATGATTTACCTTGTGAGTTGTGATTTACCTTATACTTTTAAAATTGTTCTACGTGAAATCTTGTTAGTTTTAGAAATATATATGACAAGAAAAACTCGACTCCATTGTTTTTATGGAATTGTGTAGTAGTTTGTACAAAGATAAAAACATTTAACTCGATTCCTTATATCGGACAATGATGAGAAAGTTTGGTCTAAAAAAGTTGCTTTAAGGCAAGCGTGCTTGTGCATTTATGTTAAGAAAAAGACTCCCCCATCCTGCCATCCATCCACAATGGTCAATTTATTCACCCACACCTATTTCTCTTTTTCTTTATTTAAATACTAAGTGTCACGAGATTAAGAAATCTAATATGATATATCAATTATATAATATTATATTTTCAACCTATGTAGTATATAGGATTATAACTTAGTATTTTATACAAAAAACTTACATCAAAATGTAGAAAACAAATTGATAAATGATCAAAGTGTAAAAAACAAATTGATAAATGAAATAAGGAAACAACTAAAAATAAGTGATATTATCAACAAGTACGTAAAATTATGGTTTGACGAGCCGATCTTGATCGGCTTCCAACTAGAGTACCGCTAATCAAACGTGGAGTCGAGATAGAAGATGTTTCATGTGTTCTTTGTAATGTGGATTTGGAGACGACAACCCATTTGCTTACAAGCTGCTTATTCTCCTCTGAACTTTGGGCTCGGCTCGGGTCATGGTGTAAATTAAGCCCTATTTTTGTGTTTGATGTGAAAGATTTTTTGATGTTGGCGGAGACTCAAACGAACGCGAAACATGAGAGGTACATTCTAAGAGGCATCATATTTACAACAATGTGGGTTATTTGGAACGAGCGGAATTCTAGAGTTTTTAACGGAAAGTCCCGGAGAGCTATTGAAGTTATGCAAACTATTAAGTCCGTCTCGTTCTTTTGGCTTTGGCATAGATCTAGATTGAGAGGTATCGATTGAAATGATTGATGTAATTATCCTTTAAATTTGATGTAATTTCGTTTGGCCCGGTGGTCCCCGTTTTGAAGATTTTTTGGCGTTTGTGTTTGAATAAAAAAAAAGATGCAAATAGATTTGGTCTATATTAAAACGTGTAGATTTTTATTAACTGTGATCATTTATAAGTTATTGAGTAGTTACCATCAAGGAGCTAGAATCTATGTTATAACCACTAGTTTATTTATTTATTGATATTGAATATTTTGTAAATAAGTGTAATCCTATTAAAACTTGTTGTATTTATACAAGATGTAGTAGTAGTAATAATAGTAATAATAGTAATAATAGTAATAATAATAATAATAATAATAATAATAATAATAATAATAATAATAATAATAAGAAATATCTTGTAAGAAGAAAAAAGAACAAATTTAAACCAAGGAAACATAATTTACTAATTTCAATAAGTGTAAGATAAATATATGATGAATTTATATATATGTAGGGTAAACATGATACCTACATATCAATTATTGATCATTCTTACACTTCTCACGAAATATAGTCTTTGTACCCGAACCTTTACCTATATATATATTATGGATATTTTGGAAACCCACTCTTATAGTGAAGACTCTGCCTTCCCGAGTTTTTTTTTATGAAAATTTTAGAGCATGTAATATAAATGATTTTAAGCATTTTGAGCAAAAAAATAATCAAAAAGCACTGAGTTTTTTTTTTAAATAAATAAGTTTCCGTGTAAGACGTGTTACACGAAAAACTTATTTTAAAAAAAACACTTGGCACATTTTTGATTTTTTTTTTTTTTTTTTGCTTAAAATCATGTATATTCCCTAAAATTTTCATAAAAACATAGCTTCGTTTTATAGGATTTTTTATGGTTTTCACTATAACAAAAGTTTTTCATTATATACTATGCACTGGGTGTTTATAGTTTCATAAGGCTGTAGATTGGTTTTTAAGCTCTCGAGTTTGAGATTTATTGAGCCGGAAATATCCATAATTTTTTTTTATTTTGATTAAATATAACTAGGTATAATAATACTCGCGCGTTGCGCGATTTTCACATGGTGCTTTTACAACCGCCTCTTCTAAACACATTATTCCCGCAAACCTCATATATAAGACACTAATACACGCGCGTTGTGCAATTTTCACATGGCGCGTTTATGACCGACTCTCCTAAACACATTATTCACACAAACCTTAGTCAATATTCAAACTCAAGACTAATCACATACTCTTCAATTCTCATCAGATAGCACTTCTAAAAAGCTACATCATACAGCAAGTAACAAATATAGATGTGGACTTTCAAGTCAAGTAACTGAATCCATAATTCAAAACCAAGAAATGTAATCAACAATGATTAAAAAAAAAAGCGTTTGGAAGCATGCGACTTGTGGTCTACAAAGTTAACAATGATAGAACAAAGTAAGGTTGATGCAAAAAATGTACACAACATTAAAAGAAAAAAACAAAAAACGTAAACAAATAGAAATTGGTACAAAACTACAAATCAAAGTCTATGGGTTAGAACTCAACCTCCATGGCAGAGAAGCATATGCTGAAGCGATGTTAAACGACCTATGCTACAATCGAAGGAACAGAAGTTGAATAGGCTTCAGACTTACCTACTGGAATCCTACTCATTATCACTAACACACCGACAAATTGGTCGGTTGGCTGGGAATCCTTTCGGCAATCCTAGTTCTACTGGAAATCGCCACACCCGCTATCGGTTGAGATCAAACCACCGCGGCTTACAGCCAGCGTTTCCCCATCATCCAAACGACGAAAGAAACCCGTCGCCGCCGTCGGAGTCAACACCACCACCATCACCGTAACTCCCACGTCACCACATCACCACAACCTAACCTCACCATCATCATCCTTATCGTAACACCATAACCTCACCATCCTGACGTCGTGGCGGCTCAGCCGTTACCTAACACTGCTACACCTTTTGTGTAGAAGGGGAAAGAGATGTTGATTGATGAAGAAAGTCTTTGAGGGAGGTGGATTCCCAGACCCGTCCCTTCTGGTTCTGCCTCTCTTGCTTTATTTTTATAAGCCGCACAATCAAATGGGAGTAAAAATACCCCTAAACCAAAGTACAATTTACAAAGATGCCATAAGGGTGGCGCAAATTAGAAGCTGCTGGCTATTCAAATAGCAGCGCTATAAATATATTGTAAATCCTCGTATGATAACTAATTTCCATTTTTATATTTTCCTTGTGATTTGTTAATGTCGCAATTTTTATTATAACTAGGATTTTGTTACCCCGCGCTTCGCGGCGGGAGCTCCGGTTGCGTTGAGGGTTTGGTGGACGTTAAAGATCGCGCGTCACTGTGGGAGCTCCTATTGCTTGGAGGGTTTTGTGGACACAAAAGATAATATTAATTGACTCTTGTTCTCACGTGGGCTTAAAAAAAATACTCGCGGTACATGTTACGTGTAAAGCGCGACGGAGAAGTACACTATTTAACAAACCGTACAAAAATTACAAGTTACCTAATTTTGGGACTAAACATGCAAGTAACCCATTTAAGTCAACCACTTTATTGGGCCTAAATCAGTAAATGGACCGTCTCATTACAACTCCAAACATGCCCAAAATCAGAAGCGAGGGCCTCATGTGCATCACCATTTTTTCAGCCAATCAACTTAAAGGCATCCAATTTTTTGGCCAATCATTTAGAGTCACTGTAGAAGTGTTCTAACTTTATTAGATATCTATCTATATAATAATTGAATACATCTCGGGTCGAATGAAGCCCTTAGAGAGAGTCTGAGGTATCCACATTTGTATATGGAGCTCCAACTTTTTTCCTATAAATAACCTTTTGTATTTTTTTATTTGCTCCATTCTTTCATCACTCTCCAATCTTCCTTAACAATTTTTCCACCCTACCTTCCTTCATTCTACATTCAATCTTCATTCTTCCTTGACAAGTCTTTCAAATTTCATTCTCCATTATTCTATCCGATTTTATTCAAGGTAATATTGCATCATTTTTTTCTCAATCTTCATTTTTTCTTTTGCTTTTCATCTTGATTCCCAATATTCTAATCCTGAATACAATCGTTTATGTTCATACACTTCATTTAGTTTTTTTTTTTTATCAATTTTCATTCTTCATTCCTTACTCTAATCATTTCGGATATATACATTAATTTAATGTAATCGTATTTTTTTTTTATTTCTGATTCTTGGTATATTAATTCTTAATTTTTATTATGCATGTATATCATTGATTTATGAATATTTATCATCAATTACTCATATATTCATTTTTTTATTTCTGATTACGATTTATTTATGTATATCATCGGTTTAAGCATTTATATAACCCTAAATATATTGAATCCGTGATTCATGGTTTATGCATATTTATTTTTCTTTGAACAGGTTTATGCAGTTTTACCTCTGATTTGAACAGGTATGTCATCGATTTAAACTATTATATCATCCTAGATATCGTGTAACAATATTATACGTTTTGTTGTTTTACATATATTTTAGTATTCCATGATTTTTGTGGTAATTTTGTTTTTGTCATCAAGATTTTTTTTTTAAATATATATCTATCAGATTTTTATTAATAATATATGTTTCTCTATCTATTCTACCACGGGATTTGATCTGAACACGCGAAGACTATGATGTCTTATCATAATGAATTGGTACGTTTATTATTGTTTGTAATTTTTTTTCTTTTAGATGCTTTTACTTCGCTACATGTAATTTTTAACTTTTTATTTACTTGCTACTTATTACTATGCAGTTAATTCCTAATATAATTGCTGAATTGTCAAAAATAAATGAGTCATTGAAGATCAAGATTAAATTTATAGATGGGTACGCGTGGTCTGATTTCATACTTGCTATTTTTTATTAATAACTTTTAACAATTTGCCGAATTTAGATTAGCATCATAATAATTGTTATTTAATGTTATTTTGACTGAATAAATAATGTTCAGTCAAAAATGTTAATTTTTCCTACTAAATTTAAACTTGAAAGTCAAAAATCTTGATTGTTCCTACAAAATTAAAAATTTAATGTCTGGTTGCATACTTTCTATTTTTATACTTCATTTCAAAAATTGTTGATCATTTAGTATAGATTTAAGTCTGATTGCATATTTTCTGTTTTTATTAATATCTTTTAATAATTTACCGAATTTAGATTAGCATCATAATAATTGTTATTTAATGTTATTTTGACTGAATAAATAATGTTCGGTCAAAAATATTAATTTTTCTACTAAATTTAAACTTGAAAGTCAAAAATGTTGATTGTTCCTACAAAATTAAAAATTTAATGTCTGATTGCATACTTTCTATTTTTATACTTCATTTCGAAAATTGTTGACCATTTATCATAGATTTAAGTATGATTGCATACTTTCTGTTTTTATTAATATCTTTTAACAATTTACCGAAATGAAGTATTGGCATCATAATAATTGTTATTTAATTTTATTTTGACTGAATAAATAATTTTCGGTCAAAAATGTTAATTTTTCCTACGAAATTTAAACTTGAAAGTCAAAAATGTTGATTGTTCCTACAAAATTAAAAATTTAATGTCTGATTGCATACTTTCTATTTTTATACTTCATTTCGAAAATTGTTGACCATTTAGCATAGATTTAAGTCTGATTGCATACTTTCCATTTTTATTAATATTTTTTAACAATTTACCGAAATGAAGTATTGGCATCATAATAATTGTTATTTAATTTTATTTTGATTGAATAAATAATGTTCGGTAAAAAATGTTAATTTTTCTTACTAAATTTAAACTTGAAAGTCAAAAATGTTGATTGTTCCTACAAAGTAAAAAATTTAATGTCTGATTGCATACTTTCTATTTTTATATTTCATTTCAAAAATTGTTGACCATTTAGCATAGATTTAAGTCTGATTGAATACTTTCTATTTTTATTAATATCTTTTAACAATTTACCGAATTTAGATTAACATAAGAATAACTGTTATTTAATTTTATTTTGACTGAATAAATAATGTTCGGTCAAAAATGTTAATTTTTTCTTCTAAATTTAAACTTGAAAGTAAAAAATGTTGATTGTTCCTACAAAATTAAAAATTGAATGTCTGATTGCATACTTTCTATTTTTATACTTCATTTCAAAAATTGTTGACCATTTAGCATAGATTTAAGTCTGATTGCATACTTTATATTTGTATACTTTATCTATTTTTATATACGTTTCATAATTCATTAATGTGTTATGATTTTGTTGTTATTTATTAATAGTTATAATCTTATTTATCGATATTACTATTTTTAGGAATTTCAGTTTAATATTGATGACCAAATTTAATTTTTATATTATGACTTTCCTTTAATCAATTCTCATTAAACGAAAATCATCAAAATCATTTCAATAAGTGTGCTAATTTTAAGATGTCAATAATAATTTGTATATAATTGGTAAGGCAATTTGAAATGTGGATGTTTTAAATGTCATTGATTTTGAATGATTTTGTTGTTATTTATTAATATTTTTAATCTTATTTATCGATATTATTAATACTAATATTACGAATTTAGTTTTAATGTTGTTGACCGACTTTCATTTTGATATTACGACTTTTCCTTTTAATCAATTTTCAATTACACGATTAAACTCATCATGGTCTCAAATTCGTATGCTAATTTTTAGTTTTCTAATAATTTTAATATGACAATAATAATTTGTAGATAATGTTTAAGTCAATTTAAAAGGCGGATGATTTTAATGTCATTGATTTGAATGATTGATTATAATTTTGATATTATTTATAAAAATTTTTAATCTTATTTATTGATATTACTACTTTTACAAATTTCGGTTTAATATTGTTGAGCGAATTTAATTTTTATATTATGTCTTTTCTTTAATCAATTGTCATTAAACGATAATCATCAAAATCATTTCAATAAGTGTGATAATTTTAAGTGTGCTAATTTTAAGATGTCAATAATAATTTGTAGATAATTGGTAAGACAATTTAAAACGCGGATGTTTTTAATGTCATTGATTTAGATGATTAATTATGATTTTGTTGTTATTTATTAATATTTTTAATCTTATTTATCGATATTACTAATACTAATATTACGAATTTACTTTTAATGTTGTTAACCAACTTTCATTTTGATATTACGACTTTCCTTTAATCAATTGTCAATCACACGATTCAAGTCATCATGGTCTCAAATTCGTATGCTAATTTTTAGTTTCCTAATTTTAATATGACAATAATAATTTGTAGATAATGGGTAAGGCAATTTGAGAGACGGATGATTTTAATGTCATTGATTTGAATGGTTGATTATGATTTTGATGTTATTTATTAAGACTTTTAATCTTATTTATTGATATTACTAATATTATGAATTTAGTTTTAATATTGTTGACCGACTTTAATTTTGGTATTACGACTTTCCTTTAATCAATTGTCATGATACGACAATTGATACATAATCAAACGACAATTTTGAACCTATATTCTTTTCTTACAAATGCCAATTTTGAACCTATTTTAACAACGAAATTAAATGATAATATAAATTTTCAAAATGTTACTTTTTGTTAAAGAATTATATTACTTCAATCACAATTAATAATAATTACTAAATATGTGTAAGGCAATTCGAAACGCGGATGTTTTTAATGTCATTGATTTTAATGATTCATTATTGAGATTGTAGCAGTTTTAATATTATTTATTAAGAGTTTTAATGTTATTTGTTTACATTAATAAGAATTTTTAAATTATTTGCAATTAATAAAATTTTATTAAGATTGTAGCAGTTTTAATGTTATTTATTAAGGGTTTTAATGTTATTTATTAACATTAATAAGAATTTTTAAATTCTGATTGGACTTTATTGGCAGAGATGAATGTATATCATATAATTATTATGAAAATTATAATTTATTAATTAGCATTATTTGAAATTCATTTGTAAATAAATGATAAATTCCTCAATCATTCAATTATATTAATAAAATAAATTTTGTCAGTAATTAACAGTTTCCTAAAATATATACTATATTCAAAATAATTTTCAATCATATTAATAATATTTCGTCTTCATTATTTGTTTTTAAATCACGCCACATCAAACATTTGTTGATTCATATATCTGTTATTGGATAACATTAAACTTTTTTATGATAATTTACAATCAACCAAAATTCATACGAACCGTATTACATAACTTTCAATAAATAAAATTTGCATATCTTCTGCTTGAATAAATAAAATTTCAATAAATAAAGATTGAATACTACAATCTTTATAGAATTTTTTTCATTTGACATGGACATGTACCGCGTGTACATGCGGGGCTCTAACCTAGTATATAATATAGATAAAAAATTAAACCGCGATAAAATTAAATAAATAAAACTATTTATTTTTAAAAGGGATATGTTATATATTTTATTCTTCTTTTTTGTTCTTCAGAGAATCTTCTTTCATAGTCTACATTCTAGTATTCTACGATCAATTTTAGTGATGCGGTCAACCCCTTTTTTCCAAGATGCATACCTATGGAACCTACAAAGAGAAGATAGGATTTAAGAATTTATGCAATCCATTGTTATTTTTATTTTTCATTTTTTTAAGCGGCAAATTAGGATTACTGACGGATCACTGGAGTATTATCGTATCATCAGTGGAACCACCCGATCATATTTTTCTCCGGTAGGCAATAACGTCTATATATCAATTAAGAAGGAAGCCCAATAAATATAGGAGAAACCCCCTTATAGGAATCGAACCAATGACCAAATGGTCCATAAGCCTTATACCACTGGGAGTGTTATTAAACGGATTAATTCCTCAATCTAGTCAAAACATAACATAAATCCAATACAATGATAATCTGGTTGTGAATCAGGCCGATTAGCTAATATAACTTGTTTTATCAAACATGTCAATCGAAAATGGCCCTTCTAAAGAATGTCTTTACCTTAACATGACTTGTTTAGTAAAAGTGTGTAAATGTGTTAACCCGTTTGAAGGGCTTTAAAAGAGTAGTTATTTAAACTGGGCCAACTTGTTTATGTTGTTTGATTTTTAATTCTTTTTAAATATTAGTTTACAAAAATGATTTTAATATCCCATCTTGAATTTTTTATTGCATGTTGTTTTTTAACAACTCTATTCAGTAATTTTAAACTAGTCGAAGTCTCCCCCTCTTCGCAGCGGGAATTCGATTGATATCGTCTCGCTTTTTTATTGTAACAGCACTTGCTAAAGCAACCGAAAGAAAAAAAACCCAGCGTTAAAGTATTTTCTATCAAAAGAAGATACACACAAAAAAAAATCCAACCAAAAAAAGATTTAGTGAGCTTATCTATAGTAGCTTACGTGTAGCTTGATTGATTCATACTAAGTAGAGAAGTTGTTTGAAAGTTAAATGCCATAGATGGGTATTTAAACCTAATAGTTTACGGATATGATAACTTATTCAAGTATAAATATAAATGTAAATGTAAATTTACAATGAAGTCAAAGAGGGTTGTGAGGGGTTTTGTAGCAGTGAAGCAAGAAAATTTTGAACCAAAACCCACTTCAACTCTTACACCCTCCCCTCCCCATCCCCGTCACACACACACACACATACTCTCTCTCTCTCTCTCTCTTTGTGTGTGTGTCTCTCTCTCTCTCTGTGAGTCTCTCTGTGTGTGTGTCTCTTTCTCTCTCTCTGTGCGTGTGTGTGTGTCTCTCTCTCCCTCCCTCCCTCTTTGTGTGTTTGTTGCGCCTCCATGTGCCATAACCACCAACAAAAAACACAACACAACACTTCCACTAGGCAACGGCCACCTCTGATTTCTAAGTATGTCTAATGTGACACTAATAAATAAATGTATTGGTCGTGTTATGGTTGAACACTGCAACACGTCAACCTGAAAACTCGTTCACCCACCAGCCCATGAAAACCAGCGAATCAATGAATATCGCATTGCATGGGTCTCTTTATAAGTAAACAAAGAGGGAAAGTCTATGATGATAGATGCGGATGGATGTGAGACCACTTTCGGTTTATTTTTTAATATTTATAAATATATAAGCCTATTAAGCTTTTATTAAATGTAAATAAAATTTAAATCATGTTTAATGCATTTTAATTTTCTAAGAATTTGTGTACTAAATGGGCACCCACACGATGTAGCGAGAACATAAATACTGACTAGTGTAATGCCCGCGCGTTGCTGCGGGTATGTATTTTTATTCACATTTTAAATTGCCAAAACTTTATACACCATACTATCATTTATCCAATCTGATCTGTGCTTGATTTTTATTTGCAACATTTAGTTACACACATGAACCAAAGAGCCTTTAGCCTACTGGTTATAAAGTGTTAAATAATGCTTAGCCTTTTCTTGCGGTGATAATTCAAATTCCATTGGTAACAAAAGGTCAATCCATTAAAAAAAAAGTTACATGAATTAATCTATTACTTGGTAATGGTTCTAGGTAACAAAAAGTTAATACATGAATTAAATGTATTGAATGGTGCAATTGTTTTGTATTAGTGACTTCTACATAAGGACATAGATGGAAGAAAATGGTAAAAGTAGAGATTTATGCATGAGACCCTTTGTATGTCATCTTAAAATGATGGTGAAATTACATTCTTACCCACCTCTCCTCCTTAATAAGATAAAAATAGAGATAGAGATAATCATGTAACATTTTAATCATTTTTTAAATAAAAAAAATATAGCAATTCTATACTTAAAGAATAAAATGTTCATTTTTATAAAGTTTTTTATTTTAATATTAATGAATAAAAGGTTATGACCGTTTAAAAATTATGAAGGTGTTTATTTAAAGGTATGTTTTAGATGATTGCACCATATGCTTTAAAAGCTATATTACTTAAAGTCTTAAAATCACGTAGAATTATATTTTTCTTCTTATATGTATTATAATACATGTTAAATTTATAAAAATATATATTTATAAGTTTGTACACATTTAAGAATTTATTAGTAAAAACTAAATTCTTCGTTCAAATATATAGTTTGCTTATAAGTTTATAAATTGGGATAATAATATGAAATAATAATAATAATAATAATAATAATAATAATAATAATAATAATAATAAAGATTAGCGAAAAATTGACTATTTGTTTGGAAAATCAGTAGATGGATACGGTGTTGATTTGTCTAGTTACATGATATATTATTGAGTGAGTGATCTATCGTAGAGAAGGGAAAATGATTTTTTTGCATAACTAGGTAAAAATTAAGATGGAAGAGTGTTTTTAGGTGTTGTATGAAAAAAAAATTATGAAAGTAGGTAAGTCGATCTGACAAGAATTTCAAGATCTCCCTTTTAATCAGCGACCTTCATTCAAGGTCTCAAAGGATTAGTGTCACACCCTCAAAATCCACTTGCGGAGTTTTACCGCGAGGCGCATGACAAACCAGGATCCAAACCAACGATCACAATAAACAAGTCTAAATGAATTAAAATGTAATTTCAAAACACAGTTTAATATTCCCGTTTACAGCGGAAGCTTATTCAAATAAAATCCAACATAAATAAATCAAGTTCAATGTTTGTGAAATCATGCAACTCTATCTAGACGCCGTGCAGACGCGTGCGCCCTAGTTCCATTGTGCTACCTTAGCGACCTGAGAAAACATGTAAAAGTTTACGTCAGCACAAAAATGCTGGTGAGTTTACAGGTTTGCAGTTCAAGTACCAAGTCCACCTGTCCATACTATAACAAATAGAAAACCAGTATACGCTAGCTAGGCGTACGTTTTGTTACTACCACGATTGGAAAACCATTACTAACTCGAATACCAAAAGTATGCCCGATGTATGTTCCTGTTGTTCCTGTTGTTCCTGTTTGAGACAATATGCACCCGCCGACCCTCCAAGTCGACGAGCGGGGTTGGTCACTCCCAATAGCGCTATTCACATTTCCCCGTTGTGCAAACCCGCACATTCATGGTTCCCCCCGGGACTTCCAAAGATCGTGTAGTACACAAGAGAAACCCATAGTATGACAGTAGTTACCAAATATAGTTTTAACACATGTTTTCTCCCCGAAAGTATAAAACCAGTTTAAAAGAGGGGCCGTAAACTCACCTTAAGTTCCTTTACTCCTTAACCCGAGTAAACTCAGCTGCTATGCTAGTCCCGTAAAGTGGCGACCTAACATACGACAGTTACAAGTACTTAGACTAATAACCCGCAGGTTAATTAGTCCCTAGATGTCCAGACCATAACCAAGTTCGTTTGAAAACACCGTGACTGTTTAACTGACCCAAAGTACAAGACTCGACATCCCATTGGTGACCCGAGACTTCCCGTGTTATGTTTACGCTCCAAAACGTACAATAACGCAAGTACACTTAACATACGTTAACACACAACAAGTTATAGCACATAGTTCACGTATCACCGGAATACATCCAATTATATGTTACCAAGTTATTAGACATGTTAAGAGGTTCCTAGCATGTTACTACATGTTAAATCGGGTCTCGGAATGCTAATTTACACTTACAGCAGCAGTACACGCGATTAGGAAAAGTCAACTAGCATTTAGGTTGGTCAACTAGCAATTAGGAATCCTAATCGCCTCTATTATAGGCGATTGGGGCTATACCATATGTTATTATTAGCAATTAGGGCTAATCACATGAACTTACTAGCAATTGGGGCTAATCACATGAACTTACTAGCAATTGGGGCTAATCACATGAACTTACTAGCAATTGGGGCTAATCACATGAACTTACTAGCAATTGGGGCTAATCACATGAACTTACTAGCAATTGGGGCTAATCACATGAACTTACTAGCAATTGGGGCTAATCACATGAACTTATAGGCGATTGGGGCTAATCACATGATATTATTGGCGATTAGCACCCCAATCGCATGAGTTATAGGCGATTAGCATTGCTACTCGCCTGTAACCATGCTGTTCCGGTTTTTCGCGCGTTTAACACTCCAAATCAGATCCAGAACGTGTGTAACTACCCAATATCATCCCAAACACTATCCTAAACATGTTTAACCCAAAACCCTTCGTTCAACCTCGTATAATCAGTCCTACATGCAACCAAAGCAATCCAAACATATACACATAGCATGCAACATTCAATTAACGCATGTAATCATAACCCTCTTATCCAATTACTGAGATTTCTATCATCATACTAACAATATTAATTCTGACCTAGCATGATAACACATCAAATCATCATCAAGAATCATAAAAATCCTATCTTTCTAATCATACACACCCATAACGCATGTATATTAGTTATAATCCGATTAACAACCCTTATTGATGATTTTCAGAAAGCTTTTTCGTTTATGAACAGGTCTGGACCATTAGGGATTTATTAAAAACGTTTACAAAGTGTTATGGATGAGAATCAAACCTTGGAATTGTAAAAGAATGATGGTTAGACCTTGAAACCTTGTGTTTTTGATCAAAATCGCCTTCCAGAGGTTGTTTAAGTGTTTGGGGCGGTTATGGGACGACTAGGGTTTGTATAATGAAGTTTATGAGGTCAAGTATGGTATTTATAGTCGTTTTTAGTCGTCCAGCACGTAACACGCGATTATGCAGCTTTACACGCGATTAGGGATCCTAATCGCATGAACAGTCATGCATTTGGGCCTAATCGCATGAACAGTCATGCAATTGGCCCCCCAATCGCATGAACAGTCATGCATTTGGGCCTAATTGCATGAACAGTCATGCAATTGGCCCCCTAATCGCCCATAGGGGCTAGTTTCGTGCGTTTTGCGCGTTAAACCCCGTTTTAACATATGTTAACACATATTCACATACCGACAAGTCATATAATGATTATAAACACATAACACTTGTAAATACTCATATTCACACTCGTTCACCAATTCCCGGACTCGAGACTTGCATGTTCCGTATGCCTTGACGATCCTACAAATCGTCACCGTTTGTACACTTGGTTAAGGACCGACATCTAATGAACCTCTAGACCAACATCCAATGATCTTTTAGACTAACCGATAGTTCCCGAACCATAACCCGACTTAACTAACCCAGTTAAGTACAATATACGCGTGACTCGCTAAGGTAGACTTTCATCTAGACAACGTTGTTAACCCGAATTTGCCAGGTGTCACAATTAGCTACCTTCAATCAAAGTCAGTCAACCTAAATTCGTTTGAATTTATCACGTGAATGGTTGTATCTTTTGGTTTTTTATATGGAACAAGAATAGGATGGCATGTCATCCTAAAACAACCACATTGCCATCTTTTTGTTCTCATCTCCATCGAGTCCAAAAAAATGGTTTATTGCAATTGTGGTTCGCCAAAAATGGTTTTTATATCATCAACTTCAAGAAACCCAGGTCGTCGATTCTACTGTTGTAACAGGAAACCCCGTGGATGTGGATTCGTATGCTGGGCTGAGCCACCTGTAGTAGAGACTTCGACTTCGGGTATGGTGAATGAAATCGACGAACAGTTTCATCGTTCTTTAAACATCAATGATCAGCGACGATACCCTACCTTGCAACACTCCCATTTGCAACAACCATACCCATACCGTCCGACAACTCCAAAACCACAAAACCATAACCGTCTGACAATTCCACAACCACGGGGCGATAACCGTCCTACAACTATGCAACCACATCCATCTACCATGGAACAATGTAATTATCGCCCTCACACTAGTGAGCAACCAAACCCACCCCACACTGAAGACGAATTAGAGGATTTTAAGACAGTTCTTGATGAAATCCAATTCCGGTTGTGGCATAAACAACAAGCTCGTGAAGAGTACGACTCAGATGCGGAACCAGTCTGATTGTTCAATGTTTGTAGTTAAGTTTTATTAATAATGTGTGTTTAAAGCTGTTTAATTTAGTATGCTTGTAGTTAAGTTTTATTAATAAGATGATTGTTTTAAGGCGATGTATGTTATTCTTAGAACTGGCGTTACGGGGACCGATGGTACACGTTCTTAGAGCCCAAGCGATATACTGGCATGGCATAAATGTCTACGTTGGGTGGACACGTTACCGACTATGTAATGCGTCCCGAACAAACTGAAAAAAACCCTATTTTCACACACTAATTATGGCATGATAAATAAAACATAACTTTGCATTAACTACAAACATGATTAATTAAACACACATTATTTCCAAAATCAAACACCGGAAATCTGGTCCCGAAAATCTGAGAAGCATTTCGAAAATTTGGTCCCGAGGAAATTTGTTGTGAACGGTCAAATAATTACGAAGGACTTCGTGCTAACACTGTTGTATACGTTCCTGATCCGAATTTCATGCAGATGTAACATGGTTCCAACAATACTAAAAAACCATAGCATCCAACAATGTTTTTCATGGTTGAATAACATTGTTTTCGGATGTGTATGGCCATATATGTAACAAGATTGTGCGGTGGAAGCCATATATATAAACAGTTGAATTCGAACAATATATATATATATACGTGTGTGTGCGTGTGTTCACGGCAAAGGTTGTGGACTCAATCAACGACCTTCAAGGGTCGCTGATCCAACTACCAACCTACAATGAAGGTTGCTAGTCCAACCATTAAAGTCACACCATATTATAAAAATTATAAAAGTATTTAAAAATATTTAAAATTCCATATTTTTTCATCTATTTAAGGGGTATTCCCCCAAGCCAAATGGTCACAGCTAACCATCTCTCTTAAAAACAACCTTTTCTTACAACACCTGCTTCCCCCCAAAACCTTCCAACCTCAACCGATGGCTTCAATCTCTCCATACCTGGTTAGATTATACTGGGGTGGTCGTTTTTCATACGTTAGCGGGGTTGTTCAACGTGATGATTCTCTGGCAACAACTAGCTTTGTCATGCGAGCGGAGATATCATTTGAACAACTAGTTGAAGTCGTATGCAGTCATATTAACATTAACAAAGAATCGGTTACTATTCAACTACTGCTTGGTTACACTTTCCAAGGATCCTCTCAAACATCCCAAATCTTCAACGACGATAGGGTTCGAATGATGGACTATCTGGTCGTTCAGGCACGTGACCATTTCGTTGCGGAGATCTACGTTGAATGGCAACAAGCTTCTCCATTACAGCAGGTTAGTTTTACTAACCTGCTGCGTGACGTGGCCATCGTAAATGTTGATGCACCCTTCGGGTCTTAGCATGATGCGGAACCAATCCAAGTTGCTGCTGGTAACGACCAAAACGACGAGGTAGGTTCCCCTATGGCGGATGAAGAAACCGTTACGGTACCACAATATGTTGCCGGTAACGACTTGAACGACGAATTCGATGACTCCGGAACGAGGACTCTGAAGACACGGAAGACAGTCATCATGAAGCACCCGTATAAGATGACAGTTCCTCTGAAGACGAGGCCACATCCAGTCAGGGGCCCCCGGTGACCAAACCAACTGACGGATTAAATCTCCAGTTACGTCCACATCAACACAACGATCCAAAAGATGATGTGGAGGTCACTGATTACGTGGTTCCAGATTACGAAGATGACGACTTTGTGTTATGGAACCCATATATGAAATATATCCATGTTAGTATGTATTTCAAATCCAAAGATGAGGTTGACCGTGTAGTTAGACAGTGGAAAGTTTGTCGTGGCCGAGAGATGTTCGTAAGGGAAAGCAAAAAAAACCTTATACAAGGTCATATGTTACACCATAAGACCAAAATTTGTAAATCCTTTCGCTGGTGCTCGAAAGTGTGAGTGGCGTTGCACCGCATCCAAAAGTCTGATGCACAGTATTGGCGAATTATTATGTGGGGTGCCGAACACACATGCTATTCAACAGTGGTACGTAACAACAACAAAAGTTTACGATCGAAGTTTATTGCTGCACACATCCTCGCACAAATTCGTGCGGACATTAAGTTTAAGGTAAAACAGATTCAAACGTATGTCAAGCAACATTTGAATATTGATGTTACGTATTCTAAAGCATGGCGAGCACGAAGAAAGGCAATAGAACTTATCTATGGTGACTGGGACAACAATTTTGAGGCGCTACCCACGTATACCATGCGGTTGCAAGCTCGAAACCCAGGCACCGTTGTTTCTTTCTATAATCATCCACATGGAGATCACCATTACCCCACATTTAAATATGTGTTTTGGGCCTTCGGACCTTCCATTCGTGCTTTTCATCGCTGCATGCCTGCCATCTTGGTTGACGGGACGCATCTAAAAAGACCGTACTGAGGTAAGTTGTTGATTGTTGTAACAAAAAATACCAACAACTACATCATGCATGTGGCTTATGCTGTCGTTGGCGAAGAGACCGTACATATTCGGTGTTGGTTTTTCCAAAATCTTCAAGAATATGTCTCCCTTAATAGCATGGGTCCGTTGTGTGTTATATCCGACAGACACAACGGTATAATTAATGCAATGGAAAACCTACCAGGCTGGATGGAACCCAATGCGTACCATCGTTATTGTCTTCGTCACATTAGAAGCAATTTCAGTGGGAGGTTAAAGAATAAACAGCTACGGATACTCTGTTTGAATATTGATAGCATATCTCAGTCAAGAAAGTGTCGGTGGGGTGTTCGCGAAATGAGGTTGCAAAATCAAGAGGCTTGGGACTACCTTAACAACATTGATAAGAGTAAGTGGATGGTCAAGTATGATAAAGAGCATCGTCGTTGGGGTAACCTAACGACCAACATTTCAGAGTTCATGAACAATGTACTGCGTGAAGCCCGACTACTACCAATCACAGCTCTGATTGACTATACCTTTCGTAAAGACGTCGAGCTGTATGATAAGCACACCGAGATTTCTCACAGGTGCAACTCCCCTCTACCACCTTGCATTTGGAGCAAGTTTGAGAAACTATACTCAGTAGCTATGCAACATGAGGTGACGTGCTTTGATCGGACTGATGGAAGGTTCAATGTTCTTTCAAGATTTGAGACAAATGACCGAGGCGGAAATGACTACACCGTTGAGTACAAAAAAAGGGTATGCACGTGTGGGAAATGGCAAATATCCAGATTTCCATGTTCCCATGCAATTTCCGTTTGCAATTGGATCGGTAAACACCCCCCACAATATAACAGATTGGAGATACCACACGAACACATACATGGAGCAGTACAACTGTCATTTCTACACGTTATGACCTAAGTCTGAATGGCCTCAGGCGGAGTGGAGAATTAAGGGGGACCTGTCGATGATTACAACACATCGAGGCAAGGTACGTTAAAAAAGAATACGCAATGAGATGGTTGTGAACTATGACGATCAACCGAGGACTTGTACATGTAGCATATGTGCAGAGACCGACCATAACAAGAAGACGTGTAACAATGCAATTCGTCTTGGGACTCAGTGAATGATTCTATAGGGTTCTGTCAGCCGTATCAACAATGTCATCCTTCCATGCAAGTTTAGTTTATCGTAATCGTATTTTCTTATTTTTTACTATTTATGTAATGGTATCATCGATGTGTTTGTTTTATGCTTATGTTGTCTTCTGGATTCGTAATGTCAATCTTATTATCGTAGTATCACTTATGGATGTGTTCGTTTTATGCTAATGTTGTCTTTTGGATTCATAATGACAATCTAAACAAAGTACCTAAAATGACGTTCGGGGCTTTTTGTGACGTGCCAGATCGGGTCACGGGCAGTTATATCACCCGAGGACGACACGTTCGAGGATCCGGTGACCGTAGAGACCAGCCCGGGAGATGGATATAGGGGGCCGAAAAGGGCTCCCTGGGCCACCTTTAACACTGTGATGTTCAATACCTTCATCCGGATTTTTTTAACATTTACTTATTGCAAATCTAAACAAGGTTCCTAAAATGACGTTCGGGGATTTTTGTGACGTGCCGAATCAGGTCACGGGCAGTCTCATGACGCCCGAATTTCCGACCGGCAGTTATATCACCCGAAGACGACACGTTCGAGGTCCGGTGACCGTAGAGACTGGCCCGGGAGACAGATACAGGGGCCGAAAAGGGCTCCCTGGGCCACTTTCTCAATACCTTCATCCGGATTTTTTAACATTTACTTATTGAAAATCTAAACAAAGTACCTAAAATGACGTTTGGGGCTTTTTGTGACGTGCCGGATCGGGTCACGGCCAGTCTCATGACGCCCGAATTTCCGACCGGGCAGTTATATCACCCGAGGATGAAACGTTCGAGGGTCCTATGACAGTAGAGACCGGCTCGGGAGACGGATACAGGAGGCCGAAAAAGGCTCCATGGGCCACCTTCAACACTGTGTAACATGATTCGATACGCGACAAAATGTTAAAAAAAAAGCAATTTTACCCACTATTTTATGAAAGTAGTCAAACTATACAATCTACCGAGTTGAAAATCTATACAAATGACAGTTACAAAACAATCTATATCCTAGAACACCAACTCTAACTTTATAAGGGTAACAAGAAACTCAAAACGTGGACCATTTCAAATATAATAAGGGCATCATCTACCATGATCTCCAACCTACATTAATTAACTCTCCATGACATTGATCCCAAAGACGCATCACCTATCCAGTATCATTAACTCTCCATGCAGATATAACATCGATCCAATGAAGCTTTTTTCGAGAACACCAATTCCAACTTTATAAGGGAAACACCGGCGCAAATCTAAGGAGAGGTTGATGAGATGTTGGAGCCGCAATGCTCAAAATAAAATATTACATTAACTCTTCATGCAGATGTAACATCGATCCAATGAAGCTTTTTCCGAGAACACCATTTCCATCTTTATAAGGGAAACACCGGCGCAAATCTAAGGAGAGGTTGATGAGATGTTGGAGCCGCAATGCTCAAAATAAAATATGTTTTTGGACTCCAACATCCACCAACAACTGTAAAAGATCAACGAAGAATCCGCGCTCTCCACGATATGACAAAGAAACACAACGCCCTTGAAATTTGTCCTATTGACAAAATAAAGGGCATCCTCAACCATGATCTACGTCAACAAAATCTAGCCGCATGCCACTAGATTGATGACATCGACTTCCTCGCCTAGCATAGGTGCCAACCCCACCCATGTCAATTACCATTCTTCAACAAAACTTAAGATTGAAAGCGTCAAACATGAATGAGGTTGATCACCTAAGCAAACCACCACTTCCATATTATAAACTACCATACCAAGGTTGCATTCTACACGTGTTACTCCATGTGCAGATGTAACATCGATCCAAGTAGTTTCATGCAGATGTAACACCTATCCAAAAATAAGAGGAACGGAGCCCATAATTTTTTCATTGTTCGCGAAGTTGCATGATCATGCATACTCCTTGAAAAAATAAGCACAAAGGCGGGTCTTAGGTCTATGGCATGACAAAATTTGATAAAAACATCCCCTTGACATGCCATGCTGGAAAACCACCCCAACCACCACTATTGAAGAAATAGTTGGGGGTCGCAAAGAAGTAGCTGGATGCATTCTTCTACAACCTTTGGACCCTCCAGCATTAATATATTTCAAATCACATGACCAGACTACCATTTAATACGTGTTATACACGTGCGGATGTAACATCGATCCAAGTGATTTCATGCAGATGTAACACGATCTAACAACACTAAAAAACCATACCTTCCAACACGACTTTCATTTCAAACTTATGAATCACCACGATTTTTTTCTTCATATACACCCATATAATATCAAAACCACGTATTTATAACACTTCTAACTTGTGAACACCTGAGTTTTCTACCATACAAGGCTTACATTGAATGAAAAATACAGAGGTTGCATGGAAAAGGGTTGGGGGAAATTTGTTGGTGTGAACGGCAACATTCATCGGACATTTTCCATAAATACACACGACCAACATGAATTCAAGGGAAGTCGCTACTCCATTCAGCGACCTTCTTTGAACATCTCGGACTCAATCAGCGACCTATGAAGTCGTTTATTCAATGTGAGATCTTGAATGAAGGTCGTGCATTTGATCTAAGAGCTTGAACATTCTCTTGTGAAGGTCGCTGATCCGATCAGCGACCTACCTACTTTCATAATTATTTTCATGCAACACCTAGAAACACTCTTCCATCTTGATTTTTGCCTACTATTGCAAAAATTCGAGAGAAAATATTAAATTCAAATGATTCTAATTTTACAAAAGATACGAAGGATCCTCCATCATCGAATTAAGAAATCAAAGGTTGAGATATGATGATTCAATAATTACACTTACACATGATGTGTTTGTTTCTATTAAACGGAAAAGAGTTAGTAAGGGTAAAATATGTATAAGCTATATTGTTGATTTTTTTTATTCCTTTATGTTTCTTACATGTTCATAACTTTTTTTACTACTATATTTAAATTACATCATAAAATTGAGTGTTTTTTTTTCAGTTTTAGTATCCTATTGCTATACTTAAAAAAAAAGTTGATTTGTTGTGCGTAACACATGTGTAGTGAACATTGAAAGCGTAATTATGAAAAGTGTTGCGTAATTATGTATACTTGTGCGTACTTGTAGTGATAGACAAGAATAACCTTTTCCTTAATGCAACTTGTCACACATAAGTGGGGATAGGGTGATCATCACACGATCACCAAACTCATTTTATCACCCCCTAATCACCTTGTACTACCTCAACTTTTCACATTTTATCACATACATCACTAAATACATGGGTGGTCATCACACAATCACTAAACATTACTAAATCATTTCTCACCAATCCCAAAAACCAACCATTCACAACATTATAATTCATCCCCAACCAAACCACCCACTCTACACATCTTCTTTTATGACTGCGATATACGTCACAAAATGTGATGGTTTTCACCGTGATAAAGTGGAGCGGGACGGTGTTTCACGGTATCACTAAATATCACAGTGGTTTATCAAAAACCACAGTATTGTCCCCCACCCCCTAATTAAAGATGTTCACGAGTTGATCCGAGCCGAACCGAGCAGACCTTTGCTCGTGCTAGGACAACTAAAGTTGAATTGTCCAATGATGACACTGATATTGAGGCCCGAGAGTTCGAGGATGAGGCTTAGGTTGAGGCTAGTGAGTGATGAGCATACCGCAGACAACAATTATCGCATTGTGGTGTTGGGTGATATCAAGCGACGGATGACTAATAATATAAAGACGTCAAGACTGTCACTTCACGACTTAGGGTTTTACTATTAAACTTATGTAAAAAATTTATTGGGTTAAGTGGACTAGTCATATTTTATTTGCGTATAGGGTCAAATATTATGTATAAAGCTATAACTATTGTATATATAATAATTATTTATTTGAGTCGAACTGAGCCAATCGAACCTTCGCCCATGAGCGGCGAGCGACTCATAAGAGACGAATGATTTTAACTGTGAGATCTCAAGATCGTTTGAGGGAATGATTGAGAGAAATTAAGTGTTTTATAAACAAAGAAAGATTCACACATTACAAATGAAAACCTATGGACCTATTTATACTAAGTGAACCGGTTTGTCCCAAGAGACACAACCGTTCAAACAACCACAACTGCCACTAACCGCTATACCAATCGGTGTGACTATTTACATTTCCTAGACTTAGGATATAACATATTATTTACATGTGACACATATTTACAAACTATAATCTTCGGGTCTTGTAACATGTTTTGATGCAAGGGATTATGTCCAACATTCCCCCCCCCCCTAATCTTTGCATCAAAACTCTTTGTGCAGCCTTTACTTTTTGGTGCGCTTCTTTGGTGGAAGGTTTCCAAGTCTTTCTTCTTTCGATCCTTTGCTGCACCACTGCTTTCTCCAATCTTGATTGTGAGCTCTCTCCCTTTGTCATTGTTCGTGACTTCACTTTACAATTTTTTTTACAACTAATTTTCTTGAAACGGCCTACTTGTCTTTCGATCACCACTGGATTTGATCAATTCTCTGCTAACTGCTATTGATCAATTTCTTCCTAGATCAAATTTCTGACTTTTTACTAGGAACAAACCACTGGTTGTTCGACCACCACTGGATTTAATCAAACCTCTGCTACACTGCTGTTGAATAATTTCTTCCTGGATCGAACCTTCGAACCTGTTGTTCCTTAACTTTAACTTCTTTGGTTTCGGATTGATTTGATATCAACTTCGCTAGTCTCAGATCAAATCAATATCAACCTTTCTTGAGATTAATTTGATATCAGCCTGAATGACTTCGGATCAAATTATCTTCTTCTGGTTTTTCGGTCGCGTAGCGAATCAAAACCTAACGGGGTCTTTCGGTCGTTTATAACGAATCAAAACCAACTATTCCTTTTTATCACAACAATAACGGGGTCTTCGGTTGTAAGACGAATCAAAACCTACCAATTGGGTCTTTCGGTCGTCTAACAAATCATACCAATTGTTGCGTGCCGAGAACAGTAACGGGGCTTTCGGTTGCAGGACAATTCAAAACCAATAACGGGGTTCTTCGGTTGTCAAGCAAATCAAACCAAGTGTTCTAGGAACTGGTCCTTCGGTTGCAGGGCAAATCAGAACCGTTCCCCCCTTTTTGTTTTTTTATTCTTCTAAATCATATACTCTCCCCTCTTTTTTAACCAGTGAACAAAAACTTAAAAAACACTGATTATCAAATCCTTCTTCACAATACACCCTCAATAAATAATATTTTTTCGATGTGTTGACTTTCCAAAAGTCAATCTTCCTACACCAAAACTTCTGCCCAACGTAAAACTTTCTTTTGATCTTCTGTTTTGATCAAAATTAATGGAACTAACAATATTCTGTTCCACAAAACTGTTTTGGATCCTTTATCCAGAAACGATGATCGAATACAAGGAAAAAAAATCAAACAGTTTCGGTTCTTCCTCTTGAACCCGAAAAAAAAAATCTTAATCCTTAATATGTTTTGATGTTTCTTTGTAAAACGAGTCAAATTTATATCAGTGATTGTTCGGAATAAAGTTTTGAAATCTTAAAAACTTGATTTTTGGTTTGTAAAAATTTTGGCGGGAAAATAATAATACCGAACAAGAACATAGTATCACTGTAAAACTTGATTTTTTTTTCTTATTGGATTAAGATGTACGTATTCGATTTAGATAATAGACGAGGGGCAGGGATAGATATAACCATTTGATCGTGTTTAAACGAATCTTCTGTGGATTCCGGTGACTCGCCGGAATCTTTCGTACTCGCCGGATTCTTTCTTTTCTGACATGTTCCTTCTTTTAACGGTTTATAACTTGTGTATTGATCTTTCTACAATCCTGGATGGCCTTGATTCTGTGTTCCCACGTTTAAATCTTTTGATCTTGTTCGTCTCTGTTTTTCTGCAGTGAAACAGAGGATCGCCTTCGATTATCTTCTACTAGATGATCGATGGAACGATTGATGAACCTTTGCTCTGATGCCAAATGTGAGATCTCCGATCGTTTGAGGGAATGATTGAGAGAAACTATGTGTTTTATAAACAAAGAAAGTTTCACACATTACACATGAAAACCTATGGACCTATTTATACTAAGTGAACCAGTTTGTCCCAAGAGACACAACCGTTCAAACAATCATAACTGCCACTAACCGCTATACCAATCGGTGTGACTATTTACATTTCCTAGACTTAGAATATAACATATTATTTACATGTGACACATATTTACAAACTATAATCTTCAGTCTTGTAACATGTTTTGATGCAAGGGATTATGTCCAACATTAACAACCTACCCCTCTGATACTCATAAAAGTAGACTTTAATTACATGAAATAAATTGTTTAGAATTGAACCACAGATGGCCTAATTAGCCATAACCAAAAGCTAATGAGTTAAAGAATAAAAAACGATGGTCTCCCTTTAGCCAACATTTGTAATTAAATTATAACATAATAATAGACCTTGGGATTTGAATAGTGATTTTTGATTTAGAGCATTTTGTTATTGTATTTATATTGTAAGGTCTAATAGTGATAACAAAAACATTTCCAGTTCAGTTGGTTAGGGTGCTCTTATGTTATATGAGGTGGCTGGGATCGATTCCTGCAGCCTTTTTTATTATTTTTGTAGACAATGTTTTTTATTATTATTATATTGAACACAGTATTTTAAATACGTGTTGTGATGAGGTTGATCTCCATGTAAGGGTGTAAGCAGACTATTAGACCGCATTTTCTTCTTTATGTTGTTGTTATACACGTGTGTTGCTGAATGTCTTTCCCTCTCTAATACATTTTCCTCACTTTTTGTTTGCTTCCTCTTTTCTCGCCCCAGTAATCACCATCACAGAGAGAGGTCGGCCCTGCCATCACCCATAACCACCTCCGACTCCCATCGCCGCCTCTACTGCCTCTGTCTCTACTCCAAACACATCACCGGCACCACCCATCACCACCGTAGACTTTTAAACAACAGCATACCAACGCTTCGAACAACCTCTATACCAGTGATTAACAACACAAATGACGTATTAACTCCGTTATCGTACCAGACGTAAGTGGTTTGAGATGTCTGGTACGAACCCTAAATTTTTTTTACCGTGCCACAATTTCTTCTTTAGTTCTAACTGTCTGTTACAGGTCAATGTTCATGAAAGTTTGTTTCTTTTTATTGTTCTTTTTAATGGGTTCCATAGATTTGTTTGATTGGATTTGTGTCTGGAGGCTATGTTGTGTTGTTGACTAATCTTATGTTGATTTTGACTTTGTTTGGATCTGGGTTACATGTAAGAATCAGCTTGAAGATGATGATGAGTCTAATAAAGATGATTTTGTTTCTACTGGCAGTTGTAACATTGGCAATACCATGGTAATTATTAATCTTTTTATTACTAATTTTTATATCACATAAATTGTATACATATTTCTCACCTGCTTGATCCAAATTAATAATAATATTTATATTAAATTTACATCATATAAATAGTTGCAAGTAATCTCTTGCTATACTTTTTTTATTTCCGAATTCCGTTTTTTTTGTTGTTGATAATAGTTAGTGAAATTGGAACAAAATTTTATTTTCTTATAAAAAAAGTTAGATTTTAACCAGATTGATGGTTAAGCCGTTGGCAATTGAAACCGAAAATGCAGAATCGAAACTACAAGGCGAAACAATTCCGGGCAAGAAAGCGAAAATTGATTAGGTTAACCTCCAGAAGGATGAAAAGATATGTGGCTGCATAATCGATGTAGATATATGAATTGGCTACATAATAACACAATCGGGCAATGTAGCTTTGAGACGAATACTTACTATTAAATACATATATATATATGTATTTATCTATCTATCTAATAGTTAAATACATTAGTCTTTCTACATGATGTATGTTCCTTCTACATGATGTGCAGATTTTGTTATGAACCGAGTCTTTCTTCTACGCTTTTTTGGTGTGTGTGATAGCGTTTTTCATCTTTTCGATGTGCTTGACTTTGACTAATCAGGTAAGTTTTCAGTGTTTTTCATTTTCATAGTTATGCAACTTTACATTTTTGCTGCTTCGCATCAACTATTTGATTTTATTTCTCAGTTAACTGATGCAAAGAACGTGTCCCAAGGTTCTCTGTATTGTGAGTTCTTTTCTTTTTGTTCACTTTTTTATATCTTTTTTAGTTCTAAATTGTGGTACAGCTTCATTTATAAGTTTGTTCTTTACTGTTACTGCATTTGCCTTTTTTCTTCATTGCCTTACTTGGTTGAGATAGATTTGAGTTTGCTATTGATGATCTTGGGCTTAAAATGTTTTGGTGTGCAACCACTTTGAGTGCAGAAATGTGCACTGAAACAAAAAAAAAATGCCTAAACGAGTAGGAAAAACCGAAAAAATGTAAGAGCCAAAGTAATTGCGAGTTGGTAGCAAGACCCGTAAAGTTCAACTAGGTACATAGTACTTTTGCTTACTTTAAACATCACTTTAAAGTTTGTTTAAATGCAATAATAACTATTGTTAACCATGACAACTTTCTTTCGATTATATTTGTTTGATAAGTAAACGACATACCTAGACTTTGGCGAGTATAATAACTTGGACCCGACCCGACTATACGAACCTAAATAAATATTGAACAATATGTAAACTGTATGAATCAATAAGGTGAACTTATGAACATATGATGCTAAATTGAATATATATATATATATATATTATATGGTATAGAAAGGTGATGGTAGATATTATGTGTCAAGAATTCGGACAAATTGGTTATAAGATCAATGATGACAAAGGTATGACAACTCGTCTAGGATGTACGATATCTTGGAACATAAGACGAACTGTGCGAATAATACTTGCATCATATATCCTCTGATTGTTGCAGGTAGCGGAATAGTAGAATTGTTCAAACCTTAGGCAACAATCCAACAATATACAATGGCATGGTATTGTTTCAGCTACATTATCTATTGTTTTATTTTAATTTTTAGTGTATAGGAGTATTTATTGTGTATGATATGTGCAGGTTATAATGGGAAACGCTGTTCTTTTTCAGGAATGGCAGGCCCTTGGAAGTTGAAGGGCTTCGTCGAAACCTATAGGTTGTCTTTATTTTTTAAAAGCTCTAATTGTCTGTTTAACGTTTCCGGTTTCAATAATGAAACTGATTATGGGGATGTTTTTTTCCCTGTTTTGGTTCATCTGTACTTTAATGTTTTGGATACCAGCAGAGGCGGGAGTATGGATCCTGGTGATTGTGTAAAGATTAAATGTGTAGCATCAAGAAGTCCTACTGAGAGGTAAGATATTTAAATCTTTCGTATTTGCAGTATATCCAAAGTAGTGATTTAATAACTAAATGAAACCTTATATGTTATGCAGTGTATTTGTGAAAGGTGTAGTTTGTACAAAGAATATAAAACACAAACGAATGACGTCACAATATAAGAATGCAAGATTACTTATGTTAGGAGGTGCACTTGAGTACGATAGCTCACAAGATCAACTATCTTCTATTGAGACACTGCTTCAAAAGGTTCGTTACTTTCTCTTTGCTAAATCCATTTCTATATGGTTTTGTGAACTCTGTATCTTATTATTATTTTTTAATAGGAAATGGATCATTTGAAGATGATTGTTTCAATAATAGAAGCTCACCGTCCAAACGTGTTATTGGTGGAAAAGAGTGTAGCTTCATATGCACAAGAGTATCTTTTAGCCAAGAGATCTCTTTAGTTTCAAACATCAAACGGTCGTTATTGGAGCGTGTTTCAAGATGCATTGGTGCTCCCATTACTCCATCCATCACTCATATTTCCACAGCACGGTCAGGCCAATGTGACTTCTTTTGATCTTTAGTTTTCACAATGCTCCAACTTTTGGTGTTTATGCTTATTATTTTCTTCTCAATAACAGTGGGTTTCCACTCTGGTTGCATTTAATACCTGGAATCGAGCTTCGAACGGATAATGAACCATTAAGGTAAATGGTAAATTATTATCTAGCAAACATAAAAAGCTTCTTTTATATGGTCTGTTGTTTCTTGACCAAATCTTATATGTTTTAGGCGGAAATGAAACAATTTACAACCAAGATAGTCAACATGATGAAGGAAGAGAAGTTACATGCATCTCAAGTGGACCTATAATCTTATCTCATGTTAGTTAGTTAGTTAGTTAAACAATCCAGCAATTAATGTGATCCATTATTATATTTACATGGATATGAAATGTTATTTGTGACTCTTTGATGACAGATTGAGAATGAATACGTTAATGTTGACAGCAGCTATGGTTCTGCTGCAAAATCTTATATCAACTGGCAGCAAGTATGGCTACATCCTTGAAAACCGGAGTACCGTGGTTGATGCATCACCAAAAAGATGTGCCTGATCAAATTGTAATGCTTAAATACGAAGACCTGAGTTAAAGTTAAGTTAATCTTTGACCCCTTAACATGGATTAACATATCTTTTGTTTAATTATTATGAATACAAATAGACACTTGCAATGGTTCTACTATGATGGGTACAAGCCAAATGCTGATAACAAGCCCACAATCTGGACCGAAAATTGGACAGGGTGGTTTCTTTTATTTGGTGGGGCCTTGCCTTATAGACCCGTGGAAGATCCCAAAAACCATCCCCGTGGCGTTGGAAATATGACGTGGTAAGGCAACTGACGTGGCGCGTAGGTTGGAGGTGAGGTGGAGCTTTTTTATTGGTTGGGCTTAAAAAACCCGTACAACGGTTAGTCTAACAATCAATGTTTTGGCCAATTGTTTGGACCGTTTTCTTTTAGTTTTTTGCTTATACCTGTTAAACAATTAGCTCAAATTGGTGTATATTCATATGACTTGATGGAAATGATGCCCTGTAGTAGTATGCATCATTAGATCAAGATTTTGTTGATTTCTTGAAATGTGACTACCATTAATCAACCGACATTGTTGTGTGATATGTGATCTTAGTTAATTCGCCGCATCATTAATATGACATACCTAGCATTCATTACATTAGCTCTACATAACCTTCATGTGAAAATCGGTTTGGGATCTCAAACGATGAAGGGTATGTCAAACAATGCAAGGTATGTCGTTACTTATTTTCCAAATAAGATTGACGCCGCCGCAACGCGCGCCGGTAAAAAAACCTAGTTAATATAATAATTACTTAGAAACGGGCTTCTTTATTATTATTATTATTATTTTATATTAACAATATATGCTATAAATTAATCAAAGGTCGATGATTTTTTTCGTTTAGTAAACAGGAAAAGCTTGATCATTTTTTTTTGTGTGTGTCATGTTCAGATTAAGATCTGGAAAACACTTTCTGTTGCATGGCTTTTAGCTTGTGCCAAATAAGAATATCAGTACCGTATCCTTTTATTCGTCGAAGTGTTGGAACTCAAATTAATAAAAAAATAATATTTGTGTATGCCGTAAATAAATAACAGTTATTAGCTATATGGCCTTTATTCGTACTTTAAGAGAGAAGAAACATAATTTCTAAGGACATTCACGAGTTTTAGAGGCTGAGAATCTCTATCTCGTATATTTTAGTTACGGGTAAACAAGTGTTTTTGGTAATCGGTTGGTATTACCTAATATCATGCACGTCCTAAGTCCGCGATCATTTCTATAATTAATCTCATACCCGAATACCTGCCTCTTACCTATGTTGGTGATTTAGTGTCATCAGTATCATTTTTGCATAGTTGATTATAATCAGAGGCAATGTTGCAAAACAAGGCCGAGTTAATCGATTACTATCTGAGTACTCGCTACAGGTTAGGTCGTCGAGTATTGCCGAGTACTCCCCGCCTAGGCTGATTTGACCCTCAAGTACTCCCCGCCTAGGCCGAGTTGATAGCGCCTAACGAGTTCTGAGGGCAAAAATATGAGCGAATTAATGTTGTCGTATTGAATGCGAAATTATTTAGCTTGTGATTAGGTTGTACAAGTGTTTATATACTAGTTAGAAATTTACATAATCTATCCCTAAACTATGATTATGTTTCATTTTTCTCTAATAACTTTGATTATATACCGAGGTGAAACTATGATATGCATCGTTACATTACAGGTTATGAGTGTGAAGTAGACGTTTGCTTGAGAGACTGCTAGGATTCATGCATAAATGAATCCTCGGGAATTTCCCAAGGGACAAAGCTCGTGTTGGAAAAAAAAAATCTCGTTACCATGTAGAAAACCATCAAAAGTTGTTTCGGGTTTATATGATTGATATGATTGATTGTAAGTCACAAAAGAACTGAACTTGTCATTAGTAGTGATTGATCATATGTGATAATTGGATTACTAGCGGTTTGCTTTTGACACATTTGGATCTCTAGCCCCTGAAGCAGTACGGTTTCTGAAACGAGTGCAAAAGGTGGTCCACAGTGACTTGCAAAGCCCTAAGAACCAAGGGTTTGTGTTTAGCAGGATAGACTTTGCGATTCAAAAGGGGATAGCGGCGCAGCTTGTTGTCTGCTTACCCACCATCTAAATGTAACTTGTTGTCTTGTTTTGTAATTGAAAGTATTATTTAGTAATTACTAGCTAGTGTCAGTCATTCATCAACAAAAACTGAGTTTCTACTAAGGGGGTTTTCTGCTAACGATATTACTGCTGATGGTAACGATATTACGATATTAAGCATGAAATTTGCTTAATTGTATATGCATCATTGCATCATCATCTTATTAGCTTAAGAAAGTAATGATAAGCCACTAAAAATCATCCATTCGCACTAAAATCATCATCTAAACCCTAAACCCTAAACCCTAAAAGGTTTCTCCGTTTCGAGCTTCATAATTGTGGACGACATCAAGGAAAAGTCGTTTTGTATCAGAAGTAAAGAAAAATTCCAGAGTATTACTTATGACGATTGGTGTATAGTTTTAGCAATGTTATTTTGTTTTGCTCTATTAGTTTTCTGTTCCTGCCTCATCCAGCTTGTTTGCTAGGTGCTCTCTTTTGTTTGAACAAAATGTTAAAAAAATATCGGATACCCACAATATAATTATCTTCAGTTTACAATTCTTAACAACTTTTGTAAATATTTTGAAATATTATATGTTGTTTACATGAGACAATATAGAAGTGCCAAATTGATGTTTCTTTTAAGGGACGCAAATAATGAGACCACAAAAAAAAGACTAAAGAGGGTCACTTTTACAAAGGTAGCATCATGGCATTTCCCCTTTACTTCCATCAACGTTGTTTTATAAATAGGCTTTTAACCTAAAATTAGAAAATAAGACTAAAATGTATGGATTTTCTGAGAGTTCTATATTTGAACAGCTCATGTCTTGAAATCGGAGTAATTTCCTTAGTTATTTGTTGTACATATTAAGTAAGCTACAACTCCTTTATGTTCTAAAATGATTGTGTGATTTACTTTGGATATCATACACAGACGCAAATAAGGTTCGAAAAATGTATAAATTTATTTTTTCGTTTTAAATTGTGAAGTACCTTGTACGTGACATGTGTATTTTAGGGCGATGATACATACATTTGTCAAAAAAAAAAGTGAGTTATGCACACTGTTGTAATCGTTTAGTCATTGTAATAGTTTATTACTTTAAACACATCGTTGTAATGGTTTAGATGCGCTCTTATTATTATACACAAAGTTGTAATGATCTAAATGTGCATTGGTATAACTTGACAAAGTGTGTATACTGCTGTAACCAGTTGATACACGAAGTTATGATTTACAATACATCAACATCAATATACCTTGACATCTTGACGACATATTTATCTCACAAACAACATACTTTACTAAACTACCTCAAAAATATCATGAAATTATGTGAATTTTTGTCAATTGACATAAATGATCAATAAATGCATTGAAATTAAAGATATAGGACCTACAATGACATGAGTACAGTAACAATAACATATCAATAGCTGTTAATAGGCACCTTTCAAAAAAAAATAGCTGTTATTAGGTAATAAGCATCCATTAATTGACTACACTTATGATATGTGAAAGCAGCACAATTTGAACAAACTTTTAATATAGTTAGAGTTTATAACTAAACTGAGATTGAAGCAGCTAGGATGTTAGATTTTAAATTCAAAACTTAACAATGATCTATTATACGGCTCTACTCATCTCGAGCATAAGTAATCTAACATAAAAAACTAGAGCTTAGCTCTTTTTGAGTTCTATCTTTTAAAGCTACACCATGATTCGTAAGTAATTTTAAGCTTAAAATATGTATTAAAAGATTTCATGATTGTGAAAAATTACATTAGAAAACGTTTACTACACATGTTGGATAAAGAGAATATTAAATATTTAGTAACGAATATATAAGAAATATAAAACAATAGTTTTAGATATATGGTATGATTGATTTTTTTTAATTAACTCTATAAATTAAGAAATAATATGTGAATTCGTGAAATGTAAGAGAAGCGGAAAGATTTTCACTCATATATTATGAGACTCAACGTAAGCAACAACCTCTTTATCAGGTATGGATCATTAAAAGTTTAACTTATAAACTTAATATATAAATAATAATAACCAATAATAATAGTAGTAATAATAATAATTAATAAAGATTTAAACTCACAAGCCTAGTAAAACTCATTTAAAGTCGTTTATTAAATAAAATCTAATTTAAACTTGAACCCGGGCTTGAGCCGTCAATTCCAATTGAACTTTTAGTGGGTTTATATATCTCAAATAACTCATAACAGATGAGGGGGCGTTCTCGATTAGAGGTATCTGATCGAGTACACCATCGTCGGTCTCTCAGGTACCCAAATCAGGTATTGATTTAGGGTTATAGTCACCAAATAAAAGGAGATGAGGGAGAGACATGCATTGTGCGTGGAGAGGAGAGAGAGACTATTAGGGTAGTCATCAATCACTAACACGAATGCCACTCTAATCAGACACCGAGTTGGTGTTACCATCATGAGCACCCTTCGCTCCCTAAGTCACAAATGGCTCAACACGTGTAGAATGTGACTAAAACAAAATTGATGAGCCCGATAATTAACCATCTTCTGTAACCAAGAGTAAAATGTAGGCATACCACAATTCCTCTGAATTAACCTTATTTTCGTAATGATAAACACGTACGACAATTCAAATGAAATCCACTTTTTAACTAGAACAAACAAATTTACTTTAATCATTATTCTAGCATTTTTATTACCAAGTAACTTTAAACTTTAATAATTATAAAATATTGATTGTTTACAAAAGTATATATATGAAAATAGTTCCTACTATTTAGTTAGTCTTTTCACTTTATATTAACCAATCAATATTTATATTTTTTAAACCATAATTTTCTTTAAAAAAAAATTCAAATTCTATTGAAGTGTTTTTTTTTTTTTTTTTTTTCATGTGTGAATAATATTAATAAATAGAAAATTTAAAGCTTTGATGGCCGCCATATCAATCACAACCGCGTGTTATGCTCAAGTGGTAATAACTAAAGGGATATTGATAAAATTGTTTTGGACTTATATGTTTTTCCTTTTTATAACTTTACGGTTTGAATAATCGACCATTCATTCTAATTTGGACTTAAATATTTTTCTTAGTCGTTAAGAGTTGGTTACTTCAAAAGAACAAACATGCTTAAATTACAAATAGAGAGGGCCGTGTGATACACTAACAAAAATGGTGGTTTTCTTTAACAACAAGTTATTAATATTGTGTTTTTATTTTTATAAATTTCTAGTTTAATACTTTAATAATGGGGCATTGGGTGGGCTAAATGACCCCTTTTTACTTTTTACACTCATTTTCTAAAAAAAATAGTTTTGAAGTTGTCAATATTTAAAAGTCCCTATTTTTAGTTATCCATTCGCTATGAAAGTTTATAAACAAATACAGATTTTGGGTATCATCCTCGATACTGAGATATATTATAAGAACAATAAGTTTTTATATATAAAAAATGATGGGCATTTAAGCCATACAAAACGATGGAAAAGACTTGGTTGTATAATTTAATTAACTTTCAATGTTTAAAATTTTTGCATAAGACTTGATTATATAATTTAATTAATTAAATAGATGATGTTTAAAAAAATGGAAACAGAAATAAAATAGACTTGCAAGAATGTTCAAAACAGGCTCACAAGAATAGAAATAAAAATTTGAAGTAGGTGCGATGAAACGATAATAATGAATTCATAAATCTGTCATCAGATAATCAATTTATGACAATGTATTATTTATGTTGGTGATCTTCAGCCCAGCTGGTTTGAGGTAGGTTGGGTTTTTTTTTAGAGGTTCCTATCCTGAGGGTAGGTCACATATTCAATCCATGCACACCACAAAAAAATTCCCCGTGACGGTTTGAGCTTAGGTAAAGAGAACACAGTGTTTGGGTAGGGATTCGAACTTGGACCGCTAAGTTAAGGTTGTACAAGAATTTCTACTGAACTAAGCCTTTAAAAAAAAAAAAAAAACCTTTGATTATTTATGCTTTTAATATGTTTAACATAGGTTAACAGGGATCTATAATAATTGAATTGAACGCCTAATGGTATATACTTGACTAATGATAATTTTAAAATTTTAAAAATAGTTATACATAAATAATTGATACAAATTCAATCTATATAAGATTTTAGAGAAGTTTTGATTATATAATTAATTATCTTTTTTTGACTTGTTTTAAAACTTAAAGTGGATGCAGTGTAAAAAAAAAAATTACAAAGTAAAATGTTTGATTGTATTGGGGTAGGTTCACGTACAAACAGTTTTTTCGTACGAACTGTACGAATCAAAGGAAAAAAACACACGGGGTCGTGTATAACTAGAGTAATTATTTAATTACTCTAGTTATACACTAGTTATATAATTAGAGTAATTATATAATTACTCTAGTTATATAGCTAGAGTATAACTAGAGTAATTAAATAATTACTCTAGTTATACGCGGCCCGCGTGTTTTTTTCTTTGATTCGTGTACGAAAAAGTTGTTTGTATTTAATCTTTTGTCTGATTGTATTTATTGGAAAACTTTGAACGCAGAGTGTAACCAGTAAAAATTACAGAAAGAGAAGTACATTTAGCAACACCCTTTAATTATAGAGAAGGAACTTGAAATATACAATTTATGAGACTTTATCAAACTCTACCTCGGGCTGGTCGAAATTTTATTGATTTTAAACTCTGGTATTTAAAATGTTGTTGAACTTGAAATATAACTTCAGTATTTAAAATGTTATTGAACTTCTTAAAATTACTTTTTTTTTGAAAGTTGAACTTCATTAAACAAAGCGGATTATCTCTATGATAGAGATAACCGCGTCAACCAAAAATTACATCCTATCAATTGAAAAGTTACACCATCTTTTCTAATCTACGTTGCCTTCCTTACGCCTACTCCTAATCCAAAGATAGCCCAACGCCTTCACATCGGACACAATTTGAACCACACTAGCTTCATAGTTACTAAAAATCTTCTCGTTTCTTACTTTCCAAATACGCCAACAGGTTAACACGAAGACTCCGTACACAATCCCTTGCTTAATGTTCAAACCAGCCAATTGTTTACAAACTTGCTTCACATCAGAAAATGAAAACATATAAACTGGAGGTAGGTTGCACCACGAAATAATCCTAGCCCATACACCACTCGCCAATCTACACGTCGTAAAAACATGGTCTGTTGTTTCGTCCACTTCACTACAAAACACACAATAACCATCCCCTACCGTCATTTTTCTCCTTCTAAGCGCACTCAAAGTAAGAATCCTATCCATGTTCGCCCTCTACATGAATATGTTACATTTATTGGGAAGCCACTTACACCACTTATAGTCACAATTATTGTCCCTTGAAGATTCCCCTTGCAGCCATGATCGAGTTCCTTTCACCGAATACCCAACGATAGTATGATTATTCCAAACCCACTCATCTTTCCTTGTATTAATAATAACATTCGAGATCATCCTGTAGCACTCCACGAGCTCTATAACTTCATTATCTGATGTAGGATATGACTTCCAATCCCACGTAACAATTCGTTCCTCATCTTGCATACTGAGTCTTTCAGAAACCAAGCACCATTTATCGTTATCAAGCCGAAATAAGTTCGGAAATGTTACTTTTAAAGGTTCACTAGTAACCTACGGATCAATCCAAAATTTCACCTTCTTCCCATCCCCAACTACACCCTGAATCATATTCACAAAGTTAATGCCTTGAACTTTAACTCGATATCCCACGCTAACCAACTTAGTCCATGTACTCGAAATCACTCTCTTAGACGGAAAAGCATCCCATCTTCTTCCGGACACATGAATTGAATCAATAACTTTTCACCAAAGAGCCTCACTTTCAACACAATACCTCCATAACCATTTAAGAAATAAGGCGTTGTTACTCACCTCAAGCTTATTTAACCCCAAACCTCCTTCACATTTCGGCTGTGTCACCTTACCCAATGCACCTTGTGTATCTCATCGCTTCCTCCCCAAAGAAAGCGCTTGATAATTGATTCAAGTTTATTCACCACGACAATCGGCGCTTTATACAACAAGAATTAATATGTTGGAAGGAGCTCTAACACGGATTTAATGAGGATAACTCTTCCCGCCATAGATAAGACCCTAGCCTTCCACTTCAACAATCTACTATTAAACACCTTTACTACCAGAACCCAGTTATTAATTCGATTCATATTTGCCCCCACTTGAATACCCAAATACTTAAAAGGCGTAACTCCCGATTTACATCCCAACCTATTTACCTCTAAACCAACTTCGAATTGACCCATCCCTATCCCGAAAAGATTCGACTTGTGTATGTTAATCCGAAGGCCCGAACACAAATGAAATATCCACAACATCCGCCTTAGAGCTTTAAAGTTAAAATGAGACCACTCTCCCATTACCATGGCGTCATCCGCGTAAAGTAAGTGAGACATAGAAGGACCACCATTCGGAAGCCTCACCCCATCAAAAGCGCCTATGTCACAAGCTTTACGAATGATACCCGAAAAGGCTTCCATGACTATGATAAACAAAAATGGAGACACTGAATCACCTTGGCGTAGACCTTTTATCACAACTAAACTCAAACATAGGAGAACCGTTTACCAGAACCGACGATTGGGTCGAAGATAGCACACCATAGACTCATCTACACCATAATTCGGGAAATTTCATTTGGTGCATCACCGATAATAAAAACTCCCAATGGACGTTGTCATACGCCTTTTCAAAATCAATCTTGAACAAAAATAATTGTTCCCCATACGCTTCACCCATTCTAAAATTTCACTAATAAGTAGCGGTCCATCAAGTATGTACCTCCCCGTAAGAAATGCCGATTACGTCTCATGAGTTATATCCGCCATCACTAACTTTAATCTATTCGCAAGAACTTTCGAAATAACCTTACTCACCACCCCAATAAGATTGATAGGCTGATATTCCCTTAGCTCCACCGGTCGCTAACTTTTGGGACTAAAGTTATAAATGAGGAACCAACACCATTATTAATTCTACCTGAGGCCGCCGCGAACTGCTCGAAAATCTTCAAAAAATCGGATGCAAATAATGACCAAAACTTCTTCAAGAATCAAAAGTTGAAACCGTCAGGTTCTGGGCTTTTATCACTACCACACTCAAACACCGCCACTTTAATTTCATCTTCCAAGAATGGCCGAATCAAAGACTCAAATGTACCCTCGGGAAGCTCCTTCAAACCATAACATTGCAGTTTCGGACGTTCCTTCATTTCTTCAACAAATTTTTTTTTTCAGAAAAAACCAAACACATCTTTCTTTATCAACAAAGGTTTAGTCACCCAGCTTCCGCTAATCATCAACACTGGAATGTAGTTAGACACTCTACACTTGTTGACAATCCCGTGAAAAAAGCTCGTGTTCTCGTCTCCATCCTTAGCCCATCTAACCCTCGCCTTCTGTCGAAGATCTTTGCTTTTGAATGCCTCTAATTCTTTTATCCTTGCCCTTGCTTCATCGTATACCCACTGCTCTGCCTCAACCAAATCTCTTTCATCGACTACATTATCAAGTTCCAACAATTCTTGCATTAAGTTCTTCTGCTCTTCTAATTCCTTTACCTCAATATTTTTCTTCCATTATCCAATACATTGTCTCAACTTCCTAAACTTATTGGTTAACATCACATCGGCCGGCCCATCCTCTATAAATTCCGAAACCGCTTTCTTGACCACATCTTCAAAACCTTCTCTAGACAACCATGAATTAAAGAACTTAAATGGTTTTGGACTGTAGTTCCTGTATTTAACCTTTAACACTAACGAGCTATGATCCAATTCCTCCCTAGCAAGCGCCCGATATTCGGCATTAGGCCATTCGTTAAGATAGTTCCACGACACAAATAACCTGTCGATTCTACTACATTTGTTCCCAGAGACAAACGTAAATTTTCGGCCTCGCAACCCAAATTCATGTAAACCAACTCCATCTAAAAAGTCATTGAAATCGACAGACTCAGAAGCTTTATATTTGGAATTCGTACGTTCGCTTCTATCTCTAACACAGTTAAAGTCTCCACCCACGATCCAATAATTTTCATCCCGGACCATCACCCGCTCTAGCTCGACCCATAACGCCTTCTTTTCCGGTGTCTTCTGAGGAGCGTACACATTGATTATAGTAATTTCTCTTCCACGCCCTTTTATCTTCCCGTGAATAAGAAGGAAACTTCAATGCTTAACAACCGACAACATACCAAAAATCTTTGGGTCCCATAAGGACACAAGACCACCCGATCTTCCCAAGGCATCAGCATGCTCGGCCATGAACTCCCCGTTACCCCAGAAACGTCCTATATCCATCTCGTTCAAAGAAGACAATTGTGTCTCTTGTAACATGACAAAACCAACTTCGTTTTTACTCCGCAGTTTACGAATCCATTCACTCTTCATACTATTCCCCAGCCCTCTGATGTTCACCGATAATATGTTCATTGAGCGACCGATTGAAATCCTTCTTCATTAACAACCTTCACAAGCGACTCCTTGAACCTATCAATATTATCCGCCCCCAAAACCTCAGCCAAGGAAATAGTATCATTAACTTCTTCCTGGTTAAAGTCCAACGGCCTCAAACTACTTGGTCCAACCTCACTAGTCGCTACTTCTCGGTTTAAGTCTGAAGTAACATATAAAGGTGAACCCTCGTCAGTAACATGATTCTTCTCGTCTAGGCTATTGTTAATGGAAAAAAAAATAAAACGATCCACATCAAATGGATCCTCCTATTCTCTGTCGCTTTTTGGGCCTCTCCTGACCCATAGGAGACACATTCTTGCTAGCACAAGACTTCCTTCTAGACGCCTTCCTTCTTTTCTTCTTTTGTCCCGCACAAGCAGTTCATTCATTAAGATGCTGACTTATGACTCCATGAATATCACTAACATTACCAATCATATTACCATTATCATTAGCATGTTGATGTCGTTCCACAGTACCCGGATCCTCCATGTTTGTCTCCTCCCTATCATACAGCTGCTCACCAGAATCATCTTCTTTCATAATCTGCACGCGATTTTGAAGAAATAATTCCATCGTCGTCTAAATCCACCAAACAATCCAGTATCCACTCTCCCGCCTCCTCCTCGACCAACACAAAATAACAGTTACCCCTCCGATTTATCTTTAACTTTTGATGAATACGATCCAAAAACTTCGTAAGAATCCCAACATTAACAATCGAAAGATCACTATCAGCTTCAGCAAACTGACCGTACGGAATTTCGAAGCAATGACATCAAACACCTGCTTACACGATATGTTCAAGGGGATACCATGCAGCTTCAACCATGCAATACGTTCAAACTCGACTATTTGCCCATTCCAATCTTCTACCCGCTCAAAAACCTTCAACCAATAATCTTTATCGCCCAAGAACATATTCTTCTCTTCCTTTCAACCGAAGACAAGTAATACAAACAAACCTCATACATATTTTATCTCAATCTTCACTTCTGACATCTCCTTTAATAACTTTCTCAAATATGTCAACATAGCAAACTCCTTGACCCTAACAAGCAATCCATAATCTTACCATTCCGTAAAAGCATTGACATTCTGGTCAATATTGATATCCGACAACACCAGACCTACTTCCTTATTGACAAGAGTATCCCGAAATGACCTAAGGTCGTTACCATTCACAGTAGATGTCTCCTCCACTTTGTCACTCGCATTCCTTTCTTCCATGATCTTCGTGTTCATCTTTTCATTATTAACCGGCTGCCATCGTTTATCCTCCTTCCTCTGAATCTTCTCCCCATCAACAAAACGTGCCAAAACAATAAATAGCTTATAACTCCAAATCCATACAAGCTCTCTCTCTCTCTCTCTCTCTCTCTCTCTCTCTCTCTCTCTCTCTCCGTGTCACTCAAAATGCTTCTCTCTCTACAACCCACTGATGCATGGTTGTGGGGGTGAGTGGTGGTATATACCATCACCAATGCATGGTGGTGGTGTATACCATCACTGCACCTTATAGCCTGTTTCTATTTCTCTCCATTTGCTGGTCTCCATGTTTTTTCTCTCTCTAGAAACCACCATTGCATGGCGGTGGTGGGTAGTGGTGTATAACATCTCTGCATAGATGCTCCAAAACCCCGCCTCCTCGACGGTTAGCGTTTCTTAGAAATATTGATAATGCTCTGGAGGAGATAGAATAAGGTTAAAGGAACATAGACGTATTTGATGGAGATGCAATGAGGTTCCACTGAACCAATTAAGTTGCATGTTCATCTCTCGAGCACATCGGAGATGAGATTGGGTCATTAAATATAATGGGTTCAACTACAGGTAACTTTTATCCAATCTTTTAATATTTTGGTGGCATAGTATTCAATCGATGTGGGTTTATGTTTTTACGAGTGATTGGTTATTGGGTTTGTGTTTTTATGTTTCATGAATGATAAAAACTGAAAATTTGTTGTAGGTTTATGGGTTTGTACCACTATGGAAGTGGTAGTGGCAGGTTCATGCCACCTTAGTGGTGGTGGGTGTTCGTATGCCATTTGCCAACTATGTTTTTGGGATTTCATTGTTAGTCATCATTGATGTTTGTGTGGTGGTGTTCAGGCCACATTCTCTTACAGACTTTGCTTTGTATGCCATTACCCGTATGGGTGTGTTGTTTGGCAGCCTTTATATAGGTTTCTTTGTTGATGGTTGTTGATGTTTATGTGGTGGTGTGACATTTGGTTGGCTACTCACACCGATGATGGCCGGTTCAGGCCCCCTTGGCTGGCGAGGCTTGCTTTGTTGAGCGTTTTTATGTTGAAACTTAGTTGTTATGGTCTTGGTTTGTACCTGTATGCCATTGAAGTGATGCACTTCATTGCTTATGCTGGTTGTTTGGCTGTTGTCGGCTATGATATTGAGTTGTATGCTCACGCTAAATCTGATCTTTTGTAGTCTATTGGATGTGACATGCATCTTTTTATTATGGGGTTTGAAAGTCACACCTTCATTGTAAATTGTACAATATATTTCTCGATTGTTGAAGAGTATGGCGTGGAAGGGCTTTGGACGCTAGGTTTCACCTTTCGTTGCCCATAGAATGTGACACACATTTGTTTGAATGCCGTAAATTTCAACTTTTTGTCTTGGATGTGATGAGTACAATATATTTTCCGATAATGTTAGGTTTCTACCTGCAACCTGCCTTGTAGTCACGTGTTTTAGAAACTCTAAGCCACTCATAATTTCCTTTGTTTACTTTGTTGTTGTATACATGGGTTTTTTTAGTTGCAATTGTATACTATTTGTAGTCTTTTTGGGCAATGATTAACGTTTTCGGCAACGGATTTTTGGATGTCCAAGTGATAAGCAAAGATTCTTGTCAACACTTTGCGTCGACATCCTAGCTGATCACTTAGACACGTTAAATATTTGTGTTGTTATGTTGCGGGAAAACCAAGCATATAACGATTCATTAGTAGTGTTTTTATGTCTTTGTGGGCAATGATGAGGGACGCGCATGTTGGGGCCGCTGCGGCTGCACCCCAGATTGACCCACTATTGGGTCACCCTGTATTTGGAGTTCGATGCTAGCAACACCGCTTTTGGTCGTTAGCAAAAGCTTCGTAGAATGGAGGTGGCAGGACATGATGCAATCGATTAGTTGGTGTTACAGGAGTTAGGGGAGATGGAGAGAGCTCGAGATATCATCGAGACTGATACGCCCTCGGATTGGTTGTTCGATCTGGTGTACCAGCCGTCGTATTGGGAGTTGGTCATGGAGTTTTTATCGTCTTTTACTTTCACACCACAGCTGACCACTACCAAAGGATGAGGACTTTGTGGAGATATCTTTCTGGTTAACTTTCCATACAGAGTTTGTATGGCGTACCAATTTGTTCACACAGCCCAAGACGGTTACGACATTATACATCGACGAGATCAGATTTGCGTCGAAGACTCTACTACGTAGTTTTTGAAGGGTGATCTTCGATCATCGTTTTGGTAAATCCAAATCGAGGGTCACTCGAATTAGAGACCCCTATATCGGTACTTTCATAGGCTTATTGCCACATCGATTGCGCTATGCCAGCAAAGCCAAGAGTAGGGGTGGCAATTATTGACAGGACCCGAACCCGACACGAAAAAAAAAACATATTTGGGTCAAGTAACACGACCCATATTAAAAATGGGTCGGGTTCGGGTTCGGGTTAACGCATATATAAAATGGGTTGACCCGTTAACCCGCTTAAGTATTTAGAAAAAAAATCTATTATGTTTTTGTTTTTCTTTTTTCATTTCTATTTACATGGTTAGTTATAATTGTGTTATTTTTGGCACACTATATTATTTGTTTGTCACACTTATATACTCACCAATAAACATTTTATTGATAACCCGTTTACAACCCAACAACCCGCTTATAACTCATGAACATGTATGACTCATTTTAAAAATATGGTATACTCACCAATAAACATTTTATTGATAACCCGTTTACAACCCCACAACCCGCTCATAACTCATGAACATGTATGACTCATTTAAAAATATGGGTTAAACGGGTCGTCTTCGGGTTGACCCAGATTTTATGTGGGACGGGTTAGGGTTGAAATATTTGACACGAATAATAATATGGGTCGGGTTCGGGTTACACATTTCAACCCATCAACCCGTCAACCCGACAACCCGCCAACCCGACACGATTGACACCCCTATCCGAGAGTGGTGCCATGCTACAGACATGTTATATCAATATTGGCTACTATGCCAGAGTTAGTGCGCCCTATCGCGGTGTTTGGCTACGTGGTTTGCGTGTGCACATCACAGACAGGAGCGTGGGGCGTTATACGACGGGTTGTACAATACCATCATTGCGCGTGGCTTAGTCTTCCCGGATCATGACCCGCACCTGTCCCCTCATATCCATTTGTCGTGGTTGGATCGATGCTTAGTGATGGGCATGTGGTGTAAGCACAAGTTTGTTGGGCTTTGCCTCCAATTTCGAGATGCACCGAGCTATTGTTTTGTCCCCAAGCCACTACCGTAGGTCATCCCGATTCTCAAAGATGAGCAAGACCCTGACGAGTTGGCGGACGATCCAATTGATGTTAATGCGTTGCCACCGAGCCCATAATAGTTTCCGCCGCCTTAGTACCCATATCACGTTTATGAGGACATGCCTCCATGGTTAGCAATTGTGTTTAGGAGGCTCAAGCGCAGTTTTCAGCACAACCAGGATCGTAATGATGACCTGATGATGTGGGTTGTTAAGTTGGAGGCAGAGGGGAGACGTCTTGCAGGTATGGAGCCTCGATCACCACCACCGAGAAGACATTATTCGGGTGATGCTTAGGTTATATTTTCTATCTTTTGTACTTTATATTCAATTGTATTTTGGTTTCTTTTGTATGAACAACTCATTGCTATCTATATTCAATTTCAGTTATTTATGTTTGTGATGTTTACTTACAGTGTTTAGTAATGCTCGATCAATTATTCAATTACAATGTTATAAATGGAGAAAATGTTATAAACATTATAAATGTATAAAATTGGTTATTCAATTACAATGTTATAAATGTAAAAATTGGAAATATAGTGAACATGTAAACAAGAGATGTCGAATGCATTGAAATACAACGATTAATCAAACATGTAAACAAGAGATGTCGAATGCATTGAAATACAAAACGATCAATCGTAGTATAGTATAACCACAATTAAAAAAAAACCATTAATATACAACAAAATACAACCATTTCAACCAAAAAATGATAAGGCTTTGATACTCATCGTATTGGTCTATACAAGACGTAGAGAACTAACACATCTGACTGAACATATGTGTCAATGCGAGGATTACCAATACGCCTTGTATAAACGTACACAAATCGTACTGGTGTGTCAAAATAGATCTTAGGGTGTCAAAATAGACAAAGCCTTTCTAAGAGCACCCAAAATGGGTGGTTTGATATGGCTTTAGTTGAAAACCTGCAAATATGATCCATCATAAATAAACACACTCATGTTTATTTCTTGTTTTTTTCCCCTAGAAGTGAAGCTTAACATGAAGATTTAAGATAGTTTATTTTGTTTGAACGTACAACTAAGTAGAAGTCGGGTACTGTGTTTGCGGCTTTCAATGGCTAAAGGAGCCTTAGCTAGCCCTTACCCAGACAGACGGAGTCCCTGGCCCACCAGCCACCAGTTCCGGGAAAAACCCGACCATACACCCGCCCAAAGGCACGACAATGAAATAATCGTTAAAACCTGACGTTCTCAAGAATTGAACCCATAACTTTTTAGCCATAGGTCTTTTATTATCACTGAGGCTTTATACCACTCCACCGTAAGGTGGTATTTATTTAAGAGAGTTTATTAGTGTAGTTGAAATTTTATACTTTGAAAGCATTGTGAATACTTTAAAAAGATGTAATATGTTGGAGGAGGTTTAACCACAAAATATCTTAAAAAAAGAAAAGCCTCCAAACACTAACCCCATTGTAGACCCCACAAAAGTAAATATTCCCCACTTTCACTGTTTTTCTCACCACCTCCCTACATAAACCACCTTCCCCTCCTCCCCCACCTCTTTCCTTCTTGTTTCTTGAAATCATCTGGTGTGCTGTTTTCCTCTCCCTTCCCTCTCTCATTTCCACTCCACTCTACTCGCTACAAATCTGTTTCTTCAACCTCTTTACCCACCCACTAGTTAAGAGATGGGTTAGACCTTAACCCAACCTCAATCCACACTCTTTTTTATTTGCTTTTTAACCCTTTTTATTTTATTTTTTCAATATTGTTGAAATGGAATTTGATTACATCTTCAAACCCAAATTATGGAAAACTTATTAATAAATCTTTTCATGTCCTTTTCTTTATTCTAACAAAACAAAGCTGGAAGAAGAAGAAGAGAGTGGTGCTCATCATCATCATCTTCATCACAAGGCTCTTATTCTGGATCCTCAAAGACACCATCATCATCTTTATAAACAAGAAATTCCAATAGGGTTTCATGGGTTCCATCAATATCATGATCAGCTTCAACCAAATCAAGACTTTTTAGCTCCTCACCCAAACAAAAAACGCTCTTATTTATCTTCTTTAACACAACAACAACAACAAGAATATGCACAACAACAAGAAGAACAAAAAATGGGAGAAAGTTATCAATATCATCAAAACCAACAACTCCTAAACAATAACAGCAACAACAATAACAACAACCAAGCAAGTGGGTCATCAAGATTAGGAATAAGAACAGCAACAACAATAGGAGGAGGTGAGATAGTTGAAGTACAAGGCGGTCACATTGTCCGGTCAACCGGTAGAAAAGACCGGCACAGTAAAGTATGCACAGCTAAAGGACCAAGAGACCGTCGTGTCCGTTATCAGCTCACACAGCCATCCAATTCTACGACGTTCAAGACCGTCTCGGCTATGACCGACCCAGTAAAGCCGTTGATTGGCTTATTAAAAAAGCTAAAGCCGCCATTGATGAGCTAGCCGAGCTACCTGCTTGGAAACCCACAGCGACTGTGCCTACAAGTGTTCCAAACCCTAGTTGTAATTATGAGCAAAACCCAGGTGAATTAGGGCAGTTTGAGCAACACCCAGCTGATAATATTGTTGATACTCAAATGGGTAATAATCAAAATTCAAGCTTTTTGCCTCCTTCTCTTGATTCGGACTCGATTGCTGATACGATAAAGTCTTTTTTTCCTATGGGTGCTGCTTCAAACCCTAGTAATCAAACCTTTCCACCACAAGATTTGCTTTCGAGAGCAGGTAATCGAAGCCAAGATCTTCGTCTTTCTCTCCAATCGTTTCAAGATCCATCCATTCAGGATAATGGTAGTAATAATAATAATAATATGTATTTTGATGGGTCGGGTTGGGCGGGTAATGATAATAATAATGATAATAGTAATGATAATAATAATAATAATAATCCGGGTGGTGGGTATCAAAGAATGGTGGCATGGGGTGGAGATGCAGCAGCAGCAGCTGCAGCCACCGGATATGTGTTCAGTTCACAGCCAACGACGTCGTTTCTGCAGCCGTTGTTTGGTCAAGGAACAAGCAATCAGTTGTTTAACAACAGTTCTCAGAGGGGACCCCTTCAGTCCAGTACAGCACCTTCGTTTCGGGCTTGGATCGACCCGCCGCAGCCGTATGCAGGTGTGGCGATTGATCAGCACCCGACCTTGGCGTTTCACCACCCGTCTTCGATGCCTGGATTTGGCTCTGGGATGGGTGGGTTCTCAGGGTTTCGGGTTCCAGCTCGAATTCAAGGGCAAGAGGAGGAACATGATGGCATATCGGATAGGCCGTCGTCGGCTTCCTCGGATTCTCACCATTGAATTCATTGTGATTGTTATCCTCCCTCAAACAGGTCAAAAAACCAATCACATATTACTCAGTTGTTGTGAATTCATCATGTTACATTGTTACATGTTTACTTGTTTTATGTTAATCTAATTTTGATTATAATTTCAGGAATATTTAGAGCAATTTGGCAACTTTTAAGGCAAGAGAGGAGGGGACAGAGTTCAATGGCTTCTACAAATTGAAAAGAATGCATTCAGGTTTTCATCATGTTTGAATTGAGCTATTTGTTTAGCTCTAAACCATGTTTTAATTTAAATTATCTGGATTTAATGTTTTTAGGCCATGTATGTGACTATGTCAATTGCCATGTTTTGCTTTTACAATCAAACTACTCTGCTAAAAACAGGGAAAGTAATTTGTTTATGTTAAGTGCTTTAAGTTCCCTTTTCTTTACCCAACTTGGTAACAAAAGAATCTTTGATGATGATATAGAGTTAGTCGAATCGGATCGAATATAGGCCATGAGAGGAGCAAATGGGATGTTTGATCATGTTTCCCTTTGTTTAGAAAATTGTCAATTTGGTGATGTGGGGTTTGAAAGTTGTCCCCTTTTTACCTAAATCTTGCAAACTTGCTTCATTTTGCTTTTCATTAGTGTGGCCTAATGGAACATGATGGGTAGGTTTATTTTTAACATCTACATCCTTGGCTGGATGCTAATGTTTCTGGAGCCACATCGGTGATCCGTCGTTTTCAAACGATTTTCGGGTGGTAATCTACACTTCATATTGAAATCTATCTATCTTTTGATCTTGAAAGTTCCATGTGCCATTAATATCATTTGTTAAAGCTCTGTTTTGTGTTGGGGCAAAATTGAAATCTTGAAAAGGGTCATCTAGTTGATGTTTGTTTTGAGAGACTTGATTGTGCTTTTTGCCAAAAACCCATGTTGCTAGAAAAAAGGGTCAGAATCTAATTCTTTCTTGATAAAGCTAAATACCCTTTTGTGGCTTTTTTTTATACAAGTGTCTCAAGATTTGGTTTCTTGAAATTTAGTTTAAATTTCAAGAATTTGATTCAAGATTAAGGTGGAAGAAAAAGGGTGTAAATGTATGTGCATTAAGAGTGGTACAACCAACTACCCAACCAAATGAACTATTGAATTTGTTAGGCTTAATAATGGAGGGAACTCCCTAGCTCAATAAATATAAGCTTTGGTACTTCTTTTCTGGCTTATGGTCCCCTACCCTGCAAATCTCTGTCAATTTTAAAACTAAAATCAATTTTTAGAACACACAAAAATTGTCTCTTATGGAGATGGTGACAATTGCTTGTAGGTTGATGAAGACAACTCATAGAACAAAAGGCTATTAATTGTCTAGTATTTTCCATTTACAAAGAAACTCAAACCAAAAAAGTTTAAGTATGATGATTAACTCTAAAGGATTCATTACATGGAGATAAAAGCTTCCAATTTTCAAAAGTTGATAATGTTAAAAAGGATTTTTTTTATAATAATTTTCTAGAATTGATGATGATTTTGGAGAAAGAATTTCAGTTTTAGAAAGTAGGTTTTTTGGATCTTGGGGAAACTAGGCTCTTTGCTTGAGGTTGAATCTTGTTCCCAAATTTGATGTAAAATGTACTAGTTGCAATGATTGTCATAATTTAATTGGGTCCAAATATACTCACGCTCAATTGGATATTTTGATTGAATATACCACTTGTGTATGTTTTGTTAGGGAGGACGGGGCGGGCTTGGTAACACCACATCGACTTAATAGCCGATTCGGTGGCTACACTGGTTTGCCTTGGCCGGCTTTGATGATCGGCAAGCAATTTCGTCATTGGCTCGCCGATTTTCTTTCTCCTTGTAACGGTAATATTACCGTTACAATATATTAAAAAAAAATAATTAGAGAGACAACCGTGAACATTCATAGGCTTACTCCTCTTCATCTCTATTCTCTTCTTTTTCTCTTACATAACACACACACACAACTGAAGATGGGTTCGAGGGTTGGGTTACGACTAATTGGGAGTGGATGGTGGTTGTATGTTGTTGACAGAAGCAGAGGAAAGGAGGGGAAGAGGTTGAGTTTAGTTTGGTGATTGAGAGAAAGGTAGGAGGAGAGGTGTGGTTTTATTTTGTTTTAATTAATTAATATTAAAAAAAAAAGTTTTATGCTACTTTATGCTAGGCATTTCTAGTGTTTAAGTTACTTGGGGGTAAAAATGACATGGCAGTGTGGGATTGGTGCACTCTAGGTTTGAAGTCTAAGGGCCCCTTCCTCCCTTAAGCGAGGTGTCTATATGCGACTCGTATATTTCTATACATGTAGTACAGTTCATGTAAAAAAGGATATATGATTCGTATATTTGTATACAAGTCGTTTAGTTTATGTAAAAAGGATATACAAATCGTATATAGACTAAATAGTTATACAACTTGTATACATATTTTGGTGTCAAAACATACATTAATGGTGTGTCATTATAGCGAGCCTTTTTAATTGATGTGCACAACACAAATAATTAAGAGAATATGGCATTATTTGGAGATCAAAAAATGATAAAACTTTACCAAAACAATCGAGGAAACAAAGGCGGTTTTGTTTATGTGGATTAAAAAGAGGGACAAGTTATCAACAATTGAATTGGATAGATGGTGTACCCTTAGTTTTTCTAGCTACTTGCTAGGAACATGGTATGTTTTTTTTATGATAAAAATATCTCCGGTCCTTAAAGAAAAATAATTGTAACATATATCATTGGCAAACAATTTATAAATATAAAAACTTGTTCTTAAACACATTTTAAGCTATTAAAATCCGTTACTATTGTAAAATTCTTTTGTTGATATAAAGTAGAAGGTAATTGTAAATAAAACATAATAAATTTTAACTAATTTTCACAAATATACTATTTTAGTCATTTAATTTAGACAATTATGTTAATGAATTATTTTTTTATATATTGTATTTATTTTCAGAACTAAATTTATCAAAATTATTTAAAATAATATAACCTGCATCCAACTCATGAATGTGACTGGATAATTATTTTTTTTAATACTTGGCTAATCATTTATGAAATATAAATCGTTTGGTTGGGTCAGAGGGATGTTCTTCAAAGGGAACAACTGACCTTTTAGAATACTAAAAACCATTAGTATTAGTACTATGATTAATATTGTTTAATAAACTGAAGACAGCCCTAATCATGGCAAGAAAGCTATTTTACTACAAAAATCATTTCAAATGTGAACACTATGTATAAAAAAAGAAAAAAAAAGAAAGATCAGTTGGCACAATGAGAAAGAAAAATCCAAGCAAAGTGTTCCAACTATATTTTAATCAACTTTATGAAATGTGACATTATAATAATCATACCCCATGATCATGTTCAGGTGAAAAGGATATGTCATGTAACACCAAACATAATATAATATATGTGTCCCAATCCCATTCCTAAAGGTAAGTAATTAAAAAATGTACCAACTATATATATTATGCAAGCAGTAACTTGTACTATATGCAGTACAAGCTGTACAATGAACAAGATGTCATCTTTCATGCTGTAAAAATGTTGATCTCCTAATAGCTTTGGTAAATGTATGAGTGTAACATGAGCTCAAGAAGTACCATTGGTTGCTTTGGTTATACCTTTTTTTATATGTGGTCTCACAGCAACTACCATCTTTGTTTTTGCATGCTTTATCTTTTTTCCTGGTTTATTGGCTTTCGTTGCCCGAGTTGCGATGATGGGTCGGGCAATGACTCGGGTCTCCCACGGGCAAACTGCTATCCATCTCTCCATCCAGCTCCAACCCCAGCTTTCTTTGCTTATGTCGTAATATGCTTGACCGAAATATTGTTTAGAGCTCGCTCTCCACTTGACACCAAAAGTCATCATGTCACTATGTGTCGTTCTCAACAAACATGAATAAAAAATAAAAGTAAAAATAAAAAGCTAGAGGTGAAAATTTTGAAGTGTTTACTTTGTGAGTATTTAAACGGTTATGGTTTATCTCAAAGAGTTACATGCCAGGGGGAAGGATAGAAGATGCCAGAGGGGTGCTTAGGCCACCCCTGTTTTTTTCTCAGTAGTGTAAATTTACTAGTATTATGTCCGAAAATTCAATACATATTGAGTCCTCCTGGTTACATGTTATGTTTTATCTCAAACATGTCACATGTCATATATGGCCAAATTAAAATATAGTCAAATGGGTCTAACTAAAATATAGTTAGAAGGCAAACATATCAAACAAGTTAAAAAGTCACCTAAATGACTAATACCATAAGTATGTGCAAGGATTTGAACCCGTAAATTTTTTTTAGGTGGGCAATCGCTATACCACTTGATCATGGGTATGTATTAATTGTTTTTATTCTTTTTAATGTTTTAGAAAAGTCTTTGTTGTTCAATCCAATCCAATCCTCTTTTGACCCGTTACCTAACACGGTCACCCTAAATATCTTGTCATCTATATAAAACACATACTTGGTGAGAGAAGGCATACGCCATGGCCCGTTCACGCTTGTTGGTAGCTTCCTCTTTCTGTTGTATCTTGGACACAACGACGTCCATTGAATCAGTTCCACCACACCATTCAGCCTATTCAAAATCATCATAATGGATTCAGGCTCGACATAAATTTACGATAATCCTAAGAAAAGCATATCTATGTTTAGTACAAAATAAGGGACCAATTTTTCCATTTTACCAAGTCAAATGAGCTACACTTAGGTCATAGGGAAGGTGTGCACCAAATGCATTTAGGTTGGGCCATAGAAAGCATGGAAATTACCTTGAACCAAGGGTAGTTGAAATTGGTAATGGTACATACAATGATCTTTGAAATCATTGCTAATAATTAATTCCACAATTCAAGTTGCTAGTACCTCTAGTTCATGAAACTTGGACTGAATTTTCAACTGATTTTGAAGCTTCTTTTGCTTCAATCGGCTTTCTTTAACCATACATAGACGACGCGTTCTAAGTTCCATCTGTATTTTGCTCCAAAAATGTATTCTATCAAGTGCGCTTGAAGCTTGCTTTGTAAGAGCATCAGCCTCTATTATTGCAGGAACTTTTGATGCCCCTTGCAGCGAATTTATCGATTTTTTCGCCTAAATTATCAAGATATTTCCTTTTGATTAACGCGACACGATTTGGAATAATAGTTTTCGGGTCATTTAAATTCTTGGAATTTTAACCAAGAATGATGCTTTGACTTTTAAGGTATAACTAACAACTTTGAAATTGAAGTTAGTACTCATAGTACTGGTTTTCATGGTATATTTGGTAACAGAATTGATTATAACAGATTGTACAAACAGAAAATTTGTGATAATACTTAGAAAAATAACCTGTTTGACTTTACAATAGTCAAAACACAACTCTTGTCCTTTATAACTTATGGAACAATAAAGAAGACAACTCACAACTTATTAAAGAATCATAATGAATGGTTGCATACTGCATACGTAGCTGTACAGGAAAAGTTTTAAATAACAGGCTACAAACCCCGTTTTTACCCGGGTTTTTTTACTTTTCATTTTTACCTCTTCCCCTTTTGTTCCCAATCCGTTTACCATGAACATTAATGTAGCAAATGTACGGTGTTACCTCCAGTTTTTTCGGTTTGTTATCCTTCTTTCGCTTATTGCTAACCATCCTCTTAAGCCAAGCCCACAAACCCATTTGTAGTTGATAAAGCGAGTCGAAAACTGGCAGATAAAATACCATTTTCTTTTTAATTAGAAAATCCATAAAAAAGATTTATAGTTAAAAGTTACAGCCTTCTGAAATGTCATAGTTTAAGAGTCCAATGTTGCATTCATATGTTTGATCCTTTGTTGTCAAAAGCCCCTCGGGCGCGCGCAGCGAGGCGCACCTATAGCGCCTGGTGGTGGCTTAGGCGTAAATCTGGGCTTTTTTTGTGAAAAACGGTGCCTAGGCGCACGCCTAGAACCAAGCGCAGGCGATAAAAAACGATAGCTTAAAACATCAGGCTGATTTTCCGGCCAAATTCAGGTTATAAGTTACCTAAACCTCTAAAACATCCTAAATGAGCTATGAACAAGTCCTAAACAACCCTAAAACATCCTAAAGTAGCCCTAAACAAGCCTAAAACATCTCTAAAATCCCTAAAAAAATGTATTTTATACTATGCGCCTAATTATAAAAACCCTCGTTTTTATGCGCCTTGTGCCTAGGCTCCGGGCTCGGCCTATGCGCCTTGAGTGAGCCTAGGCGATTTGACAACTATGGTTTGATCATAGACTAAAGAGAGATTTTTTTATATCTAACAATATGTTTAAACTGTTATCATATACTCAATATTAACATCTAGTTCTATATAGCAGAAACTTGAGTTTACAATCAACCGATTTCACAACCAAAATATAAATATTTGACTTACCGGTAAAGGAAATTTGTGCTTGTTTATAGAATTATAGTATAAGTTTGTAATCTGTTTCTTAAAAACCATATCAATCTGTTTGACACCAAAAAGTCAAATTTGGCTCTAGTAATGGGAACAAATAAGTAGTTGCTTGTTTATAGAACATTGTCAACTATAGGCCATGACAAACTTAAGTCAAGCAGTCAACTAGAATCTAATATCAACCCAAAGGTCAACTAGAACATATTCAATCATAGGCAATGAAGTTATATGCTTGTTTATAGTCAAACTTAGTTATTGGTTTCGTTAGAGCTTAGACCATATTAACCTTTAGTCCAGTTTGAATCTAAAAGCATCCTATTTGACACCCAAAAGTAAAACATGACATTAGTTTGTGATCAAATTTTGACCCTTAACAACAAATTATTTGCTTGATTACAGTGTAATGCAGTCAGGGTCGGCTCAATGTTTGTGGAGGCCCAAAGCGAACTAAAACATTGGGACCCTTTTCTAAAAGACAAAAACTCTTTGAAACCTCCACATTTCCCAAACTTGAGACCGACAATAATAAACAAAAAACTTTATTGTTGGCGGAGTTAAAAACAATCGAAAAGGTAAAATCGCGTGTTTGCATTAATTTGATGCATAAACTATTTTTAAGAAAAAAATTATTTACTATACACACACGCACACATTAAAAGGGGGGGAGGGGGGGGGGGGGCTCTTTTTGTAGGCCCCAAGCCCTAGCTTGGCTTAACAACACTGTCGAGCCACCCATGAATGCAGTGATCAGTTTCTCTATAACCAATGTACCAACAAGCAAAACAACAACCCGCGGACCATCAAAAGTCGAAGCTTGAGTTCTCTTGTGTAGATGACAAATGATGCATCAAAACTTGCATTAGAAATCAATAATATTTACAATAGCAAGACCATAAGAACATTATCATTAGAACAAATATCAAAATAGTTATAATGCTTATAAACATCATTAAACCGTGATTCGTTACACAAAAACGGCCAACAAAAAACAAGATTATGAAACAGTTTCGAGTACCTGCACCTTCACCTGCAGTTCTGTTGTAATATGAAGAGGCACAGAAACTGATGAAGTTGTAATAATAATAACCATCATTTGATGTAACTTAGAAAAAGAATGGCCATTTTAGGTGTTGAGGCATTGTCCGACACTGACACAAAACCTGGAAATTGGGTGGGAGTATTAGATCAAGAAACTATATAAAAATAAGGCAGAAAACGAAACCTTAGCGATTTGTTCGTGATCAATAAGCAAATCAACACGATTTGACAGATCAGACAAAATAAAAATTTAACAAAATGGTAAGGTATTTGGTCCCGGCGGGGCTCGAACCCGCGACCTTCGGCTCATAAGACCAACGCTCTAACCAACTGAGCTACGGGACCTTGACGATAGTTATTCGTTAATGGTTTACTTAATCATATTAAAATATAATTATAAAACATATCTACTAAACAACTTGATACGGACACCATAAGTTCATAACGACATGTTTTATACCAGATTTAATTACATATCTGATATTTTGAAACCTCTTTTTATCTGTTTTTGTGCAAAATGATAATAAAATCTAGTTTTCAACTATTATTAATGTATTTTTTTATAAATTTAATTACTGTATCATATCAAACTATTCATTAATGGTTATGCCTTAAAAGTTTCATGATATAATAAAAAATTGTAATGTGCATAACTATAACTGAGCCAATGTATTGGATTATTGTATACATGTAAGAGGATATGATCCAGTAAAATGAGTTTGCATGCAACATGTCGCGCGTTGCAATGGCGCCATACGCAACATGATAACATATATATTACAATCAATCAGACTCGTTTTCAAACTATATTTACGTCGAAACGCATACCAACTCAAATGTATACTATCGAATCAGAGACATATTACATTTGACCCGATCCGTTTTCAAACAAAATTTACGTCAAAACGTAGTCCAACTCAAACGTACATAAAAAGAAAACATTTAATAACCGATCCAACTCGTTTTAAATAAACACTACGTTAGCGTAGACGAACTCGATTTATACCGATACATCCATAAAAAACGTAAGAAATTAGTTCTAGGGTACGCTTGAAACTTTAGAAACTTGAGAGGGGTCAAAGTAACATTTACAAAGTTAGAGGATTACCTTTGACATTATAGCAAAGTTTAAGGGTAGAATATGTTACATGTCAATAGCTTGAGGCTTAGAGAGAACCTAGAAAGTATGGGGGACATTTTTTGTTAAGTAAGAAAGTAGGGGATCTTTTTTGTCACTAAGAAAGATGGTTTTTGTCATATTAGAAACTTGAGAGGTGAATTTTGTCAAATTAGAAAAGCTGTGAGCAATTTGTGTCAAATGGTGACCAACAACCTTTAGTTTTAGGTAGCGTTTGGTATGATGAAATGAAAGAGGGAATGGAATGGACTATTACGAGGTAATGAAAAATAGTGTGTTTGGTTGGTTAAAGAAATGGAATCACCAATTCCACAAAGCATTCCATTCACTCAAAACCATTCTATCCACCCCCATGTTTTTTTTTTCATTCCATCCATCATTCACCCTTTACTAACAAAACCATAACCCACCACCACCACCCACCACCCACAACCCACCACCGCTATCGCCACTACCCACCACCACCGTCACCACCACCACCGCCACCACCACCACCACCCACCACCGCCATCACCACCACCCACCACCGCCGTCACCACCCACCACCACCGCACCAACCACTACCTTCACCCACCCACCACCGCCACCACCCAGCACCGTTACCCACCCACCACCACCGCCATCCAACACCACCCACCGCCACCCACCACTGCCTCCACCACCTACCACCGTCACTCACCACAATTTCCTTTACCCACCACTACCGTCGCCACCCACTACCACCCATCATCGCCGTCTCCTCCACCCACTACCGCCACTACTCACCATCGTCACCCCTATCCACCTACACCCATCTCCATCGTTGCTGCCACTAACCACCGTCGTCGCCACCACCTATCACCGCCGTCGCCATCCGACGCCACGCTACCGCCACACACCACCACCTACCATTACCACCAACCACCAACCACCACCCACCACCCACCACCACCGCCATCCACCACCGCCACTACTCACCATCGTCACTCACCCACCATTACGACCATCCACCTCCACCTTCCACCTTCACCTCCACAGCCGCTACCGACTACCGCCACCGCCACCGCCACCACCACTGCCGCTACCGCCACATATCACCACCCACCATCACCGCCACTGACCACCACGCACCACCGCCACTAACCACCGATTTATTCTTTCGTCTTTTCTTGTCTATCCAACAACACAAAGTAATGTTTTGTCTCATTCCCACATGGCAACCAAACAAGACATGGAATGGTAATGATCCATTCTATTACTTTGTCCATTCCATTAGGATCTGTTTGGCATGGGGTAATGGAATGAGAGAGAGAATGGAATGGAAGAGGTAAAGGAATGGGAGGGGTAATGGAATGGATCATTACCATCCATGTCTTGTTTGGTTATCATGTGGGAATGGAATGCTTACTTTGTGTTATTTGGTATGTAAGAAAAAACGAAAATATAAAATCGATGGTGAGTGGTGGGTGGCGGCAGTGACGGTGGTGGTGGGTGGCGGCGGCGGCAACGGTGGTGGTGGTTGTGGGCGATGGCGCTGACGATGGTGGGTGGGCGACGACGGCAGTGGTGGGTTGCAGCGGTGACGGTGAGTGGGGGGTGGCGATGACAATGGTGGAGGCAGTGGGTGGCAGTGACGCAGGTGGTGGTTGGACAGTGGTGACAATGGTGGGTTACGACGATGGTAGCAATGGTTGTGGGCGGCGGCAATAGGCGGTGGTGGTTGGATGATGACAACGATGGGGGGTTGTAACAACAACAACAACAACAACAACAACAACAACAACAACAACAACAAACAACAACAACAACAACAACAAACAACAACAACAACAACAACAACAACAACAACAACAACAACAACAACAACAACAACAACAAAACAACAACAACAACAAAACAACAACAACAACAACAACAACAACAACAACAATATATTTGTTTCCATTCCTTGAAGGAATGAAAATAAAACACCACCTTACTAAGGAATAAAAATTCTTAAAATGGAAGGAATCATATTCCTTATGGAATGATCATTCCATTACTATATGGTAACCAAACATGTTTAATTTCATTACATGGGAATGATCCATTTCATTCCACCTTTGATTCCTTCATACCAAACGCTACCTTACTTCATCCATTCCATTACCTCATACCAAACTGACCCAGGTTATATTAATAAAACTTATGATCCAAAAACTTTATCTTTCAAACAAGTAATTCAGAAGGAAGTTTGATGGTTCATCGTTCATGTGCTCAGTTTGTGAAAGCTTGCTAACCCACGGTATCTTGACCCGTCAGGTTAGAATTGCGTCGGATACAACCACGATGCTTTTCCTATATCGCAAGATGTGTGAACTCCATGTTAAGTGACAGCTGGTCAAATATTCGGTATCATCATTAATACGGTTAAATATATCCATATGCGCCATGTTATCCCTTGATAGCAATTGGTAACAATACCTAGTATATACAGAAAGTCACATCATTCATGCTTTCACTACTCATTCTCTTACATACTAAGCTATTTTGTTTACTCTGATATAGTGATACATATTCTCATGTAAGAGGACGATGCTTAACTACATCCACGGAGCTTTGCCTACATCACAAGATGTGTGAGTGTGGAATATAATGCATGTTAAGTGACAACTGAGAACCAATCAAATCCTCGGCATCATCATCATACGACTACATTCATATGGGCCATGATATCCATTCATAGTGATTGGTAACAAAACATGGTATACATATCGATGACATCAAAGAAAGTCAGGTCATTCATTCTCTCACCACTAAGTCTCTTACATACTCGGTTATTATGTTTACTCTGATACAGTGATACTTAGTTTCATGTAAGAGGGCGGTTACGTGTAGATTTACTTTCACGTGACAAGGGGAACGGTGGTCTAATGCTATGCAAAACGAATTTAATGCTTTAATTAAAAACAAGACTTGGGAACTTGTCCCGAGACATCCTGATATGCATATTATCCGTAGCATGTGGCTTTTTCGTCACAAATACAGGTCTGATGGTACGCTTGAGCGATATAAAGCTCGTTTAGTATGTGATGGAAGTAAACAGGAAATTGGGGTTGATTGTGGGGAAACATTTAGCCCGGTTGTTAAACCGGCCACCATTCGCACTGTGTTGACTTTGGCACTATCTCAGTCATGGCCCATACACCAGTTGGATGTCACTAATGCATTCTTACATGGACATCTTACTGAGATAGTTTATATGTATCAACCTATGGGGTTTAGACATCGGGATTATCCTGAACACGTTTGTAGATTGACGAAATCTCTTTATGGTCTCAAACAGGCACCCCGGGCGTGGTACCAAAGATTTACTGATTTTGTTCTCTCTATTGGTTTCTTGCAGAGTAAATGTGACAACTCCCTTTTCACCTACCACCACGGGGGTGACATAGCTTACTTACTTATTTATGTTGATGATATTATACTCACCACTTCTTCAGATTCTCTTAGGAAGAAGCTCATGGGCAGCCTAGCGGCTGAATTTGCCATGAAAGATCTTGGTCCTCTTAGTCATTTCTTGGGCATCAATGTTTCTAGAACAACTAACCAGATGTTTCTCTCTCAAAGATCATATGCCCTTGATATAGTGAGTCGTGCAGGTATGGACTCCTGCAACCCCGTTGCCACACCAGTTGACACAAACCCAAAGCTAAGTGTTACCTCGGGTGCTCTATTTGAGAACCCTTCTCTATATCGTAGTCTGGCTGGGGCACTACAATACCTTACTTTTACCAGGCCTGACATCACTTATGCAGTTCAGCAAATATGTATTCACATGCATAATCCTACTACTGATCATTGGAATGCTCTCAAACGCATAATCAGGTACATTCGTGGCACTGCTGACTGGGCAGGATGCCCGGATACTCGTCGCTCTACTTTAGGGTATTGTGTTTACATGGGTTCTAATTTATTATCTTGGTCGTCAAAACGACAAACCACTATTTCTCGATCAAGTGCCGAGGCCGAATACAGAGCTGTTGCTAATGTCGTCGCTGAAGTTTGCTGGATTCGAAATCTCCTACTAGAGCTACGCCATCCTCTATCCAAGGCCACTCTGATCTACTGCGACAACATCAGTGCCATTTATCTATTTCATAACCCAGTTCAGCACCAACGTACCAAACATATTGAACTGGATATACACTTTGTTCGAGAGCATGTTCAACGTGGCACCGTTCGAGTACTTCACACTCTTACACGACTCCAAGTTGCTGATATCTTCACCAAGGGCCTACCTCGCATACTTTTTGAAGACTTCCGCTCCAGTCTCAACATTCGCCCTCCTCTTGCTTCGACTGCGGGGGTGTAATAGATTATAATTAGCCATAATTAGACATTGTGTATTCTTAGTAAATTATATGTATTTATGTATACCATTAATGCCTTTCATATGGAGAGGGACAAATCAGTGTATTTAATCATGTCAATGAATGAGAATCACGAAGGCATTGAACCAAAATTGTCTAGCAACATTGTTTAACAAAAATGAAGATAAAGACCCTAAGTAACTAATTGAGAGGGCAGATGTAATTGTCTTCCTTTGAAGGCGAAATGGCCACTAGAGTCCTTTCGCATATTCAAACTTATTATTTTTAATGAGTGTGAGCACTTCTTTGCTCTTAGCCAAAAATGTTTCTAAAAGTAAATATGAATTCCATGACATCAAAGCTTCTTAAGAAAATACATTTCTTTATAGAAGCATTTAAAGAAAATTAAAAGCAAACTTGTCGTTAGAGAAAGACATACGCTAAATGAGTAATTTGTGGATTTAATATTACATGTTATAACAGAAAACTTGTGTTTGCAAGATGAGCAGGATTGATAGATTTTTTGTTTGCAATAATGTTTTTAACAAGTGGCCTAATGTTTGTGTTCGAGCATTGAAGAAAGATCTTTCGGACCATTCTCCGGTAGTCTTTACGGTTGTGGATTCCAACTTTGGCGCAAAACCCTTTCGTTGGTTCGATTCTTGGCTTGAAAAAAAGAGTTGCGTGGACATTGTTTCTAATGTTTTTAATTCTTGGATAGATAACGGGGCGGCCGATGTTAATTTATTGAAGAAACTACAAAGCTTGCGTGAGGTGTTACGGGATTGGAACAAAAAGGAATGCCTAAAAGAGCTTGACATGGAAAACGAGTTAGTTAAAGACAAGGGTGATTTAGAGAGTATAATGGAGCATAGAGAGTTAAATGAGGAGGAACTTTGGGTTTGGGCGGAATGCTCTAAGAACTTGGAAGACATTCGGGTTGCGAGAGCTAAGGATTTGAAACAGAAATCCCGAGTCAAGTGGGCGGCCATGGGAGATGAAAATACTAATTATTTTCATGGTATTGTTAACGGGAGAAAGGCTAGAAATGGGATCCCGGGTTTGATGATTAATGGGGAGTGGGTTTCTAAACCCACGTTGGTCAAGAAAGAGATTATGAGGTTTTATAGAAATCATTTTCATGAAGATATTCCTGTTCGGCCTTCTTTATCTTGCCCCGGTTTGAATGTGTTAAATGAAACGGAATGTGATCAACTAATTATTTCTTTTTCTAGACAGGAAATTAAAGAGGCGGTTTTCGAGTGTGGGTCTAATAAAGCCCCGGGCCCTGACGGTTTTAATTTTCTTTTTGTGAAGCGTTTTTGGAATTTTTTGGAAGACGATTTCGTTCGTATTCTTGGCGATTTTCACGAAAGCGGTTATATTCATCCGGATTGTGCTTCGTCTTTTATTACTTTGATTCCCAAGGTGAAAACTCCTTTGGGTCTCAAAGATTATAGGCCCATCACCCTCATTGGTATGGTTAGTAAGATCATTTCTAAAATTCTTGCTAATCGTATTAAGCAAGTGATGGGGAAGGTTATCTCGGACTCTCAGTCGGCTTTCTTATCGGACCGTTTTATTCTTGACGGTCCGTTGGTGGTGAATGAATTGATTGAATGGCTTAAACGTAGACGGCGAAAGGTTTTTCTCCTCAAGATTGATTTCGAGAAGGCTTATGATAATGTGAATTGGAATTTTTTGTTGTCTATTCTTCGCCAAATGGGTTTCCCTCTAAAATGGTGTAATTGGATCAAAGGTATTTTACATTCTTCTAGAGCGGCGGTTCTTGTCAACGGGTCTCCTACTTTTGATTTTAAATGTCAAAAGGGGTTACGACAAGGAGATCCTATTTCTCCTTTTCTTTTTTTGGTGGTTATGGAAGCGCTTTCTTGTATTATTAAGAAGGCTAAGGAGATTAATGATTTTGATGGTATTCGTTTCGAGGAAGGAGAAGAGGACATCACTCATCTTTTTTACGCCGACGATGCTCTTATCATGGGTGATTGGTCAAAAAGAAATATACAATCGATGGCAAGAATCCTCCGTGTGTTTCATATTGTTTCGGGTCTTCGAATTAATATTGCAAAATCTAATCTTTTTGGAGTTGGCACAACTGATGATGAGGTGGATGATATGATGGATGTTTTGGGTTGCCGGAGGGGTGTTTTTCCGTTTGAGTATCTCGGTATTAATGTTGGAGCAAACATGGCTCGGGTTAGTAATTGGGACCCGGTGATTGAGGTTATTAAAAATAGGCTATCCTTGTGGAAAGCGAGATGTTTGTCTTTGGGTGGTCGTCTTGTTCTTATCAAATCGGTGCTTGCGAATTTGCCTATTTATTATCTCTCCTTATACAAAGCTCCTAAAACGGTGATAGATAACATTGAAGCTATTATGCGGCACTTTCTTTGGTCGGGAGCTAGTGTTGAGAGAAAAATCCCTTGGGTGGCTTGGGATGTTATTACTTCCTCCAAAAAGGATGGCGGTCTCGGGGTTTCCAAGATTCAAGTGGTGAACGAAGCTCTCCTATTTAAGTGGACATGGCGTTACAAAAAGGATGGCAATAAATTATGGAAAAAAATTATTACAAGCTGCCATGGTTCCTCTCGGCATTGGTCTTACATTCCGTGTTTGAAATCTGCGAAAGGTCCTTGGAAATCGATCGTTAAGATTGGCGAAAAAAGAATCTCAAACGGTTTATCTCTTCAAAATCATCTCTCATGTGTAGTTGGTAAAGGTGATTTGGTTTCTTTTTGGTGTGACGCTTGGCTGAAAGACACCCCCCTTCGGTTGGTGTATCCTTCTTTATTCAGATTAGAGTCCCGTAAGTGGGCTCTTGTTTCTGATCGGTTAAAAGTTATTCAGGGGACGAAAGCGATTACATGGGAGTGGAGACAAAATCCTGATTCTTCTCAGGAAATTGCGGAACTCTTTATGTTGTTACAAGACTTGTTCGATTTTAATTTTCGCGGCGAGAAGGATGAGTGGACCTGGACAACGGACAGCAATGGTGCATTTTCAGTCCGTTCTGCGAAACACCTTCTTTATAATAATTATCCGGTTGCTTCAGGGCCCAAGATAGATTGGAAGAATTGGACCCCTCTTAAATGCAAAATTATGGTATGGAGAGCCGTCAGGGATCGTCTTCCTACGCGTTTGGAGCTCTCCAAAAGGGGAGTGCACTTGTAGAGCGTTGACTGCGTTTTTTGCCATTCGGAGAATGAGTCGGCCCTTCATTTATTTACAGGTTGTGCGTTCTCTGTGGAGGTTTGGAGCAGGGTTTCTCTCTGGTGTAAATTAAGTCCGTTTTTTGCTTTCGATGTCCAGGATGTGATTCGGTACGTTGAATACCAAAGGTTGCCCAAGCATAAGTCTCGTATCCTTAAAGGGATTTGTTTCACGACTTTTTGGTTGATCTGGCTTGAAAGAAATAATCGCATTTTCAATAACAACACTAGAAGACCGGTTGAGCTTTTGGAAAACATTAAGGCAACTTCGTTTTTCTGGTTCCGACATAGAAGTAGAATTAAATGTATTGATTGGAATTTATGGTGTAAAAATCCGATGGATATGGTGTAATCGTTTTAGTTGCCCGCGGGTCCTTGCTTTGAGGACTCTCGTGGCTTTTTGAATGAAGTTTTATTTTCAAAAAAAAAAGGACTCAAGGGGCCCTTGTAGTAAAAAAAAATTTTTTATAAATTTTAACCAATTATGCTTTGCCACATCATTTCACTGATTTACTTTACTGAAACACATTTTTATAGGCAACACTCCGCTGATTCTTTTATTTATTTTTTATAATTTCATTAAATCTTTTATTATTATTATTATTATTATTATTATTATTATTTCACACGGTTTAAAGGCTAAAATTAATTACTAAAACTATTTCGAACGACCCGGCACTTCAACAACGTCGTTCGCAGGTTTTTTGGGAACGTGTACGGGCCAATTTCAACCGCCGCATTGGCATCAATGACCGGACAACCGTCATCCTGCAGCGAAAGTGGACCGATCTCACCAATAAGTGTGATCGGTGGACCAGCATGTACCAGAACACATTGAGGGAGGAGTCGGGCATTGACTCGGAGTTGGCTATCGAGCTCACGCATGTGGACCATGCGGCTCGATATGACAACAGCTTTGACCATGTCGAGGCATGGCAACTGTTGCGCCAACCCTAGGTTTTTTTATTTCTTTTAATGCATTTTTTCTTTAGTTTTTTATGTTTATTAGTTATGAATTTTAGTTTTTTATGTTTATTTATCTTTAATGTTCTTATTATTTAAGTAAATTTTAAACAAACGATTAAAGAAATAAACCAAACGGTTTAATACACAAAAAAGGTATATATAAAAGTCAAAAAAAAAAAAAAAAACCTGTACCAGCACGGTAAACAGAACCAGCAAAACGGTCCACAGGACTACTACCAGCGTGGGTGGCGACGGTGTTACCGTGCTGGTAGTTGGTACCCGTGGACAATTCGATAGGCGCCCCGTCTCCCCTTAAAAAGGGCAGTTAGATAAGTTGAAAGAGTAGGGACGCGTCGCAAATGTCAAGGGCAAAAATTTCATGTGTATAAAAGTTTTTTTTTTTTTTGGAAGGTGATTTTTTATGTTGTGTCAGAGTTCATCACAACCTCCCAGAAAGAGATCCCTTAACCACTCTACAATAGTAACTATAAAAGTTTTTTGATAATACCCCATGCAATCACACTTATTTAACCTACCCATTTCTAAAAAAAAATATACTTTATTATTTTTACTTCATGTATGAGGGATCAAGCAAATAGAATACATGGTGTGGTGGGTAAGGGCAAGGGAGCAAAGCTACCATGCCATATAGACCTTGAGAGCATTACCCTTCACATCATAAAAGAGAAAAGAGAAGGTGGTGAAAAGGCGAGGAGGCAATGACAAATAGGCTAAGGGGTTGTTTGGTAGCCTTTTAATTAGCCTTTTAATCATTCAGGTCTGAATTATTTAGCATTTAGACTATTTGTTTCAGCATCTGAATGGAATGATTAACTACTGAACCATTAAGGGCCTGTTTGGTAGCCTCTTTAATGAGGCTCTGAACCATTCAGCTATGAATGATTCAGCATTCAGACTGTTTGTTTCAACTTAAAAAAAGGCTCTGAATGGAATGATTAAGAGCTAAACCATTCAGACTTGGTGCATAGCTGAACCATTAAGCACTTAATCATTCAGAGCCTCTTAACCATTCAGATCTCTTAATGATTTAGCACTTAATCAACCAAACGACCCCTAAGCTAATAAGGGATGTTGAATGATTCAGCTTTTAACCATTCAAAGCCTTTTAATCATTCTGACCGTCTTAATGATTCAGCACTTAATCAACCAAACAACCCCTAAGTGAGTGATGAGTTCACCAATCAAAATAATCTATTAAAAAAAACCCAACAACAATCACGGGCAACGCCCATGAGAATTCTCATGGGGAAAGGGGCAACACCTTGGGGGAATGTTTGAGAAACCAACTCATTATCATAATCGGTTGCTGCGAACAACCTCCATCTCAACACTAGTACCAATCAATGTTTGGGCAATAGAAAAGGATTGTTGTTAAGATCATGCGTAATGGACATTATTGGGGCATGAATGAGCATGAAAATGCCTCCAACATCATCCTCTTGGGCGTTATATGGGCATGAAAAGGGAGGAACATTTCTAGTATAATACCCAAAGAAGAGGAAACATATGGAAAGTAATGATTGAAAGGGCATTAAAGGGGCGTTAACCATTACACATTTATTGAAAAGGCATTACAATGATGATATGGTGGAAAATGCCCATTAGAAGGTATTAACCGTCCAACACTTGTAGCCCAGTTGGTTGAGGGCCTAAAGTTTCCTATGAGAGGCTTGGGTTCAATTTTCACTAGCTATATTTGGAGGACATTGGTGGATGGGAAATGAGGGATGACCCGGCCATTGGCTTGGGTTCGAGTCATGATCTCGACCGGTTTTACCGACTATTTCACCGTCGTGCCTTCGGGCGGGTGAGTGGTTGGGTTTCCCGGGAATTGGTGGCAATTGGTGGCCCGGGTACTCTCGAGTACCCGATTCGTCAAAAGAGTGCCCGAGAGTGTTCGGAATTAATTCGTTGGCCGTTCAAAAAAAAAAAAGAAGGTATTAACCATTACGCATGGTCTAATAGAATATGTATATTTAGGAAATATTATTTATGTATATCTCCTTCCGAAAATAGGAGATTGTAATTGATTGGTAAATGATTATTATATAATGCCCATCACACCATGTAAGCTATTGAAGCTCATTTATTGTGATAACGTCAACATTATTTATCTCACTATGAATTCTGTTTAGAATCAGCATACAAAGCACATCGAGTCGGCTATCTATTTTCGTCGTGAGCAAGTTCAGTGCGGATAGGTCCGAGTTCTTCATGTCCCATCCCGACATCAAATTGCAGATATCTTTACGAAAGGACTGCCCAAAATATTGTTTGATGATTTCAAACCCAATCTCAACATCCGAGTTAGAGATTCAGTGTCATATCAACAATTCAACATATATATAACTTTTAATCACGTAACCTGTATATCAGATATGTAATGAATAATCAAATACCTAACATTTTTTTTGAACGGTGACTTTCTTTAATTGTGTAGCAGAGATCATTACACCCGCCTCTTGGCAGACCCTAATCACCCACGCGTCCAGACTATGTTGTCTGAATCGGGTCCACGCTGGTACGGTGGGGACTACGGCGTTCGCCCGGAAACCGTACTGCCTCCACACGAGTTTTCTCGCTGGAGTAACAGCCGGATGAAAACCGGGTCAGCTTAGATTCGAACCTGCGCAACTAATGGCTTACAGGTTTTCCTCTTCATTGCCTAATATCCATCAAATTGTGACTTATGGGAATCGAACCCATGTCTCATAAATGAAAACAAAGGCCTCCTACCACTGGGCCACAACTGATGGATAAACAAATACCTAACATATACGAGGCCGTGCATAAGATACAATGTTACAATTAATGATAGAGACCAGGTTTAATAAAAAAAACTACCAAACAAGTGTTAGAAATATTTCATATTTGTTGGAGAAAAAGAAGAATCCTATTAGTAGATGGTTTAGTTGGGATGTCAATTGGAATATCCAATAAAATCTTTACCTTGAAACAATAAGAGAGGTGCTGTGACGCAAGCTTTGAAGTGCATACACTTAGGTTTTGTTATTATCTACTTTTATAGGTTGAGATGGCCAACGTGGGTCCATTTTGGAAAGCCGAATCCATTAACATTGCATATATCAAGATTTGTGTGATGCCCATTGAATGTTATGCATTTTTGTCTTTTTTTTTTTTTTTTTAACGATCAACTAAAGTATTGTCGGGTACTCTGTACGCGGTCCCCAATGGTCGAAACGGGCCCTGGACGGCTTCTGGTCCGCACGGACAGAGCCCTTTGGCCCACCCGTCTCCTGTTCCAGGGAAAACCCGGCCCACAAACCCGCCCGAAGGCACGACGGTAGTGAACCGGTAAAACCTGGAGGAATCAGGAGTCGAACCCATGACCACAAGGGTCAAGGGTCTCTCCATCACTTCCCAACCACCTACCCCACCACTAGGGATGAGCATTTTGTACCGAATACCGAACCGATCCCGTACCGATCCCGTACCGATCCCGTACCGAACCGAGGGTGTTCGGTATCGGTATCGGTATCGGTATTCACATTTAGAGGTTTTCGGTTTCGGTATTTTCGGTATCGGTACGGGATCGGTATGGTATCGGTATTTTAAGGTAAAATACCAATACCATACGGTACCGTACCGTACCGATACCGAACCGATACCGTACCGTACCGTTTGTTTTCGGTATCGGTATCGGTATCGGTATTGGGTTTTTGAGATTTTCGGAATCGGTATTTTCGGTATCGGTATCGGTTGGTACCGATACCGTCCCGAGCTCATCCTTACCCACCACAAAGGGTGGGGATATCCATCACATGCCTCCCGTGGAAATTGAACCCGGCTCCCCCAAAGAGAGAACCAGCCCTTTTACCACTAGGCCATATGATCAGGATTATGCATTTTTGTCTGATCATTGTTTATTTTATTAACATTTTTATTCTTATACAATAATGACATTTAATAGTAACTTACTTTCATAAAAATATTGATTAATACAATATGTTTCTGCGTTAATTTGTGTGATATATGTTATTGAACTTGTTAATTGTAAAAAAAAAAAAAAAAAAAAAAAAAAAAAAAAAAAAAAAAAACCCTTAAATTATTTTGGATGGAGGATAAACCAAAGTAGTTATATATTATAGCTAAACATAAATTAAATCAAGTAAGTTAAATTCATGTAAAAATTTAGTGGGAAACCCGCCTACGCGGCACAACTATAAATATCTCTAGCATTCTAATACTAATCACATCTCGATTTTAAGTAAAATTTAAATCGAGATATAGATAAAAATAAGCACATCGAAGCAGTATGCATGGATTTTATAGAACATTGTGTTTTTTAAAGTTGTAACAGGAAAACACGACATCTCAAAAATTAATTAGCATCTTCAAGCCCAAATTGCCGAAAACTGATATGTCAGATTAATTTTTTTACTCATATTAATATAGTGTTAATTATACTATTAAACATTCATCTACACTGGTTTATTATTAATAAGCACAAAAGCTAAGTTAGGTTTCTAGCTACCGTCTTCTTGTTAAATAGTAAAATGGACGCTGTCAGCCGATCCCCTGCACCATCGATCCTTTCCATTAGATCGGACCGATATGAGCCATGGTCCACGATCTAAACCGGGCGCTGCCACACCTTTGACTGCCACCGCAGACCTTATTTTTCGAGGATCGTGTGAGTTGAAGTATGGTCGGAGGTTTTTATGGTAGGTTTCGTCTTGCCGAATTTCCGTCAAAAATTGCAGAGAAGCAGAGAGAGCCGAGAGGTACGAAGGTTGTTTGGTGGTGTGGGTTTTGGGTTTCAAACTTAGTTGTTGTCGATCGGTTACAAATTGCTATTCAAATGAGTTTAACGATGATTCAATTGTAATAATTGTGTCGAATCTGAGTTGTTGGTTACGATGGCGGCAATTTCATACGTTTTTTTCTTCTTGTCGATATGCAGGAGGGTCTTTGAAGAATTGACCACATATAGTTTTTTTTTTTTTTTTATAAATTCAATGAATTATCTTAAAAGCTTCGGTTGCTCTTTCAATTCAAACAAAAAATATAATGTTGTAGATATGAAGTGAATTGATGTTTCATTTAATATCATCTTGATCAAGTAGTTATATTATTAATCTACTATTAATCAATAGACATTTAATTGTTTTATTAATTTTGTCTTGACAACTTAATAACATTACAATTTTACCCTTGTAAATAAACGTCAAATGACTATTTTACACGTCCGGACCCCATTATATAGTAGTATAGATAGATTAACCTGTCGTTTTAAATTTAATAAAAGGTGTCATATTTCAGTAACAATTTAGTGTAACCATTCTTTTAGAAATAAATAACTTTTGAAATGATGAGTGTAACACTTAAATGAGGTATAATTTTCAAATTCATACTAAGCATGATGTTCCTTCTAGATGATCAAACTCTTAGAAACATATGCTAGCTATTGGTTAACATTGGATAACACTTAAAATAAAAGATTCATCTTGAATCCATATCGTAACTCACAAATTTTAATGGAAGTGTGCATTGAGTATAACCTTTTGGAAGTCCAAATTTGTTTACGGTTTTGTAAACGGCCTTAAGGGCATAGTGGTAATTTGATAACGACCAAAGAAAGGGGAAAAACCCTTTCTAACCATGGCTGAAAGGTCATGGTTTCGATTTTCGAGAGTGCCGGGTTTTACTGATTATTTCATTGTCGTGCTTTCGGGCGGATGGATAGTCGGGGTTTTCCCGGAACTGGTGAACTTGGTGAAACCATGAGCTCCCTTACATGTCTGTGTTGATTATATTTCATAAGAACATAAGGAATAAACATAAGATTCAAACATGTATACCTGATATGCTTAACCGTTCAGGAACCTCAGTAATGGAAGACACCATCATCTTGATTGGGTTCCCTTTAGTGTGTACAGTAATGATGGCTAATGATCACATGGTGATCGTTTGAGAGAGAGATGTGGGTGGCTGCTACATTAGGTTATGGTGTTATTAGAGTCCAACCTAATACCTCTAGTTATCTCTCTATTTATACACACAGGGGACACCCTAATTAGGTTTAGTAAGGGTAATTCCGTCCATCAAAGAATCACCAATTATAAACTTAGGGTTATTATAGTAATTGATCAATATAATATAAATGATAATGATGGCCATATAATAAATATAATAATCATAATTTATATTTATTCTAACATTCTCCCACTTGGCCGAGTAATCATTTATTATGAGTATTACGTAAGTCTACAGAGATTAATACTCATTTCAGTTCTAAACCCAAAATGTAGCAGAGAAATACAGCCGTTAAGTCTTTATTCGACTTAGGACCCCCATTAATCATACTACACCCAAATTTAAAACTTAACATTAGGATCAATTAACGTTATGCCCTTAGTTGATTTGTTATATTATTGTCTTTATGCCATTATGCTAGCTTAGCATACTAATAGACAAACAAATCATAATGAGGAAAATTAATCATTAGTCATTAGTCATAAGTCATTCATAGTACGATATGCAGCTGTACATAGTCATTAGTAATGCCCTTTTCTCTTAGTTGGCCCTTAGTGAGACTTATGGGTGGTAGACCTTTAGTTATTGGATCCATAAGCATATCATGAATGCATTCGATACAAAATTCTGATTTCCTCTATTTGTTCTTAATCATAAGCGAACAATAATTTCGTATCGAACTCTAATGCAGCTCCTCTCAAACTGTTACTGTTCGAGAAATTAGGGCAGCTGACTTTATCACAGTAAGTCTTCAACTTAGTATTTACATGAAGTTAATAAGTTATGAGTCAACTGATAAATTTACCAACAACATTTAATGACCATTCTGTTGTAATCAGCAACACATTATGTCATGATAACTTAGGTTGTTGTTACAGTTCCTTATGACTCCTTCATGAGATAGTTATGTCCGCTGACGTTATGATGTACCCCGAAATTGACACTCGATTTCCTTTGAATATAACAAAGTTAGAGTAAGAGTAGTCAATCACTTTAGGTTCTCACTTCTTCTTTAGATTATAGTCGCTTGTTTCTTAAATATATTGTAATGTTCCATTAGATGCTTTTCAACAATCTAGACAAGTCTAGTGTCAAGCAATACGAACAATATCATAAACAAGCATAGACTTAAATTTACATCAGTCTTCTAATTAATGAAGCATAAGGTGATAATCTCAAATTATCATATTATCCTCTAAAAGAGAGCAATGTTGTATGTTACATGCTTAAGGACCCGCTTAGAGTAAAACTTATGGGATAAAACTAATATCCCGTTGGGTCTATCTCGGTATATTTTGATTCCTATCACGTAAGAGGAATCCCCGATATTCATCATGTCAAAAGTATGCATGAATAATGCTTTGACTTAGGTAACATATACTTGTCAGGAGAAACATCATCTATGTAAGGACAAGTTTTCATTAGTTGCTCCCACTCATCTTGAGGTAGGTTCTTTAATCCACTTAGTTCTTGATGAAGAGAATTTCATTATGATTCCAACACATTTTATTCTTGCATCAACCCATACATGGATCTAATTGACTTACAGACTAAGTGTTCTTAACCTTCAGTTTAGAACTTTCAGGTTGCTTAATGAACATGTAGGTCATCGTTATGGAAAGTTGTCTTAATGTCCATCTAATGTGGCTCTTAGTTATTATGAGCTACTAGGACGGTAATGATCCTCAAAGAAATCTTGTGTAATACAGATAAGAAGTTTCTTTGATAATCTAATCCCTCCTTGAGTATAATCTTTTACAATCAATCTTATCTTACAACGTTCCCATTCGGATCTGGTTCAATCATGAATACCTTTAGGTTATTCAACCAAATCCTAAACGTTATTCTAATTTATGGAATTAAATTTTGCTAATAATAGCTTTATTCCATTTAGAAGATTGATTGATACTAATGATTTAATTAGAAGAGGTAGGATCGGTAAACTTTCCTAACATCCATTTTGTGTTAGTTAGGCAGGTTACATAATCATCAAATTTAATGGGCTTTTAGACCCAGATGACCTCCTGAGTTGAACATTGGGTTTATTATGATACAAACTTAACTTTAGTTAGGTGTTTTATTTTCAGGTATATAAGGAGCAACATTAGTTTCTAAGTGTGTAAGAGTTGGTGCAGTAAGGTGTACAAGAGGAATAATCGAAGTTAAATTCGGAGTTAAACTTAATGAGTCTCGAATTTTAATGAGTCTCTCCCCCGCATCTTGTACTTCCGAAAAATCATAATAAGGACTTTACTTCTCCCACTTACCTTAGAGATCTTAATGAATTCAGCATGCTTAAGATCTAACATTTGGAAGATCCATAGATTTTAATAGAGAAAACAACCTAATGATGTTTATTGTCGTTTCTCTTAATGAGGATTACTTTAGTAAGAAATCTAAGTTCGCCCATATTTAGGCATCCACAAAACTTTGTTAGGAGTACGTTAAATGCTAAGGAGACAAGTTGTGATAGAGCGTTGTCCAGTGCAAGAGGTGTAATTTGAGGATAGATCAAATTGTCGTTCCCCCACCTCTGTAACTTTTGCAAGTCATAAGTAGGACATCTAATACTCCCACTAATCTTTTAGGTCTCTTAGTATCTCCACATAATAAGTTTCAACGATGCGTGTGAACGAGAATATTTCATATATTTTATACTTGATTTCCCTTATCGTCCAGATTTCATAAGAAATTTAAGAACATACTTAGAGGGAATTTTATTAAGTATATATGAATTGATTTCTTTGATACTTTGGTTTGTAGGAAACAAAATAGATACAATTAGATATTTATATAAGCTCCACTGATGTCAATTAGTTATGACTTATGATGGAAACCCATTTATTCCTTTCACCATTTAATGTTTAGGGCGTTTAACACATGCTTTAAAGTCACTGAGAATGAGATTTGATAGCCAAGCATCCTTTAGTGACCTGGTCATGATTTCTCATGAAATTTTGGTCTTAGTGGATGAATTGCATGGGTCTCATTTTCCTTTGTTAAATTCTCATTTTCATGATAACAAAGTTGTGAAAACATTATTGGATCATCTAGTTTTATTCATAAGGTTTCTATTCAGATAATGACAACAAACAATATGAGAGTTTACTTAATAGTGGCTTTGGGTTGGTCATTAAAACCTTGTAACTGTCAAAAAATTGTAGCTTTTAGTATTGATACTAAATTCTGAGTAATCTCAAGAATATCGTAAGGTATCATAAAGCTTCAACACTAAGATCAGTTATTAATGGTTAATAGACCCTTAATTTTTCCACTAACTCTCATCTTAAGTATTTGTTGAATTCTGGTAAGGAAACGTATAAAACTAGACTCAACCATCATGTGTTAATTGGAATTCATTAGCATTTGTGGAGTTAAATATCCTTAATTAGGCACTACATATCTTAGCCAGCTGTTCTCTCTACTTATGGGTAATCTCATTGCTTATGCCTATTCTTAATGGCACAGTTTTGATTAGTAAGACTTTCCCTTTAGTGAAACTTATAGCTGAAAGTAGTACTTGTATTTTGTTTCCAGACCTTATAATTATCCTCTCTATGGTAATTATTCTTCTTCTTTTAGATTTAATGGTAGTAAGGTGAATAACATCAACTTTTCTAGTTTAATGCGTTCTTTTTCCTGTACGTAATTCACTATCAACCCACTCATTTTACTTTGATATTTCTGAGTGTTATTAGTTGATTCATAATGCATCTAATCGTACTGATGGAAAAGTTATTATGCACTAGAAATTTATTGATTTTCATGTATAACCCCTTAGCTTTATGGGTCATGTTAAAATGTTAAGATGTATTCACAGATCCCATTTAACCATAGAGTTAGACTTATTTATTTCATGCTTCTTAGGACTTCAATATATTCTTTCATTTCCAAAGATAATACCTTAGTCCTAGGAATTTCAGAATCTTTAATAGCTCACCTAATAGGAATCAGTAAAAGCGTTCTTGATTACCATAAGAGACATTTTTATTCCACTTATTATGCTCATACGTTATTCTGTAATACATTATCAGATAGAGCGTAGGAATATCATGTCTTAAGAGGTTACTTAATAAGAACAAAATTTAAGCAAACTCTTCTTAGTTTTGATAATAAGAGTGGATTACTTAGTTGAGATAGTGAGATTAGTTTGGAGTTACGGGTATTGATGTAAGGCAGACTTAGATTATGATCATTATATTAATGAAGGATCATTAATCGTGAGGATCAATTTTGTAATGAAGACGTGATAATATCATAACACCAACATAAGCTACTTAAATAACATGCTCTAGCTTTGGCTATACGCTATTTATTTAAGTATTGAATTGCCGACAGTGAATGTAACCCATCACCTTTGGGCAGAAGCGAGACATTCAAAGTCCTAATGCAATACGCTCAGTTCACCAACATAATCTGTTACACATCACCTTTGGGCAGAAGTGAAACCTTATGGCACTTATGTGAACGAGCTACAATGCTTAACTAGATCTTTATAACGAGCTAATGTGACACATCACCTTTGGGCAGAAGTGACACCTCAAAATGTTATTGCAAGTTAAGCAAGGTTTTATAATGTTCTGAATAAACTTGATACATTAGGTTTATCAAAACTGTAAATTTTATTAGAGATCCCGAAAAATAATGGGTTCTCAGTAATCTTATGAGTTCCCGAAAAAAAGAAGAGTTCTCGAATTAGCTTATGAGTTCTCGAAATAATGGGTTCTCAAAGAATTGAGTTCTCAAAAAAAAAAATTACATGAGTTCTCGAATAGCATAAGGGGTTCTCGGAAAAATAATGAGTTTCCGAAAACTTATGAGATCTCGAATAACATAAGCGGTTCTCGAAATTATGAGTTCTCGAAGACTTAATGAGTTCTCCAATATCATAATGAGTTCTTGAATAAGTAATGAGTTCTCGAATAACTAATGAGTTCTCAAATAAGTAATGAGTTCTCGAATAATTTTAAGAGTTTTCGGAAAAAATACTTATGTTCTCGAATGCTTTTCTAGTTCTCGGATGGCATTAGTAGTTCTCGGTTTTTTCTTAATGGCTCTCAATTCTGATATGCCTGTTCTCGAAAAAAGATAGTTCTCGGAAAAATATAATGAGTTCTCGGATATAATTACGGTTTTCAAAAAAAAAAAGAAATTAAGAACCATAATCTCTAAACTCCTTTATCGGGAACCTAATCGAAAACTGCAAAATTCGAGAACCTAATAGACCGTAAACTTCATCCATAAACTATTTTATTAAAACTGATAGATCCGAGAACTTAATTCGTTAACCTTAAAACCGAAAACTTATTATTTAAGAACTAATAATAAATAAATGTGGTTCAAAATTTTAGGGATTTATATAATAGCTATTTCCAATTTTAAATGATGACTATCTCCAAAGATATCATAAGATTTCGAAATCTTTAACTTTATCATAATTGATTTCGAAAAAAATTCCTTGGAGATAAAGTTATGTCCTAAATTATCGGAAACAGAATTTCAATCCAATTTTAAACCAAAATCATAAGAATTTTCGATTTTCTTATGATGTTCTTGAAGAGCATCAACCGAAAAAAAAAACATAAACAATATTATCTTTATCTTATGAATCCGTAGTTATCTCCAAATAAATTTATGGAGTGAATTCAATTTAAAAAGAACGTTAATAAAATTGCACCAAAATATTAAAGCTTATACGGTGCTGATAAAATAAAAGAAAAACGATGGTTCATGATTTCAATAAAGAATCAATTTAAACCAAATAAAATCAATCCATATCCCTACATTAGTTATATACCTCGAAAGAACTAAAAAAAAATTTCGAAGTTACTGTGATTTGCGAAAAACATGAATTGAATCAAACCAAAAAACAATTATAATGGTTCTTTCAAATATATCCATATTGTTTCAAACATTAATTAAGTTTCGAAACTCTGTAGGTTTCGGAATTATCCAAAAGGCCGAATCACTTTATCATTATTTAATTTTGCAAATCAAATTAGATTTGATATAATCAACATTGCTCTGATACCACATGTTGATTATATTTCATAAGAACATAAGGAATAAACATAAGATTCAAACATGTATACCTGATATGCTTAACCGTTCAGGAACCTCAGTAATGGAAGACACCATCATCTTGATTGGGTTCCCTTTAGTGTGTACAGTAATGATGGCTAATGATCACATGGTGATCGTTTGAGAGAGAGATGTGGGTGGCGGCTACATTAGGTTATGGTGTTATTAGAGTCCAACCTAATACCTCTAGTTATCTCTCTATTTATACACACAGGGGACACCCTAATTAGGTTTAGTAAGGGTAATTCCGTCCATCAAAGAATCACCAATTATAAACTTAGGGTTATTATAGTAATTGATCAATATAATATAAATGATAATGATGGCCATATAATAAATATAATAATCATAATTTATATTTATTCTAACAGTCTGGCTATGCCGGGTGGAAGGGGTCCTGATTTGACTGAGTAGGGACTCCAAAGGAAGTTCTTGGTGAATTTCATTGGCAGTTAAAAAAAACCATCTCCATCATTCATCTGCTTGTTCTTCCCTTTTGAAACCAGAATTCACTCATCACAGCTAACTTTTAATATTCTCATGAGATTAAAGTATATGTTCGGTCGAGAGCTTTTGTGGACGTCATGGCCATTGAGTTGAAGGCTATCCCGTCCAGTGACCGGCATCCTAGTTTTGTTTTGCTTTTAGCATGTACTCTTTTGGATGTCAAGACATGCTTGTCTTGAATGTTTTTGCTGCTTGTGTATGAAATTATAGTATAAGATCTATGTGTCAAAGAGTAAATCCAACAGTTGTGAAACCCGGGTTTAGGGCGTTTCAAATATGCATGAACGTGATGTATGTCTCAAATTCTTTTTCCCTTTAAAATGGAAATGTATCACTTAATTATAAATGGTAAAGTTGTAGACGTTAAATATTTGTTTCTTTAACCATTATAATATTTTGTTTTAGGAATAGTTACATCAGTTAATGAATTTCCCGGAGGTGTGGCGTATGTGGGTGAGAGGGATTATGTGGTCTTCTCGGATCTCTGTTCTGATAAATGGGTCTCCGTCTATGGAGTTTCAGTGCTTTCGGGGGGGGGGGGGGGGGGGGGTTCGACAAGGGGATCCCTTGTCTCATTTTTTATTTATGGAAGCGCTCACGGGTTTTATTAGCAAAGCGAAAGAAATGAATATGGTGACACGGGTGCGGCTGCCTAACAATGGTCCGGTTATGACTCACCTGATGTATGCGGATGATGTGATGGTCTTGGGAGAATGGGGTGAAGGTAATATTCAAAACATTAGCCGATTGTTGAGGTGTTTTTATTTCATTTCTGGATTAAAAATAAACTATAATAAATCTAGTCTGTTTGGGGTTGGAGTTACTACGGATGCTACTAGTGATATGGTGTCGGTTATTCAGTGCAATGTGGGGGTATTTTCCTTGTAAGTATTTGGGGGTTCCCATATGAGCGAATATGAATCGTGTGAAAAATTGGGATGGTGTAGTCAATTGCTTTAAGGCCAGACTTTCTAAATGGAAAGCTAAAACGTTGTCTAGTGGTGGAAGGGTAGTGTTATCGGTTCTTAACAGTTTCCCTTTGTATTATTTTTCTTTGTTTAGAGCTCCTGCAACTGTTCTTGATTTGTTAGAAGGCCTGCGGCGTCGGTTTTTCTGGGGGGGGGGGGGGAGGTGGGGGTGGGTTGGTAACTGAATATAAATCGAAGACCAACTGGGTTTGTTGGGATCGGGTGATCGGTCCTACTGACAAGGGAGGGCTAGGGTTGGGTTCATTAAAGGTTACAAATATTAGTTTGCTCCTAAAATGGTGGTGGCGATTTAAACATGATACTTCAGCTTTATGGCATAAGGTGGAAACGCTATTCTTAAATCTCGGCTATCCTGGTCCTATATTCCTATTAAAGCTGGGTTAGGTGGGTCGTGGAAAGGTATTAACAAAATCGGTGCTGATTTGGGGGATTGGAATGTGGATGTGAAGACTATGTTCAAAGGCGATGTAGGGAAAGGAGATACAGTCCGATTTTGGGTGGATAGATGGTTTGGCGAGGGGACGCTTATGGAGCGTTTTCCTATTTTGTTTGCCTTGGAATCCAATAAAGGGGTTACTGTAGCGGAACAGTGTGGACGGTGGGGTTGGAAAAGAGAGTCGTTGGGTGCCGTGGAATGGTTCAAGCTGCAGGATTGTAATACAATTGTTGGCGAAGTTGTTGTAGGCTCTCAAGATGATAAATGGTTCTGGGAAGGTGCTGCAGATGTCAGCTTCTCTATTTCTTCATGTCGAGCGGTTCTGTCCAGACATGTTGTTCCTTACTACCCTTTCGATTGGGTCATAGGTATTCCTAAAAAAGTTAGCATCTTCGCATAGCGTGCCGAGCAAGATTTCTTACCAACCTTGAAGAGGCCTGCACAGAAGGGGTATTTTGCACGCGTAGACCTGCTGCCGACTTTGTGATGAAGGAGAGGAAGATGCGAATCACCTATTTACAGCATGTATGGTGTGCTCGATGATTTGGCAAAAAATGACCCATTGGTGCAAAGTGCCGCAAGTTTTTTTCTTTTTGGTGCGCGATTTGTTCGCTTTGTTCACTAAAAAAGACTTATCAAAGAAGAAGAGGGAGATAATGCGTGTGATTATTTTGGCGGTGTGTTGGTTGATTTGGAAAGCGAGAAATGATTTAATATTTTAAGGCAAGCGTTTTAATATTGGGTGTATCTTTGGTGAGCTGCAGGTTTTAACTTTTATGTGGGTTAAACATCGGTTTACCTTGGGAAAATGGGCGAGTTTTGACTTGTCGGACAGTTGATTGTTTTGCAAGCTGATAGTTGTGTGTGTTGGTTCAGCTAGCTTCTTGTTGATTTTCATGTTTATAATTTTTGGTGAAATGAGATGAGTTTCTTTGCCGATAAAACAAAAAGATACGTAACAAATCAAGTTATTTATTTTGCGGTTTATATTTTAAATAATGTACATAAAAATGCGTACGTTATTTACATACAGATTGAACAGTAAATCAATTTTTTATATATATGTACCGTTTGTATACATATGTGTAAGTATCTTACATACATAAACGATCAATCAAACTAATTTGTTCTTTTTGTTTAAACTTTTGGTAAGAGGGTTCACTACAAGAAAAGAGAGGGCAATAACCATTATACTATATTAATAGTTCATTATTAATAGTTCATGCTAATGAATAGTAATACAATAGTAAAGTTTTCATATTTCCAATTTTTGCCACATTTTTTTTATTAACTTTTTTTATTAACTTTTTTTTTTCATTTTGACCACCAAATTTTTTTTAAAGTTTTTTTTCTCATTTTGGCAACACAATGTTTTTTCACTTTTTGCTTAAGTTTTTGTTTTGACCACCAATTTTTTTTTAAGTTTTTTTTTTCTCATTTTGGCCACACAATGTTTTTTTACTTTTTGTTTAAGTTTTTTTCCTCCCTTTTGGCCACCAACTTTTTTATTAGGTTTTTTTTTCCCATTTTGGCTCCCGACATAATGCGTTTTTTTACCCGATTTCACACGGGTTTGGTTTTTGTTCGTTTATTATCTATATATTTAACGACCACGAAATGAATAGCTGTTTCACTCTAACGTACGCAGTCGGCTACCGACCATACCTACCGTGCGCCATCTCCACCATGTGCCGCGGACCGCGGGAGATTCCTGGCATTCTCCGCGTAGCAACTGCCACTTTTGTATTTTCTCATTGTCCACGGTTAGTCTCTATGCCTTTGTCGGTTACCAAAATCCGCATTAACATGTCATGCGAAAAACGCGATGAAAATTGATTTAGGTTTGATTTGGAATTTGAAATGTCGCAACGCTATGTCGTCACTTAATTATTTTTAAATCATATTGACGCCGACGCAACGCACGGCTGGATAAAAACCTAGTTATATTTACACTCTTTTCTTTTATGTTTGAATTTATTACCATTTAAATAAATAATAACTTAACTTTTTTTTTTTCACAATAATATATGCTCTTTGTTTGTATCCTTCACAAATGAGATTGCCAACATATATCGAATCTTCTACAACTAAGTTCACATACAAAAAGTCTCATATATTCTCCATGTTCTTACTTTTTATAACTAAAATCAAGTGTTATTTCTTAAATATGTCAAACTGATGTCGTATAACACGAGCTACTTATATTTACTAGCAGAGCCCACGTTGTGACGGTGCTGTATAATGTTTGGATATTGCGTTTGGTCAAATTTATGATTTTTGACCCGATTCGACCTGAAAATTCAAATTGAATTATATATAACTTGAATTTCTTTTATAAAAAGTACGTATATATAATTTTGTTTATTTAGCTCGATTCGAATTAAAAAATAAATCAAATTGTAATTTAAATAACCTGAATAACCCGAAAACAGTCGCGCTAAATATCCATATTTCACTTATTACTTTTACATGTTATATTATAGAGATTCAAACCAACTTATACTGGATCAAATTTATCCTCTATTATTTATTAAAAAAGAATATTACGCTGTTACCCGAAAGCATGAAGGGTAAAGTGCATTCTTGCTAGTTGTTTATTAATCTCCACATGCTAATTTCAAAAATTATATAAAAAACATGTGAGTTTGCGGTTAATTTATTGTAGATAAGACATAAAAATATATAGGGTTAACATTGTGAATAGTGTAATATTATACAAACTAATTTTTTGTTTTTTGTTTTTGCCTTTTTTCTAACCTTCAACTATTAATCATTTTTTTTAAAGATAAGCTTCATTAATCATTAATTTATTGTTTTTTTTGTCATTAATTAATAGAAATGAATAGTTGTATTAAATTTGTCTTGTCATTCTAATGAAATTACAATTATATCCTTATGCATAAACATGAAATGACAACTTTACCCGTACAGCACCCAGTATAGATAAGATCCCAATAACTCTTATAGACAACTTCTAGACGATTCAAGAACTTTATTTAAGATTCATGTTGATTACTTTACCCAAAAATTGAAAAAAGTTTTACACAATACACTCATTCTTAAATTCACCTAATTTTATTTTACAAAAGGTGTTTTAACCAATTAATCGGTTGTCACCGTTAGAATTAGAACTAACTCAATTCATTATATGGTGTGACACAAACCTAACTAGTTGAAAGTGACTTATATATGTATAATAGTTTTATAATTATTGCCATCCGATTGTACCAAAAAAAAGATAGATGGAATGATGCCTGAGATACACCAAAACCTTGTTTACTAGTAACATTTGATTTTTTTTTTCAAAGAAATCAGAATTACAAAGGAGTGTGGTGTTCTAAAATTCTTAACTGGTGCTAGACTTATCATTGGTATTTATAAAGTTACTTTTTTAATAAAATTTGTATATGTTATTGGAAAATGGCAAGTATCATGAATATTACTCTCATAACTATTATTCACCTACGAATTTATACATACAATGTATTCTCATAGTAAGTAATAGAGTGTATATATGGTTTGTAGTAGATTGTATTTAGTGTGGAGTTAGGAACTACCCTTGGACCTCATGCGTGAAGGAGTCTTGTGCGCACATATATTCGATGTAGCTTTATTTGGTATAAGAAGGTTGACGACGAGACTTTATACATTAAGAAGACTCGAATAAAACCCTTTTGGTGGAGTGGTAGAGAGAAAATTCTCTCTTAAGGTTGACGACGAGACTTTATACATTAAGAAGACTCGAATAAAACCCTTTTGGTGGAGTGGTAGAGAGAAAATTCTCTCTTAAGAAAAATTGGAAGTTCAAATCCAATGGGGTGCAAAAAATGGGTATACAAAATAGGGGAAGAAATAGCCGTTAAAAGAAAAGTAAATTTAGATTAAATGTTAATATAGATCTATAAAGAGTTAATTTATACACTACAATAAATTATCAATACACTATCAAAATATAAAATTCATTGAGATACTTTTCAATTAAAAAGAAAGAAAGAAAAATTTAGTTTCTATATATTATAACATACCATTGGTCCCATTTACGGTGTGCGCATATAATATATATATATGTGTGGCCCTTGGGGGCAAAAGTAAAGTTGCACTAGTTTTAACGTTATTTTACTAATTTCGTGAAAATAACGTTAAAAACGACGGACGGTTAATCATGATTCATGCATCATGTGGTGGCATGGATAGCCAAAAGACAAAGGGTACATGCACCGATCGGGTTTGTCCCGATTGCTAAGTGTTTTGTGTAACATCACACAAATTTTCTTTATATATATATATATATATATATATATAGAACTCCCTCGTTTATTCATCCGATTCATGTTTACAGTATCTTTACCATCCATTTTGTTAATTTTTTTGTTTAAATAAATGACGTATAATCAATATTAAATTGGATTGTATTAAATTCTGATTTAAAAACGTTAAAAAAAATGTTTGCCTGTGCCAGGATTCGAACCCGAGTCCCTGGCGGGCTAAACCTTAACCACACCACACAAACCACTACACCATTTGGTGTTTTGTGATGTTAATTAAAACCAATTAAACTTAAACCCTTTCAAGGTCCCTTAGTCAAACCTGAAAAGTCAAACGTAGTCTCCTAGTCAAGTCAAGTCAAGTCAAAGTGTTAGTAAATATGGTCTCCTAGTCAAGTCAAAGTGTTAGTAAATATGGTCTTCTAGTCAAGTCAAAGTTGTTCCTAAATTCTAGCCTAGTCAAAGTAGTCCCTAATTACAACTCCAAATTTTACACTATAAATACACTAGCCTACCATTCAACTCTTTATACCATTCAAAAAAAAAAAAAAAAATATTATTATCCCATCTCCCATATACTAAAGTTTTCATCCGTCATTATCTCCTCTAGCTAGTTTTGAGTTTTCCAATGCATTATTACTAAGTGTTTGCACGCTCAATAAAACGCACGAACTCATTATGCACCTAAGGTGAGTTTACATAGTCCCTTTTTCTGTTTTACATTTTGGGGTGAAACATGTTTAAACATTTTATACACTATCATTTACTCATTCTTACATTGTTGAAACTTGTGATTCAATTACACTATCATTTACTCATTCTATCATTTGACTGTAACAAAAAGACACAGTACAATCATTAACATTGATCAAGCCGTCTGTTTAGATTATAGCGCTATAGGTCTGACAAACCCATCCCCCCGCATAAATTCAGGGATGATCGATAAAAATTACACTTTTACTAACTTGCGAGTTAGGTCTCAGTCGACACAAGGTTTGATTGTACAAAAGACGCATTGTTACATGTCGGACTCATATTCTATCATTACTCATTATTATACTTCAACTATGATTGCTATACAACATATCGTTTTCAACTATATGCAAAACCTATGTATTCTCACCAACTATTTATAGTTGACCCCCATCTTTCCAACTCAACATGTTTCAGGTTTTACTTGCTATTGGAAGTTGTACAAGTCTTGGATCATATAGAAGCTTTAGACCTAGTTTATGTAAATCAAGTTTATGTATTTGTTAATTTGTATGTCAAATTGTAAATTGTTTAGTAATATACAACTTCCATTTAGTACCAGGAGCTGTTGAACAATCATCACTACGTGACACCTCGATGTTTTCGCCATCGGTTGGGGTGTTACATTTTGTGCCTTATGTCCAAGGCTTGATACCAAACCACATCGAGTCGGGGGTCTCACTGGAAGCAGCCTCTCTATTCTTAGGGGTAGAGGTAAGGCTGTCTACATCTTACCCTTCTCAGACCCCATCTTAGCTTTGTTATAGGTGGGATTAACTGAGTATGATGATGATATTATAACATACCATAAAATAGTTATTATCTTTACCAAACATACAATGGAATAGATTAATTACTTTCATTTCACGAACCAATGTTTATGGAATACAATTTAGAATTCAATGCCATCGCATTCTAAGAAGCTTAACCAAAATTTCATTTTATCATTTTAAAAAGGTTACACAAAAATAGAAAACTAAAAAAAATGTCACTATTACCTACAAAAATATCAAATATAATGAAAATAACTTATTCGCAAAATAATAAATACTATGTGAGTTGTCGTCACATAGTAAATTGTTTTGCCGTGAAACAAGTACTCATGGTATTACATGAAAGCAAAACCGATACATAATATAACATTACATAATATTTGGCTTTATACCAAGTGTAAATATACTCAAGTAAAAGTTAATACACGACTATAAATGTAAAGTCAAATATTTTATAGCTAGACAACATGATTCGAGTCATTCACTCATTTGTCTATAATATAACTATAGCAAGGTAAATTACTTTGTGAAAATAAAAAATTACAAATCTATAACTTCCGTCAAAGGAATCACTTATTATATTTTATTCGTAATTAAATTTAATCTTTTACAAAATGCGCGATTACCCCAAATGATATAGTACGGTACTACACTGTAAGATGTGTCGTCTATATCCAATAGGTGGAGAGTTCATATCGTGCAAGATACATGTACAACAGAATTCTTGTTTACCGTTAAAAAAATAAATAAAAATATTGACAATTTATTATAATAAATTAAAAATAGTTTATTTGTTTTGAGGGAATGAAAGTTGTCACCTTAGCTCTATATAAACAAGAAAGAAACAAAAAATAATATACAGATCAAGAAACAGTACGAAATTAATGGCTAAATGCATGAGAGAGTGTAGATCTTAATTAAGAGTTGGTCTATCATTTGGAGCGAGGATTTTGGCTACAAATTAGTTGCTCAATTCAGAAAGTAATTCCGTTCAAATAGTTACTTTAGATTTTGCCATCTTTTTTTTATTTTATTTTTTTTTCTATTTAATTTCATTTAATATTACACATTCTTGACCCATATTTAATACTTTCCTTGTTCTCTCATTGATTTTGATCTCAGATACTCAATCATATCTCCTTGTGGTGTATGATATTATGAATACATGTAATCCCCTTAATTGTTGCTTTATATTTTTAAAAGTTATGGAAATGGTGATCTTGTGTGATATGTAAGTTATTGATTGGTTTATGTGAGTTACCTTATTTGGGTTTGTCTTCATATTAATATTATTGTGATTTAGATGGCAGTAGTGATCCATGGCTCAAGAAGAACATACCACTAGGTGTAGTAATAATAATAATAATAATAGTAATAGTGGTGGTGGTCATAGGTCTTCATCTTCTAAGAAGTTGAAGCATAAGAAAGTGCCACAAAGAGGGATGGGAGTGGCTCAGCTTGAGAAGATTATATCTGAAGAGCATCAGAAGAAAGATGCAAGTGTTTCGATTGTTTCGCCGAGTAGTAGTTTTGTTCAAATTTGGCTAGTGTTGTTAAAAAAGTCCCTAGTTTTAGGCAGGCTGCAATGACCTCATCATCTATCCCACTGCCACCGCCTTTGCCGCCTAATCACCTTCCGTTGGTTGCGAAAACGGATGGTGTGAATGGTAATTCTGCGTCGAAAGGTATGAGTTTGATAGGTGTTGGTAATTGGTCTAGATTATGGAGTGATGGTGAGTATAAGTTTGAAGGGGACCACACTAGATACAATGCACCTGCATCATTTCTGGGAAATCTTGGTGGTTTGCCTTACGAATCCAGCTCGTCGATTTGGCCTCCTCCCCCTAATCTAATGCTGCAAAGATCACATCACTTGCAACAACCTTGTTCGTCATCGATGGTAAACTTTTGATGTTTATTGTTTTTTGTTCTTTTTGTGTGTTATATTGGGTATGTAATGAAGTGTTTAACTATTTTGCAGGTGAATGTATCAGCAAACACTTCGTCGTCATGTACGTCGTCTGTAATGAATTTTCAGATTGAGCCCCCTTCAAACCAAAGCTATTGTGGCAACAACTTCCAACCATTGTGGCCTGATGAAGAGAAGGTGTTGTTGCTCTTTTCTTTTAACCCTTTTCAACTATATGTACAAGGGCGCAACTCTTAAGGGGCGCCCCCCCCCCCCCCCCGAATTTTCGCTCAGAAGTTACGATTATATAATATTTGTATAGAAATTTTTTGGTATATACGGTTTTTGACCCCCCAAAACTAGTGATTTTCGACCCCTGAAGTTTCGGGTCAAGCTTCGCCACTGTATATGTATATGTTTCATACTTTCATACCTTTGTGTTGAATTTAATATGAAAATCTATCATAAAGTCATGATTATTCATTGATGTGTCGAAAAGCTAATGTACATTTTTGCATGGTTTATTGCAGATGGTTGGCATGAAAAGGCCATACCCCTTTTCGTTGGAAGATATGCCAATTCCGTCTTTTCACTGCAAATTTCCTTCCGCGTATGTCTCTTCCATCACAAGATCAGATGAATATGCGTCTTGTAGCAATGGAGGCGGCGGCACTACTAGCATAGAGCCTGCACATCCAACTTTCAGGTGAATAAAACTTTAGATATTAGCAATGGGTTGGGCCAAAATTTCGAGCCTTTTTAAATTTTTGTTTATGGTTTGTATTTTGGGACACCATTGCAGAGAAAACGGTTCAAGCTCAGGTGCCATATCTAATGTAATAACAAAGCAATTCATTGATGAAAACCAGATTCTAACCAGAGATTTTCTTAAGTTAGCCCCTCCTCAAACATCCCAATCGCGTTCAAGCTCGAAAGAAAATTTTCATCTTTCACCTTGTACAAAAGAACAGCCTCACTTTGAGAGACTACCACTTCAAAAGGTTAGATTTTTTTTTTTTTTTTTTTTTTTTTTTTTTTTTTTTAGCAATTTTATCTCTTTATACTTATTTTGCATCCATAAGGTTGCTAATGTTTTCATATTTTTCCTTTAGGACCAATCGAAAGATCCGAACCATTTGTCTGGAAGAAACGGGTCAAACCTGCAGCCTTTTCTTAGTTTCTTTCCAGCTGCAAAAACACCCATGGCGCAGCCTGGAAACAGCAACGGCGAGGCAGGGGAAAGCGTTGATCTGAATTTGAAGCTGTAGAAGGTTCTCCTTATTTCATGATGTCTTATTTATTTATGTAGCTCTTTTTTCATCCTAGAAATATGACCCTAAATAAAACCTTAATTAAGTGTCCCTTATCTTTATTTTTGAATGCTGTTTAGTTTACTTTGGGACAAGTTTAAGATGTATATGAAAAAAACATCAGCCAAACATATTATAGATATGTTGATCATGATTCATGAACGAATCGAACCAATGTAGATTCTTACAATTTAAGTGTAGATTCAGTTTCAACCCAAACCAATGCACAAAAGTTGGCCTGGACCAGACCACCATATGCAGTTTAATATTATGTTCTTAAGTTTTAAAAAATATATTTCAATTTCACTTTAGAAAATCCTAGTTGAATTCGGTCCAGTTTAGGACCGAATTAGCTCTAAACCAGTACTAGACCGGTTTAGACCAATGTGGTCCGACGAACACCCTTAGTTGGTGAGGGATTTAGTGATCACAATAACTCGGTGAGAGGACGTAGGGCACCACCGTAACAAACTTATGCATGTGGTGGTTTCGTCATATCGGTCTACATCACTCTTGTCTTTACATATGTGGATATTGAGATCTTATCTTCCACATTGTGATTCTAGATTGATGATGAAACTATTGACCCACCACCAATAACACAAAAGAGAGGAATTATTGTATGATGACAGCAGGATATCTTACCACTTGATTTGTTGTACATCCAAAATTGGCTTAACTTTTTGTCCCAAATTAGTATCAATGTCACAATGGTAATTTACTTCAATATGGTATTTCATGCATTTATAGAAAAGAATCAACAAACAAAGACAATTTATGGATGTAACTTTAATATATATAACAACTGTAAGAACAAGTGGACCACACATTCTAAATGTAAAATGTGGTCCAGATTAGTCTTATACAGTTTTACTTGTGTTCATATTCTGACTGAAACTTAACATTGTGTTTATTTTAAACTAAAATGACATAAAAAAGTGTTGTCTCTATGACCAGCCGTAAACGTTGTCAAGAACATATACGAGTACTAGGGAGAATGGGTAGAGCGAGAAAGCCACGAACGAAGTCCATAGAGGAAAAGTGGTTCGACAACTGCCAAACACACCCATAACAATGCAAACTATAAGTATCACCAAAACTTCTGATGAAAAATCCCATGTCAGTCCTCTAACATATACAAGTGCTAAGAACACTGATAAGCATAGTACGTTGTTCATCGTTACTGCTCCATATAACTGCACAGAAACAAAATGTTAACACAGACTAGTTTTTTTTTTTTTTTTTTTTTTTTTTTTTTTTTTTTTTTTTTTTTAACATATGTAAACTACAACAAGAAACATGTAACAGACCTCGGAAAATGTTAGAGATGCAGATCTTTGTTTTTTGCGAGTGGCAAAGATGATAGCCGATACTGCTTCACTGGAGTTTGTTGCTAGTGGTAATACCATGAATGAAATGAAGAAAGACGCGATGCCTGTTGCAGCTGAAAAGTTATCAACAGCATCTACCAACGGGTCAGCAAATACAGCCGCTATAACAGTGCCAAGTAACAACAATAACACCGCCTTAATGGTGGTTGTACGAGGGTCATCCATCCCTTCCTCCTCTTCTTCATCGTCATGAGTTTGATATCCCAAAAGATCGTGTTCTTTCTTCGTCTCCTATAAAATAAATAAATTATTGAACATTTATAAAAAAAAAAAAAAAAAAAAAAAAAACCCTTAGGTATGATAACCTTAAGAACCCATAACTCGAAACTCACAGGATCCACAAATACCCTGCTAACCAATACGACCAGTTAAAACGTCGTTTGTTTGCGCTATGCAGGTGAAACATACCTCATAGTAGTCATGAACATATTTCAATGAGTCAGGACCAGCAAGAGAAGTAGTCTTTTTAAAAACCTTTCGCCTCGTCAAGCCATCTACCGATCCCAGTGACAAATTCATCAAACTCAACTTCATTGTTTTCAGATGTATCAAAATCTTTCATAACTTTATTCACAGCATCATCTTCATTCAAATTTATCTCATACAACTGCATTCCCACAACCAATGCCCTTAGTTCCGGAACTGAAAGGCTTCCGTCTTGATTAACATCAATCGAGTTAAACAGCCTGTCACAACAACCATAAATCAGACCACATTATAAACATTAGAGGTGGTCAAACGGGTCGAATTGGGTGTAAAACTAACCTGAGTAGAACTTCTCGGTTAGGTTCACCATTGCTATCAACGAGTCTTCCTAGCGCACGCTTTTTCAAGTACTTTAGAATCCTAGATCGAACGTGCTTGTGTTTTGCAAAATCAAGGTGTCGTTTCTGCAATGTCGGTTGATAAACCTGCAAAACCGTTGAAGAATGTTATCGATTCTTCATGCTCTCAAGAACATGTATGGTGTATGCATCCATAATGTTACCTGATAAAGGCAGTATGCAATTAGAAGAGAAACCGATATGACTAAGGCTACTAAAACTGCAGTGTGTCTTCCCGAATTCGAATGGAGAATTTGTGGAAGTTGAACAACTATAAAAGGAAGCACAGATATAGCCATTATTATAGCTGAATAACTTGTCCAAATATCAGTACTCACACCAGATCCTGCACCACATTACAATAAAAAACAACATGTATTATTTATCTGGTTTTTCTCTTTCAATTTTTTTTTTTTTTTTTTTTTTTTTTTTTTTTTTTTTTTTTTTTTTTTGTATCAATGTTGTAAAGGGAGTGAAACTGACCTTTTAAACTGAACCCTTTTGTATCTTTGTTATCTTGAGCCACTGAGTTTTGTAGATCACACTTGCCGACGACTATACAGGTTCCCCATATGCTTGTAAGAAGCATGACAGTTGAACCGGCCAGCAGCCCCATTCCGACGAAGACTTGGTCTTGGGCAGTTTCCTTGCTTCCTGATAGTCCAGATACTACAACCAAATATAAGCAGTTAAAGCCTGCAGGAACCATTGTTGGTATATGGGTTCATGGACAGTGGCGGATCTTGAACGTTAGACAAGGGGGCCGAAATCACGGCTTGGCGTGGGTCCGGGGGCAGCGCCCCTGGGAGGGGGGCCCAGGGGCGGCAGCCCCTGGCGGGGTCCAAGGGGCAGAGCCCCTGGCTGGGGTAGAGCTGATAATGGTTAAATTGCTTCATTAAAAATGCATTAGAAATTTAATTTTCAATAAATTGGCAATTAATTTGGGGTTGGAAAATTTGGTATGATAATCAATAATAAACAAAGAATAATCCATAATACATTGAGTTAAATGTTTAGTATTTGGGCTTTAGGAGTTAACTAAAAATTGGGTTAAATGTTTAGTAGGCTAGAGTCAATCATTAATAAACAAAGAAGAATCCATAATACATTGAGTTAAATGTTTAGTGTTTGGGCTTTAGGAGTTAACTAAAACATTGGGTTAAATGTTTAGTAGGCTACAATATAGACTAATCACTAAATAAATTAAACGAGTGATAATGGTTATTGAACCTAAACGTTTTTTTTTTAATTAGGGTGGGCCGGATTCAAAAAACCAGGGGGCGGACTCAATACATAAACTTTTTTCGGAAAAAAAAATCCGAAAATTAGTGCTTTTGGGCGAAAAAACGGGGGGGGGGGGGGGGGGGGGGGGGGGGGGGGTGGGGGGGCGAGGCCCGGGCTGGTCCATACAAAGAACCGCCCTGTTCATGGATATGGGCTGAAGCGTGAAGGAAGGCTCAAACCATGACAGATAGGTTCAGGTTAAACAATGATTCACTCAAACTAGGCTGCAAACAAGCTGAGGTGAGTTAGATCATGGACAGGCTTGAGCTTAACTCGTTAGGCTAAGCTCGAAAAACAATCTAATAACGCGATAGGTTTTATTGACTAAAACTTGAGTTCAATGTGTTGATTATTGTCCAAATTAAAACTAGGGATGCTAAATAGGCCATGTTTGTGTATTAGTGGGCAAACTGAACCCTGCATAGACATGAACATTTGACTCGAATGTGAACCACACAAATATTCATAGGCCCATTTTACCCATACTTTTTTTTTTTTTTTTAATTTAAGCATTTGAAATAATAATTTAAATATAAATGGGTTTAAACGGTCAACCACAAGCCCAACCCATTTGGCTAAACACGTTCAGCCCAAAACTAACCCAAAACCATTAGAAACTTAGAATTTTTCGTGTTAATGGTCGTGTTCTATTGGTGTGCCATGCTGTATTTTTTGTGTCGCGTTAAATGAAGGTATGATCATTTACCTAGAATAAGCATAGCATCAGGAAGTGCACCAAGGGCCGGAAGGCATAGGCCTCCAACAAGACCAGGTCCTAGAATTTGCAACAACAGTTCACTACCCGCGGATAGGTAAGTCGCAGCTAGGTACATAAGGTAACCATAGACGATAATGAGGAACAGGTTTCCAAATGCAGTGGTGGTGCATGGCATGAATCCATATGTTTGTTCACACTCTTGTGGTGATGATATGTAGAAAGGGTTGAGACGGAGTATACCTCCGTCCCCATCATTAACACCATCGGATACAGAAGGTGAAGTGGTGGTTATGAAGCGGGCAGCCGCGGCGACGGTGAAGAGGGAGAGGATGGTGATCAAAGTAATGTATTTGTTGTTGTTGTTAGCCATGTGGGCTGGGATTAAGGTTTGGTTTATGGTTAAAGATTAAAGATTGAAAGGCTAAGGTGTATTTATATGTTTGTTTGCATGGTGAATTGTTTTAAAAAAATAACTTATGATATTCTCATTTTTGGCTTCTTTGGTAGGACAAGTAATGTTGTGTACAACCAAAATCCAAAAGGGGGCATAATTCCTTTATTTTTTTTAAGTTTATGAGAACAAGAATATACAATTAGTTATTCCATACTTATCACTCTATTCATGCCTTTTTCTCATATCTAAAATTACTTGTTAAAGAGTTGTATATAGTGTTTTAATTATGGTTTTTTGATTAATTTATTTATACTTAATGAAAATACTAAATTAAAAGAAAGAAAGAATGAGTTAATTCTGTCTCTTAACTTCTTTTCCTCTCTACCATCTCTATTTGATTTTACATTTATGTAAAAAAAAAAATCCTATTCTTTCAATAACAAATGATGAGATAACCTAGAGAATGGACCTAAGCCCAATAGACAAGGCCCAATTTCAGTAAGTCCAAGAATAGGCTAGCCCATCAGGGCTTAAGACAAAGAGTTAAGGTAAGCCCAATTTCAGTCAATGCATAATAGATTCTTGTACTGGACCCAACTTAGCCATGGAAAAAAATGTAGGCTTAACCATGGCCTAAATGTTTTTAAATATATGAATGGGTTCTAAATTTTGGTTTGGTTTGGTTATCAATTGTTAGTTAGGTTCATCTTTATCAGTTTGGTTCAATTATTTTGGTTACGGGTATTTTCGATATCGGTACTTTCGGTACCAATACCATATAGAGGGAACATTTTGTAACAAGTACCGGTACCGTACCGACATATTCGGTACCCGCTTATCCGAAAATTAGGTATCGCTATTTTTGGTATGGGTACTGGTATCTCATCCTAGTCAACAGTCCTACTGGACACATGAGTAGTGTCTAAGGTTTTATTTTTTATAACTAAAATGTTATTCTAGTTATTTTGTATAATTTAATTAAAACTTTAACGGTAGTTAGTGCTAGGCTACAAATTAATAAACAACCATTGCAAGGTGTGTTAATAGATCTTCAAGAAGAGTTTTCGTAAAGGTCTCAATAAAAATGTATAATATTTTTCTTCTTGGTTCATATTTGATCACTTTTAAAACATGGATGATGAGCACAAAATGCAACTCAAAACTAAAGAAATTTACACTTCACATTCAAATTACACAGAATGAGGGTTGGGGTGGGGTGGTCAACCAAACATGCTATTAGTATTAGTGGCCAAACAGTGAGAAATACTAGCCAGCAACTACCTGGTTTTAGATTCTGAGTTGCAGTATTGAACCTATGACCAGCCGAAAACATAGTCGAGAACATAAACAAGAACAAGGGATAACGGATAGAGGATAAACGCAATGAAAGATGTCCAAAGAGGGAATGTCGTACGTAAACTGCCAAAAACGCCCATCACAATGCAAACAATCACAATGACGAGCACTTCTGATGAAAAATCCCATGTCAATCCTCGTGCATAAACAAGTGCCAAGAAAACCGATAAACATAGTACATTATTCATCGTTGCTGCCCCGTATAACTGCAAGGAAGGAACACACTAATAAGATATAATCTTGTCTCATTTGTCTAAGTGTATTAATGGATTAAAACAAGGGGTGACAAGTTTCTAACACAGTCCAAACTACCAGGTTTTGGGTTGTCATATCTAACGCTTTCTATAAATGGGCCATGTTTAGCTGACATGCTTAACCTATGTACGTAAATGACCCGCCAACCCGTTCACAACCAATTTAAGACTTTTACAACTTGAATACAATTTATTACCCGCCAACCCATCAATTAGATAAACTGATTAAACGTGTTGTGTTTGGGTTACACGATTTATGTGTCCATGTGTTCGGGTCAGGGTTGATGTCTTTGACAGTTGATTTGACTTTTAGCCAAAAAAAATACCCAATTTTAACCCGAATCCAGTTTTACCCGTTACCCTAACATACAAAAAAATCAAAGAAAGTCGAACCTCTGAAAAAGTTAAAGAAGCGGATCTTTGCTTTTTACGGGAAGCAAAGATGATCGCTGACACTGATTCACTAGAGTTGGTTGCTAATGGCAAGGCGATGAATGAGATGAAGAAAGACGGGATACTAGTAGCCGTGGAGAAACCATCTACAGCATCTACTAAAGGATCAGCAAATACAGCAGCAATAAGTGTGCCCAGTAACAATAATAGCACTGCTTTCGCCGTCGTCCTACGTGGGTCATCTACCCTATTCTCTTCATCATCACCACCTTCATCTCCCAAAAGGTAGTGTTGTCTCTTTGTTTCCTGCATATGCAAGAAGTGTTAAAAAGGTCATGTTCACAGGTCAAACTTAGACTAAGATCAAACCCTCGAATTCCGTGTTAGAAACTAATACATAAAAACATACCTCATGATAGTCATGAATATAGTCAGAACCAGCAATAGAACTTAGTTTGGTCCTTCTGGCCTCCTCAAGCCAATTTGCGATTCCAGTTACAAACTCTTGAAAATCTACTTCCTCGTCTCCAGAAGTGTCGAATTCTTTCATAACTCTATCAATCGCATCATCTTCGTTTAAATTTATAGCATTTAATTGCATTCCTACAACTAGAGCTCTTAGTTCCACCAGTGAAAGCTGTCCATCTCCATTCACGTCAACCGAGTTGAATAGTCTGCCAAAGATAATGTTAAAAAGTTATTTACTTGCTTGGGAGGCGTTTAGATCCCATAAGCCAACACGCGAGGCACTGCTCTATTTACATTTCATAACATATTCATCCTTTACTTGCAGACCCCAACTTTGACCCAGAAGTACATGAGGCACTGCCTCAAGCCCCTAAGACGTTTTGCAGCTTGGGAGGCGTTTAGGTGACCCTTTTAAAACCAAGTTTACTTGATCTAAATATTTACACGAAATAGTAAAATATATTGTAATGCGGCTTACTTGTATAGAACATCTTGGTCAAGTTGGTCTTGATCGTTTAAAAGTCTTCCAAGTGAATTTGTTTTCAAGTACCGAAGAATTCCAGACCGAACGTGTTTATGCTTTGCGAAAGCAATGCGCCTCCTCTGTAAGTTAGGTTGATAAACCTGCAAAAGATATTCTCAACTGAAGTCAAATAATCATTGCGTGATTGACTAACATATACCTAAAGAACTATATCACTGATCTTGCTGATTGATTACGCATATATACCTGATAAACGCAGTACACAATTAGAAGAGAAACGGAAACTATAAGACCAATTAACACCGCTAAGTGTCTTCCAGAAGTTGAATGGAAGATTTGCGGGAATTGCACGACTATAAAAGGAAGCACTGATACAGCCATGATCATTGCAGAATAGCTGGTCCAAATATCAGTACTCACACCAGAGCCTGCAGCAGAACAGATTATCAGCCAAACAGGTACAACATCTTCCAAGTTTTTTTTTTTTTTTTTTTTTTTTTAAATTATGGGACCGACCAATATCCTGCTAACCAGTAAGATAAGGTAAAACGCAGTTTGCACTAGGCAGGTGACCTTCAAGACAGAAAAACAGTGGAAACTAAATTCGAACCTAATATCTTCCAACTTGTAAAACATATTGGCTCAAACTTCAAGTATCCAGATCGCGACATTGCGATCATTTACATATTTTTTGGATATAAATGGTAAGGAGGGAGGGAAGTACCTACTAAGTTGAATCCTTTAGTGTCTTGGTTATCTATAGCAATTGAGTCTTGTATATCACATTTGCCTATGATGATACATGCTCCCCATATAACAGTTAGAAGCATGACTGTTGAACCAGCTAATAAGCCCATGCCAACAGAGACTTGGTCTTGAGCTGTTTCTGGGCTTCCAGATAACCCAGACACTATAAACAAATAGGTCAGATAAAAATATTAAGTTGCTATACAACAAATGTTAAATAATTTAAAACTTCTGTATAGTCTCTAAAGTCAAAAACAAATAGATAAAGTTTTACTTTCTTTTCTAATTTAGTATTGAGCAATTTATGACAATGATCTATAGATCAGGTGGTGGAAAGATTTGAGTTCTCCGTAGGAGACCCAGGTTTGATCCCCATCTGCATCAAATGGTGACTGGTGAGGCATTAGTGGGCAATGATGGTGACAAACCCACCGAGGGGGTTCAATCCTGAGCATCACCCTGGTTTTCATCTGGCTGATACTCTAGCGAGGTAAATCGTGTGGAGACAGTACAGTTTCTGGGTGAGCGCCACCAAGGCCGATGCCAGCCCGGGCCTGATAGAACATGGTCTGGCCGGCCTTGGCAGGTTGTCGATTCGCATGGATCGGCGGTGTGACATTGGGTCACTCATATGAAAGTCACCATTCAAAAAAAAGTATTGAGCAATTTATATAGACATTTGTAATAATATCATTATAAATAACATAACTTTAATTGTGTTTAATATTATAAAAGTAACGTTTGTACTTTTTTTGTTTTATTCATCTGTGATTTCCTCACTCATCAAAGAATAAATAAACACGCCTCTGTTATAAAATGAAGAAAAGTAAATGCATAAACAGTAACAAGTTTGAGAACAATTAGACCCAATAATTATAACCCATTTATCTAAACAAATCAGTTAATTTGAGTAAAGAAAATTGGTTATCGGTTTATTTGGTTCTATTAAGATTATGCTAACTGGTAAATTTTGGTCTTTGCAAATTATTCTACTGATTTAGGCTGCTGTTATAAAACTCGTTAAGTAAAATTAGTCCAAATGTGTGAACACGACCCAATACCATTTCAAGATGACCCATGCCAAATTGACACTTTTTAAAACAATCCACTTGACCCGAACACATTTTAATAAAAAGAAAACGTTACTGACCCGTTACTCAACCCGCCCATTTTACAAGGGGTAAAGTCAAATAACCAAAAACTGAAATTACAGTCAAACAAAAGAAAGAACAAAATATAAAATAAAGAACAAAGCCAAAAAGATAAAGCGTAAATATATATAAAGATTACATGTCAAATAAGATATGCATAAACTAAATGACACTTGTTCAAAAGTATGGCATTCATTTATTATTCAGTAGGTTAGTAGTTAAGAGTACAACCGAATATCACGACTAAAGTAACCGAATCTCACCATCATCCATCAAAGTAAGGTATCAAATTTCTTTATCATCCTTTATGCTTTAATTCTAACTCAACCAGATATAAATGAAATACCTAACTTAACTAACAAAATCACCTACTCAGCCGCTCATGCAAATGCATAGTAATGTTATGACCTCATGATCTATGAATGTAATTTAGAAAAAAAAAAAAAAAAAAACATTTCCTTTTGCTAATCTATATAGGGTTTATAGTGGACAACTTATTGCCTGTCTATCTTCTATTTCGACATAAGACAATAAAGGGTTTATAGTGGACAACTAATTAGGGTTGTTTGGTAAGGCTCTTAATGAGCCTCTGAATCATTCAGCGCTAAATGATTCAGCATTCAGCTCATTCAGCGCGTTTGTTTCAGCATCTGAATGAAATGGTTAAAGCTGAATCATTAAGACTTGGAATGTTGCTGAACCATTAATCACAGAATGAATTCATTTTTAAACTCCCTCTACCAATGTGAGACAAAAAGATTAACAATTTAAAGGTCCAACAAAACAACACTTAATGATTCAGCACTTAACCATTCAGATCCTCTTAACCATTCAGACTTCTTAATAATTCAACACTTAATCAAATCCGTGACAACAATAACACAAATTCAACAACAATCCCGCTAGAGATGAGCTAATGGTACCAATTCCTAATATCAAACTGGTACCGGATTTACCATACAGAATCATTATAGTACTTTCATTTCAGTACAGTACCGATTTTTACTTTCAAATATACCCAATTATGACAATTTTCAGACCGGTAGTTTCGGTACAGGTAAACAAAACCATAAACATTAAAAAAGTAAAACTCTGTACCAAGAATCAGCATAGCGTCAGGAAGAGCTCCAAGAATCGGAAGAAACAAGCCACCAACGATACCTGGGCCTAAAATCTCCAGCATTAGCTCACTACCAGACGACAGAAAAGTAGCAGCAAGAAACATAAGGTAACCATAGACTAAAATAAGAAAAAGATTTCCTAAAACAGTCGTGTTGCAAGGCAAGAACCCGTATGTCTGCTCGCATGACTGTAATTCGTTCGTTAATGATAATGGGTTGAAAGGGAGTGTACTGCCGTCAGTAATGAGGCGACCGGTGGCTGTCACGGTTAAGGAGACGAAGATGGTGAGGAGGGTTAGAGAGTTGTGAGACATGTCGTTGGTTAATGGTTTAGTGTGAGTGTGTGTGTGTTTATAGTGATGGTGTTATGGTGATGTGGTGTGATGAACGAGTAAGAAGCGCGTAAAGATGGAAATTGGTTTAGTGAAGACGATTGGTGTTCTTTTTTTCATAAACGGTTTGAAAATAATGCACCGTGTTTGTCTTTATACTTTATGTAAAGCCTTGTCCTAACGTTTTTGGATAATATTTGTACGGTTCATTACTATATGTTAGTATTCGGTAGGATGGAATGGAAGAAGGAATGAAATGGATCATTACGAGTTAATGAAAAATAGTGTGTTTAGTTGGTTAAAGTAATAGAATCACCCATTCATCAAGGCATTTCATTCCCTCAAAACCATTTCATCCACCCCTCATGTTTTTTTTTTCATTCCACCTCTCATTCACCTTTTACTAAAAACACCATAACCCACCACCCACCATCATCACCATCCACCATCGCTGCCGCCACCGCCCACCATCGTCGCCCATCACCGTTGCCACCACCACCCACCACCGTCGTCACCACTCACCACCGTCGTCGTCATCGTCGCCACCACCGCCACCTACTACCTTCACCCACCTACTACCTTCACCCACCTACTACCACCGCCACCCACTACCTTCACCAACCCACACCCGTCGCCACCCACCACGGTCACCCACCCACCACCGCCGCCACCGTCACCCACCGAACGCCACCCACCCACCGCCGCCTCCACTAACTGCCATTGTCACTCACCACAATTTCTTTTACCCACCACTACCGCTGCCACCCACCACCGCCACTACTCACCATCGTCACCCACCCACCATCACCTCCATCTACCTCCCACCCATCGCTAACGCTGCCACCACCCACCATCGTTGTCGCCACCACCCTCCACCGCCGTCACCACCACCACCACGCTACCGCCACACACTGCCACTAACTACCACCCACCACCGTCACTACTCACCATCGTCGCCCACCCACAATCACGGCCATCCACCTTCCACCGTCGCCACCACCGCTGCCGCCACCCACCACCGTCGCTACCGCCACATATCACCACCCACCATAACCAGTCACCGCCGATTTTACTCCTTCGTCTTTTCCTGCCTATCCAACAACACAAAGTAGTGTTTTGTTTCATTCCCACATGGCAACCAAACAAGACATGGAAAGGTAATGATCCATTCCATTTCCTTGTCCATTCCATTACCTCGTCCATTCCATTCCCTCATCCATTCCATTACCCCATACCAAACAGACCCTAGGGGTGTTCATAGTTCGGTTTCAAACTGCGAAATCATTTAAACCGGTTACTGGTTTAGTTTCATGGTCGGTTATTTTACTTATCCTTCGATCGGTCGGTTTCAATATTTTCAAACCGTCAGAGGCGAAGCATGCCCATCGATTTTTGGCGCAGTGGTAAAATTTTGCGATTTTCGTGGGTAAATTGAGTTCAGGTTGATTCCGGCCCCGATTTGCCACTACCTATTGAAAAAAATTGAGTTCGGCCCCCACCGTTTGGAGAACCAAACTTCGCCACTGCAAACCGTAACTAACGGTTTAGTTTACGGTTTATACTGAAAACCAACTGTATAAAACCGGACCGGACCGTAAAAATTTATTCTAGTATTTTTAATATTTCATATTATATATAGACATTAATAAAAATAAATCTACTATAACTTATAAGTAATTTAATGTAAAACAAAAGTATGAAAAGTCCATTTCACATTATATGAGTTTTTCTGTTTTTCTAATTTCTCAATTTTCAACCACAGCTTACATATATGTATCGACTAGTGTGATTGCCCGCGCGTTGCAGCGGGAGCGTCTGTTTACACAACCCTGATCCATGTTATAAATTATTGACCGAACATTGAAATTGTCAAATCTGTACCGTTATCTTAAAGTTTCAAACCATATAGATTGTCGGCTTACCATGAATAGATCATTGTAAGTCAATACTTTAATTCACTTAAATTAATATAGCTAGCAAGCCTATTGGTATGAAATCATTAAATTTATGTCAAGAGAAACAATAGATGAAAACACCCCATCTTACAAGTACATTAGGTTGAATAAAATTTCATGGACGTCTTTTTAGGTAAACACCAGTCTTTTTCACTATCATTGGCAAACTATTCCAATAGAGCATTCACCAATCGATACATTTGATCCAAAATTTTTGTTTTCTCTTTCGGTTAATCAAGCAAAAGTGCGGGCACTTCAATTATTAGTACTGCTTTTTGCCCATCAAAATTTTCTATCGGTTGTACTTTGTCCTTTTGTTGTCCTACATTACATGTAGAAAAAAAAACATTATAATTATTCCAATATTCAAACCATGATAGTCATTAATTGCTATATCTGAAAACAATATTTGTAAAGTGGTCATGATATATGTAGATGTACAATTTTTACAAAGTGGTCAATCTTAGGAATGACAAAGATGTTCCAAAATAGTGTTCTCCAGCTACATTTCTTATTTCTTTTTATAGTGGCTAGTTGGAAGAACGACGTGTAGGTGGTGAGGTCATGGTCGTGTCGCTGGCAATGGGTAGGTGGGGGTGATGGGTGGCAATCACTCAAATCTGGTAATTTAAACTGGCATTCACACAAAATCCACTAATTTAAATTTGTAAATTTAAGTGAAACCAACCAACACATAATGCAAATTAGGGATGTTGTCGCATAGATCAATGCTTCATTGCTTTCTAGCATAAGTAATGTAACAAGCAACTTTAATTATAACTCTAATATTATAGAATTCATATTTACTAGTTTGGACATAATTAATGACTTGCCTATGCATGATTAACGAATAACCTAAACATTTTGATTTTTTTTCCTGTATGAACAAACCCCACAAAAATTAGTCGTTTTTTTTCTCCATTTTTTTATATAGCACTATGGTACTCATTGGAAAGATAATAAAACGCTCGTTAATTTGGTGTAATTTTTTTCTTTAAAAAATCTCGTATATAAAAAATATTAACATTTAAAAATTATTCGATGAAACATAAAAGAGAAAAATTCAATTTTGTTTATAAATTCTTTTTTTTTTAAAATAACTGAATGTAACATGACATTTTAATTGTTTTTTGATTATTTTTATTGGTGTCACATGTGATCCTACATGACACTCTTGAATAACCTCTTTAAGTACCATGTAGGATATAAACCTTTGGAATATATATATATATATATATATATATATATATAGGGGATGATCAAATGAGAAGAAACTTATTTTGTGAACAAAAAGAAAAAATGAAACATTAAATACTTTAACTCTTATTAAATTAATTATTATCTCTTTAATTAATTAGTCATTAACACTTTATCCTACACATTATCAAATTTTGTCCAACACATACCAAAATTCATCCTACACATATCGAAATCATCACACATTTATCCTACACATATCAAGATTATAATATGCTAATCCTACATATATAGAAATTCAACCTACATTTGTCCTACACATATCGAAATTATCCTTCATGGTAAATTAGGATTGATATGAAAGAATATATTTTGAAATTGAATTATTGTTTCATTAATTTAACTAGTTTAGGGGAGTTACAAAAAAAAATCATTTATTTAACATTAAATACAATTATTATATGGATGATTCTTATTGGTTTAAATTTGTTCTTTTTCTTCTTAAAATACTTTTTCTTTTCATTTGAACTTTCCACTATATATATATAATATAGGTAGAGGATCCGGTAGGAAAACTGTTTTGTGTAGTAAGTGTAGGAAGTGTTTTCAACCGTTGGATCAAATCTGATTAAATCTTTAAATGAATGGCATTATAGACTTTTTATTCATTTTATTAATTATCATTGACCCACTAATTTAGCATTTAAAATCTAGATATTTATGAAATTTAATCATCCTAAAATAACTAATTCTTCTTTATTTTCATAACAATCATAAGATATTCACATCAAATAATTTGATCAAATACCCAAAAACTTGTTCGATTCTTAAGACTACCTGTCAACAGTGTTTTATAACACGCATTTTCAACAAACGAAATCAGTAGTGTTTTAAGACTATATGGACAGTGTTTTATAACAAATTATATATATGGATAGTGTTTTAAGACTACCTGTCAACAGTGTTTTATAACACGTATTTTCAACAAATGTAAACAGTAGTGTTTTAAAACAGACAAGCATAAAATATATGAAAATAAGAAAGCAAAAACTGTAGTGTCATACATTTTACATATCTACTAGCGAGTTTTTTTCCTTGTGTAGTGTTTTTAACAGCTCGAATCTGTAAAACAAGACAACAATAATGAGGTTTATAGGAGGAAGCCACCGATTAGTAAGGAGAAAGAAGCACCGATTAAAGACCTGGTTGTATATTGATGAAAATGGTAGGAGGAAGCCTGCTATTTTAAGAATGTAGAAAGATGAAGAAGGTGAGTTATTATGAGTGAGAAACAAACGTTAATTAAGGAAGTGCTTAAAGATCAAATACAAGAAATTGACTTTCATGCCCTCTTTTAAAACATTTTTGGACCATCCTACCCTTGATTATTAAACTATAATTAGTATAATCTTAAGTAACCAAAACTTTTAATCTAAACCATCGATTTCTAGATCAAATGGTTGAAAACACTTCCTACACAAAACTATTTTCCTACAGGAACCTTACCCTATATATATATATATATATATTATATATATATATATATATATATATAAGGGGTGGATATTTTGAAAACCCACTCGAGTTAAGAAAACTCCGAAAACCCGTCAAAAAACCATCTAAAATTTTTTTTTTTTTTTGAAAAAAATACACAAGGTAACATACATGTTTTTAAGCGTTTTGGGCCAAAAAAATAAAAAAAGCGTCGAACGAATATTTTTAAAAAAAATAAACAACGCAAACTTTGTAACAGCGCTGTTAACATATGTTTTCTGCTTTTTAACATATGTTACAGCGCTGTTAACATATGTTTTCTGCCTTTTAACATATGTTAACATCGCTGTTACAAAGTTTGCGTTGTTTATTTTTTTTAAAAATATTCGTTCGACGCTTTTTTTTTATTTTTTTGGCCCAAAACGCTTAAAAACATGTATGTTACCTTGTGTATTTTTTTCAAAAAAAAAAAAAAAAAACTTTTTTAGATGGTTTTTTTACGGGTTTTCAGAGTTTTCTTAACTCGAGTGGGTTTTCAATTTATACTTTCCCTATATATATATATATATATATATATATATATATATATATATATATATATATATATTAGAACATTGAAAAGGGTAAATGAGGTGACTTTCCAAAAAAAATGATATAGTTTTTATGATCAATTATTTGTATATACCATTTACAACTTCATTTTAACAAAATTTAAATCAATACGTATATTTGCAGGATGCAATCTCCAAAGACTTGGACTTCTTTATGGATGTTGGGGGTGTCCTTAGGGATGGGGCTAAATGGCTATGTGGAAGGTGCATGGTGATGCATGCTCTTAGCAAAAGGTGCAAACACAGTGCTGATGATGTCGTCTTCTCCTTCTCTGTAGTTACGGGAGATGTGGAAGATTTCATTGTTGGAATCCAGAAACCTCGTCGCGTGACTGTAGACATGGAACCTGGTCCTTTAGGAGGTGTGGTTGTGGATATATCCCTCTTAGAAAAGGTTTTCTCATTGCCCATTCAAACTGTCAAGAGCATTCCCCCAAGCTGTCGATTGGCGTTTGTCCATGTAACATCGCAAATTTTTCCTAAATATTGTATAGGTAAAATCACCACTTTACTTGTATTAAACTACTTTTGTACAAGAAAAAAAAAAAAAAAAAAAAAACCTTGGCAAATTTATATTTATGTCAAAACATTTCTTTTTAATAATAATAATAATAATAATCAGATTTATTTTTTCTAGTATATTGTTATTTTTTTTTAAAAACCAAATTTATACACTAACCCCTCTATCTTAACCCATTAACATAACCCAAACCAACACCCCCAATCCAACTATTTTCGGAGCCCAAATCTGAGCCCACTAACAGACCCGGCCCAAGCCTCCCTACCCTTCCTTCTTAGTTGACAAAAAAAAAAAAAAATTTACCATCCACGGGACTCGAACCCGAGTCCACTCCGGGTCATCACTTATACACACACCCACAAACCAGCCGAGCTACGCCTCTTTTTGGTGATTATACCCCAACACAAACAAACTTAACCCTTCACTGAAACATCCCAGTCAACTAACAAAGTCAACCTGCAATCGCACCACCTCAATTCATGGCTAATTCCGCGTTTTTTGAATCATGTTTAACTTTGGAATGTCATAATCAAGTCTTCCAGCGTATTCTACACGCAAGAACACAATTAAAACATACCTATTTTAAAGAAATTCACGTTTTATTTTAAGTATGAGTCAAAAATTGCGATTCTTTCAATTCATGTGTTTTTGTATAAATTGAACCTCCATTATCAATCCCTATAGGCCGAATACACTTTTCCCCATCTCAAATTCCATCCACAAACAACCAATCTTTCTGAATCTTAAGTTTTTGGTCGAAGACTATACCGTGCTTGTGCCTCGACATCTTACTTGGTATGAATCAATTCGTTTATGGTATACATTATTCGGCCTTTATACTCCATTAACCCTATGGTTAATTAAGTTTTAACACAGGGTATAATCAAATACGAAATCTAGGGTTCCAATGGTTTTTATTTGGGGAAGATGATAACAAGTTGCGCGTCTGCTTAAAAAGATTTCAAAAAGATAATAGACCAACCATCTGATCTAGATCAGATGGTTGTGTTGGCTGATATTCAAACAGAGGGTCATGGGTTCGATCCCCAGCATCATCACATCTTTTTTTTGAACCTTTTCTTTTATATTTCTTTCCTGTTATTACCTTTTAAATAATTTTAAAATACCTAAAATGATTTATAAATTCTCCAAAATTTATCTCATGTTATGTAAACAATAAAGTTTTTAATACAATTTTTAGTTTTTCAAAAATCATTTATTTATTATATATTATAAATATTACAAGTTTATTCCTTAATAATTTTAAAATTTTATAAAAATATCAAAACGATTTTATAAAATTCCACAAAAATTATTCTGAGATTATAAAACAATAAACATTCTAGAAATGATTTTTATTTCTGAAAAATCATTTATTTAACATTTTTAAACGATTTTTGTTATTTTAATCATAAATAAATCATAATAAATTCATTTTTCTTTATTTTTACATCAAAATTTCACATAAATTATTATTAGTCATTTAGATCAGAAATATAAATTTTTGATTCGAAATTTATAATTTTTAATATTTTTAAATATTAAGTCTATAATTTTGTTGAATAATTATTAATATATAAATATTCATTAATTAAGAAAATAATTTTATAAAAATTATTTTTACATTTGTTACGATATAATTCAATCACTTTTAGATAATTTTGGCCAGAAAACATTTTCATTAATTATTTCTTTATTTATTCAAATTTAATCATAATTAATTATTAATCCCCAAATTAGGAACCCTAGCACATTTTAGACTAGAAAACTTAGAATTATTAAGTTTTCCCCAACACTTATTTATTACCTTGAAATAGGGTGATATTTGGATACACACAAGCCACATTTACTTATATAACAAGGGTCATCATTCTAACACTAAGGTGAGTTTACATAGCCCCTTTTCCATTTCACTATTTTGGGGTGAAACATGTTTAAGCATTTTATACACTATCATTTACTCATTCTTACATTGTTGAAACTTGTGATTCAATTACACTATCATTTACTCATTCTATCATTTGACTGTAACAAAAAGACACAGTACAATCATTAACATTGATCAAGCCGCCTGTTTAGATTATAGCACTATAGGTCTGACAAACCCATCCCCCTGCATAAATTCAGGGATGATCGAAAACAGTTACACTTTTACTAACTTGCGAGTTAGGTCTCAGTCGACACAAGGTTTGATTGTACAAAAGACGCATTGTTACATGTCGGACTCATACTCTATCATTATACAACTGTGATTGTTGTACAAACTATTGTTATCTATTATATTCGAAAACCTATGTATTCTCACCAACTTTTGTTGACCCAAAATATTTTCAAACTTAACATGTTTCAGGTTATACTTGCATGAAGATTTGAGTTAATGCTTGAAGAAGTGTAGCTAGTATTTTTCATCTTGTAATGTACAAATTCTTAGAACAATTGTATGTAACTTATTTAAATTATTTAATGAAATTTATTATTCATCATGAGCTACTGAACAATCATCAATACGTGACATCCCGATGTTTCCGCCATCGGTTGGGGTGTTACAGTCCAGGCCTTGACAGGTGCCTTACGCAAAGTGGTGGCTTCACCAGGCTCCGTAGAAAGCTGGTCAAACTACATTTATTGCCACGGTGTACCCTGCGGGTGGTCAAACCGTCCACTAGGAAGGAGCGAAGGTCTGGGAATAGAAAATCATTGTAGTGTAGCAGCATCCTGCAATCGCTTTCTTTGTGGAAAGACGGTTCTGGGTTTGAATATTTGGTTCCTTCTCTCTTTGATTACGCGGGAGGTGTTTCTTTTATCAAGCAGGAAGCAGGAGGGGGTGAGGCTATTGAAAAGAGCCCCAATGTCAAACAGTGCCTCCGGAAAGTAAGGGACGGTCATTTCACAGCTGCTGTCAAGGTGTTGTGTTCTAGTGGGGTTGCTCCTTTTGGGGATTCTACCATGAAAGCCCTCATTGATAAACATCCGGTGCTGCCTCCTCCGTCCTTGCCCTCTAACTCCGACATCATGCCCGCGCTTGTTGTGGATGAGGACTGTGTGCTTCGATGCCTTCGATCTTTCCCTAAAGGGACTTCCTGCAGGAGGGATGGGTTGAGGGCTCAGTATCTGTTGGACGCCCTTAGCGGAGAGGGGTCCGTGCCTTCCACGGGGTTGCTCTCAGCTATTACTGAAGTCGTCAACGTATGGCTAGGGGGTTGTGTCCCAGGGTACTTGCTGAATTTATTGCTTCGGCACCCCTTACACCTCTTCTGAAACCTGATAACGGGATTCGACCCATTGCAATAGGGGCCATTTGGCGTAGACTGGTATATAAAGTGGCTATAAGGAAGGTTGGTAAGGAAATGGCTGAGTATCTGGGGGACTTCCAATTCGGGGTGGGGACTCCTAATGGGGCAGAGGCGGTGCTCCACAATGCAAACAGGTTTCTAAACTCCTTCCATGAAGACGGTTCTTTAGCTATGCTCACTGTTGAATTTTCAAACGCGTTCAACATGATCGACCGCACTGCCCTTCTTCGAGAGGTTCTTCAGCATTGCCCGTCTATCTATTTGTGGGTCCAGTTCTTATATGCCCAGCCAGCTAGATTGTATGTTGGTAATGATTGTATAGGGCCCACTACTGTAACCTCACGAATTTTCCCATTTATTTTGCATTAAATTATTTCCCAATCCATGATATAAAGTCTAATTTATTTCTAAGTATTCTTATCTTTATCCGTGCACTCTATTTTTCTAAGTTCCTTTTATCATTGTACTAAAAAAAAAAAATCTTCAATCATGACATATGTCCTATCCTAATTCTATTTATAAAATCGTCATTTTATAAGACGGTGTTTTTATTTTCTAATTCAAACTAATGATTTTTTTTATTTATTTCTTATTTAAAGCTAATCATTTTTCCAATTACATTTATAATCTCAAACAAGGAAGATATAAATTCATTTCAAAATAAAGCCTAGAGTCAAGAGTCAAAGTCTTGACAAACATAATTCTTGGAGTCAAAGTCTTAGTCAAATAGTCAATTCATCATAAAACCTTACTTTATGGTGTTGACCAATTTTAATGGCTAATTGAATCCAAAACTAGTATAAAAACCCACCTATGACCCATTATACTTTGCACCTCTAAATCGATTGTTTCAATCCGATTAAACTTTCCCTCATACCTTTCTTCTATAGTCTATTACTTCTACAATTGAAGCTTTGATTATAAGCTCTTGTAATTGGCAACTTTGGGGCTACACATATTCCATTTCTCGAGATTTAATACTTTGCTAAGGTGAGTTTACGTAACCATGTTTATCCAATTCTTTATACTTGCAACATTATACTTAAGCAATTCTACATACATGTCTAGTTGTAAACTTTAATGCCTCGTGATTTATACAACAACAACAACAGTTTCAACGAGTTTCAACATTACATAATCATTAGCTTTGGCCAAGCCGGCGATACTCAATAATAGATCTATTGGATTGACAATCCCACCCGGATACGTGTACCTCCTACATAGGTAGCGTGGGTGATTGTTATCGTTCCAACATATTATTAAGGTGAACCGTGGATGACGGGATGGACCTAAACTAGTCGGAGGTTTGATTATGTCGATTCAACATATCATGTTTATTCATGTAGACTTAAACTTACGATAGACATATGAATTGCTAAACTTTTATACTTAAACTATTTGCTTGACATGGCTTATGTATTCTCACCAACTTCTAGTTGACCCCCCCCCCCATTTTTACAACTCAACAGGAAATAATGATGCATGAAGGCTAGAGTATTTACATGAGAAGACAAACTGAAGTCTATGCTTGCTTGGTTTTTGTGATGTATTAGATTTCCACTTAAAACTCATTATGTATTTTCATTTTTGGATATTTGCACTTTAAATAAATTTCAATTAAAACTTGAATACCATGTGCTACTGAACAATCATTCATACGTGACACCTCGATGTTTCCGCCATCGGTTGGGGTGTTACAGATTGGTATCAGAGCCATGGTTATAGGGAATTAGGTTATTAGAAAAAAAATAATCTAGTCTACAACCATAGGATTATAATCAGTACTTGCTCCTTTTACTTGCAACCCTACTTGTTTCTATTCTCTATCTCCATCCTACTTCTTATCCCTACTTTAGTCCCTACAAGAAGATTGTTCTCCATCACAAGATCTACTCTTAGACTAATAGGATAAATCCTCAGGTTTAGCCTGAACCACCTTGAGATCTCGTCGAAGTTCTAGAATTTTAATAACAAACACGTGCAATCTGGAAGGGTGAACGCCTGTATTCTGAGTCTTCTGTCTAGGCTGGCATTGCGCATATATCCCAATCAGACGAGGGACCCGGATGCCTACCTGGGAATTCTCGGGATGAGTGTTCACTTATAGGCTAAAGCATGTCTTCATTATGTTATTAGAATCTAGAAGTTTTGATAAGTCAACATTTTTGTTTATTCGTTTTAATTAATGAATAAATGATTACACTCACTTTCCTTAAACTAAGCTCTAAAATCTCAAAATTTTACAGCTTAAATCAATCTCATTTCATAACCATCTATGGATTTCACAATCACACTTCACCTTACCATCTTAGCCACTTTTTAAATATTCAACACCATACCCAAATCATATTATTTCATTTCTCCATATGTTACTTATTTTTTTAAAAACTATAACCTCATACCTTAGCACAAACTAAAGATTTCTAAATCTTGTTGTATTTTCATTACCTAGTAACTTTACAAAGTACATATTTTTGTCAAAAGATGTCCTCGAACTTAAATTCAATTGTTTATTTATTGACGTAACAAGCAATTTTCTATATAATGCTTTAAACTATTAAAAATCACTTAATAGAACCTTGATCTTCAAAACCTAATGTCATGTTTGAAATCTCCAACTAACGGGGATATTTTAATCAAAGCCTACTTAGCTTGTACTATTTAACAACTTTTGCTTTATGTATAAAACCAATTTTGAAAATAAGATTTTTTTTATCCATAGGAATAATATCTAGTCTCTAAATTCTCCATCGACACTCACTCATTTTCAACTTGTTCAAATTTTTACAATATTTGGCATATATCACAATCATGTTTTCTTATACACTTGATTATAACCTTTGATCCAAACCCCAAAATTTACACTGCTACATAATCTCCTTACTATAAAATAAACTCTTTATCAACTATCTTCACATTCACTATCTTTCACAACCTTGATTCTGCTTCAAGATTTTTCATCATCCTCTCAAGAACTAAATTCATATCATTCACCTTCTCACACATGAGCTAGTTACCCATGATAACCAAACTATTGAAACTTGATTGTGTGTTGCATCAAACATAATCCTTAGTTATACATAAGGATTTGACTATCTACCATATTTGAACATTTGAAACTAGAATTCATGGAATATAAACTATTTGCTATAGACACACCTAGAGTCATTAACCTTGTCTAGGGCAACTCTATTACAACTCGTATGCTATACTTGATACTTGATTGCTTACATGTACATATTATTAATTTGCAATTCATGTGTGTAATAATTGGTACACTTAATCAAACAACTGATAGAGGATGAAGTACTTGCTCAACAGTTAGTAGAGTACCAAATAACCTACTCAACGATTGGTAGAGGTCATCATGCCTGCTCAACAGTCGGTAGAGGCCCTACAACCTGCTCAACGACTGGTAGAGGCTATCGTACCTGCTCAACAATCGGTAGAAGTTCTTACTCACTGACTGGTAGAAGTCTTTTTTCTGCTCAACAGTTGGACTTATTTTTGGATACATTGTATACAATTCAATCACAAGGTTATTTTGCATTACTTACATGTGTGTTTAGAGTCATAGAAGGACACAAAACCCTAATGTAAGGTAAATTGGTGATTACGGTCCGGAACGTAATCATGAATTTACAGGTACGTTAAGGTGGTGTGAAATTCTATCAAGGTTTTCGGTAGAGAAACTAATTATAAACTCTAGTTACCTGGTAGTTCATTTAGCCTTTCTATAGTCCATTAACTCATGCATTTCTTTTTAAGATTCCTAAAACTTAAAGTTTAGTGTTTTGCTAGATTCTTATTCTCCTTGCTATTTTAGACGAACCTAATCCAACCCTTAAAACCCACACCTATCAAACCTCTTACCAAATTATTCGAAATAGTTTATTCTGTTACCTATAAATTCATGTCATGTCTTAACACAAATTTTCCAAACCACAGTTGCCCTAATTTCTACCCAATCACTGTCAACCCGGTGTTTTGTTTATAACTTCGGGACGAAGTTTCTAAAAGTAGGGGAGACTGTAACCTCACGAATTTTCCCATTTATTTTGCATTAAAGTATTTCCCAATCCATGATATAAAGTCTAATTTATTTCTAAGTATTCTTATCTTTATCTGTGCACTCTATTTTTCTAAGTTCCTTTTATCATTGTACTAAAAAAAAAATCTTCAATCATGACATATGTCCTATCCTAATTCTATTTATAAAATCGTCATTTTATAAGACGGTGTTTTTATTTTCTAATTCAAACTAATGATTTTTTTTATTTATTTCTTATTTAAAGCTAATCATTTTTCCAATTACATTTATAATCTCAAACAAGGAAGATATAAATTCATTTCAAAATAAAGCCTTGAGTCAAGAGTCAAAGTCTTGACAAACATAATTCTTGGAGTCAAAGTCTTAGTCAAATAGTCAATTCATCATAAAAACCTTACTTTATGGTGTTGACCAATTTTAATGGCTAATTGAATCCAAAACTAGTATAAAAACCCACCTATGACCTATTATACTTTGCACCTCTAAATCGATTGTTTCAATCCGATTAAACTTTCCCTCATACCTTTCTTCTATAGTCTATTACTTCTACAATTGAAGCTTTGATTATAAGCTCTTGTAATTGGCAACTTTGGGGCTACACATATTCCATTTCTCGAGATTTAATACTTTGCTAAGGTGAGTTTACGTAACCATGTTTATCCAATTCTTTATACTTGCAACATTATACTTAAGCAATTCTACATACATGTCTAGTTGTAAACTTTAATGCCTCATGATTTATACAACAACAACAACAGTTTCAACGAGTTTCAACATTACATAATCATTAGCTTTGGCCAAGCCAGCGATACTCAATAATAGATCTATTGGATTGACAATCCCACCCGGACACGTGTACCTCCTACATAGGTAGCGTGGGTGATTGTTATCGTTCCAACATATTATTAAGGTGAACCGTGGATGACGGGATGGACCTAAACTAGTCGGAGGTTTGATTATGTCGATTCAACATATCATGTTTATTCATGTAGACTTAAACTTACGATAGACATATGAATTGCTAAACTTTTATATTTAAACTATTTGCTTGACATGGCTTATGTATTCTCACCAACTTCTAGTTGACCCCCCCCCCCATTTTTACAACTCAACAGGAAATAATGATGCATGAAGGCTAGAGTATTTACATGAGAAGACAAACTGAAGTTTACGCTTGCTTGGTTTTTGTGATGTATTAGATTTCCACTTAAAACTCATTATGTATTTTCATATTTGGATATTTGCACTTTAAATAAATTTCAATTAAAACTTGAATACCATGTGCTACTGAACAATCATTCATACGTGACACCTCGATGTTTCCGCCATCGGGTGGGGTGTTACAACTACGGGGGTTCAGCAGTAGGACCCTTTAGGTCCCCTCCTTTTCGCCTTGGCACTACACCCTATGGTTCTCCGGGTGCAAGAAAATTGTAACCTCCCATTTCATGCGTGGTACCTTGATGATGGGACGATTATTGGGGAGGCCACCGATGTGGCGAATGCCTTAGACATCATCCAGAAGGAGGGGCCATCCCTGGGCTTCAATTGAATATTAAGAAAACTGATGTTTTTTGGCCGTCTTGTAATGGGGTGAAACTTAGTGATGGGCTTTTCCCTAGCGGGATTGGTAGGCCTGAAAAGGGGGTGAAGCTCCTTGGAGGGGCTGTTATTCGGGACTCTTACTTTATACGGGAATTGGCAGGGCGGAGAGCTTCGCGCGCGGTTAATCTTATGAAACTTTTGCCCTGCCTTCGGGATCCCTAGAGTGAACTCCTATTGCTCAAATCTTGTAAGGGAGTCGCTAAGTTGCCTTTTGGTTTGCGGACCTGCCAACCCGCCATGATGGAGGAAGCAGCATCATGTTTTGACAAGGGTCTGCGGGAAGCCATTGAAGACATAGTGGTATGTGGGGGACCGTTCTTTGGTGACCTACAGTGGCGATTGGCTTCCTTGCCGATGCGTTTGGGAGGATTAGGGCTGATCTCAGCAAAGGATGTTGGGGTGTATGCTTTTGTGGCATCCCGAGCTCAGTCTTGGAATCTCCAAGACCACAACTTAAGGAATAGCGGGGGTTGTCGACGTGGACTTGGACTACGTGCAGGCCCTCGAAAGGATAAATGACTATCTCCCAGGTTTTGATATTGGCGGTTTTTCTAACAAGGACACCGCCCCCTAAAGCCTCAAAAAACTTTGGCGAATGCCCTTTTTGGCAAAATCGCACAGAGCCTGGGTGAAGCTTTTGATCTGTCTCCCCGCCAAAAGGCAGTTATTGAATGCTTGCAAAGCCCTCATGCCCAAGATTTCCTAAATGTCATCCCGATCGAAGGTTTGGGCCAAACCATGTCTATGGTTGAATATAGGGCAATTCTCAAATATCGTTTGGTGATCCCCATGTACCATGAAGATGAAGTATGTCCGATTTGCCCTAAGGCATGCTTGGACAAATACGGGGAACACGCGGTTCACTGTAAGGAGTTGCCTGGTTTCAAATATAGGCATGACTGGGTCCGGGACGTCCTTTGGGACATTTTAAGAAGAGCTGGGATCTCAGCAAAAAAGGAGGCTCATGTGAATTTCCTCTCGAACCCCGCATAAGGGAGATCCACCCTACGTCCAGCAGACCTGCTTGTCTTTGGGTGGGCTAAGGGGAAACACGCTTGTGTCAACCTAACAGGTGTATCTCCCCTGGTTGGTTTGAGGGATAGTGGTTTTGTAGTAGGGCAAGCGGTGCGGAAAGCAGAGGAGAAGAAAGTTGAGAAACATACTAAAGCTTGTGAGGAGAACCAACACGTTTTCATACCCTTGGCATTTGATACCTTTGGCTCCTTGGCACCGGAAGCCATCCGTTTCCTGACCAGAGTCCAACGAGTTATTCATAGCAGTTTCTCGGTGCCGCGAGGGCATGGATTCGTTTTTAGTAGGTTAAGGTTTGCCATTCAGAAAGGGGTGGCGGCGCAGCTTGTTGCCCGCCTGCCCGCTATCTTGATGTAATTTTTCACGGTTATGTGTTTTTTAGCAACTAATTCTTCGTTTTTATCTCATTAAAACAAAATACAAAAGTTACATCATGATAGCAGGTAGACGGGCAACAAGCTGCGCCGCCACCCCTTTTTGAATTGCAAACCCTAGTCTACTAAAGACAAAACCTTGCCCCCCTGGGGATGAAACATTGCTGTGGACAACCCGTTGGACCCTAGTCAAGAAACGAATAGCTTCTGGCGCCAGGGAGCCAAAGGTGTCGAAAGCCAGAGGGATAAAAACATGTTGGTTATCTGCACAAGCTTTAGCATGTTTATCTACTTTCTTTGATTCCGCCTTTCTTGATGCTTGCCCAGCTACGAACCCTGTTTCCCGTAACCCAACCAGCGGAGATACCCCAGTGAGGTCCACACAGGCATGTTTCCCCCTCTCCCAACCAAAGACAAGCAGGTCTGCTGGTCGCAGGGTGGATCTCCCTTCCGTGGGGTCTGTGAGGAAGTTTACAGGGGCCTCCTTTTTGGCAGAGATCCCAGCTCTTCTCAAGATATCCCACAAAACATCCCTCACCCAGTCATGCCGGTATTTGAAACCAGGGAGCTCCTTGCAATGAATTGCATGCTCCCCGTATTTATCCATGCAGGTTTTACGGCAGATGGGGCATGTTTCATCTTCTGGGTACATAGGGATCATCAATCGGTACTTGAGTATAGCCCTGTACTCTACTGCAGACATGCATTGACCCAAACCCTCAATCGGGATAACGGTCAAAAAATCTTGAGCATGAGGGCCCTTTAGGCATTCAATCACCGCCTTCTGGCGAGTGGACAACTCAAAAAATTCTCCCAGGCTCTGAGCAGTTTTGCTAAAAAGAGCATTTGCCAAAGTTTTTTGTGGCTTTGGGGGGGGGGGTGTCCTTGTTAGAAAAACCGCCAATATCAAAGTCCGGAAGATAGACATTTAAGCGTTCGAGCGCCTGTTGATAGTCTGGGTCAAGTCCAATGACCCCACTGTTACGGAGGATATGATCCTGAAGTTCCCAAGACCGAGCTCTGGACGCCACAAAGGCATAGACCCCAACATCTCGAGCTGAAAGGAGGCCCAAACCACCTAAACGCATCGGCAAGGATGCCAAGTGCCACTGGAGGTCCCCGAAGAAGGGGCCGCCACACACAACTATATCTTTAATAGCTTCACGGAGACCATCATCAAAAAGGGATACCGCATCCACCATGAAGTGGGGTTGGCAAGTTCGTAACCCAAAAAGTAACTTAGCGACCCCATGCATGACCTGAGCACCAGGAGTTCACTCTGGGGATCTCTAAGGCGGGGCAATAGTTTCATGAGGGCAACCGCACTCGTAGCCCGCCGCCCTGCCAACTCCCCGATAAAGGCAGGATCTCGGCTAACAGCCCCACCAAGGAGCTTAACCCCTTTCTTAGGTCTACCAATCCCTGTCGGGAAAAGCCCTTCCTGGCTTTTCAACCCGTCACACGTCGGCCAAAAGACCTCTGTTTTCTTAATATTGAGATGAAGCCCCAGAGATGGCCCATGCACATTGATAATGTCTAAAGCCTTACCGCAGCTGCGTTGCCTATAATCGTCCCATCATCCAAATACCAAGCATGGAACGGGAGATTACAGTGTTCCTGAACCCGCATGATGAGAGGATGTAAGGCAAGAGCAAAGAGAAGGGGCCCCAAAGGATCTCCTTGCTGCACTCCGGTGGTAGCCCCAATACAATCATTACCCACATACAACCTAGCAGGCTGGGCGTAAAGGAACTGGACCCAAGGATAGATAGACGGGCATCGCTGGTGAACCTCTTGAAGAAAGGCTGTGCGGTCGACCATGTTGAAGGCATTGGAATAGTCTACTGTAAGCAGAGCCAAGGACCTATCAACATGAAAAGAATTCAGGAACCTGTTGGCACTGTGAAGCACCGCCTCTGCCCCATTTGGTACCCCTACTCCAAATTGAAAATCCCCTAGGTACTGGGCCATGTCTTTCCGAACCTTCTTCATTGCCACCTTAGAAACCAACCTCCGCCAAATGCCCCCCACATCAATAGGTCGAATTCCATTATCGAGCTTCAATAAGGGGGTGAGGGGGGCCGAGGCAACAAACTCAGCAAGTGCCTTAGGGCAGGCCCCCCAAGCCATAAGTTGACAACTTCAGTAATGGCCGCGAGCAAACCCGAGGAAGTCACCGAGCCTTCGCCACCCATAGCATCCAACAGGTGTTGGGCCCGTATCCCATCCCTACCGCAAGACGTCCCTTTAGGGAAAGATCGGATACATTTGAGCACACAATCCCCATCTACAGATAGAGCGGGTTGGGCGATAGGGTTAGACGGAAAAGATGGAGGCGGCACCACTGGGTGTTTATCAATGAGGGCTTGCATGGTCGATTCACATAGAGGGGCAACCCCACTGGAGCACAGAACCTTAACCGCCGCCGTGAAATGCCCATCCCTGACTTTTCGAAGACATTGCTTTAAATTCGGTTCCGTTTCATTATCCTCTTCCCTTCTGACTTCTCCTCTAGATACCACCACATCCCCCACGCTATTCAAGAGGGAAGAGACCAAGACCGCATAAAATAAAAATATTTAATAAACAAAAAATAAAATAAAAATAAATACGTATATAAAAACATATTGTCTCGTAATAACATATTCTAAACTTTGTAAAGAATCATATCTTAAAAGTTAAAAGTGATAATAAACAAAGAATGACAATTCTCAACATGGCATATGATTACTTAAAAAAGAAAAAAAAAGTTACAAGATCTAGATGTTAAGTTTTGAAGGGTCAATTTTGTAATTTGGAAAAGGTTACGACGTTACGTACTTGCGTTTAAAACAATTTTTTTGAACGGCTATTTAAAACCCTTTTGCTAGGTAAACTTGTAAAAATTGCATAGTAATTTCAAAACGTACTTTCTTTGGAGACTAATAGGGTGTTTGGGATTGCGTTTTGAGTCTAATTTTTAGATTATTGCGTTTTGAAAACGCAAATAATCAATTTTTAGTGTTTGGATTGCGTTTTGAAAACGCAAATAATCAGTTTTTTAGGCTATCAAAACGCAATAATCTATAAGCAGCTCCACCCCTGCTTTTTCAAAACGCATAATTCGTTTTGAATAATCAATCCCAAACACCCCCTAAAACTAAATTACATTTGATTCTAGGGTTATTGGATTTTTTTTACTCCTAACTATATGGTATTAGTCGCTACTACTCTCAACTATCACTTTGACTCCTGCCACTCCAAATTTAACACTTTGTTTATTGTGTCACTCCGGAGGTACTTGCAACGTCAGATCCACATCAGTTTCACGTCAGATCCACGTTAATTCCCCGTCATTTCCGGAGTGACACAACAAATAAGGTGTTAAGTTGGGAGTGGCGGGAGTCAATGCGATAATTGGGAGCGGCAACGGCCAATACCATATAGTTTGGGATAATAAAATCCAAAAACCCTCGATTTTATTACTTTTCTTATTTTTTTTTATTGGTTTTATTTAATTTAATATTAATAAATTAGGAACAAAATATCCCAAAAGAAGTCCACATGGATAGTTGCAATAATGACCCGCGTGATCTTGTCGTTGCTTTCCATGTCGACAAGAGAACAATCATACTTAAACTATGGATTCTATATTTGTATTTCTTTTTATAAACTAGAAATGCAAACCCGTGGTCCCGTGCACTGCTGGGTAAGAGTTTAAAAATTGATTTGAGCTGGCTTTAGAGAAAATCATAAAAATAGTTACGTCGTAAGTCAGAAAATGTGACACATCTATAGTTGATAGCATGTGTTCTTGGTTGCCGATGACTACCTATACCCACTCGTTTTTCTATGACCGATTTACAAGTGTGTTTAAGGTTGCCATTGACTACCTATACCCACTTGATTTTTTGAACGGCTAAAATCACCACACCTGCTCTTCAAAATTCATTTTCTCGACATCTGTAAACGAGCTTTAAAAACAAGATACAGCATATGTCAGCAGGTATGAATTAAACATTATTTGCATAAAACGGCAATAATAAATGTTACTTGATATTTGGCATTTTATATACCGAATATTTGGACCTTCCACCTTATGGTGGAATGGTACCGGGAAGTGGCGGGGGGGGGGGGGGGACTTGATCTTTATGATCATGGGTTCGACTTCTGATCCCTCCAGATTTTAGCGGTTTGTCGCCGTCGTATCTTCGAGCGGGTTTGCGGGCCGGGTTTTCCCTGGAACAGAAAACGTGTGGGCGCGGGCTCCGTCCGTGCGGATTGGGCCGCCTAATAGAGCTACCTTTCGCCAATGGGTGCTGCGTACAGAGTTCCTGTGCGCTATTAGTTGGCCGTTCAAAAAAAAAAAAAAAAATACACCGAATATTTGGATGATAATAACTCGTATAATTTAGTGACTGTGACTCCTACTTTTGAGCAAATATACCTTCCCTATGCACATGGGTAGTATAAAGAAGATGAATGTGTGCCCTCAACACATAATGCACGAAATCCACTAAACCCGTTCTTAGAGAATATGTAGTGAGGGTGTTTTATGGGGCTGCATTGATTAAAATATTAATAAAGTGATTTAGAGCACTCACATCTCATCTACTAAATGTATGTGAGTGTGTTCACTAAATTATATGGGGTGAGTGTAAGTGGTTGTGAGTGAAGAAGAGAGAAAATATTTGGTGGAAGCACTGTTCCACCCAAATATGAAAAACTACTGTTCACCCCTATATATATTTTAATATTTTTGTAAGTAGTTGTGAGTGAGGAAAGAGAAAATGTAATGATAAAAGTATGAAAAAGTATTATTATTTTAATTAGGAGAGAGAAAATTTAAAGGTGAAATAATGATTTTTAGTGTAATTTGATGAATGGAATTTGGTGGAGAGGATGTGAATTATGAGGGCTTTATATAAAGTAGGTATGTAGTGTGTGAGAGGTTTGATTGGGCTTTATAAATCATTGAGTAATCATTAGTTAATTATTGTTTTTATTTAAATAAATAAACAAATTCAAATAAACAAATTTAATATTTATTAAATAATATTTAATATTTAATAAAAAAATAATATTCAAACAGATACTTTTTAAATGACTACTTTTCAAACGGCTAGTTTTCTAACCATATAAATACAAGACAGAAAACCAAGACTCAGTCACAATTATCACTCACAATTCAAGCTACACACAAACAATCAAAGATATGGGTGGTGGCCATGTTGCGGTCACTGGGCGTGTAGATCCCACCACTTACTAACGAGCTGATCCATGTTGTGGTCATTTGTTTCGCTTATTCAATTGAATTCCACCAACACATTGCGCCAAAAAGAAGACATACTAACGGGTGGATGTCTGTGGATATTGATCCAGGCCGTCACCAACGCGATCTCCTCATTTACATTTCATGATGCCATTTTTTAGAGAGGAGAGTGGGTTATTTTTATAGTGTAGAAGATAAAAGAATGGTTTTGTTTAAGGTTTTTTGGTGTGCATAGAAAATAAAGGGTTTGAGGTATATATAATTGGGTTTTTTTTTTTTTTTAATTGAATGTGACTGTTACATTGGTCAGCCAACGTTCAACTCCAACACTCCAATAACGCTCGCGATGGCCATCACCCCAGCATCATGACGTCCACTACTACAAAAAGAGGCATTTGCAAGGAAAGTTTGCTAACAAACAAATCGGTTGCAATTTTTGCTATGAATTAGCTACGGATTTGCTATGAACATTACGTAGCAACTGAACTTCGTAGCAAAATCCATAGCAATTTCATAGCGAAATTGGTGAAATGGATATAAAAAAATAACTTGTTGAAAATCGGTAGCAAAATAGCAAAACCATGAAAATAAAGTATTTAGAAATTAACTAGAAAAGTTAAGTAAATTTCGTAGCAAAATCCATAGTAAAATTGAGAGAGTAAAGTATAATAAAAATAATTTGGTAAAATCGGTAGCTAAATCATGAAAATAAATATTAAAAACTAACTAAAAGAAGTATTAAAAAAATATATGTAGCAAAATTGATAGCAAAGTTGAGAAAACAAATACTTCAAAAAGTTCGTAGCTAAATTGGTAGCAAAATCTAGGTAAAAAAACCAATTTACGTAGCAAAATCTGTAGGAACATTCATAGCAAAATCCGTTAAAAAAAAGAGTACTTAAAAATATAATTTAATTATATCAATAGCAAAAACCGCAACAAACTAAAAAAATAAATATTTAAAAAATAATTCAAGAAAACAAGTAATATAATTTAACAAAGAAGTATAGGAAAATAATAAATATTAATAAAAAAATATAGTAGATTAGTACTTATTTATCACAACACCTTCATGATTTTGTTATTTTTTTCATGGGTTGAAGGCCATGGTTGTTAGCGATTTTGTGTGTACGAATCTCACAATAAATTACTTAATTTGATTACTTTCCAGTTGATGTTCTGATTTAATTCTTAATTTCACATATAGCTCTTGTTTTTCTTTAATGAAGAAAAAACAAACTTTTATTTCTCATATAAATAGTTCCAGAGGCTAGAGTAGTTTTTGGAGGGTTTCGCAGGAAAATGTTACATATTCTTTAGTAAATGGGGTAACTTAGTAGAAATGTAATCAAGTTTGCTAACTGTTTTAATTAAGTCACTCAAACTTCTTTTGTCTCTCTAAAGTTACCCAAGTTTCATTTATTGTTCAATACTATGTAATTATCAGGTTTTCAGGTTAAAATGATGTTGTGTTAGGTTTTAATATTTTTAATAGATTTTTCGAATGTGTAAAATTTAATTTTTTTTTTATGAAATCTTCATTTTATAAAACCTACCTTATATAAATAATATATACACATAAGCATTAAAATGAAAGAAAAAAAAGAAGGTGACCTGGTAATTATATAGTATTGGAACAATAAATGAAACTTTGGTGAATTTAGAGAGACAAAAAAAGTTTAAGTGACTTAATTGGAACACAAAACAAACTTGGTTATAAGTCTATGTTGTTAACTAGGATCAATCAGTGTTTTGGACAAAGATGGTCAAATGAAGGTCCGTATTCCTCAATTAGGTTAAATAAGGACAGTTAAGGTTAATTAGTTTTTAGGGATAAACTAGGGCAAACATGGGTCATGATTGGTTAATTATAAGACCCACCCCATCTAGACGAATCTTAACCCGATGGTAAGACAAATTTGAATGTTTAATTAAAGACAATATAGTAATTAACCACAAGTCTTGTAAGTTTGCAACCCAAAACAACAACTTTACCCAATAGATCTCACAATTAGCAAAGCTAAAAGTAGGGTATGGGGAGGGTGGGATTGTAACATTTGCGCGTTTTCTAACTTTATAGTAATTTCATTCCAGTCCTTGTGATACGATCTTTTGAAATTACAAATAAAACTTATGTGGCATTATTCGTTAAAATCTTATTTATATACGTTTTATTATAAAACTTCAAATAAATTTGTCGAGGGATGTTGGAAAACGTCAAGTTTTAAGAGGAAAAAGGATAACAAACTTAAAAATATTGGTAAAGTTTATAAAAGATGAAAAAAAAAATATAGTTTAAAGTTTTAAAAAGGTGTCGGTTAGAAATATTAACTTTGGTTAAGAAATCAAGGGACTAAACTAACCAAACTAACTGGAGGGACCAAAGTTGTCAGGTTTAAAAAAAAAAAACTGAACTGGTACTGTAGCAGCCGCGTTCCGGCGACCGGAAAACTCTCCGGCGAAGTTCGTTTTGGCATTTTAGGGCGTTATAACTCGCTAGAATTAATGGCTTTACGTTTCTACACTTAAATGACACGTTTCCCCTCTTGTAATTAAGTCCATAACGCGTTTAAAAGCTCTATTGAAACCGGGTTTAAATTTGTAACCGCCGGAATTTATGGATCATGGTGAAACGCCACTTTTACAAGTCCATTATATAAACTAAACGTATCATTAGTTTCCTGTGCTCATCCCCTTCGAAACCCACTAAAAAACCCCAAGTAAAAACATGCAAAGAAGCTCCAATTCGTGATTTTGTGCGTGGGCTTAAAGCTTCGTTTCCGAGCGATTTACGCATTGTGAGTACATGTTTTTGATGCCATTTCTTTTCTCTAGTCATGTTCTTTGAAAGCCCTCTTGATTCGGGTTATAATCTGTTCGAATTGAAGGTGCTAAAAAAACTAGGGTTAGGGTTTATAGAATGAGGAAGAAGATGAAGTTTAAAGTTTGTATAAATATTATTTTGGTTGAAAAATATTAACAAAGTGTCATTTTGGTGTAGTGGTTAACATATAGCTTGGGGTCTGAACTGGTATAGGTTTGACTCCTTTACACAGCAGCAATTTTTGCTGTTCTTTTTTTTTTACTGTTTTTTATTTATTTTTAATCAATAATAAAACTTATATATATGCTTTAATCTTATAATATTCCTAGAAAATTCATTTTTGCTCCAAAAATTATGAAAATTTAGAAGAAACATCTTGACACCTTAAAGAAAATTATCCTATTTTTATTTTCTAAAAAATACATTAATTTCCTATTTTTCTTAATTTAATTTGTTTTAATCATAATTAAATGATTAAAAATTCATTTTAAGTGATTTTAACCTCAAATTTTCTAGAGATTTATTTTTATGTATAATAAACTGAAAGAAAATGAAATTTCTCAGAAAATAATTATTTTTTATTATTTTTACTATTTTTAATCATTAAAACACTATTTAAACTCATTAAATATGTTTTAAATGCAAATAAATTGAAAGAAATTTTGGAAATATTATTTTCAGTATTTCACATCATAAAATAATTATTTTTCATAAAAATATCATTTTTGGATCATATCTCATATTATTTATTCTATTTATATTTAAATCAGATATAATAAATTGTTTAATTAAATATAAATCATAAAATCTTTTTCGTGGATATTTTCTATAAAATAGAAAATGTTTCTAAGTGTGGGAGGCAAAAGTGTTATAGTCACATATTTAATCATGATTTATTTATTTCAAAACTATTGTTCAAGTTATTATTAAAAACTTCATCTTCCCTACACAAGTCTAATAAACCCTAATGCCTTAGATTTTGGTTGCCTTAGACTTTTAAGTTATTTCCTCATTAGTATTATATCATGTATAGGTTGAGTTCTTCGGAATTCTAAATCCTTTACGACGAACTTTCGTGGAGTTTATATTTAGCGAAACTGTGAGTGTATCTTTCCCTTTTTTTACTATTTACTCTTTTGGGGTGATTCATGTACCATTATTATTAAACTTACGTATATTATTTACAAAGCAATGTGCTCTTTGATATGTTTTGTGTGAATTGTATGAACGATTTGTCAAAGTCATTAACCTTTGGGCCGCACCTAACAATGAGTAGTACTACGAGCTATATCCCTTGGTTGATTTACGTGAACGAGTTAAGTCCTTGGCCATTGTTATGGTTTTTCTTGAACGATGTGTGAACGATTATTGAACGATGTGAGGCTTGATTTTGACCCTTTTACATATTACAAACATCAAGGCACATAAATTGCAATTTATTGTTTGAACGAAAATGGATATACTCACCAATGCATTATATGTGTTGACAAATTATTTTGTACATGTTTCAGGTGAAGTTTGATCTTGCATGCTTTTTACGCTTAGGCTGGACCTAGTGCTTAAATAAAAGTTGAACATTTATTATTTATGTTTGAGATCTCTATTAAAACTCGTTGTATTTCGTTTTGAATAATGGAAGTTACTTGCTATTATTATTTACAATTTAGTCGATGTGCTATTGAACAATCGTCACTACGTGACACCTCAATGTTTCCGCCATCGGTTGGGGTGTTATATCGGTTGGGGTGTTATAGGGATGTAGGAAAACCTTACTCCTATCCTTACGGATAGAGAGGCTACTTCCAGAGAGACCCCCGGCTCCACAACACACAATCGACAAGCAAACAACACTAAAGAAAGTAATAGAGAGCTACTGCAATTTAGAGAAATAGTGAAAGCGTCACACAGTCAAACAAAGGTTATCACTCATAAGTGTTCCTATGGACCAATGTCCCAATCAATTCTTATAACTTGTTTCTATCATTCTAATGATAATTTCACATCAAGATTCACAATACAAGCTACCACACACACAATGTATCTCAAATTTATAGGTTTTATTATCCAACATACAATACCCATCATGATTTGATCATTGTGTATTTGATCCTAACCCTATATATCTAATACACCTTATATACACTATGAAAATGTAACCTGCCTCATAAATACCCAGTTCAATGCTGCCAAGCCACGGGTCTCTCTTCAATTTGTAACCCTAAGCAACTGATTGAATTAAAGAGCGCACATTGATTCTTTCAATTACTCTCAATTGATGATTTGTAACCCGTTTCGGTTTTCAATTGAATTGTTGAATCAAGCGGAAACAATCCCAATGTAACGGATCGACCATGAATGTTAATGATTAGTTACAAATTCCTTCAATTTTCACATTAGTTTCAACCCCCTGCCTTTATATACTCACATACGTTCATTACGCAGACTACATTTCCTGCCTTACCTCCCTACTTTCAGGTTACCTCTAATATATTTGCTTTGATTATTTGTGAACGATTAGTTGAAAGTTGCATGTGATTGTTGTAGATTTGTTGTTTTGATTGTGGTTTTGGTTATGATTTTTGTAGATCTGGATTCATTTCAATGTTGTTGTTTAGAAGTTATTGATTGTGGTTTTGCGCGATAACTTAGTTTAAGCTGCTTGATTTAGGGGAATACTGGTGATAGAAAGTGTTATTGTGATTTATTGTCACACCCTCAAAATCCACTTGCGGAGTTTTACCGCGAGGCGCATGACAAACCAGGATTCAAACCAACGATCACAATAAACAAGTCTAAATTAACATATGCAATTTCAAAAACATAGTTTAAATCTTCAAGTACAGCGGAAGCTTATTCTCAAAACATAATCCAAAAGTAAACCACATTATTTAATGTTTGAAAACCATGCAATCCTAACTAGACGCCGTGCAGACGCGTGCGCCCTAGTTCCATTGTGCTACCTTAGCGACCTGAGAAAACATGTAAAAGTTTACGTCAGCACAAAAATGCTGGTGAGTTTACAGGTTTTGTAATCACAGTACCAAGTTCAACCTGTCCATACTATAACAAATCGAAAACCAAAGTACGCTAGCTAGGCGTATGTTTTGTTACTACTACGATTGGAAAACCATTACTAACTCGCAAACCAGATGTCGTGCCCGAATAGTAAACCTGTTGTTCCTGTTTGAGACAATATGCACTCGCCCGGCCCTCCAAGCCGACGAGCGGGGTTGGTCACTCCCAATAGCGCTATTCACATTTCCCCGTTGTGCTAACCCGCACATTCATGGTTCCCCCCGGGACTTCCAAAGATCGTATAGTAAACCATAGAAACCCATAGTATGACAGTTGTTACCAAAACATAAGTTTAACACATGTTTTCTCCCCCAAAAAGTGAAACCAGTTAAAAGAGGGGCCGTAAACTCACCTTAACGTGCAAGCAAGGAATCCGAACAGCAAGCAATATATGCTACCGACACCCTAATAACAGTGTCACTAAGTGAGTATAGGCGTAATATCATTACACCATATAACTCGTTTGTCCAAGGCGTTTTAAATGTTCAAAAGTGTGTATGCGACGCCTAGTGATTCTACATGCAATAGTAAACCCTACGGACTCGTTGGTGAATGAGTTGGTTACCATTTAGTTTCTACATCCCGTATGTGTCACAAACAAGTGTACTTCAGTTATATGTCAATTCCAGATCACCTAAGACCTCAATTAATCACATAAGCACATAATACACAATCTGTGTTTTCAGGACAGATTGTGCGCCATCAAAACGAATTTATTTAAAATAGTAAATCAGTGAGTTATCCCCCCAAATGTTTACTGAATTTTCTTTGGGATTCACTTGACAATACCTATTTTTGTTTAGTCTTAAATCCAAACACAAAAATAATTAAAATTCGTCTAACTCAGCTACGTTCAGAAAACCCTCCTAACAGGTCAGTTTGGTAGATAAATTCCCAAAAATTGTGTATTCATCCAAACGGGATGAATCCACTTGGAAAACTCATATTACTCCCATATTAACCTTCTGTAAAAATTTCACAACCCAACTCTTTATAAAACTTGATTTATGATGTTTCAAAGTTGACTCAGTTTGATACCCGAAATTCTGACCTGACCTATTTTAAATGAAAATTCCAAAAACATATCAAACGACATCCAAATCAGATGATTTTGCCCATTCTAAAAAGCTAAGACTATGTACAATCTATTCATGCAAAGAATCGATCAAACCAATTATTTTCAAGCCACGAAACAGACCCTACAAGTCGACATTCAGAATCTGTCCAGATTCTAATCATGCAATATTATCAATTATATCAAACCCTAGTTGCATATTTATCAATCAATAACACCTAATAATCATCATAAAACATTAGTAAGAACCACATCTGATCAAAACCCTAATTATACATCACAAACATCATTATTCACAAACCCTAGAAGTCTAAAACATCAAGAACATGCATAATCATGCAAAACATATAACATTCATTATATAACAATGTGCTTGACCCTTTTAATCTTCGTAATCATCATGTTTTAACTTTTATAAAATACTTTCAGACCTGGACAAACAAGGTTTTGATGTTTTAAAACAATTTAAAGAAGATTAAAACATAAGGGAATGAAGATTATACCACAAACACTCCAAAACAACCAACCGAACGCTCTCCAAGCTTCCCGATTGATGTTCTTGAGCTTTAGCAGGTGTTTAGGGGTTAATATTTCGTAAATAGGGCAGTAGGGGCGATTAGGGTTTGAGTTTAGGAGATACAAGAGGCTTAAGGTTGCTTAAATAGTAGTTTAAGGCGGTTTAACCACGTCAGCGTGTTCCGAACACCCGTTCGGAATTGTGAACACCCGTTCGGAATTGTGAATGGCCGTTCGGAATGGTTTAATCCGTTTTGAGCGGCCCAGTTTGTTGTATAGCCTGTTTTCTTTGATGTTTTCATTATTTTGGGCCATACCAAGCGTAACCCCATGTTTTAAGACCCCAACCAACCTCATGCTCCACTTTTAATAATTTTTATTAACGTGTTCGGTTTAGGTTCACATAATCACGTATGGTTTTCACATAAGTTTTTCAGATATCACCGAGACACATAAGTTTATTATTCACCAACGTCCGAGGTTCACTAATCATGTAATCACATATTAACTCACAACAATGCACGTATGTCCTATCTAGCTATCTAGCTAACCCTCGTTAAGTATAATGTACGCCTGACTCGCTAAGGTAGACTTTAATCTAGACAACGTTGTTAACCAGAATTTGCCGGGTGTCACATCATCCCCACGTTAAAAGAATTTTCGTCCCGAAAATTGCACAAGTACCAAAAGGAATAACAAAAGAAACAGACAAAAGATAGAAACCAAGAGAGAGATTTACCCGAGTTGTCACATCATCCCCACGTTAAAAAGGAATCTCGCCCCGAGATTCATTCAGCTGCAGTGGAAACATATCTCGATTCGAACGCTTCCTTAGGAAAGAGATGAGGATACTTAGACTTCATCTGATCCTCCCGTTCCCAAGTGTACTCTGGTCCCCGGTTCGAGTTCCAGCGAACCTTTACAATGCGAATCTTGCTATGACGTAGGCTACGAATCTTGTAATCAAGAATCTCAACAGGTTCCTCCACAATCCGAAGAAGATCGTCAACCTTGATCTCTTCCAGTGGAACAATAAGAGACTCGTCAGCCAGACACTTCTTTAAGTTGGACACATGGAAGACGTTATGTACGTTACCGAGCTCCGTCGGTAAATCAAGACGATATGCCACCGGTCCAATCCGTTCCAGGATATTAAATGGACCAACATACCGAGGGTTGAGTTTGCCACGCTTCCCAAAGCGTATGACGCCCTTCCACGGTGAAACTTTCAGAAGTACCTTGTCATCAACTTGGAATTCCAATGGCTTGCGACGCTGATCAGCATAACTCTTTTGCCGATCCCGTGCCGCTGCCAACCGGTTACGAATCTGTACGATCTTTTCCGAAGTTTCGTACACTAGCTCAGGCCCATTGAGTTGACTCTCACCCACCTCAGCCCAACAAAGAGGAGATCGGCATTTCCGCCCGTACAGTGCCTCGAACGGAGCTGCCTTGATGCTCGTGTGGTAACTGTTGTTGTAAGAGAATTCTACTAACGGTAAATGAGCTTCCCAACCTTTGCCAAAATCGATCACACATGCCCGCAGCATGTCTTCTAAAGTTTGAATCGTGCGTTCACTCTGACCGTCAGTCTGTGGGTGATAAGCTGTACTCATGTCCAGCTGGGTACCCAAAGCTTTGTGCAAGGATTTCCAGAAGTGAGAAGTAAAGTAGGAGTCACGATCTGAAATAATAGAAACTGGCACCCCGTGCTTAGAAACAACTTCTTTTAGATAAAGACGAGCCAAACGATCCATGGTGTCGGTCTCCTTAATAGCGAGAAAATGGGCTGATTTCGTCAACCGATCAACAATCACCCATATCTTATCATTCCCGCTCGGTGACTTAGGTAGTTGCGTGAAAAAATCCATTGTAATCCGTTCCCATTTCCACTCCGGAATTTCAGGTTGTTGTAAGAGACCCGACGGTTTCTGGTATTCCACCTTGACCTTAGCACAGGTCAAGCATTTGCTCACGTATGAGGCTATATCCGACCTCATGTTTGGCCACCAGTAAAGCACCTTCAGATCTTGGTACATCTTATCCGAACCAGGATGAATAGAATACCGGGACTTGTGAGCCTCATCTAAAACAAGCTCCCGAAGTCCCCCGAATAAAGGAACCCATATGCGTTCTGCGAAGTAGTGCAGGCCATCAGGCCTTTGCTCGAGGTGCTTGTCGGCACCATGCATAGTCTCAGCTTTAAGGTTTTCCTCCTTCAAAGCTTCTAACTGAGCAGAACGGAGTTGGTCAAGTAAAGAGGAATGAATGGTGAGTTGCAACGCCCGAACGCGACGAGGTTTAATTGATTCCTTCCTGCTCAAGGCGTCTGCTACTACATTCGCTTTGCCAGGATGATACTTGATAGTGCAATCATAGTCGTTCAGGAGTTCAATCCAACGACGCTGTCGTATGTTCAAATGTTGTTGATCGAAAATATGTTGAAGACTCTTGTGATCGGTGTAGATGGTGCATTTGGTACCGTACAAGTAATGTCTCCAAATTTTCAATGCGAAAACCACTGCACCCAACTCCAAGTCATGGGTGGTGTAGTTCCTCTTGTGCACCTTGAGTTGGCGAGAAGCATACGCAATCACTTTCTCGCGTTGCATCAACATGCAACCGAGACCATGAATAGAAGCATCACAGTAAACAACGAAATCATCAGGGCCTTCAGGCAAGGCCAAAATAGGAGCAGAACAAAGTTTAGACTTCAGTTCTTGAAATGCCGACTCTTGTGGTTCACCCCAGTCGAATTTTCTATCCTTCTGAGTAAGAGTGGTGAGGGGTTGAGCGATCTTCGAGAACCCCATAATGAAACGACGATAATAGCCCGCAAGGCCTAGGAATTGCCGCACCTCAGTTGGCGTCTTTGGTGCTTCCCAGTCCTTGATCGCTTCGATCTTAGCTGGATCGATATGAATTCCTAGTTCATTAACCACATGTCCTAGGAACTGAACTTCGCGTAACCAAAAGTCACACTTTGAGAACTTAGCGTAAAGTTGTTCCCGTCGCAAAAGTTCCAAAACTAAACGCAGGTGTGCCTCGTGTTCGGTCTTGTTTTTGGAGTAAATCAGGATGTCATCAATAAACACGATAACGAACTTGTCAAGATATGGTTTGCAAACGCGGTTCATCAAATCCATGAAAACCGCCGGTGCGTTCGTGAGACCGAAAGGCATGACCAAGAATTCAAAATGGCCATAACGTGTACGAAAGGCAGTCTTTGCAACGTCAGCTTCCCTTACGCGTAACTGGTGATAACCGGACCTCAAATCAATCTTAGAGTAGTAGCTAGAACCCTGGAGTTGGTCGAATAGATCATCAATACGTGGAAGAGGATAACGGTTCTTGATGGTCAACTTGTTCAATTCTCTGTAATCCACACATAATCGAAAACTTCCATCCTTCTTCTTAACGAACAGAATCGGGGCTCCCCAAGGGGAAGAACTTGGTCTGATGAAACCCTTGTCCAAGAGTTCCTGTAACTAACTAGACAATTCCTGCATCTCGGGAGGTGCAAGACGGTAGGGGGCCCGAGCAATAGGAGCAGCTCCCGGTACAAGATCAATACTGAACTCAACCTGACGATGGGGAGGAAGACCAGATAAATCATCGGGAAATACATCAGGAAACTCGCGTACAACAGGAATATCGTCGATCTTCTTCTCATCGGTAGAGGAAACAGATAAAAGTGCCAAAACGGCCGAATAACCCTTTCGAAGATACTTAAGGGCTTTCATGCTGGAAATGAGATTTAGCGGAGCACCGCCCTTGATACCGTACACAGAAAGGAATTCCCCATCAGGGAGGGGAATCCGAATAATCTTGTCGTAACAAACGATCTCGGCGCGATACAAAGACAACCAATCCATGCCTACCACAACGTCAAAACTACCCAAAGGTACCGGCATAAGGTCGATAGGGAACGACAAACCCGACAACTCTAGTTGACACTCCCGAAGGATACAAGTAGCTTCGATCTTTTTACCGTCAGCCAACTCAATTACATACTTAGCCTCTAATGGTACGGGTACTGCATCTAGCAGTCGACTAACTTCCATAGATATAAAACTTTTATCGGCACCGGAATCAAATAAAACGCTAACAGAGCGATTATTGAGAAGGAACGTGCCGGTAACTGTGTCAGGATCCTGTCTAGCCTCTGAGGCTCCAATGACGAAGGCACGTGCATTCCTGCCACCGCCCCCGTTGTTCCCGTTACCGTTTCTATCCCTCACATCCCCGCCCTGCTTCAGTTTCGGGCACTCCTTCTTGTAATGCCCAGTCTCCCCACAGTTGTAACAACCCTGTTTTCCCGTAGTTCCTTGAGCAGTAGGAGCCGGGGTAGTACTTGGGCCTGGGTCGATGGAAGTGTCGCCCGACAATCTTTAGCAAAATGCCCAAGTCGCTGGCAGCGATGGCAACGATTATGGTCGCAGTCCCCCTGATGATGACGCCCACACTTGTTGCATTTAGGTAATTTCCCCGCATAACCACCCGGTTTGGTACCAGAAGAAGAAGAACCCCCGCTATCGAATCTCTTACCCTGTTGTGCTGGTGCTGGCACAGATCCTTTCCCCTCATTATCCCATTTACGCTTGTTATTCTCCGGGGCCTTGACAGTCGAACCCTTAGCAGGTAAGATACCCTCATTCACCTTCAAGTTTGTCATCCTGTGAGCCGATCGGACCACCTCTGAGTATGTAGGAAGATTCCCCGCAGCCACCAACCCTGCGATTTCTGGTACTAGCCCCTAGATATAGTGTTCAATCCTCCTGTATTCTGGCACATGCAGATCAGGACACAGCACTGCCAACTCATTACGCCTTACCGTATACTTTTCAATTTCTGACCCGGTCATCTTGAGGTTCCACACCTCATGCTCTAGCTTCTGAATTTCTTCCCTTGGACAGTACTCTCGCTTTAGTAGTTGAACAAAAATTTTCCCAAGGCATAGCATAAGCCTCCCCTATACCCATATTCTGGGTGATATTGTTCCACCAGGTCAAAGCAACATCCTGGAATAACGCAGCAGCATACTTGACTCGATCCTCTGGGAGACAGTTGCACATCAGAAACACTGACTCCACCTTTTCCAGCCACCTGAGCAAGCTCACCGCACCCTTAGTGCCAGAGAATTCCTGGGGCTTACAGTCCCGAAGCATCTTGTAGGTAACCACTAGCGTTCACAAGATCAAAGCTAGATCCAACCCAGGACTATCCATTCAAACCCAGAGCTCACTAGGGCTTTCATGCATTTCGGTTTATGATTTTGTGTGCACCCAAAATGATAAACCGCTCTACATTGTCCTCCAAGTGTTCTCCTAGTTCAAAGTTCAAATCACCGAACATAGACTCTTAGCTATACACCGTAATGCTACGGTAGTTTATGGCAAGTGTTTCTATTGGAGTATGAAAGGGAGATGTCCGAGCCTTGGACAAATCTCAAGAGTATACGATTTACCCCAATATACCACACTGCCTAGAAAGCAAGTAACCCGACTTAGGATTGAACGGATGATGTAACAAAGGAAGGTCAGATGATTTAGAGACACCCCGACAAGCCCATACGTAATCCACCAAAATGTTTAGTACTAAGTGATCGTCTAGTGTGTGCGACTCGGCTATAGTCTAGACTCTATATGCAGTCCTAGTTCACTATAACCATTGGCTCTGATACCAATCTGTCACACCCTCAAAATCCACTTGCGGAGTTTTACCGCGAGGCGCATGACAAACCAGGATTCAAACCAACGATCACAATAAACAAGTCTAAATTAACATATGCAATTTCAAAAACATAGTTTAAATCTTCAAGTATAGCGGAAGCTTATTCTCAAAACATAATCCAAAAGTAAACCACATTATTTAATGTTTGAAAACCATGCAATCCTAACTAGATGCCGTGCAGACGCGTGCGCCCTAGTTCCATTGTGCTACCTTAGCGACCTGAGAAAACATGTAAAAGTTTACGTCAGCACAAAAATGCTGGTGAGTTTACAGGTTTTGTAATCACAGTACCAAGTTCAACCTGTCCATACTATAACAAATCGAAAACCAAAGTACGCTAGCTAGGCGTATGTTTTGTTACTACTACGATTGGAAAACCATTACTAACTCGCAAACCAGATGTCGTGCCCGAATAGTAAACCTGTTGTTCCTGTTTGAGACAATATGCACTCGCCCGGCCCTCCAAGCCGACGAGCGGGGTTGGTCACTCCCAATAGCGCTATTCACATTTCCCCGTTGTGCTAACCCACACATTCATGGTTCCCCCCGGGACTTCCAAAGATCGTATAGTAAACCATAGAAACCCATAGTATGACAGTTGTTACCAAAACATAAGTTTAACACATATTTTCTCCCCCAAAAAGTGAAACCAGTTAAAAGAGGGGCCGTAAACTCACCTTAACGTGCAAGCAAGGAATCCGAACAGCAAGCAATATATGCTACCGACACCCTAATAACAGTGTCACTAAGTGAGTATAGGCGTAATATCATTACACCATATAACTCGTTTGTCCAAGGCGTTTTAAATGTTCAAAAGTGTGTATGCGACGCCTAGTGATTCTACATGCAATAGTAAACCCTACGGACTCGTTGGTGAATGAGTTGGTTACCATTTAGTTTCTACATCCCGTATGTGTCACAAACAAGTGTACTTCAGTTATATGTCAATTCCAGATCACCTAAGACCTCAATTAATCACATAAGCACATAATACACAATCTGTGTTTTCAGGACAGATTGTGCGCCATCAAAACGAATTTATTTAAAATAGTAAATCAGTGAGTTATCCCCCCAAATGTTTACTGAATTTTCTTTGGGATTCACTTGACAATACCTATTTTTGTTTAGTCTTAAATCCAAACACAAAAATAATTAAAATTCGTCTAACTCAGCTACGTTCAGAAAACCCTCCTAACAGGTCAGTTTGGTAGATAAATTCCCAAAAATTGTGTATTCATCCAAACGGGATGAATCCACTTGGAAAACTCATATTACTCCCATATTAACCTTCTGTAAAAATTTCACAACCCAACTCTTTATAAAACTTGATTTATGATGTTTCAAAGTTGACTCAGTTTGATACCCGAAATTCTGACCTGACCTATTTTAAATGAAAATTCCAAAAACATATCAAACGACATCCAAATCAGATGATTTTGCCCATTCTAAAAAGCTAAGACTATGTACAATCTATTCATGCAAAGAATCGATCAAACCAATTATTTTCAAGCCACGAAACAGACCCTACAAGTCGACATTCAGAATCTGTCCAGATTCTAATCATGCAATATTATCAATTATATCAAACCCTAGTTGCATATTTATCAATCAATAACACCTAATAATCATCATAAAACATTAGTAAGAACCACATCTGATCAAAACCCTAATTATACATCACAAACATCATTATTCACAAACCCTAGAAGTCTAAAACATCAAGAACATGCATAATCATGCAAAACATATAACATTCATTATATAACAATGTGCTTGACCCTTTTAATCTTCGTAATCATCATGTTTTAACTTTTATAAAATACTTTCAGACCTGGACAAACAAGGTTTTGATGTTTTAAAACAATTTAAAGAAGATTAAAACATAAGGGAATGAAGATTATACCACAAACACTCCAAAACAACCAACCGAACGCTCTCCAAGCTTCCCGATTGATGTTCTTGAGCTTTAGCAGGTGTTTAGGGGTTAATATTTCGTAAATAGGGCAGTAGGGGCGATTAGGGTTTGAGTTTAGGAGATACAAGAGGCTTAAGGTTGCTTAAATAGTAGTTTAAGGCGGTTTAACCACGTCAGCGTGTTCCGAACACCCGTTCGGAATTGTGAACACCCGTTCGGAATTGTGAATGGCCGTTCGGAATGGTTTAATCCGTTTTGAGCGGCCCAGTTTGTTGTATAGCCTGTTTTCTTTGATGTTTTCATTATTTTGGGCCATACCAAGCGTAACCCCATGTTTTAAGACCCCAACCAACCTCATGCTCCACTTTTAATAATTTTTATTAACGTGTTCGGTTTAGGTTCACATAATCACGTATGGTTTTCACATAAGTTTTTCAGATATCACCGAGACACATAAGTTTATTATTCACCAACGTCCGAGGTTCACTAATCATGTAATCACATATTAACTCACAACAATGCACGTATGTCCTATCTAGCTATCTAGCTAACCCTCGTTAAGTATAATGTACGCCTGACTCGCTAAGGTAGACTTTAATCTAGACAACGTTGTTAACCAGAATTTGCCGGGTGTCACATTTATGGAGACTATATGATTGAAATGTTATTGTGATTTAAGTTTCTGTGTTCATAATCAGTTGAAGTTTAGATGAAATTAAGCGGCGCATTGTTGTAGGTTTGTTGTTTTGATTATAGTGTTGTTTCTATAATGCAAAAGGAGATCTAGATTTATGATTTGGCTGTTGCAGTGTTATTAATCATAATTCAGGAGAAAAGGTAAAATAGAATGTTTATTCTTTGTTAGGAATTATTTTCCTTGATCATTGTGGCATATTTTTTGCTTGATGCGTTTGAATATAATAAAATGAAATTAACAGTTCTTTATAATATGGATGGTATGCAGCTTTTTAGGATGATACACTGATTCTTTGATTGATGTACGGGATGCATAATGCTGTAAATCTTACTTAATTCTTTAAGCTCCAACGTATCCATTCGGCCTTTTCCCGACTTACACTGAAAATTCTATCCTCACAAAGGACATATATATTGTTTACTAAGTTGTAGAGCTCTAGATTACTTAGATTTTGACATGTTGCTAATGACATGTAACTAACTAACTTTGGTTTAATTTGAGACAAGTATAGTGGCAGCATGCTTATTTGCTTGTTCGTTCCAGTTTAAGGAAACATGTCAATAAAATGTGAATTTTGTTTACTTGTTAAAACATGATTACTTCTGTGCAGGTTGAGAAACATTTTTATGGTTTTCTTTTCTGGAGAAAGAGCGAAAAACAAATTTCTTAAGATATGTAAAGCGTTTGGAGCAACCTGCTACCCTTTTGCTAAAGATTTAGGCAAGCAATCCCAAATGATAATTGAGGTACTCAGAATCCTTAGGGGTTGTTTGGTTAATTAAGTGCTGAATCATTAAGATGGTCAGAATAGTTAAGAGTCTCTGAATGGTTAAGAGCTGGATCATTCAGCATCCCTTATTAGCTTAATGGTTCAGCACTTAATCATTCCATTCAGATGCTGAAACGAACAGTCTGAATGCTAAATGATTTAGACCTGAATGGTTAAGAGGCTGATTAAGAGGCTACCAAACAGCCCCTTAGTTTTTTATCATCAAATGTTTGCGGAGGTTAATCCTTCATTTTCTCTTTGTCAATACAATACTTTAAATGCTTTGTACCTGTACGAATTTAAAGGTAGGTAATTTTCTAGGGCGATGCATACGCCTACACGATAAGTGTTTTTTTAATTACACACAATACAAATATTCTTTTACATTTTTTAGACATATGAAAGTTAAAAAAAAATCTATATTTCATTATGATAGTTACCATTTAAATGACTAATTTTAGTAACAACTCCTAATTTACTCTAACTCTATTATCATCTATACATGTACCTTACAAGATTTGAACGATTCACCTTTTAGATAGAAGAAAAACACATTACCATCAAAATAAGGATATGCATGATATTTATTTTCCATTATATACTTTAAAAGTCATACGTGTTTATCATGTTCCCTCATTTAATGATTGGAAAATGTTGATGCAAGTTAGTCAAATAACACAAGGTGATATATGATTTGCAATTCTTTTCACAAGTCTACATATTTTTTATTTGAAATATTTTGGGGTCATCACACTTGTATCTTTTGTAAACTTCCTATGCAATAATTTAGTTATGCAAAAATGTATTATCGTGTATCGACTTCAAAAACATTAATACATTTTAAATCTCATAGAATAAAAAATTGCTGCATAAATTTATTGTTTCCTAAAAAATGTTGGAATCTCTGCATAAATTGACTGGGCCTTGATAAAGACACTGATTATGTAAACTTTCACTTTATCTAAGCTGAAAACAATAATAGATGTTGGACTTTAGCATCGTGAAAATTTGTTGGAAACTATAGGAAAACAATAAAAACAGTGGAGTGAGCTGGTATGTCTCTTTAAGTCTTCTTGTTACCATTATCATGCAGTCACACATGCATACACACATATGTATATATATTATATATAGATGATTTTAGGGATTTTCCAGCTTCTGTTCACTGTTTTCTAAGCCGATTTTGATCTAATTTTTTTTTCCACTTATAGTTATATGTCTTAGCTTTTAAAAAACGTATAGCTCACCCCATGATTCAATTCTTTCATTTGTACACCAATTTTTTTGTACAGTGCTGTCAGTTTGGGAAATCTTACAAAAATGGCCTTTGTTGATGATTTTAAACACATGATCAAGTTCCAAGCTTGCAAGAATCTTATTTTGAATATCTTAAAGTGCTTACATATGAAAAATCAAGTCATTTTAGTACATGGTTTGTGAGTTATAGCTTTGAAAAGATAGTGCACTTTTTTGACAGATTGCATACTTCTACTTGTATATTACTTGTGAGGTATCAAAACATGTTCAAATATTATGAAATTTGGTAGGCAAGTGTAAAAAATCAAAGTCCTATATCATAGGGTCAAAAATCATTCAAAAACCTTGTATTTTGATCAAGTTATGGCCTGTTAAAATCACTAGAATTTTCTGACAACATTGAAACTTCAAATCTATGCATATCATATATAATTATGATTCTAACCATGTTTCAAGCATAAAATGGACATGATTTATAGCATACATTATCATTAACATGTAAGAATGCATAATACATCATATTTGTGGGTTCTAAGGACCAATTTCATGCAAAAATCCTTAACGAGTCAAAAATGATTTTTGTTTGTCTTAATGTTTTTTTTAAAGATGACTATCACTTGGATGTTTTAGTGGGTCATTACATATGATATATAGGCTTTTGTGGAGAGTGATATTTACCTTAAATGGGGCGTGGATGTCTAGAGAGTGAAAGGTTTAACCTTGATTCTCAACACTTTATTTTAGACAACTCAATATTAATGGTATTGATCTCCTTAAATATTATTCATGTTTGCTGTGGCCCATAAATTTTCTTACTATACTCTTATAAAGTGTTACTTTTTGTATTTGATTATTACTCGTGTATTTTTTGTTACGTTAAATGTTAAGTTCATGCAACGCTGACACTATAAGATATATTTCAGGAAAATGCCTACTGACAACAAAATAAACATTGGGATATCTCTTAGTTGTGTCCAGAAGATCTTAGCAAGGCAGTTGATATCGTAGCACGCGATAACCCAACTTTCCAATCAATATTAGCAGGGTTTGACCTTGACAACGAGGTAAGGTGAACATCATTTTCATTTTACCTTTTAAATTTAACCGACCTGACACGTACGCAAATATGCACTTTGACCCATTACCCAGCCCACCCATCTTTCACATCACTAATTAAAATAAAGGCACTGATGTAACACCCCAACCGATGGCGGAAACATCGAGGTATCACGTAGTGACGATTGTTCAATAGCTCATGGACTAGAAATGTAAATTTGAATACATTGAATTTAATAATTTATTACATTGAAAGAAATACAACAATTATGACTAGCAATCTAAACTACGATACAAAAATCTCAATCTAAGTCTAAGTTCCAAACGCTTGGAAGTAATCTCATAAGAACCTGAAACATGTACGAAAATGATTTGGTCAATACAAAATGTATTGGTGAGCATACCCTGTTTGAATAAATATAGTAGGAAAAGTGTTTAGCAATTCATGTGCGGTACCATTTGCAATTATGTAATAAGTAATATCCATTCAAAATCAACCCTATGTAAAGAAAAGCAGATATATATAGTATGCGCTAGTAGTAATGTAATACATAGCAATGACGAGGACTCTCAACAGAGTCACAAGGGTATATACCATAATACTATTCATTGAAATGCCAGGCCCTCAAAGGTTAATGATTTTGACAAGTCATAGACACACAAATTAACATAACGCAAACACACATGAGAATTGCATTTAGTGAAAGAATAACATTTAATCATAGTGTACATGAATAGCCCCAAAAGAGTAAAACATGAAAAAGGGGAAAGATATACTCACAGTTTGCGAAAGCGATCAAAATCCAACTTAAGCGGTCGTGAGCTAAGTAATGGGAATTCCGAAGAATCCAACCTATAATGTATGAGAGTACTAACAAGAAAATGTTTAAAAAGTCTAAGGTATCTAGGGTTCTAAGGCATTAGGGTTTGCTAAGTCGATTTGGGGAATTAGAGTTTTTATGATAATTCGTGTTAATGTAAAAGTTGTATATCAAAATAATATACCAAAGTTCGTAAATACGGTTTAGGTAATATAATTATTTCCAATTAAATATTTAGATAGAAATATATTTTGAAATAATTAAGACAAAGTAAATTAATTACTTTCACAAGATTATTGTAAATAAATACAATAATCATAAATGTTTAATTAAATAATCATGAGTTACACCATGATCCAACCAATGGTAATTAAGATTTTCAAACTTAGAACTATTTCTATTTTATAAAAAAAAGTATTTATAAAATAGATATTTAATAGTATAAATAAATAAATAATTAATTATGTCTAATTAAACATAAATAAGACTAATAATACAAGACAAGGTCCAAATATGCTATTTTTATTGAAAATGGATGCTTTCTGATTTAAATCAATGAAAATAATTTCCCATAAATTTTTATAAGCTTATTTATATTTAAAATTGATTTAATGAGATTAAATCATATTTAAATGATTAAAAAATAGAAAAATTAATAAAAATAAATGTTTTCTGAACCAAATATTTATAATTCAGTTCATAATGATTAGAAATAATTTCACAAAAAGTTTGAGATTAAAATCATTAGAAATGGATTTTTAATCAATTAAATACGATTAAAACAAATAAATTCAATAAAAAAAATATGAAAATAGGACATTTTCCAGAAAATAAAAATATGATAATTTTCTTTAGGGTGTCAAGATGCTACTCCTAAATTTTCATAATTTTTGGATCAAAAATGAATTTATTATAATTATTTAAAGATTTGCATATATTATAATATTTATAAAAAAAATGGAAAAGTAAAGAAATAGGAAATCTATGGAAGAAAAGAAGGAAAGACAAAAAGATGTGCATGCCTGGACTCGAACTAGCGTGGGTCCAGGGACACAATCAGACACAGACCAAGTGAGCTACACATCTGTTTGATGATTTGTTTAATTAAAAAAGCTTTTTAAAACATATTAATTGTTCTTCTTCTTCTTCCCCAAATACAAGACTAAGAACCCTAACCCTAGATCAACATCAATAATCCGATTAAGACAAGATTAAGCTATGAATTGATAGGGCTTTTGATCATAGGGTCGCGACTAACCAAACGGCAACAAGAAATACCTCAAAACAATGATATGCGATCGTATAAGAAGAGAAAGGAGTCGATGTGCTTGATCCGATTCTAACACCTTCCGGACCAAAGTAGGTGATTAATTTTGTGGGTTTAAGACGTATGAGAACGCAGAAACTGAATGAGATCAATTGTTTATAAAATGGATGTATAAAAGTTGCGTTTTGAGTCGTTTTAGAGCTTCCGGTCGGTTACAACTTTAATCCAATTAATACTCAGTTATTAAAGGTGTTAAATGTGTGAAAATGATTGCAGACGGTTATGAATGTGTGGAGAAACGCATAGGTATCAAGTTAGAATGTTTAGAAGCATTAAAATCAATAAAGAGGACTCGCCGGAGTAAAGTCCGGTCGCCGGATCTGGCCAAAAGGGTCGCCGGAAGACCGAGTTCAGCAGGAAGAGAGGAACACTTTTGAAAGTTTCACATTATTGCAGAAATAGTCCCTCAATTATAACTTTGTTAGTTCTATTCTAGTTTAGTTAGTTTTTTCCTTTATAATACACTAACCAAGTTAATAATAATTAACCAAAATGTTTGGAAAACTTTATAAATTTAATCTTTTTATCAATTTATTTAATAAACCTTTGTTTTTATTATAAACAAATTGAATAATTAAAAAAAATTGATATTTCTCAAAACTTTTGTTTAACTTTTCCTGTTTAAATTAAAGATTTAAAAGTAATTCATGTTTTAACAGATTTGAAAACGTTGAAAGGTATAGGGACTATAAGGGAAATATTTGAAGGACTATTATTGTCAATTAGATGAAAGACGAGGGTGACGGATGTCACAGTCTCCCCTACTTTTAGAAAATTTCGTCTCGAAATTTATTTCTAGTGAAGGTTACCATGAAACAAGGCGTTGTAAAAGTCAAGTAGGTTTCTTTCTTTCTTTTTTTTTTAAGAAAATTCCATCATTTATGATTTGACAAAATTTAAAATAGTTGTCTAATACGCAAAGTAAAAGTTTCAAAATCCTTGACAGTTGACCCAAGGTTAGAAAGTTAAGAATTTTAATGTGAAAGGTTTTGGGAACGTGTAACGGGTGAAGGAAAAGACACTAATGAAGGTGGTCTCCCATACTTTAGAAAGATTTCTGACCGAACTTTATTAAGGACATGCAACAGGATTTTGACTAACACAGAGTGTAAGAGTATACAAAGTTTAAGGTTTTCTGTAGAGTTGGTCAGTAAGGAAGGCTCTAACAAAACTAATTGAAGCTTATGTAAAATGTTCTTATCGAAAATGATGATCGTTAATCAACGATCTAATGAAGAGGTAATTATAAAATAATGAGTAGGTTCTTGGTCAGACTCCTAGTCCGCTCCCGCAGTATGGTTTATGCTTATATATAGGGTGTACCGCAGCTGACCCACCACACTCCTGATACTTTGGACTCGTACTGATTGTCTACCAACAGCCTAAATAGAATTACACACCACCCTTGTAACACCCCAACCGATGGCGGAAACATCGGGGTGCCACGTATTGATGATTGTTTTCAGTAGCACATGGTATAATATGAATTTTAAATAATTTATTCAAACATAATATCCAAAATGTGAAATAATGTCTAAGAATTCAAATACATAACATCAAATAATAACTTCAAAAACTTCAAATAAACTTCAAGATAAATCCTCATGCTAACTCAAGCCTCAGCTTCATTGTTACCTGAAACATGTTAATTTTGAAAGTATTTTGGGTCAACATAAGTTGGTGAGATTTACATAGGTTTTTGATGATAAATGAATAAAATGTTATGCAATTCATGTGTCATGTTAATCTAGCCCATATGTGAGAACATATTAGAAATAAATCGAGTGCATAATCAACCCTGTTGACTGTTATAAAATGATACATACCATACACTTATGGTCCCAATATGTTATGCGATAACAAACACCCACGTAACCTTTGTAGGAGGCACGTATCCGGGTGGGATTGTCAGTCCAATAGATCTATCAATGTATACCGTCGGCTGATCAATGTTAATGATTATGCTAGAATGGTGCTTACTCTAATCATGCTCAAGACAATATGCAACATAGAAAACACATAGACACATTGATGATTGAATTGCAATGAAAATGTTATAACATGTTTCACCCCAAAAATGGTGATAAATAAAAAAGGGGCTATGTAAAACTCACCTTAGCAAATGTTAACTTGTTGAAAAGATATGATAATTGTGTTGCCCAAAGTGATTCCAAATATTACCCTATAATGAGGTAATATATAATAAGTCTAAGTCTAATTAACTAATGAGTGTATCCTAGGGTTTCGATTTGGGGATAATCAATTGTTGAAATTTAATTTAAAATGTTTAATTAATAAAGGAAAATTGGATAATTTATGAAAGATAGTCTTTTTATAAAATTTGAATTTTGAGTGAGCACATTAAAGTGTTTGAAGCAATAAAATAATTTTTATAAAATTATTTCATTTAAAATAGATTTTTAAATCTATTTATTTATAAATAGCCAATTATTAACTTTAATATTCAAAAATACTAAAATTAAAGAAATCTTATTTTAAAAATCATATTTCTGTTCTAAATGATTAAAAATAATTTGTATAAAATTTTGGTGCAAAAATGATGAAAATTGGATTTATTATGAATTAATTATGATTAAATCTAACAAAAATTGATTAAAAATATAACATAAATGATTTTACTGAATTAAAAATTATTTCAGTAAAGTTTAACTTTATAAAAAGTTAGGATAATTTTTGGGGAATTTAATAAAACTGTTTTGATATATAAATGGATTTTTATAAATATAATTGTATAAAAATGATTTAATTATTATAATTATTAAATAAATGAATTTCTGAAAAATAAAAATTACAAATAAATCTTTTATATCAGATTAAACAATGATAATTTTTTTTAGAATTTATAAAATAGTTTAGGTATTTTAAAAAGAATTTAAATGATTAAAAGGATTAATATATATAATTAATTGTTTGCTAAAAAAAAAGAAAAGAAAAGAAAAGAATACCAAAAACCGGTCAGAGCCGGACTCGAACCCGGGTGACCTCGGAACAGGACCAGAGTCACAACCACTTGGCCTAGGCCGGTGGTTGTGAGATCTTTAGTTTAAAAATAAATAAATATGTTATGCCTGAATCAGTTTATCCCCAAATTATACCACGACGAACCCTAGATTTACAATTGAGCAAATCAGACAACTATAGCCCGATTATTGTTAGGGCTATTGTTGTCTGATAGCCGATGAGTGAAACCCACCAAAAACATTAGACTCACAGTGATGGATTGATGTGTATCTTCGGGTCAATGAGAAAGTCAAACCACGAACAAATTAATCAATTACAGAGTGAATTAGAGAGATATAGAGATTGAGAGAGAGTTGTGAGCGATTTTACAAGGCTCGCAGATCATCTATATATACTAGAGGATTAGGGTTAGGGTTAATTAGAAGGTTGACTTTCAATTTAATAATACGCGTCTAATTGAATAGAAAGGTCAACAATTGACGTGTAATCGTTGTGTAATCGCGTTGGATTGGGCCGGATATAGCACGAATTAGCCAAAAATAGATCAATCATGCGTTAATTCTATGGATTGCTCACCAAGGAATCCCACAGTTGACTTTCCTTGTCAACTGTGGGGGTTTTAAAGTATGTATAAGTATAAGGTGCAACCGGGTTTATCACAAAACAGAAGTCCAGCCCAGTTGGTTTGTGCTCGTGTGTATGTGTGGGAGGGCCCGAGTTCGAAACCCGGCACAACCCCTTTTTTTTTTGTTTCAAATCAAAACAGAGAAGGAGGGCAGTTGGGCCCTGGATTTGGGCTGGGTAATGGGCTTCAGGTAAGGAAAACAAGGGGGGTTTGGGCTGAGTTGTTAGTTGGGTTAATGTAATACCAACTAGTTTTATTATTTGTTAAAATTATTATTATTATTATTATTATATATATATATATAAGTTGTGTGGTCGGGAATAAAAACTTAGGCACATTATGAATGATAGAAATAATATACGTATTAAATTTTGAAAATTTTTGCGATGTTACAGTCTCCCCTACTTTTAGGAACTTCGTCCCGAAGTTAAGAGAAACACTAGTGTTTACAATTGGTCAACTACTGAAAACCTTGATGGAATTTCACACTACCTTAACGTACCTGTAAATTCATGATTACGTTCCGGACCGTAATTACCAATTTACCTTACATTAGGGTTTTGCGTCCTTTTATGACTTTACCGATTGTTAAGCAGGTCTGATAGTCTCCGCCAGTCGTTGAGCAGGTGGTAGGGCCTCTCCCGACTGTTGGATAGACATGATGACCTCTACCAATCGTTAAGTAGATTGTTTAGTAGTCAACTATTTGTTGTACAAGTAAGCAAGTATTGATAAAGCAATCAATTCACATTAAAACAAACATACACACAGATGTTATGATAATACTTGAATTTATTATCTGATTCAAAAGTGTCAATACATGAAATTAAGGAGAAAGTAGATATTATTCAAATGGTAGGGTTTGATGTTGAGCAGTCGGAGGTCTCAAGCGGGATTATTTGGAGCATCAAGAGCGTTTGTAGCAGGGATTCGACAAGCTTCCGCAAGATGCCCATACCTCTGACAATTGGTGCACTGTCGACAGGGTACTTGAGTTGGATGGTGATACTGGCAGGTGTCACACTTAGGTAGGTTCCCATTGTATTGTTTCTTGGTGGGTGGGGTAGTGATGTCTATTGCAAAATTCCTGACCTTGTTCTTCCCGTTGGTTGAGGCCTCAGTTTTGATTTCGACGGCAGGTTGGGGAGTATCCTTTTTCTTTTCCCCTTTACGAGTCAGGGTTCCTGCCTTCACATGGTTATCTGTTAGGGTGGCAGCCAAACGCTTTGCTTCTTCCAATGTAGCAGGGTTCCTTCCCCACACTGTGTCTTGAATCTGCATCGGTAAGCCACCAATGTATTTTTCGATCGCAATGGGCAAAGGAGTGACTTTGTGGGGTAGCAGTAAGCTAAGTTCGTGAAAGCGAGTGTTGTAAGCAAGGTTTTCCCCACTGTCTTGAGCAAGATCATAAAATTCGTCTTCCAGTTTCTTGATTTCATTACGAGGGCAGAACTCTGCCTTCATAATGTCTTTAGCTTGATCCCAGGTTAAGGCTAGTGCAGCTTCAGCCCCGCGAGTGCGTTTTTCTTCATTCCACCAAGTGAGTGCTCGCTTATGAAGAACACTCATGGCATAACGGACTTTAAAGTTGTCAGGGCATTCACTGTTAATGAAGGTATTTTCAATGCCCTCAAACCATTGTAGGAGTCCAGTAGCTCCTTCTTCACCGCTGAACTTTGGAGGGTTACAAGAGTTGAAATGCTTAAGGGTGCAAGCTTGGGGTCCATTACCATTGCCATTGCCATTGTTGTGACCATTCCCGTTGCCGTTCAATTGGATGACCTGAGCAAGTAAATTGGGAACCAGAGTTGCGATTTGCTGTGCCATTTGTTGAGAAATGATCGCAGCCAGTTGAGCATCGACCCCATTATTGTTGTGGTTAGGAGCTTGGTCATGGTTGTGGTTATGGTTATCACCACCTTCTTCGTGATTCTCACCATTGTTGTTGCGAGTGCTGCGACGAGGAGGCATGATCTGTAATAGACACAATGAAATGAATGAGAGTTTATATAAGGAATGTAATCATTTATTCATTAATTAAAACGAATAAACGAAAACGTTGACTTATCAAAGATTCTAAATTCTAATAACATATGAAGACATGCTTTAGCCTATAAGTGAACACTCATCCCGAGAATTCCCAGGTAGGCATCCGGGTCCCTCGTCTGATTGGGATATATGCGCAATGCCAGCCTAGACAGAAGACTCAGAATACAGGCGTTCACCCTTCCAGATTGCACGTGTTCGTTATTAAAATCCAGAACTTCGACGAGATCTCAAGGGGGTTCAGGTTAATCCTGAGGGATTTGTCCTATTAGTCTAAGAGTAGATCCACTGATGGAGAGCAACCTTCTTGTAGGGGTGAAAGTAGGGATAAGAAGTAGGAGGGAGATAGAGAATAGCAAGTAAAGGAAGCAAGTACTGTTTTAGTCCCTAAGGTTATAGTCTAGATTATTTCTAATAACCTAATTCCCTATAACCAAGGCTCTGATACCAATCTGTAACACCCCAACCGATGGCGGAAACATCGGGGTGCCACGTATTGATGATTGTTTTCAGTAGCACATGGTATAATATGAATTTTAAATAATTTATTCAAACATAATATCCAAAATGTGAAATAATGTCTAAGAATTCAAATACATAACATCAAATAATAACTTCAAAAACTTCAAATAAACTTCAAGATAAATCCTCATGCTAACTCAAGCCTCAGCTTCATTGTTACCTGAAACATGTTAATTTTGAAAGTATTTTGGGTCAACATAAGTTGGTGAGATTTACATAGGTTTTTGATGATAAATGAATAAAATGTTATGCAATTCATGTGTCATGTTAATCTAGCCCATATGTGAGAACATATTAGAAATAAATCGAGTGCATAATCAACCCTGTTGACTGTTATAAAATGATACATACCATACACTTATGGTCCCAATATGTTATGCGATAACAAACACCCACGTAACCTTTGTAGGAGGCACGTATCCGGGTGGGATTGTCAGTCCAATAGATCTATCAATGTATACCGTCGGCTGATCAATGTTAATGATTATGCTAGAATGGTGCTTACTCTAATCATGCTCAAGACAATATGCAACATAGAAAACACATAGACACATTGATGATTGAATTGCAATGAAAATGTTATAACATGTTTCACCCCAAAAATGGTGATAAATAAAAAAGGGGCTATGTAAAACTCACCTTAGCAAATGTTAACTTGTTGAAAAGATATGATAATTGTGTTGCCCAAAGTGATTCCAAATATTACCCTATAATGAGGTAATATATAATAAGTCTAAGTCTAATTAACTAATGAGTGTATCCTAGGGTTTCGATTTGGGATAATCAATTGTTGAAATTTAATTTAAAATGTTTAATTAATAAAGGAAAATTGGATAATTTATGAAAGATAGTCTTTTTATAAAATTTGAATTTTGAGTGAGCACATTAAAGTGTTTGAAGCAATAAAATAATTTTTATAAAATTATTTCATTTAAAATAGATTTTTAAATCTATTTATTTATAAATAGCCAATTATTAACTTTAATATTCAAAAATACTAAAATTAAAGAAATCTTATTTTAAAAATCATATTTCTGTTCTAAATGATTAAAAATAATTTGTATAAAATTTTGGTGCAAAAATGATGAAAATTGGATTTATTATGAATTAATTATGATTAAATCTAACAAAAATTGATTAAAAATATAACATAAATGATTTTACTGAATTAAAAATTATTTCAGTAAAGTTTAACTTTATAAAAAGTTAGGATAATTTTTGGGGAATTTAATAAAACTGTTTTGATATATAAATGGATTTTTATAAATATAATTGTATAAAAATGATTTAATTATTATAATTATTAAATAAATGAATTTCTGAAAAATAAAAATTACAAATAAATCTTTTATATCAGATTAAACAATGATAATTTTTTTTAGAATTTATAAAATAGTTTAGGTATTTTAAAAAGAATTTAAATGATTAAAAGGATTAATATATATAATTAATTGTTTGCTAAAAAAAAAGAAAAGAAAAGAAAAGAATACCAAAAACCGGTCAGAGCCGGACTCGAACCCGGGTGACCTCGGAACAGGACCAGAGTCACAACCACTTGGCCTAGGCCGGTGGTTGTGAGATCTTTAGTTTAAAAATAAATAAATATGTTATGCCTGAATCAGTTTATCCCCAAATTATACCACGACGAACCCTAGATTTACAATTGAGCAAATCAGACAACTATAGCCCGATTATTGTTAGGGCTATTGTTGTCTGATAGCCGATGAGTGAAACCCACCAAAAACATTAGACTCACAGTGATGGATTGATGTGTATCTTCGGGTCAATGAGAAAGTCAAACCACGAACAAATTAATCAATTACAGAGTGAATTAGAGAGATATAGAGATTGAGAGAGAGTTGTGAGCGATTTTACAAGGCTCGCAGATCATCTATATATACTAGAGGATTAGGGTTAGGGTTAATTAGAAGGTTGACTTTCAATTTAATAATACGCGTCTAATTGAATAGAAAGGTCAACAATTGACGTGTAATCGTTGTGTAATCGCGTTGGATTGGGCCGGATATAGCACGAATTAGCCAAAAATAGATCAATCATGCGTTAATTCTATGGATTGCTCACCAAGGAATCCCACAGTTGACTTTCCTTGTCAACTGTGGGGGTTTCAAAGTATGTATAAGTATAAGGTGCAACCGGGTTTATCACAAAACAGAAGTCCAGCCCAGTTGGTTTGTGCTCGTGTGTATGTGTGGGAGGGCCCGAGTTCGAAACCCGGCACAACCCCTTTTTTTTTTGTTTCAAATCAAAACAGAGAAGGAGGGCAGTTGGGCCCTGGATTTGGGCTGGGTAATGGGCTTCAGGTAAGGAAAACAAGGGGGGGGGGGTTTGGGCTGAGTTGTTAGTTGGGTTAATGTAATACCAACTAGTTTTATTATTTGTTAAAATTATTATTATTATTATTATTATTATATATATATATATAAGTTGTGTGGTCGGGAATAAAAACTTAGGCACATTATGAATGATAGAAATAATATACGTATTAAATTTTGAAAATTTTTGCGATGTTACAACCCTCATGTACCTGTAAGCCCATGATTGCGTTCCGGACCGTAATCGTCGATTTACCTTACACTTGGGTGTTATGCTTTTCCATAACCCTATCCTAAGTAATACTAGAAACAAATGCGTGCAACCAATATGTAATAGCCACTGTAATGAAATAATGTTCAATCATGACATGGTTAGAGGTCCTTCCCTTTCGGGTTTACCCTTTAACCGTAATGAGAGTAACATGTAAGTAATAGACATGGTTATAGGTTCTTCCCTTTCGGGTTCACCCTTAACCGGTAACTTCTGTTCACATCGTTGGGCTCTAAACACCTATATTGATAAACTCCGAGATTCACACCGTTCCCCTCGGATTAAATAAATACTCTAATCCGAGTCGTACGTGGGCACTGGCTTAGATCCCATACGAGTTATCAACTAGTATGTTCGTTGGCCATGACGATGAACAAAATAATGTAAAGTATAACAGGGTTTTGCTCACAAAAAAAAATATGCATACCAAATATGCGTTCATGTACGTATATAAGTATAGCATAAAATTTCGACTGAAAAAAATAGTATAACATAAATCGAGTAAATCGTACAATTGCACAAAATGAAAGTAAACAAATTGAATTAATGCAAATAGGCAATGTGAAGATAATCACAAATAACGTGTTAGAAATAACTATGAATAAAAATGGTGCAAGAATAAAATAATGAAATTTATGGCAAATGAGTGTGCACGGAACAGGTGTATAGCCTACTGGCATGCGAGTTAAAATCTAGTAATTTTACATATATGCGTTATACTATAAAAGACATTTAGCAACATTCGGATAAGAGGGTATGTCCATTGTTTAAACCAAATGTTTTGCGACTGAAAGTGTGCGAGTGTAATAGGATAAATTTTTCGTTTATCAAAAATGTAGTTTGCGCAATCTTTGTGATATAGTTGAAAGAATAGTAATAATGCACGAGGATAACTTTTTAGTAACCGAAGTGTGTTTTAGATTCAAAACTGATTCAGTTGAAAAATTTTCGTAGATATGTGTTTACGAGGAGTCGAGTTTGAAAAATGTTATAAGGCTTATTATTAGTTGCAAGTTTCTTTCGAAAACATATATTGGTTACGTCATATGAAAACAAAGGGTTTACATTTGTCTTTTAAAATATGCAGTACAAGCTTGTAAAATGCAAAATGAAACCATTTCATGAACTATGTGTAATTCTAATGTGTTTTAAAAGACCATGATTTAAAATGACGTGAATGATAAGATTAACGTATGTAATAGATTACCAATATTTAAGAAAATTCATAATCAATGAGATGTAGAAATAGATCCTTGAGATGTGGATTTCACTCCTAACTCAAAGATGTATTTCAAAATTGAAAACGATTGTGGAATGAAACCAATCACTAAGTTAAGGATATCACTCCTAGCTTAGTGGTTAAGTTTCTTTTTGAAGGAAATACTCTTTGAGGTGTGGATGTCATTCCTATCTCAAAGACATATTCCTAAGATAAATAACATATAGAGGAGTGAAACTAATCACCAAGGTATGGATGTCACTCCTAACTTGGCACTATCTTTTCGTTTGTTAAATACGAGCGTAATCTTTCCTAAGCAAAATACCGAAAGAATAACGAGAAAGTATCATAGCAAAAATACCTAGAAAAAAATATAAGAATAAAGAGGAATATACACGAGAGGACTCGTGAAAATAAACTTAGTTATAGATTAAGATAAAAGGCATTCTAATAACCTAATTCCCTATAACCATGGCTCTGATACCAATCTGTAACACCCCAACCGATGGCGGAAACATCGAGGTGTCACGTAGTGACGATTGTTCAATAACTCATGGACTAGAAATGTAAATATGAATACATTGAATTAAATAATTTATTACATTGAAAGAAATACAACAATTATGACTAGCAATCTAAACTACGATACAGAAATCTCAATCTAAGTCTAAGTTCCAAACGCTTGGAAGTAATCTCATAAGAACCTGAAACATGTACGAAAATGATTTGGTCAATACAAAATGTATTGGTGAGCATACCCTGTTTGAATAAATATAGTAGGAAAAGTGTTTAGCAATTCATGTGCGGTACCATTTACAATTATGTAATAAGTAATATCCGTTCAAAATCAACCCTATGTAAAGAAAAGCAGATATATATAGTATGCGCTACTAGTAATGTAATACATAGCAATGACGAGGACTCTCAACAGAGTCACAAGGGTATATACCATAGTACTATTCATTGAAATGCCAGGCCCTCAAAGGTTAATGATTTTGACAAGTCATAGACACACAAATTAACATAACGCAAACACACATGAGAATTGCATTTAGTGAAAGAATAACATTTAGTCATAGTGTACATGAATAGCCCCAAAAGAGTAAAACATGAAAAAGGGGAAAGATATACTCACAGTTTGCGAAAGCGATCAAAATCCAACTTAAGCGGTCGTGAGCTAAGTAATGGGAATTCCGAAGAATCCAACCTATAATGTATGAGAGTACTAACAAGGAAATGTCTAAAAAGTCTAAGGTATCTAGGGTTCTAAGGCATTAGGGTTTGCTAAGTCGATTTGGGGAATTAGAGTTTTTATGATAATTCGTGTTAATGTAAAAGTTGTATATCAAAATAATATACCAAAGTTCGTAAATACGGTTTAGGTAATATAATTATTTCCAATTAAATATTTATATAGAAATATATTTTGAAATAATTAAGACAAAGTAAATTAATTACTTTCACAAGATTATTGTAAATAAATACAATAATCATAAATGTTTAATTAAATAATCATGAGTTACACCATGATCCAACCAATGGTAATTAAGATTTTCAAACTTAGAACTATTTCTATTTTATAAAAAAAAAGTATTTATAAAATAGATATTTAATAGTATAAATAAATAAATAATTAATTATGTCTAATTAAACATAAATAAGACTAATAATACAAGACAAGGTCCAAATATGCTATTTTTATTGAAAATGGATGCTTTCTGATTTAAATCAATGAAAATAATTTCCCATAAATTTTTATAAGCTTATTTATATTTAAAACTGATTTAATGAGATTAAATCATATTTAAATGATTAAAAAATTGAAAAATTAATAACAATAAATGTTTTCTGAACCAAATATTTTTATTTCAGTTCATAATGATTAGAAATAATTTCACAAAAAGTTTGAGATTAAAATCATTTGAAATGGATTTTTAATCAATTAAATACGATTAAAACAAATAAATTCAATAAAAATATGAAAATAGGACATTTTCCCGAAAATAAAAATATGATAATTTTCTTTAGGGTGTCAAGATGCTACTCCTAAATTTTCATAATTTTTGGATCAAAAATGAATTTATTATAATTATTTAAAGATTTGCATATATTATAATATTTATATAAAAATGGAAAAGTAAAGAAATAGGAAATCTATGGAAGAAAAGAAGGAAAGACAAAAAGATGTGTATGCCTGGACTCAAACTCGCGTGGGTCCAGGGACACAATCAGACACAGATCAAGTGAGCTACACATCTGTTTGATGATTTGTTTAATTAAAAAGCTTTTTAAAACATATTAATTGTTCTTCTTCTTCTTCTTCTTCCCCAAATACAAGACTAAGAACCTTAACCCTAGATCAACATCAATTATCCGATTAAGACAAGATTAAGCTATGAATTGATAGGGCTTTTGATCATAGGGTCGCGACTAACCAAACGGCAACAAGAAATACCTCAAAACAATGATATGCGATCGTATAAGAAGAGAAAGGAGTCGATGTGCTTGATCCGATTCTAACACCTTCTGGACCAAATTAGGTGATTAATTTTGTGGGTTTAAGACATATGAGAACGCAGAAACTGAATGAGATCAATTGTTTATAAAATGGATGTATAAAAGTTGCGTTTTGAGTCGTTTTAGAGCTTCCGGTCGGTTACAACTTTAATCCGATTAATACTCAGTTATTAAAGGTATAGGGACTATAACGGAAATAACAAATACTCAGTTATTTGAAGGACTATTTTGTGCAAATTCTTTTGCTAAGACTTAGTTACAACTCTCCACTGTATATATTATATGTATAACCAACCTAATTTAATAAACAACAAACCTAAACTTGATCACGGATTGCGCGCAAAAAGTTAAATTGAACACCCGCTGCAACGCGCAGGCTTTCCCACTAATACTTCATTACAAAGGATGAAATATGTCTACAAATGTTATTTTGCATAAATTTTAAGATGGCATAGGAAAAGTCTTATGCTTAAAACCCATATATTATGTATTTTTTCCCTTTCTACCCTTCATGCAAAACTTACTTGTACACATTCTCTTATCATAACCTCCAATCACCATAAATCTATATCTATAATCTATACTATATTATAAAACATTTGAGAAGGGTATCAAACAAAATTAAGTAATTACTACATTTTTTACCGGCGTGTAGGTCAAATTGCATATGATATATAGAACGTAGCATGCTATCATGTCTCCTTTTAGTTTTAAAAAGAGTAAAGTGTACAGATGGTCCTTGTGGTTTGCCCAAATTTAAACTCTGCTCCTCAGCGTTTCGAAATTACACGTATGGGATCTGTGGTTTGTATTTTGTTTCATTGATGGTCCCTGACTTGGATGGAGGTTAAGTTTTTCAGTTAAGTTAATGTGAAAGTACTAAATTACCCTCATAAAAGCAACTTATTCTCTTCTCCTCCCTCATAATTTTGGCAGCCACAATAATCAAACCTTACTCTTTCTCTCTCTCTCTCTCTCTAAGATCATGTCTCTCTCTCTAACCCCTCTCTCTCTCTACCTCACGTTCTCTCTCTCTCTCTCTCTCTCTCTCTCTCTCTCTCTCTCCCTCTATACACCATCTTCTTCCCTTTCTTCTCTTGCAAGCATTCTGCTCAAGTGACTTTAATTATTTGTTCCCCTTGAAGCTACTGCTTTAGTGAACATGAATAACCACTAGATCATTCAAGGATAAATCGACATGATTTCAAATAAAGGTTGGAACTTACATTCCCCTGTTTTTCTTGGATTCAAATAAAGGTTCTCCAAAGAAGATATTTGATACAAATTATGGTTGATGGTTCGAGCAAACCTGAAAAGGAGATATTTAATACAAAACCGATTTGGTTGATTCGGTTGTGAAAGTCAATTTTTTTCTCTTGATTTTCCGGCCGCCCTATCTCTACATCATGTCTGCTTCACCAAAAAAGAGTTGTCGGCGTCCCTTGGTCAGAATTGATTTCTATCATGGTGAAACAGGTGCAGCTTCTGTGGTCAGATCTGGTGTCGACCGTGGTCGTCTTCTCCAGCGATCTGCAAATCCAGTGTTCCGATGAGAATGGTGGTGGGAAAAGGGCAACCAGATGATAGTTTTATGTCCGGGTAGGGGTCTTGACTGGCCAGTTGAATTTCTGATGTGTGTGGTGGTGAAGGGAGGCCGCCGGTGGTCACGAGTTGTTCCGGTGGGTTGGGTTTGCTTGGGGTCCGATGGTTTGGGTTATGGTTGTGGTTCGGTCTGATTGTGGTTGTTGACTTTGACGAATTTGTGGTGGTGGTTGGAGGAGGAGGGGGTGATGTTGGTTGTTTGAGGAGGAGGAGGTGGTGCTGGTCATATACACAAAAGATTAAACTGCTCGGATGGTCCCTATGGGTATTTTGGTCATTTTACATGACTTAACTGATAAAATTTAACAACGTTAGTTGGTAGGGACCAAAATGTTATAAAATGTCAACGTTGGGGACTATTGAAAATATACGGGGGCATACGTGAAATTTGGGCAAACCACAGGGACCATCCGTGCACTTTACTCTTTTTAAAAATTAACCCACTGCTAAGCATATGTGCTTACACATACACGTTACATATTGATTCTTTTAATCGTTTTAAAGTTTGAATTACGTTTCCGCCCTGTATTATCGACTCTGCCGCAACGCACAGTTCCCTGCTAGTAACATTTGGTATGTAAAGTGTTTGATAATTGATATTTTTTTTTAAAATACATATGTTGAATAAGGGTAGAGATCCTATGAGAACACTTGGTTATTGAGAACTGAGAGAATCATTATGGACCACATATTTCTCTAAGGTAAAAAAAAATAATTTTTTTTTCTAAATCACAGATTTTCTTCTATAATTACTTTTTTTTTATATTCTTCATTTACACATATGTGTATATTTAATTTTCCAGTTATACATATGTGTATATTGTCAAACATATGTGTATGATACTTATTTTTTAAATTCTAACACGTATAGACACGTATGTACATTAAAATAACATGCTCTTACCCACAATTTTTCTTTTTATATACATGTATGTGAAATCATTTCTACACAATTGTTCATGTATGTTTACTACAAAACATGTATGTACATGTAGTTTTTGTAGTTTTAGACACGTATATACATCTGTATAAATGAAAAAAAAAAACTTGTAGGAAAATGGGCGATTTAGCAAAAAAAAAAAAAAAAAAAAAAAAACCCGCCTTAGAGAAATGTGTGGTCTAGAATGATTTTCTCAATTCTCAATTTGGCCAAATGTTCTCAAATGAATCAAAACTTGTTGAATAATATCTTACAAATCCCCAAATACATCTAAGCATTACAATGCATATGATGGGTTGAATTATCATCACTGTTTAAAAACCAGTTTTTAAATCATACCGGATTCGGCTCAAAAGTAGTTCAACTGGTTGAGCTGGGTGGTTCAACCGGGTTGACTAGTTAACTCTATAAACCAATAAATTACAACATCAACTAAAAAATAATAATTTAAAAGTGCATGATTACACATTAAAAGATAATCCAGAAGTTAACACATAGGCAACAATTCATTAATTATTTGAGCACAATGTTTCAACACCTAGCAGTATTCAATTTTCTTATAATACATACATCCTATCCATACATATGGTTTAACACCTTATGATTTTCATCTATTTTTCTCTTCGGATTAATAAATATTAACAAGTAACAAAAAATTAAAAGAAACAAGTAAACTTACAAATGAATAAGGTAATGGAAGATTGTACTGGATGTGATGAACCATGATGCAAATAGAAGCACAATGAAGATGGTTCTGGAAGTGATGAACGGTGATGAGTTGATGGACTTTGATGATAGTATTGAAGTGAATCAGTAATGAACCGTGAAGAAGAACAATGCAGTTTTTTATTTTGAATGTATGGAAACTAGGAAGGACAGTGAAAAGGCGCTAGGTTAACATATTTGGATGGACCGATAAAAGATTACAAGGTGAAAAAAATCCATAGTTCAAACCCAAAAATTTATCTTGGACTGTTACCGGTATAAAAGTTTAAACCGGTATACCGTATTTTACCGACACTATGAACTTAATACCATTTCTTCTTTATATCATGGTGTTTCGTACTGGGCTAGCTCCCAACTAGTATCCGGTATTACCGGTATAACCAGCCGATATATACCGGTTTTTAAAACCTTGGTTATCATAATATGAGTACCATATTATTATACTTTCGATTTTTTTCGAAAACCCAGTGAACACAATGGACATAATGTAAAACACAATGAGCATCAAACTAAAAACACAATGGAAATAGGATACAAAACACAAAGAACAACAAACTAAGACACAATGAACAATAGATTAAAACAAAATGAACAACATAAACACAATGTACATTAGAAACACAAAACCTAGTTGTGTAAAACATAATGAACAATGTAAAACAAAATGAAAAACATACTAAAAACACCATAAACATATTTATAACACACATGTGCATATTGATAACGCAATAGACGAACATAAGACAAAATGATGTAAAAAAAAACTGTTAACACATTTTTTTATAATTTTTATATAGCAATATGATACTCGTCAATATTATAGATAAAAAACATTCGTTAATATGGTGATTTAAAAAAAAAATATCGTATGAAAAAGTTATAGACTTAAAGGGGAAATCAACATATGTCTTGCATATGGAGAAGCACAACAAACAAATGTTTATATCCTTTCCCAAATTTAATGTTTATATTTTCCCTCATTCGAATATTAACCCTTTAAATTCATTTCATTGTTCATAGAAAAATTGTACTTTGTATTTCTTCATAACCCTGTATATGATTGATATATGTATTTCACAATTTGTTGACATTTTTAGTGACAAACGCCTTAAAAAGGATTATGATACATTTTAATAGTTATTTTGGTTATCATGGTCCATTTAATTTGTAAAAATATATGAACATTCAACGTTAGTATGATGGTAGTTTTTGGCCTTCTACAAGAATTTATTTCCTACCCCTATAAAAAAACATAATTATAATTCTTAGAAAAAACTAAATAATTGCAATGGAAATCAAACTAAAAACATGAGTTAGATCTGTTAAATCTGACGGTAGTATTTACAAAATATCCTTCTTTCAAGAAACCTCTTAATCATCCGTATACTAAAAACCCTATTCATCCGGTTACACAAACACTTAATTTCTCCAAATCTTTGTGCTCTACTCTGCTATGTGCGTGTCGTTATATAAAATTTATTTTTTGCAGATGCGACAGTTGAACTCTCACACTATTTAGGGGCTGTTTGGTAGCCTCTTAATGAGGTTCTTAACCATTCAGTGCTGAATGATTCAGCATTCAACGCGTTTGTTTCAGCCTTTGAATGGAATGGTTTGTTAGGATTTGATCTCTCGATCAACACACCAAACACAAACGAACTGCAAGAGAAAGTATAAACGAACACGAGAACACAAGAATTTACGTGGTTCGGTCAGCTGACCTACGTCCACGGGCTGCAACCAGGATATTTTATCATTGCTTTCTGCCTCACTCGTGATAAGGATTACAAGTACAAGATGCCTATATTTATAATACAAGATTAGGGTTTAACCCTTGGGGAACAAGAAAACTAATTATGGGCTAACTAAAACAAATGGGCCGGACCCTTGTCTTTAATTAGTCTGCCAACTAATTGTCTTCTAACCCAAGCCCAAATCAAAGCTCCACAAAACCCAACATGGTTAAGGCTGAATCATTAAGACTTGGGATGTTGCCGAACCATTAAGCACTAAATCATTAAGCACTGAACTAAGCTGAACCTTAATGAAACTCTCATACCAGTGTGGGACAAGAAAACTAACCATTAAGAGGTCCAACTTAATGATTCAACACTTAACCATACAGACATCTTAACCATTCAGACCTCTTAATGATTCAACACTTAATCAACCAAATAGCCCCTTAGTGTTTTAGGATTTTTTTATTGTGGATGGTCTAATATGATGTAATATGAAAAAAATAATAATTATATACTACTTTAAACTTATTAAAGGATAAAAACTTGAAATATTAAAAATTAAAAACTGTTATAAGTATACTTAGAATATTTATATTTGATGTTTCATACCGGGCGTCGGGTGATGAATATCCTAACAGGTTATTTGTAACCTTAGCATCCAAGGGCAAAACCCATGTACCCAATGAGAATTGGGTAGTTCGGTATAGGACTAGCTACGGAATACCGATTCACAATTACTAGGAATACCAAAGTCCAAAACTCATCTCAAGCCTGACCCGAAATGTGATTTATACACTAGACAAAATGACTTATTGCAATCTCATGCCACAAGTACAATATCAATGTTGTATGATATATCATCAATAATAATTCTATTACAAATAAACAAATGAATGAATGAATCCCCCCGGGCCCACAATCAAGGTTGACCCGAAATGTGATTTATACACCATACAAATGACTTATTGCAATCTCATGCCACAAGCTACAATATAAATGTTGTATGATATATCATCAACCCCCCACCCCCCCACCCAATCAAGCTTGACCTGAAATATGATTTATACACCATACAAATGTCTTATTGCAATCTCATGCCACAAAAGCTACAATATAAATGTTGTATGATATATCATCAACCCCCCTCCCCCAATCAAGCTTGACCCGAAATATGATTTATACACCATACAAATGTCTTATTGCAATCTCATGCTACAAGCTACAATATAAATGTTGTATGATATATCATCAATAATAATTGTGTCACAAATAAACAAAAGAATGAATGAATCCCCCCCCCCCCACACACACACACACACTACAAATGACTTATTGCAATCTCATGCCACAAGCTACAATATAAAATAAATGTTGTGATATATTATCAATAATAATTGTGTTACAAATAAACAAAAGAATGAATGAATCCCCCCCCCCCCTCTTTCTATGTTACAATTTATTAAAAATGTAAACAAAGATCAAAGATAAGGGATAGAGCATGTATGCTATGAATGAAATCCAAATGGGTAACTTTGATCTAAAGCTAGTTGTCACACCCACAATGATACAAACGGTTAGCACGGCCAACACCTCACCCGAAAAATCCCATGTCAAACCTCGGAAATATATAACCGCCAAAAGAACAGAAAAACCAAGAACATTGTTCATGAACACACCGTTGTATAACTGCACATCATAAACAAAACGCCTACAAATTAATCATCAAAGAAAGACTACCCAAAATGTAAATGTAAGGATCTTTTGCCTGAAATGTAACGTGCAGGTTAAGTAACGGGTCAAAATGAGTTCTTGATTTTTATATATATTTAACGCGTTCAATATGATTGCAAAAGGCATACCTCAGAGAAAGTCAAGGAAGTTGTTCGTTCTTTTCTTTGATTTGCAGTTTGGACGGCCGAGATTGCTGCTCTAGCATTAGTAGCCAAGGGAACTAGAACAAAAGATATGAAAAATGAGGGTATGTTTGCAGCACTAGACACATTCTGAACACTGTGTATAAGAGGTTCAGCCAGAAGTGCTAACATGGCTATCCCAACCACCAGCAACATTATGGCCTTTGTCCAGGCCCAACTAGATCTATCTACTCCATCATCTGTCCATCTTTCCCATGGTTTCTGCATATATTTTGACTTTTTTTGTGTCAACAAATTAATAACTTGATACAAATCTGATCCAAACGCTAACAAACTCATATTTGGACCCGCTAGACACATACAACTAGGCTAAAAAGGGCCCAACTTAGAAAGAGCATAACTTGGAGGTACGTCTAGAGTTAGGGGCACCTTTAAATGCGTCAAACCTGTACGAACCTAAGGTTTTCTGCAGGGTTCTCTTCAAAACAAGTTTTGGTTGTTATGCGCGATTTTTGTTAAGAAATTTAAGCTTACCAAGGATGAATCAGTTTCAGTGCCAGGTGAGCAGGGAACGATTTCAGCGTTAGATGTGTGAAGCCATTCTCTAAATCTCTCTATAAACTCCTGCTCATCAACTTTCTGATCTCCACTTTTGTCAAGATCATGCATTAGTTGAGTTGTTGCTTCATCTACATCCCATTGTATTTTCTCAGAACCTACTTCCATGATCAGTCTCTTCAATTCAGATTGTGACAAACAATTATCTTTATCAAGATCAATCCTTCTAAACAATCTGAATTGCAAACAAAATAACCATCACAATCAAGATTCATTAAAATGTCTACTAAAAAAACAAATCTTGATTCTCACCCCTTTATTACGGATATGTTTGGCGTTCCATTCTCATTGTAGAAGTTTCCTAAAGGAAGGTTTCGAACATGCCGAACAATTTCAGATATTAAAATCTTCATCATTTCTTGTTCTTTCTTTTTGGTCTGGACCCATGGTTGGACAATCTGTAAATATACATATTTAGATCTTTGATTTCACAAAATCTATTTTAGAAAATATTTATTTGAAGTGGCAAGTTGATAGTTTAAGACTCTTTAAGTATTTAAGTACTTGATATAAATCCTTCCATGAGCTAACTGATCGATATGGTCGATTATCCACCGCACCCTTTGTCTCATCGAGCCATTTTGTGAATCTTTCTACAAATTCTTCCATGGAGACTTTACAATCAGAATCTTTATCAAATTCTTTTAATATTTCTTCCATTGTTTTCTCCTTGTTCCAACTTAATTGCTTGAACTTAATATCCTGGAGAAGCTCTTTAAGTTCAGAGAACGATATGTAACTGTCGCCGTCTTGATCAATCTTTGTAAAGAAACTGCATAATAAGATCATGTTTACCAAACCAAAATGTGAACACAAAAATTGGAAAGTGAAAACATGTTAGAAAAAGATCAAGAAACCTTTTTATCGCGGGTAGGTTTGCTGAACCATCTTCAATGAGTAATTTTTCTCTAGTGTGTTCTTGTAGATGTTTTAGAATGTCCACAACTAAATGCTCGTGTTTAACATATGACAATCTTCTTTTTTGGATTGAAGGCTCGAGCACCTACGTTGGAATATTCATGAGTCTTGTTAAGAATCATGTAAAAAACAATATATCCTATCAAGTATGGGAGTATGCTGGATGCTATAACATTGATGGCTTTAGTGAATTACCTGATAAATGAAGTATGTGAGCAAGAACATGACAGAAACAGGAAGAGCAAATACGAAGATGTATCCTTGAGATGAATCTACACCAAATAGTTCGGGAATCAAGAGAAGTGTAAATGGGAAAACCGAAAGAATAATAAGTTTCGCTGCCCAACTTGTTTCTTGATCTGTAGTTACACCAGAATCTGTAAACAAACAAACACAATTTTTAATACTAAATGATGGGAAACAAATTATTGAACAATGGGAACATAGGACAACATCTTGACAAAAAATAAAAAGGGATTTAAGAAGTGAAGAAGATTGGAGCTAACCAGTCAAAAGTGACAATATTTTTTCATATGGATTTTGTATAGAATTCAGCGAAGAACTAGAACTATATTCAGCATCAAACTTTCGACTGCCAATGATGACACAAGTTCCCCATATTAAAGTTAGAAGGAGTATCGTCGATCCAGCTAACAATCCAACGCCAGTCAGGACATACTCTTGAGCTACATCTTTAGTGTTTGAAAGTCCAGATGCTGCGAATAAACAACAAAAAAAATCAGATTATAATGAATTTTGTATAATAAACAAGGATACATTTATATATGGGTTCGTTCAACTTATATACGAAGAAACAAAGATATACGAGACATACTGAGAAGTATTAGTGATTCAGGAAGGAAACCGAGGACATGAAAAGCACTTGCACCAAAGATCCCAGGACCAAGAATCTTGAATATTCGTTTGCCTCCAGAAGCAACATATGATTTCGCCGTGATACAATAAGTATTCATAAACAACAATAAGAAAGAGATGGCCTAAAAGAGTTTCTGAACATGGCAGAAAACCATACATTTGTTCACAATGCTCTTTAGGAAAATCAATTTCTTTGAGATACAAGAATGATGATGGATTTTCTGGAGTTGGTTCTTCTGTGCCATCTGAGATTAACTCATATTTACTGTGATGTAACAACCGGCCTGTAACCTTGACAGATAACACAATAAGAAGGAACGAAGCGTAATATGTGATTTTCGCAAAATTTACCATTTTTAGGACTTTAATGATGGTTGGTATCTTTAACTTTTGTGTCATTAAACATTGGTTATATAGAGACAGTAATTGGTGGATTAAAGTTCAAAGAAAATCTTAATAGATTTGAGGAAAGCTTGTACTTCAGGTTATTCCAAGGTCAACACAATGTTATTTACCAGTTGTTGTTGTGTTGAAATTTTTAAATAACAATTTCAAGGTTCATTTCCATTTGATTCAGTTATAAGATAACCATTGAATATTTCAAGTTTTATGAATCATCAACAGATCATTGCTATGCAATAGTAACCTTTTAATTTACTTCCACTTGTTCAATAGGAAAGGATTCTACAATCTATTACTTTAAATCACAAAAAAAGTCTAGGAAATTATAAGGTGAAGGAGACACAGACAGTTTACTTGGTCGGGTCATACATGTGAAACGGTCCAATTTGAAATGCCCATAACTTCCTTTCAGAGCTTCGCGAGGCGCCCATCAGAAGCAATATTAACATTTATGCACTGTTTTAGCCTTAGGTAACATTTTTCAATTATTAGACGAGATAGCTTAAACGGAACCCTTCTTGGTAAAAGGCTATTTTTGTAACTTTGTAACTATTTGGTTTATTTTCTAACAGTTTGCTAGTTCGAATTCCTGTGACTTGTGTTCTACATAAGAAGCAGTGTAAGAGAGAGATAATCAAGAACAACTTGTTACTTGAAAAAGATTGAAACAAGTCTTCCCAAACTATATGGCAGCCTGTACATGACAACATAAGGGAATAAAATCTATTATTATTAATTAAAATAAAATAAAATAAAACATGTTGCTACAATCTTCATTATTCATTAGATGTCACTTTTTATCTTATAATTTAAAGTCAATAGTATGATTAATTGTCATTTGTGAAGATGAAGGGGATAAAGATTACTTCTTTTAGGATATTTCTTGCAAGCTACATACATCATCATCCTTGAGTGGCTGGCAAGTTGTTATAAACCGTAGTGGCTTGTTTTGCAAGTAAATCCACTGGTTGTATATGCTTATACGGTATAATTAGCTACAAAATAATAAGAAGCATTACTTGGTTGTGGCCTTGTGGGTCTTTTGAAGGTCCAAATCATACATTTTATTGTTCTTAAAACTTTAAAGCAAATTGTTGATCAAAAGTAAATTTAGTAGATGCCCAAAATATATAATTGGTTTATTGTGCATTATCCTTTTATATATATGTAAATTATAGTCATATTTACTTCACAATTAATAAGTAAGCAAATTTAAATAAAAGAACTTAAGTTTGTTGATCATCTTTTATACCACACTAGTTGATTACCTCGGGAGTGTCCCGGGGTTGAAAAATCTAATATGACTTAATAAAAAAGGATAAAAGAAGTAAACAGTCTCAACCACTTTTAATGTTAAAGAAAATTGTTCTAATGTTTATACTACGAAAAGGGGCTCTCATGCTGCGTTCCCAGCAGATTAAAAAAATCTCAACCTCTTTTAATTCTAAGCATATCGTTATAGCACATGAACATGGGGAATTCATATATGTAATAGTAGGTTTAAAAACATATATACTATCATAACACGATTAGTACTTCCCTATATATGATTAATAAATCACCTTAAACACATGTTTTTTTTCTACATGAACAGAAACTCACTAAAAACATTTTTTTCGTTTTTTGTATAGCACTATGGTGCTCGTTGGAAAGATAATAAAGCGATCGTTAATTTGGTGTAAATATTTTTTTTAAAAAAATGTCATACATAAAAGTTACTAACGTTTAAAAATTGTGAGTAGAAAATAAGGAAAAAATAAAGATAAAAATATTAATTAAAATATTTGAAATTTTAAAATAATAATTAACATTTAAAAATGTGAGAGGAAAATAAGGAAAATATATTAATTAACATATTTGAAATTTTAAGATAATATAGATATAGATTTTATTTATAAAAAGAAAATAAAAATTTAAAAATTTTATCTTTTATCTATATATATATATATATATATATATATATATATATATATATATATATAAAAGAAAACGTATATGCTGACGTGGCGTGCAATGGAGGCCTCAACCTTCCCTTGAGAGTGTCACGTGGCATCATAATAGAGAGTTTTTGGTGTTTTTGAATTGTTTTTTTTTAATTAAATTGAGTTATTTTAGGAAAAAGGAATTTAAAAATAAATTTAAAATTTTCTCTCTCATATTTCATCCCATAATTTTTAAACGTTTATATCTTTTATATACGAGATTTTTTAAAGAAAAAAATTACACCAAATTAACGAGCGTTTTATTATCTTTCCAACGAGTACCATAGTGCTATATAAAAAACGGAGAAAAAATCGACTATTTTTTGTGGGGTTTCGTTCATACAGGAAAAAAACACACAAAGTGTTCATGTTATCACGTAAAATTAGATTTTGTGGGGAATATGAGTTATTACTGATTAGAATACTATGAATATGCAATGATTGAGAGATTTTGTGGTTAGTTAACTTGAGCCATTTGCAATAGGTTATCACGTAAAATTAGATTTTTCAACCCCGGGACCCTCCCGGGGTAATCAACTAGTTTAAAATAATAAATTCAATACTATCACCTTAAAGTGCCACATGGCACATTCAATGGGAGGTTGATGCCTCCATTGAATGCTACCTCATAAAAATTCAATTCTTTTATTATAAGTTATAGATATAGATGTTTATTATATGAAGATTAACGCAAAAGACAATCATAGCCTTGCTTTTATCTATTTTATCTATGAGAGCTATCGATGGATAATGGATCACAATTAATGGGATCGCTTATCTTTAACAATTGCAATGCGACCCGCCTATGTAATTTTTTTAGTAATATTTTTATTTTAGTGTAAGGTTTTTTAGTGTAATGTTTTTATTTTTGAGTGTAATGTTTTTTTAATATAATGTTTTTTAGTGCAATGTATTTTTTTATTTAATGTAATGTTTTAAAAAATGTTATGTAAAATATTTATGTTTTATATTTATTAATTTGGTAAAAAAATGACTCGCTCACCTTAAGCCACAACGGGATCAAGTGAGCAGGTTTGAGTCGTGAGCCAGTGACACGTGGGCACCTACTTGGCACAATATTAGGGGCTGTTTGGTAGCCTCTTAATGAGGCTCTTAACCATTCAGCGCTGAATGATTCAGCATTCAGCGCGTTTGTTTCAGCTTCTGAATGGAATGGTTAAGTCTGAATCATTAAGATTTGGGATGTTGCTGAACCATTAAGCACTGAACTATTAAGCACTGAACTAGGTTGAACCTTAATGAGGCTCCCGTACCAACGTGGGACAAGAAAACTAACCATTAAGAGGTCCAACTTAATGATTCAGCGCTTAACCATTCAGACCTCTTAATGATTCAACATTTAATCAACCAAACAACCCCTAAGTGTTGAACCATTAATCCAATAAGAGATGCTAAATGATTCAGCTCTTAACCATTTAGAGCCTCTTAACCATTCAGACCATCTTAATGATTCAACACTTAATCAACCAAACAGCCCCTTAGATGATCAAGTTGTGGCTCAAAGTGAGCCAATACACACAGTCTAAAATATGCTTGAAGGAAAAAAAAAACCCCTTCAATTATCATGCTGTGGAGAGTTTAAATGAGAAGAGAAAGAACAAATTTAAACTAATAGAAATCATCCATATAATAGTTGTATTTAATGCTAAATAAATGATAATTTTTTGTAACCCCCTAAACTAGTTAAATTAATGAAACTTAAAATTCAATTTCAAAATATATTCTTTCATATCAATCATAATTTAAAGTGAAGGATAATTTCGATATGTGTAGGATAAATGTAGGTTGAGTTTTTATATGTGTAGGATTAACGTATGATAATCTTGATATGTGTAGCATAAACGTGTGATAGTTATGATATATGTAGGATGAATGTTGATATGTGTAGGACAAAATTTCATAATGAGTAGGATAAAGTGTTAATGAAAATGTATATTATTCTGTGTACATCATGAGGATGGACTAACATACCATCTTGAATTTATGTGAATGCAGGTAACATTAGACGACAAATATGCTTGACTAAGTCTTGCTAGAATCTCGAAAGACTTGGTTGATGAACGTTGGAGCTGCTTATGATCGTGGGAGAGCCTCAAACGGCTAGTGAACCAAGTATTGATATCCCGGATATTTCGGGATGTTATACTATAAATAGGTATGTTATGGACGAGTATAGGTCACTTATGATAAGCTATTCTTTCTTTCTATAAGCTCACACACTCTCACAACACTTATTGTAATCTTAGTAGCTCGTCCATCTCAATTCCAAAGTTGTACTTGTTATTCTTCATTAATATAAATAATGAAGGCAGGAGCTTTGACTCATGCCGAGCTTTTGTGCCGGCAATCATCATTGATCAAGGGTTTTCCTCGTATATCGAGTGTTCTTGCATTATTTATTTTCATTTCTGTTCAAGAATTTTTATTTTATCGTTGACAGTTCAATCCTGAGGATACAATTGTATGTTTTTATTGTTTCCTTTGTTATCCTGAACGTATAGTTGTCAAAACTTCCTCTTTTTACATTTCAAACGTGACATCCTTAAGATATAACTGATTTTGAACATAACAAGTACTTTTAGCACACTACCTCACATTTCTAATTTGGAATACAAAGTTAATTTTCATTAGTTAATTTTTGACCAAAACAGCTGCGACTAGTTAGACACTAGTATCAACCGACTTACATTACCCATTACAACTCCCATAAATAATAAAAATGAAAGTACAATCAGATTATGGGCATGTTAAACGCTACCCAATTTTTCTGCTTCTTTTTTATATCTACACATTGGATTTTGTTTTTTATACATTGAGAGCTTTTCTATTGGTAGAGGTTTACACCTGGAATATTCAAGATTTCTGAATATATATTTGAGAACACTAAATAGCTAGATATCATTAAGTCTCCGGTTAATTTAGAACTTTTTCATATGTTTTCTTTTATGCCACCAAAATATTTGATCCCTCAACTTTTTTTCCTTGTAGTGAAGAGTTTTATTTTCTCTCAAGTTTCAAAGTTGTTACTATTGGCACACGTTTTCTAAATTTTATACAATATCTTTTGATCCCTTTGAGTTACTAATATGTGTAGGTAAAAGTTCAAGTTCTTCTATGTTTTACGTCACACGGCCCACTTGGTGTTATAAAATCTGTTTCTTTACACCTTTTCTTGGTTTTGATCCACCATGATCATTTCTAGTTAAAACTACATAATGAAAATTAATTTGGAAACAAACTCAAATAGTACTAAAGTTTTATTTATATAATTTGTCATTGTCTTACACAACAATCACCACCAGGCTACCATTCACCTTATGTAACACCCCAACCGATGGCGGAATCATCGAGGTGCCACGTAGTGACGATTGTTCAAAAGCTCATGGTACTAAAATGTAAATATTATTGAATAATCAAAATTGTCTTACATGGAAATGGAAAATACATTGTCTAAATGAAATGTAAATATTGAAATAACTGAATTAAAATAAGGCACTAAATGTTCCTTGCTAAAGCACTAGATCAAACTGCACCTGAAACATGTACAAAATAGATTTGGTCAACATATGAAATGTTGGTGAGCATTCCTAGTTTTGATATATATAGTAGGTTAAAAAGGTATACAATTCAAGTGCAAGCTACAGTGCAAATATGTAAACCATGTATCAAACAAATGAGCGAAATCAACCCTGTGACTGTATAATGTACTGTATGAACTGTAGTGTACTTATCCAATAAATGGATAAAAGCTTAACACTGGCCACGGATTCTCCGATGAAAAAGGGGGAGAATCAATCTAGGCGGGTTGTCAATCCAAATAGCGCTATCCAATGTTAAGGCCGGCTTGTACAATGTTAATGATTTCACTAAGTACAAATGTATTCTACATGTAATGTCTAAGCATAAAGCACGTTTGTAAGCAAATGCACATAGTACTAGAATTGTATTGTAAAAATGTGAACTTGTATTTGTAATTTGTATAAGTGTACATGTAACACCCCAAAAATGAATAAAAGCAAAAAGGGGATAGGAAATACTCACAGTTCACGTAATAACTTGAAATTGGACTTGGACAACGAAATATGAATTGAGATTACTCCCAAATGATCAACCTAAAGTATTCGATAATGTGTAAGGGAAATAACTCTAGGATATATGTATTTCTAGGGCTTCGAATTGAGGATAATTGCTCGTTTGATTAATATTAAAAATATTCGCCAATTGAGAGAAATTTAGTAAATAAATAACCAAAAATCTTTTTATGAAATTTAAATTTAAGATGGTCACAATAATATGTTTAAAGTATAAAAATAATTTTTATAAAATTATTTTCTTTAAAATAGAATATTAATTCTATTTATAACAAATTGTCAAAAGTTAACTTTAATATTTAAAAATATTAAAATTAAAGAATTATAAGTTTAAAATTCATATTTCTGTTCTAAATGATCAAAAATAATTTGTATAAAATTTTGGTGCAAAAATATTAAAAATTGGATTTATTATGATTTAATTATGTTTAAAACTAACAAAAATTGATTAAAAATACTAAATAAATGATTTTTCAGAAATAAAAATCATTTCTGAAAAGTTTAAAGTTATAAAAACTTAGGATAATTATTGTGGAAATTAATAAGATCGTTTTGATATTTTTATGGATTTTTATAAATAAAATGGAATAAACTTGATTTATTTATTATATATATTAAATAAATAAATTTTTGTAAACTAAAAATTTTATGTTAAACTTTACTACTAGAATAACATAAAATAATTTTTGTAGAATTTATAAAGTTGTTTTAGTATTTTAAAACAAATTTTAAAATACAAATAATTATATATATATATATAAATGTTGAAAAAAATGAAAACTTGGGTTGAGCCAGGTATTGAACCCGCGTGGGTTGGGTATAGTGCACCAGACACAACCACTTGATCTAGATCAGTGGTTGTGTTTGGTTCTAGTCTGTTATAATTATATATACACGTTCAGAAAGTGTTCTTCCCCAATTTACATTCATACGAGCCCTAACCTTCAAATTGATTAATCCACACATCAATAACCCAATTAACCTTAGGGCTATTGATGTGTGGATGCCGAAGATAAAAACCCACAACAATAATTATGCTTACAAGATTGTTTTGATGCTCGATTAGCCGGTCAACCAAAAAGTCAAACTATATCGTTTGAACAAGAAACAACGATTAAGTGAAGAATTGAGGGATTAAGAGGGGAAGATTGGCGAGTTGGGATGGCTCGCAAATGACCAATTTATAGGATTGAACACTGAATTGTTGAAATGGTAAGGATTGACTATATTTTGAATGTTATACGCGTTTGGGTTAATATGGTAACGATTAACTGATAATTAACGTGTAATTGATGGAGATTAGGCCGGATATCACGAGTCAATGGTCAACCATAATTAAACATGGCTTAATTACACATTAACTTCACTAATTTGTTGGTCAAAAGAAGAAGAAAAAAAAAATAAAAAAAAAGTCTGCCACTGCTGCTGTTACGCAACAAGGAAGGGGAGAAAGGAGAAACAATTGTGCATTTATATATAATTGAAGTTATAATTAATTCCAATGTGAGATGTAGATCAAGTGGTTTGGTGTGTGTGTTGTGTGTACAAGGACCCGGGTTCGAGCCTCAGATGACGCAGCTTATATATATTTTTTTTTCAGCAGATTAAGGGAAGGAGAGGGAAGGGACTTGGGCTGGACAAGTGGGCCTGTTGTTGGGCCGGTTCTGATCTGGGCTTCAGAAAAATAGGTAAAGGGATATGGATTTGTGTTTGGGTTATTTATGGTTTGGTTTGGTGTTGGGTTTAATTAGTCAAAAAAAAAATGATCATTATCATTATTATTATTATTATTATTATTATTATTATTATTATTATTATTATTACAAATAAAAAAATAAAATAAAAGGGAAAAGTGACGGATGTCACACCTTAGGCTACAAGGTGTGGGTCGTGGGGTGTGCGGCGTGAGAGGGAGAGGGGTTGAAACCCATCCACGTCGACAAATAGCACCCTTTATATGGTGTGGAAGCGGGAGTGGAGTTTTCCACCGGCGTGGGGGCAAAGGGGAGGGGTGAGATCGATAGTTGTAGTTGGTTATTGGATTATGGATGGTTGTGGTTGGGTGTTGCATTAAAAAAACGCCCCCTCCTCCACGCCCCAACCACCCCATGGTGTTTTGGGGCTTGGAAGGGAAATCCCCTCTTCTGACATGGCTGTCACATATCGCTCCACGCCCCAATCACCCCATGACCACAACGTGTAGTTTTACTCGATGCTAATGCCCGGTTTTGAAGACCAATGTAATTTGTTATTTAATAAGGAACATGCATTCAAATTTCTCATTTTTCTCCACATCGCTATAGAACATCTCATTTAATCTCAGTCTTGAAAACCAATGTAACACAATCTTGTGTAAGGGTTAGCCCCGGTTACTAGAACGAGTTCCTGCTAACATATTTTCACTGTTTTCTCGTCATCCCAATGTCTTTACACCGGAAAAATTACGATGAGAACTCCGTCTCCTTATAATCTAAAATCCGTACTACCAGAACTGGGACTGCCCGAAACCGAATAGGGCATATATGGTCCGTTCCTCGGTCTCTGTTTTTTAAGATTTTTGGTCTCGAGTTGGGATCCTGTCGGGTCAATCCGGTTAATACGAAATGATCAGCCCTATGTAAAGTATACAATAGTATACATGTAATATAGATATCATATAGTATTGTATTGTATTGTAGTATTGTATTATATATTATCAAATTTTTAATAGCTTATATTGCACCAATCCATATTTGGTGGGGCTCGAACCCTTGATCTCGATGGAGTAACACTTTAACTCCAATGAGTTTGACAATTGGACCTAACCCCAACCCCCACCCTTATTATATAGAGTAAACTTCCATTGTAAGACTGTCTGTTGAGGCCCGCGAGCAGCCTGCCGCGAACCACAAATCAATCCACGTGGATCGCGTGAATCACAACATACCTGGGTGAACGCTGCCGCGAGCGAGCTAAGGCGACCCAACTCGCGTGTGATGGTGAGAAGATTTTGTGTTTTTTTTTTTTTTTTTTTTTTTTTTTTTGTATTTGGTATTTGATGAAGATGATGAAGAATGATGAATGATGAATTGATGAAGATGAGGTGACTTGCAGATAGAGAGGGGGGGGGGGGAGGAAGAAGATGATGAAGTGATGAGGAGGAGGTTTTATCTTTGTGTATAAGTTTATTTCCACCACATATCTTTTCTGAATATTTTATTTTATTAATATATATATATATATATATATATAACAACGACTGTTATAATATAATGTTTTTTATAATTATTTTGTTTAAAGATTAAAGATTGGTGTCACTAGTTATTATTATTAATCTTTTTATTATTATTTATTTATGTTTATAATATAATGTTTTTTATTTTGTTTATTAATGCATAAAATAATAAAGTTTAAAAAAATAATAATGTATAAAAAATTGATAAAGCTGTTGCTCACCTCTAGCCACAACAGCATCAGGTGAGCGATCACCAGCTTTATCACTCTGCCAACTAAGCGCTGACATGGCGCAATATGAGAGGATAGAGCCATAGCTCACCTTTAGCCACAACGGACAGTCTAACAAAATAGTACTTTATCGGGTTTTGATAAGATCATTGGAGTATCAACCGGAATTCTACCGGAATACACATCGAAGGATGACCGGAGCTCCGGTCATCATCACCATCGTGCTGATCCTCTAACTTACTCTTATCTCTCGGTTCCTTGGAATAACCCCACACACGCATACTTATGTGTGTGTAAGTAAATAGATAAAAGGAATGGGTTTGATTGATGATTACAGAGGCTTTAGGTTATGGTATTCTAGACTGAAATATCAACGCGAGGTGAAGGGCTTGGTCGTAGCTTGAGCTGGTTATCGGTCTAACAAATGAGGTGTGGGTTTAGGGTTATAGAATACCGATGACAGTTACCGTAACCGATGACTGTCCCAATCGTTGGTACAACAGGAAGGAGGAATGGGTATGGTTTGATGGTGACTTATAACTAACCGGTGATTCACCGGTCGTCTGAACAGAAAGGATGAGGGTTACAGGGGATATTATTGGGATAGAGGAAGGGGTCACCAGAGAAGAACCGAAGCGGGAAGAGGACGGCGACTCGATAAAACAGGAAAGGGAGGAGGGGTTACTAGTCCACCGGCGCTAGTACCGGTCACCGGAGAAGGTGACATTCTGATGACGGGCTCTCGACAACACACACAAGTGTGTGTGTGTGTGGTTTTGATCTGCAAAATTCAAAAGAGAAGGGGAGGGGAGCTTTTATAGTCCAAATTGCCCCTGAGAGTTAACTGACTTTTCTAACTGAGAGGTGTCCAAAATGGCACCAAAATGAAACGTTAGGATTACCAGTAAAATCAAGTATGGTGTCTAATTAAACAAGCATTTTTGGGCAAACCTCAGGGGCCAAAATGATAGTTTACTCTATTATATATTATCATATTGTATCGTATTGTCAAGGATAAGTGTAGTTTAGGTCCAGTGTTTACGAGTGTACTATAGATCCGCACAGGGGAATGTTTGAATTATACTTTCGGAGATGGGTCCTTATCTCAGCGCAGAAATGTAAAATGGACAAATTATTGTTTTCGTTCAAACACAAAATCAGGATAGGTAGGCTTGAAACACGGGAACATAGCGTAAATTTGTAGCCAATGAATTCAAAATTCCTCACCAAACTAGTGCCATCTTCACCTATGGTAAGGCAATAATTTAATATCATGCCGTAATGTTCTTTAATTTGGAATTGATTCTTCGTATTGCTATTTATGCATTTTATTTGTGTTACTTAAATACAATGAATACCATACTTTTTTTTTTTTAACAGCAAACAAACTTTATTCAAAAGCTAACAAGACACTAGCATCGGAAGTCCGAAAATACAAACAATCCGAAAAAAACAACCGGAAACAAAAGAAAACCATAGCCCAAAGCAAACAACAACCCGAGCTCATCCCATTTTTGACGTATCAAATAATTACACCAAGAAGCCCAGGACATACCCGCCATCCTACCGCGATGAGTGATCCATAAGAAGCTCTTAACTTTTATTTCTTCAAAAATCTTTCGAGCCGTAACTTGCTTTTGATTGAAAATGTAGTCATTCCTAGCCCGCCATATGCTCCACAAAGCCGTAAGAATCACACCATAAAACGCTTTCTTGGATCGACACCCATTCTTAGCCGTATGATGAAGCTTCAATAAGTCACGCACATGAAATACAATGGGATTCGGAACATTGCACCAAAAAAACAAACTCTGCCACACCTCAGAAAACATCGGGCAACCAGTAAATAAATGGTCTGCGGACTCCGCCACCAAGTCGCACAACCTACACAACGGCGTATCAACCTGAATATTGCGTTTAATCAGCCCATCAACAGTCGGTAACCTATCTAAATACGCCCTCCATGCCACCATACACACTTTCTTCGGCACCCAGTTACACCATACTTAAAGAGCATAAATTATTTATTGATATGTGAAAAAATAAAAGAGAATTCGCTAAGATTATGAATAATCATGCATAAAAACTGTAGAAACTTGCTGTGTGTGTTCATGACTTCAAGTTTGTATAACTAAGAGTATTTATGTCAATGAGCTTAGATACTGGTTAGAAGACTCTTAATTTCTTTGTTATAATAGAAACTGCCCTTTTCAGGAATGTATTTCTTCACACATTGATATGAATACATTTCCTCTTTATGGTCCTATAGGTTGTAATCGCCTTCCCATTGGAGCATGGAAGGGATAAAATCTGGACTATGCTCTATATTTTTGTCTCTCACTTTTGCTATAATGTTTACCTAATGATTTTGCGTATCGTTTATAATGTTTGGTTGATACATTTTCGGTTATTGAACAACTTAACACGTTTCAATAGATGGTAAATGTGGTGATGGGAGTTCTATTAGGTAGCGTTTGGTAGAATGAAATGGAAGAGGGAATGTAATAGACCATTACGGGGTAATGAAAAATAATGTGTTTGGTTGGTGAAATGAATGGAATTACCCATTTCACAAGACATTCCATTCCCTCAAAACCATTCTATCCACCTCTCATGTTTTTTTTTTTTTCATTCCATCTATCATTCATCCTTTACTAACAAACAACACTACAACCCACCAACACTACACACCACCATCATCACCATCCACCACCGCTGCCACCACCACCCACCACCATCTCCCACCACCCACCACCGTCGCCCACCACCGCTGCCGCCACCACCCACCACCGCTGTCACCACTCGCCATCGTCGTCGTCGCTACACCAACCACCGCCAACTACTACCTCCACCCACCACCACCACCGCCACCTACTACCTTCACCACCTACCACCGCCACCACCCACACGGTCACCCACCCATCACCGCCGCCACAGTCACCCACCCAATGCTACCCACCATCGTCACCCACCCACCGCTGCCTCCACCACCTGCCGCCGCCACTCACCACAATTTCCTTTACCCACCACCATCATCACCACCCACCACCGCCACTACTCACCATCGTTACCCACCCACCATCACCTCCATCTACCTCCATCCATCGCCAATGTTGCCACCACCCACCACTGTCGTCGCCACCCACCACCACGCTATCGCCACCAACCACCACCGTCACTACTCACCATCGTCGCTCACCCACCATCACGGCCATCCACTTCTACCTTCCACTGTCGCCACCACCGCCGCCGCCACCCACTACCACTGCTACCGCCACATACCATCACTGTTGGAGATGTTGCCTTCAGCCCACTTATAGACCCAGTCGTTTGAAGCCCAGTATGATTAACTTGTTGAGCAAGATTAGCATAGGTTTTAACCCTAATTTAGGCCTATAAATAATCTCTTGTACTTGTAACTTTTTGTATCACTCAATAAAACAATACCCCAGTTGCCCCCGTGGACGTAGGTCAGTTTAGACCGAACCACGTAAATACTTGTGTTCGTGTGCGTGTGTGTTCTATGATCCTAACAACTGGTATCAGAGCACATGCTCTAGATCGAAGAGGAAGAACACATACCAGATTACACAACACTCGCCAGCCACCACCACCACCTCCTGTCGTCACCCACCGACTCCCTTCCTCCCAGCGCCGCCGCCACCCTGTCTAGGGTTTCGCCGCGTTCCAGCCATCGTTCAACCAAACGTAACCTCTTCCAGCCGCCACCCTCCTCCCTGCGCCGCCACCTCTAACCTTCGGTTAGGGTTCAGCCGCTTCTCTAGCCAGCAATCGGATTTCTAAAGTTAAGGTCAACCATCCTCTCATATTTCTTGTTCGATTGAATATACAAGTAAAAACCAGTGTTTGTTTAGTTGTTGAACAAGATAGTGAGGAACCTTTATTGTTTCTTGTGTCAATAAAGGAAAAGAGTTATCTTGTTTCATGCGTGACCTTATACAGAAGAAAAGAAAATAGAACTTTGTTTTCTAGTAACATCTATTTGTTGGGAGATTTGACTTTTTTGTCAAAGAAGTGGTATTTTATTATTTTTGGCTAGTTTCCTAGATATTTAGGCGAGATGATGTCTAAAGAAGGAAAAGTCAAAGTGGAGAAGTTTGATGGGAAGAATTTTGGATGGTGGAAGATGAAAATCAAGGATTTGCTTATACAGAAGGAGTTAGATGCTGCACTAGACCCTCCCCCTGAGACTATAACGAAAGAATGGACGAATCGTGACAAGAAAGCACAGTCAACGATTCGGCTTACTCTCTCCATGAATGTAGCTTACAACATTCTGGAACAAACCACAACGCGTGGGATTATGGAAGCTTTGTCAGACATGTACGAGAAGCCGTCCCCTGCGAACAAAGTGTTTCTGATTCAGGAGTTAGTCAATATTCGTATGAAAGAGGGAAGTTCTGTTACTGAGCATATTAATTTATTTAAATCACATTTGACACGTTTGTCTTCTGTGAATTTTAAGATAGATGATGAATTGCAGGCTTGTCTATTGTTATCCTCATTACCTGACAGTTGGTCAAGCACAATCACAGCAGTCACAGGGTCAGTTGAGACTCTGAGTTTTGGAAGAGTTCGTGATTTGTTACTGAATGAGGATTCCAGAAGAAGGAACAATGGAGAATCAAGCTCGTTGCTCAGTACTGAAGGAAGAGGGAGAAGTAGTAATAGAGGAGGAAATAAGGGTAGGTCAAAGTCAAAACGCAGGAGCAAGTCAAGACCTGGAAAGCCAAGGAAAGACGTACAGTGTTGGAACTGTAAGGAGTTTGGGCATTTCAGAAGTCAGTGTTCTGAACCTGCGAGAGAGAAAAAGGAGGTGAATGCTACTACATCCTCAGACTCAAAGGATGCTCTTATTTGCTGTATTGAGAGTTCTGTTGAAGACTGGATTATGGATTCAGGAGCGTCTTTCCATGCTACTTTTAGCACGAACAAGATGAAGAATCTGCGAACAGGTAACTTTGGTAGAGTTCGTTTGGCTAATAATCAGAGTCTTGATATTACAGGAATCAGTGACATAGACCTTAAAACTCCATTGGGAACCATTTGGACCTTGAAGAATGTTCGGGTCATTCCTGGTTTGAAGAGGATGCTTATATCCATCGGTCAGCTTGATGATCAGGGATATGATGTTCACTTTGGTAGTGGACAATGGAGAGTTGTTAAGGGCAGTATGGTAGTTGCTAGAGGCAAGAAGAGAGGTAGTTTGTACATGGTTGAAGCATCAGCTGATGCAGTGAACGCAGTATCGAGTGACCAGAGTCAGACAAAGTTAGGGCATCAAAGACTCGGGCACATGAGTGAAAAGGGGATGAAGATGCTTGTTGCCAGGGGAAAACTTCCAGAGTTGAAGAAGGTCGAGTCAGAATTTTGTGAACCGTGCATCCTAGGCAAGAAAAAGAAGGTGACTTTTGTGAAGACTGGGAGAGCACCGAAAGCTCAGAAATTGGAGCTTATTCACTCAGATGTATACGGACCGACATCAGTAGCTTCACTTGGAGGTTCTCGCTACTTTGTGACCTTCATAGATGATTCAACACGCAAGGTATGGGTTTACTTTCTTAAACATAAATCTGAAGTTTTCGATACTTTTAAGAAATGGAAATCTGCTGTTGAACTTGAAACTGATTTGAAGGTGAAATGCTTGAAGTCGGATAACGGTGGTGAATATATCAGCAAGGAGTTTACAGATTATTGTGCTGATAGAGGGGTCAAGATGATAAATACAGTTCCAGGAACTCCGCAATAGAATGGAGTTGCAGAGAGGATGAACAGAACATTGTGTGAAAGAGCCAGAAGTATGAGATTGAATGCAGGGCTCCCAAAGATGTTCTGGGCTGATGCAGTTAACACAGCAGCGCATCTTATCAACCGTGGACCCTCAGTACCGTTAGGATTCAAGCTTCCTCAAGAAGAATGGAAAGGCAAAGCAGTCGAGTATGATCACCTGAGAATCTTCGGGTGTAGTGCTTATGATATCAACCCTGAAGGTGACAAGTTGGATGCTAAAGCAAAGAAGTATGTCTTCATTGGATATGGGGGTGATAAAATGGGCTACAGGCTTTGGGATTTTGAAAGCAGAAAAGTAGTCAGAAGCAAGCATGCTGAGTTCAATGAAGAAGAATTGTACAAAGACAGAAACTTGGATAAGTCAAAGGTTCAGAAAGAAACAGTTGAGTTTAGTGTTAAGAATCAGAAGAAAGAATCTATCACAGGGCCCGTAACAGAATCTGAAGATGACACAGAACCTAAGACTGAAGATGGTGAGAATGAAGAGTCAGTGGGAATTTCTGACAGTGGGAGTTCAGAGTCTGAAGACGAACAGTCTCCACAGCAGCCTGACCAGACTGATACTTCGGTCAGGAGATCCACCAGAGTTTCTAAAGCGCCGGACAGGTACAGTCCCAGTCGCACCGGCCCCTTAGTTAATTATATTCTCTTGACAGAAAATGGTGAACCAGAGAGCTACTCTGAAGCAGTCAAGATGAAGGACTCGTTCCAGTGGGAGCGAGCAATGAAATAAGAAATGAGTTCACTAGACAAGAACAAGACTTGGGTTCTTGTAAAGCTTCCGCGAGACAAGAAAGCTCTTCAGAATAAATGGGTTTTCAGGGTCAAAGATGAGCATGATGGTTCTAAACGGTATAAAGCTCGTTTAGTGGTCCAGGGATTTCAGCAGAAGAAGGGAGTTGATTATGATGAGATCTTCTCTCCAGTGGTGAAGATGACCACCATCAGGCTAGTTCTGAGTATTGTAGCAGCAGAGAATTTGCATCTAGAGCAGCTAGATGTGAAAACAACATTTCTACATGGTGACCTTGATGAAGATATTTATATGGCACAGCCTGAGGGATTCTAGGTTATTGGAAAGGAAAATTGCATGTGCAAGTTGAAGAAGAGTTTGTATGGTCTGAAACAAGCGCCAAGGCAGTGGTGCTTGAAGTTTGATAATTTCATGGTGAAGACCGGTTACAAGAGATGTGAAGCCGATCACTTGTAACGCCTCGTTAATTCAATAAATAATAATAATAATTATTATTTCTTATAAATGTTCACACGTCTATATATACGTCTATTATTGATATATATGTACATATAGTCCATATACTCGAGCTAAATCCGCTTATATGATCGAATAACACGTTATACGTAATAACATACTAGTAAACCGACGCTTATCCTTGTAAATTTCTAATCACGACAAAATATATATATATATATATATATATATATAATAATTACGAAGTTGAATACTCGTTTTAATTAGTTTTACATTTAAATGTACGTGAAGTAACCATCTAGGGATTGAACGAGTCCAATTCATAGACGAAACCCGAGTCAGTAACTAGTTCGTTTAAACAATAACTTCCATCTAACTTCCACCTACCAAATACCCTAACTATATAAACACCTTAAACTCATCCCACCTCCTTCCATCTTCTTCTTCACTAAAACCCTAGCTACCATCCTCTTTAACCTCCTCCTTCATTTTTTCCTATATCCATTCTTATACACACAACACAATGCAAGTCCCTCCCTGCTCTCTCATCTCTCCCTACTCTCTCTCTCGCTCAAGACATAGCGGCGGCGGCCGTCGCCGCCGACCACCATCTCGGCCACAACAACCACCTGAACCGTACCTCCTCCCCTACCTCGTCACTGAAACAGTGCAGCGGCAGCAACAACAGAACACAACCATGACCCGCTGCCAATAACAACCACCACCACCCGAGCCGCCGCCAACCACCACCCTTACTCTCTCCTCCTTCTACTCCCTGCCCTCTTCCCTCCGGCCCCTGTTACGCCGCCGCCGCCGCCGATAACAACCAACAACACAGCAGCGGCATCAGCAAACAACAGCACAGAGACCAGGTCTGGTTGGGTTCAGATTATCATGGTTGTCGGGTCAAGGTACTCGAACGGTCTTGTATCAGGTTGTTTAGTTTAGGTTTGGCAGTTGGGTTCGGGACTCGTTCGGGTTATTCTTCTGGTTCGGACATTGGTGCAGCGTAGGCGGTAACATTCGTTTTTGTTTCCTCGATTCTTTTCTGTTTGTTCCATGTTGGTTGTGTTCCGATTAGGTTCCGATTGTTGGTCTGCTTTCTGTTTAGGTCAACACCGGTCAACCGGACCGAGCCAGTCAAGGTTCAGTCAACCGTTTATGGCTGACTTTAGCCAGCGGTCAAACCGGGTCAGCCAAACATCCTCAGCAGTCAGCAGCCAAAGCTAGTCAACACGAGAACCGGGACAGCTTACGTGTCGTTCGTTCGTGAGCATTGTCGGGAAGGTATAACGCGTACCCTATTTTCGGTCTCTTTTATCTTTTCTTTGCGTAAGGTTATATTATTTTGTGTAGAATGAACGAACCGAACGTGACTAAAAGGTATCTTATTAAGTGACTTGAACGAACGGAAAATAACTAACTTATAACATACTTAATGTCGTGAGGATAATTAAATGTTAAACTATATATGTAGAAATATCACTTACCAAGATGCATAGTTTCTCATTATTATAGTATTCATAAATTAAACAGTTGTGTCGTATATACAATCGCTTATTTGAATAATGTTATGATTATGAAATTGACGATTGAGTTTTGAGATAAAATAGACGACTTGCGTCGTCTGGTTTCTTACAAAAACAGAGGAGACTCTGCCCAAATTTTTATAAAATATAACAAACATAGCGGATGGTCAAATATATATTATTTCGTACAAAAGAAGCTATGTTTTGCAAATAAACGCTATTCAACCTTTATTTTGTCATGATATAAAAGCGTACATAAATAAACATAATACATGCGAATCAAGTTACACATATTATTTTTTTCACTATCTTAAATAGTTCCTTCTAACTAATTTCAAGTCGTGAAACTGAATATGATATTAAAGTATACATTATATATATAACTGTACCGACACGCATATTTTCAAGAAACTAAACCAAGTACTATCGGTTCGTTAAGTCATACACACTTTGAGACGCGCATTCGTGCAATGCGAGTCTAGGTAGTTGTATAAGCTATCTTTACAACCAAGAAATGAATTAAACTTATTTGCATTAGAAATTAAGGCGTCCTTTACTTGTAATAGGACACAAGAATTCAGTTAATCCAGCTTCAGACATTGTATGTTATTCTTTCGTAATGCACTTCAGGTGAGTTCATACTTGTCCCCCTTTTTATTCTTTATTCTTTGGGGCTCAACATGTACCACTATCAAAACTTAAATGATTTCATACTCTTAAAACTATCATGCTCAATCTAAATGCTTATATGCTATGTCATGCTAGAATTCTAAGTCTTACATACAAATGTACTATTAGCCAACAACCCACCTTACATGTATAGCGCTATAGGTTGACACGCCGCCCCCTTTATGGGTCATGATAAGATGAAGTCTTTTGTGTTATCGAGTGTTGTTGCCGTTTGTATGGTTCTACGTGCATATGCTTATAACATGATGATTTGAGTAAAACTTTCTTATATTATGTACGTAAGTCAAAACTAGTATGCTCACCAATACTTTATGTGTTGACGGATATTTTATACATGTTGCAGGAAAAGCTTGATGAGACGATACAAGAAACATCACTTAGGATTCGGCCTTAGAAACAAACGAAACAAATCCTTATTTTACGTCGTGTTCAAGTTAATGTATTTTTTTTTATGAACAAATTGTATGCTTGTTGAATCTTAGATTACGAATGAAATCTACTTTAATCTTTTGTCACAATTTAGCGTTATGAAGTCTTTGAACAATCTATCACAAGTCTCACCTCGATGTTTCCGCCATCGGTTGGGGTGTGACATCACTGCTGTTATTTGAAGAAGTTCAAGAGTTCGTATATCATTCTACTTCTGTATGTAGATGATATGTTGATTGCAGGATCAGATATGAATGAGATAAGCAAGTTGAAGAAGCAAATGTCCAAAGAATTCGAGATGAAGGATTTGGGTGCAGCTAAACAGATACTCGGGATGAGTATCACCAGGAGCAAGAAAGATGGATCTTTGACACTGTCCCAGGAAAAGTACATCGGGAAAGTGTTAGAGAAATTCGGTATTAACAGTGAGAAGACCAAGCCTAGAAACACGCCCTTGGGGAGTCACCTCAAGCTTACCAAAGATCAGTGTCCCAGAACTGAAGAAGAAAAAGCTGATATGGCTAGAGTTCCGTATGCATATGCAGTAGGTAGTCTAATGTACGCTATGGTGTGTACAAGACCTGACATAGCACACGCAGTCGGAGTTGTTAGTCGGTTTATGTCAAATCCGGGAAGAGAACATTGGGAAGAAGTTAAATGGGTGCTTCGTTATTTGAAGGGAACATCAAAGATGAGTTTATGTTTCAAAGGGAAGGATTCAGTTCTCAGAGGTTATACAGATGCTGACCTGGGTGGTTGCAAAGAGACATTTAAAAGCACCACAGGTTTTGTTTTCACAGTGGGAAGAACTGCAGTCAGTTGGATGTCCAGACTTCAGAAAAGCGTGGCTTTGTCCACAACAGAGGCAGAATACATGGCTATAGCTGAGGCCAGTAAGGAGCTAGTATGGTTGAAAGCTTTTCTAGAAGAGTTAGGGAAGAAGCAGACTGAGCACTTGTTGCACTGTGATAATGAAAGTGCAGTAAAACTTGCTAAGAATCCTGTGTATCACAAGAAGACGAAGCACATCGGGATAAGGTATCACTTCGTGAGAGGATTGGTTGCTGATGGCACAATCAACTTAAAGAATATCTCAGGTGCTAAGAATCCAGCGGACATGTTCACTAAATGTGTAACGTTGGATAAGCTGAAGCTGTGCAGAGCTTCAGCTGGTCTCCAGGAATAATGTTGAGGAGATCGGGGTAACTGGAGGTGCATTGAAGATCAAGGGGAGATCTTATCTACAGAAGTACAAAAGAGATGGTGCAGTTCGTGGTCCGAAGACACCAAGTGGGAGATTGTTGGAGATGTTGCCTTCAGCCCACTTATAGACCCAGTCGTTTGAAGCCCAGTATGATTAACTTGTTGAGCAAGATTAGCATAGGTTTTAACCCTAATTTAGGCCTATAAATAATCTCTTGTACTTGTAACTTTTTGTATCACTCAATAAAACAATACCCCAGTTGCCCCCGTGGACGTAGGTCAGTTTAGACCGAACCACGTAAATACTTGTGTTCGTGTGCGTGTGTGTTCTACGATCCTAACAATCACCGCCAGTGACCACCACCCACCACAACCAGTCACCACCGATTTTATTCCTTCATCTTTTCCTCCCTATCCAACAACACAAAGTAATGTTTTGTTCATTCCCACATGGCAACCAAACAAGACATGAAATGGTAATGATCCATTCCATTTCCTCGTCCATTCCATTCCCTCATTCATTCCATTACCCCATACCAAATAGACTAATAGATTTTAGTTGGATTACTGGATCCTTGATGGGCCGCTCAAAGAAAAATTCCCTCACCTTTATAGTTTGGAGCGGTCTAAAGATTGTTTGGTTAGAGATAAGTGGGCTAGTAAAACGGTAGACGGCAATTGGTTTCATATGCTGAATCTGCAATTTCTGAACGAAGAAGCGGTTGCAGAGTGGGCTGTTCTGCAGGTCGCTTTGCAGCAGGCGAAGATAACTACTCGTCCGGACAGCTGGTCTTGGGTCGGTATTGGTGCTGAATCTTTTTCGGTTCAAGCTGTGACGAAATTGATGGAGTTTCATCGGCCGTATGGGGAATGGTTCAGGTATAAATGGATTAGTTGGGTTCCTTTGAAATGCAATATTCTGGCGTGGTGTGCTGAGATGAACCGTATTCCCATGGCTTTAGCACGAAGGAATGTGTTCGTTAATGACCAGGTTTGTTCTCTGTGCAACTTTGATATCGAGACTTCGGAACATTTGTTTACCGGATGTGGTTTTTCTAATGGTGTGTGGAGCTCGATAGCAAATTGGTGTGGAATTAATAACATCTTTGCTTTCGACATTCGGGATCTGTTGGAGTGGCACAAGTCTTATAAAAGGGATAAGAGGGGTATAATGTTGATCCAAGGTATTATCATAGTTTCTTTTTGGGAGATTTGGGGTGCGCGAAATAAGAAGATCTTCAACAACAAAGTGCCGAAGGTTCAAGAGGTTGTGTGCAATATTAAGTCATTGTCGTTTTTTTGGGTTAAACATAGAAGCAGGTTCAAAAGCATAGAATGGAAGGAATGGGTTTTATCCCCTTTGTATATGTTGTAATTTGGTATCTTTTGGTGTGACGGTCCTTGTTTTGAGGACTTTGCCGTTTTTTGAATGAAAGTTTCTGTTAAAAAAAAAACTTAATACGTTTCAGTTTTAAATTTTTTATAGTCCCTATTAAGTATAAACTATAAACTAATGTTGATTAGGTGTTTTGGTTTACTTCAATAGTAATTATTTTTATGGGATAATATTAGTGTCAGCTAATACTTTTGCATTCTGAATCTATTGAACAACTTCATAACAGTTAATATTCATATACCTCAAAATCTTTTTTATTATTATTGAAGTGTACAAAGTAATACAAAAAGACTTAACAAATAAACTAAAAAATCAAATAAAATCACATTAGTTATTGGGAGTAAAGAAAGCCTAACTGATCCTTGTTCTAATAGATTTATGCATGTATCATGAGATCAGCCCCACTTGCGCGCCTCTAGCCCAACGCAGATGTGAAAATGGGCTATATATTGTCGGTAAGCAATGACTCGCATGTTCCATTTCTAATAGCGATTCATGAATTTCTTATGGGATGTTATGTATGAATGCGATAATTCTGTACAAATAAACATTTCTTTTAATTTTAAAGTCTGTTAAAAAGATAAACGAAGATCAAAGACAATGGGTAGAGCAAGTATGCTGTTAATGATGTCCAAATCGGGAACTTTGATCTAAAGCTGGCTGCAGTTCCCATGATGATAGTAACTATCAACACCACCAAAACTTCAGCAGAGAAATCCCATGCCAGGCCTCTAAAATATATGACCGCCAAAAGAACGGAAAATCCTAAAACGTTGTTCATGAATACTCCGTCGTATAACTGCAGATCATCAACAAACAAAACATGTACATTCAAACTCATCATCAGTATATTATTATATGAAAGGTGATTATTCGAGCCATGTACTATAAAATGGGTCACTTTGGGTTACAGCCTTATCTTGAAAGTAAAACCTTCTTATCTTGCTTATCTAATCTAGTTATATTATTATTGTAAAAATTTAGTTTTTGTAATCCTATTTGACATATTAATTATTTATGAAATTCAAAATAGGATAAAATTTATGCAACTTGGCCCAACCCGACCCGTTCATCTTACCATCTTTTATGATCATGATCATAATCATTAGATAGAGAGTTGAATAGGCATAGAGCAAACCTCAGAGAAGGTCAAAGAAGTAGTTTTTTCATTTCCTTTTCTTGCAGTTTTGATGGCGATGATTGCTGCTCTAGCGTTAGTGGCCAACGGTACCAAGATAAAAGATATGAAAAATGAGGGTATATTTGCAGCACTAGAGACATTCTGAACACTGTATGAGTGGTTCAGCCAAAAGTGCCAACATGGTTATTCCAAGCACCAGCAACATTACCGCCTTTGTCCAGGCCCATTTGGATCTATCTACTCCATCATCGTTCCATCTTTCCCATGGTCTCTGCATACATTTCGACTTTGTCAGTAAGTTTTACAACTTCACAAACTTATAATCTAAAATCTTGTTAGACGTTACTTACTAGGGAAGTATTGGTTGTAGGCCCAGGCGACCTGGGGCGAGTTCATAGTTAGATGTGTTTAGCCATTCTTTAAATCCGTCTATGAACTCTTGTTCGTCAATTTGCTGGTCTCCACTAGTGTCGAGATCTTGCATTATTTTAGCTGTTGCTTCATCTACTTCCTCTGGTGTTTTCTCAGAGTTTAGTTCCATGATCAGTCTCTTCAACTCCGATTGCGATACAAAATTATCTTTATCAAGATCAATTCTTTCAAACAAGCTGCAATTGTCCACAAAATCAGCTACATGAGCATAGTGTACCATACTTTACTAGTTTATTTATCTGATTTAATCCAAAACTTGTTTCTCACCTTTTTATTGCAGATATATTTGCTGTCCCGTCTTCGTTGTAAAAGTTTTCCAGTGGAAAGCTTTGGACGTGTCGTATGATTTCGGATATCAGGATCTTCATCATCTCTTCTTCTTTCTTTTTGGTCTGAAACCATGGCTGGATAATCTGAAAACAAATATATATGACAAATTTCAAAATTTACTATAAACACATTTGTTGATGCAAAATTTCTACTTTCTAGTTTAAAAGGGTGTTTGGGGTTGTGTTTTGAAATAGATTTTTAGATTATTTCATTTTGAAAACGCAAATAATCAGTTTTTAGTGTTTGGGGTTGAATTTTGAAATGGATTTTTAAGATACCAAAACGCAATAATCTAAAAGCAGCTCCACCCCTACTGCAGCAAAACGCGTAATCAGTTTTCAAAAAGCAATCCCAAACACCCTCTAAGTACCAGATATAAGTCCTTCCACGATCTAACTGAGCGATATGATTGTTTATCCGCTGCATTTTTGGTCTCGTCAAGCCATTTTTTGACTCCTTCCACAAATTCATCCCTAGTTACTCGACTATCACCGTCTTTATCAAATTCTTTCAATATATCTTCCATTCTTTTCTCCTTGTTCCATGTTAATTGCCTGAACTTGATGTCCTTAAGAACTCCTTTTAGTTCATTAAAAGATATGTAGCTATTGCCATCTTGATCAATCATTGTAAATAGCCTGCAAAACAAAATAAAAAAAAAGGATAAAACAACGGAAATTATAAATGGAGCATGAACAAGAAGCTAACCCTTCTATAGCAGGTAAGTTTACTGAACCATCTTCAGTGAGTACTTGTTCTGCAGTGTGCTCTTGTAGATGTTTTAGTATGTCCACAACTAAACGCTCGTGTTTCACGTATAATAATCGCCTTTTTTGGATCGAAGGCTCAAACATCTACATGGGAAGATATTTAAATTAAGGAAACATGCATTATAGAAATCAAATAATGCTAATTGTGTCTTAATTCTTTTAATATATTATATATTACCTGATATATAAAGTATACAATCAAGAACATAAATGAGACAAACAGAGGAATCATGAAGATGTAGCCCTTAGACACACCAAAAAATATTTCTGGAACTACGAGGAACGCGAATGGTATAACCGAAATAACCATAATTTTGGCTGCATAACTTGTTTCTTCATCTGTAGTTACACCAGAACCTGCAAAATATGATAACAATTTTTGGTATTGATTTTGACCCGCTTAATTAAGTATGTCAACCCGCTAGCCCGTTTATCATAGGGGAAAACTAAAAATGTAAATGGATTGAGGGATCGAGGAATCGGGCTAACCAGTAAAATATGATAACAGTTTTTGGTATTGATTTTGTGTAGTGATCACTGATGTGCTGGAACCGGATTCTAATGAAAATTTTCGGCGTCCAACGATGACACAGGTTCCCCATAGCAAAGTAAGAAGAAGTATTGCTGACCCAGCTAGTAACCCAACTCCAGTTAGAACATACTCTTGAGCTACATCTTTAGTTCCTGAAAGTCCAGATACTGCAAAAAGGGTAACACACATTTAGCATTTTTAATCTGTGGGTCCCGCAGAAGAAAGCGCGCTTTTTGCAGACATACCAAGAAGTATCAACGACTCGGGAAGGAAGCCAAGGACTTGGAAAGCACTTGCACCGAAGATCCCGGGACCAAGAATCTGGAATATTCTTTTACCTCCAGACGAAACATACGATTCACCATGAAACAATAAGTACTCGTATACCAAAATAAGGAAGAAATGGCCTAAAAGCGTTTCTGAACATGGCAAAAAACCGTACATTTGCTCACAATGCTGTTCAGGGTCGTCGATTCCTTTGAGATACAAGAACGACGACACGCTCCCTTCAGTCGGGTCATTAGTCCCGTCTGAAATGAACTCAGAACGTAAAAAACGGCCCGTTACTTTTGTAGATAATATGAATAGAGTAAATGAAACATGACATATTGTTTTGGCAAAGCTAACCATCTTTTTAATGATGGATAAGTGAGTCTTTAACTTTTGTGTGGATTACACTTTAAAAAAGTTTGATTATATAGAAAAAAGTTGATTAGCTAAAGAAAGATCCTAGAAATTAATCATGAAGAAAAAGACTTTTTATTTTTGGAATATTCAGGGTCAACTATGTTTTGTGACTGTAACATGATTTTCATCTCTTGATCCTACGTGGCAAGATTTGATTAGGCAAATTAACGCCACGTGTCAGGTATAGAAATATCTTTGATTGTTTCATGATGGCCACCAAATTATGAAGGAAGCGTTCAAGAAACTGCATGTGGGATGAAACTGACGTGTTTTTTTGTTTCTTGTCTTACAAGAAATCTCTATAATCAAATGCCCCCAAATCTTTTCAACATGGAACTGAGACGAGTTTTTTAGAGTAAATTAATACGTAAAGAGCTTCTAGAATGATTGGGGTGGTTTGGAATTTCAAATCGTCATCTTAGCGTCAGGGGCGGACTTATTTTTAAGGGAGGGGTAGCACCCGCTACCCCTCAACTTTTACAGCGTAGTGGGGAAAAAAACCTTTTTATGCTTTTTCTTTAAAATGTTATCCCTCAAATAAATTTTACGCTACCCCTCAAGCCTCAATAACTTTAATAAACTCTAAAACTTAAACCTAAAATTTACTGAACTCTAACTCTCTAAGTCCAATTTTCTATATCCAACAAAAACCCAAAGCTCCAAAGCAATAATTCAACAACCCGAACCAATAATCAAACTCAAGTCGCAAGCCCAACTCCCGCCCACAAGTCCATCACTCATTGACTAATTTCATTTATTATTTATTAGATTGAAGTCCACAAGTCTTAAGCCCAATTAGTTTGGTTAAAGTTTGAATGAGAAAAAAAACTAAGGGTGCAAACGATGCGAGCCGAGCCCAAGCTCGACCAGGCTTGACCTCATTTAACTTATGAAAGCTCGAGCTCAAGCTTGGCTCGATTCGAGCTTTGTTCCTAAGCTCAAGCTCGGCTCGTAGGTAGCCTTTTCAAGCTCGAATACGGCTCAACTTTTTTATTATTTTTAATTAAATTGTATTACTTATAATTATTGTGTTATATGTAATTTAGTCATTTTTCTTAATTTTGTAAATATTAAGTATTAATATTTAGATACATATATATTTAATATATTAATTAAAATTTATATAAGCAGTATGCTTGTTTAGGCTCACGAGCCAACTCGAGCTTAATAAGCAAAGTTCGAGCTCGAACTTGTTCAAGAACGGCTCATTTTGAGCTTTTTTTCAAGCTGAGCTTGAGTAACTCGTGAGTAGCTTGGCTCATTTGCATCCCTAGAAAAAACATATGAAAAGAAGGAACATCGAACATAACGATCAACAAGAACCATTAGGCGACACTGCCCTGCAGCTGTAGCCACCCGTCACCGCCTTTTCTGTCCTACGATAGTGCGACCCTACTTGTGTAACTTTATTTATTAGTGTGTTTCTATTTTTGTATCGTATATATTGTATGTATATATTGTATGAAAGTATGGCAAAAAAAATTGAGCGTTACCCCTAAACTTTTGATCTAGATCCGCCACTGCTTAGCGTGACATATCATTTCAAATCACAACCCTTTCAAACGTACTTTTTCTTACCGCCATAAACCATGCATTCCAAACACCTTCCTTATTATCTACTTTTTTTTATTTAATTTATTAGTTTATTCCCCTGAAGGTTTCCGAGATAAACAAATTTAATATGAAGTGACAAAATGTATGCACCGTAAAATGAATAAATCGTTTAATTTTTTTTTTTTTTTTTTTTTTTTTTTTTTTTTTTTTTTTTTTGTAAATGATCAACACTTGACAACTCATAAAATCTATTTCTAATTCTTTATGTTCACATCATGCTTGAGTGAAGTCTTTGTACAACTTTGTCACTTCCTTAAGACATTCTAAAGATGTGATGTGAACATACATAAAAAAAACAACCAAATTGATATCAAATGATATGTCATGATGTTGATGATAATAAACGATTCTGATGTATAAAGTGAGCATTTGTGAAAGACAGACATACATGTTCAATATTTATTATGGATATACAATCAATTACGTAGGTGACACCGAATCAAAAATAATAGGTAAGCAGTTAAGCACTGAAGATCTATTTTGAGGATAAATAAAAATGATATAATTGCTATCGACTTAAAATATTGTAGGATAATAACTTTTCATGTCTCCTGACTATTTATCTACTCATACTTAATTTAAGTATATCTATTTCAATAATCACCAAATGTCAGTTGATTTCAAAGTACATACATTAAAAAAAAACGATTTAAGAGATGTGCATGGTGGAGTGATTAATTATCACTTATCAGCTTGAGATTTATCTGGTGTCTAAAAATCACAGGCTACATCTAACCATCTTAGCAACCTTTATAATCAATGTTCCTAGCAATACCAATCAAAATACAAAAAATTAGATTTTTACGAAGCTGACTATATCTGTGAATATATATGCAATTAGCGGGTTGTTATATGTAATTGTAGGTTCAAAAACATATATACTATCTTAACATGATTAATTGATTAGTGACTTGCCTAGACATGATTACTGCATTACTTAAACATATTGTATTTTTTTGCATGAACAAAAATTCACCAAAAAAAGTTGTTTTTTTTTTTGTTATAGCATTATGCTACTCGTTGGAAAGATAACAAAATGCTCGTTAATTTGGTGTAATTTAAAAAAAAATGTCGTACATAAAAGTTATTAACGTTTAAAGATTGTGGGAAGAAGTGCATGTGTCATGCACATGAGAGAAAAAGACTTTTCGAGGGAAATCAAGGGGTATGAAAGCTTTACCTAGTGTCATGTGGCATAACCATTTTCGTTTATGATAGTTGCCCACACAAAAAGAAAACCTTTTTTAATTTATTCTTAAAGTACAAGGCCCACATTTCGTTATTGGACTCGTCCGCTAGGGCAGACCGGACAATGTTGTTGTACGGAATTTCTTAAGTACAGATTATTGTCAGGCACAAGACAAAGTTTTAATTATTAAAATCCAATTTCCTTAATCAAAACCGGATAATTAAAAGTTAAATTTGTAAACCTTTTGAGCTTCAAATTTGGGACTTAAGGGTTGATGTATGCCGCTACTAAAAGAGTGAAAGTTATCCTGGCTTCAAGTTTGTCTATTTTCTAGTCTGTTTGTCTCTGTCTAGTTGATTCAAGCACGAGCCTGTCAAGTTACAAATAAGTTTCTTAAAAACTTGTAGTGTGTAATGTACATAAGAGAACAAAGTCCATAAGATGTTTTAAAACCTTTTTACCCTATAAGGCCGATGGGTGTACATACGGGGCAACCCCCGTCCCATCCTTCTCCCCCGTCTCCATCGTCCCAACACCGCCCCCACCACCGTCCCCCTTCTCCCCCGGAACGCGAGGGACGCACCAATGAGCGTGAACCATGAATCACCTTCTCCCGTCTCCCCCGTCTCAACACCGCCCCTACCCCCGTCTCCCTCTTCCCCGTCTCCATACGGTATGGACCATACCCAATAGTCTAAGAAGTTCCTTTGCTACCTGTGGCTTGAGAATAGAATGTATTGAGTTAGTCAACCAGATTCAATTCAATAAGTCAAGTAGTTTAGTTGTCGGTATTCAGTTGTGAAAATTACAGAAAAAAATAGTAAAAAAGGTGGTTGCTACTATGTTTCTTGCAAGCTACATACACACATATCCATTTATTGACATAATTTTATAAACCCAAGTGGTTGTGTATGCTTGTTAAGTATACCTAAATGCATTAAAGATTAATACTTGCTGTCGGTTTCTTTAGCAATGCACTTGTTATACTCATAGCCAGCTATGAGGGTGGGCTGGGTGATCGACGGCTCTGGGCCCAACCCTCATGAAGGCCCGAATGTATATGTTAAATAAAAAACTATATATTTCCTTTGAAAAATTAGGATAAAGGGCCCAAAATTTTGTCTTGCCGCGGGCCTAAACATGTATAAAATTCTTGGAGACGGGCATGTTGTTGGCTTATAGACTCCATTATTTTCTACCTGGTCACCATACAATTTTCGGTTTATCGAAAATAGAAAATTGAGCTTATGGATGAATTCAGCCTTGTATATTCTTAGATCATCTTTTTGACCTTGGTTACCTACGAAATAGAGGTGAGCAAAAAAACCGGTTCGGGAACCGAAACCGGTAAAACCGACCCGAATCGAAACCGGTCAAAACCGGTTTTCACGTGAAACTGGTACTAAAAAAATCTCAAACTGAACCTAACCGAAAAACCGGCCTAAAACCGAAGAAAAAAACGGTCAAAAGAAACCGAAACTGGTACACAAACCGGAACCGAACCGAAACCGGTATCGCTAAAAACCGATCGAAACCGGTAAAAAACCGAAACCGAACCGAAACCGGTTTAAGAAAAATACATTTTTTGGCCATAAACTGAAACACCCTAAACCTTTTTGACCAAAAATACGCAGCGAAAATACGAACCAGAAAATTTCTTGCTTGATAAAACATTCTTATATGTTTTGAACCCATATCTACTAAATATTATAGGTGTTTCATATTTCCATCTTTTATTGTTTCTTATTACATCTAATACAACTCATCTTTATTAGTTTACGTGACCGCGATCCCATACAATCCGCGTCCTCGCTCGACCTCCAACCATTTCTTGCTTTGTGAGCTAGACTAGACAACCTGCAACTACCACATAACCATTTCGTTAGTTCATTAAAGTGACTTCATGCAAATATTCAAAATATGGAAATAACATCAATAATGCTTAATGACCACATCCAAACGCCTTTTTGCAAGTTCGGATCCGGTCTCCGGATCCTATCCTCCAATTTCCATATATTCATGCTTACATACCTGCATCTTTATTACCATCCTCATAACAAAAGATTAGTAACACTACAATACACACGCACATACAATTCCCATGTACAAGTTATCTTGAACCGTCATACCATTCTTCCTTCGTGTATTCTCTAGAACAAACATGACGTTTCCGAACCTATACTCAATCTACACATAACGACCAACCTTTACATACAAAACACCTTCAGACATACCCGGCATAAGCACCCATGCACTATTACACAATCACCCGACGCGTGATAGCTCTACTTACCAAACAGTTTACCATTTGTGTGACCTTGCATAACTATACAATTCAATCTAAATAGCTAAACCCATGATAAATGTAGCCATCTATATACATACACACATATTAATCCGTACATTTTACCATTCATTCTTATGCCATACTTGTTAATCTTGGGTTTGTTTCATGCTTAATTACCTCACTCATTTTATCTTTGTTGCCCATTTATCCCAACTACTTTCATTGTTGTATGGTGAACTATACCCATTCACCAACAACATCAATTCGCTTACCTTATTATAAATTACCTTTTCATACTTGTATCCCATTCTCTATTTATACATAAACATACAATTACTAAACCAAGAGTTTGCATCATAAGTCACTTACCTTTGCCCGTAGGAGTGTTTTCGCCTTATACGCGTTTGACTTATAGTCCCAAGCTTTTCACCTAGCTCGAGATCATATCCACTTGACCCGTTGACTTTTAAGCTTCTTGTACCTGGCTTACTTTCAAGTCAACATGCCGTGTTAGAAAACTAATTTGGAACTTACCTATTCAAACATTAGTATTCATTCTACATCATTCAAACATGACATCAATACATTCAACAACTAGTTATATTCAATAAGTCTTTCCATACACTACCCGTTCGACCCGTTAGTGAAAATACTTGCATGAACTAGTTGGTAAGTGTTTTTAGACACTTTTTGAATGCCACATAATACACTATTCTTTCCCTACAATCCGTACTCCAAGACTACTACAAGCGGTACATTCTTACACCTTTTCTTTTTAAAGATTACATTATAAATGTGCATCGATTTTCTGCGCAGCAGCTGTTCAAGGTCATTTTCCCCCTTCTAAACCTCGAAATCAGACCTTGACTATCAAATACAAAATGTTCCTCATTCAAAGACCTTTCTAGGCATATAAAGAACACCCCCTAACGATTTTTCTATGATTTTATATGCATTTTTAAATTTCAGGTCTGCACATAAAATGGTTCCAAACAGCATGCTGTTAGAACTAATTTACTAACTTATCATGCTGTTTTGACCCACTAAATCTCATAACCAGCCTCACATGACTAAATATGAAATGTAAGATGCGCAACAAGCTTTTCAACGATATAAGGCTCGTCTTCTAACTCCTAATAACGAATGAGATATGCCCTTTACAAGATGACTATCTAGGGCTGTCCAAAGTGACTAATTTCACACTATTTTGTACCAAATCAACTAACACCACCAAATCTCACCACAACATCATATTCACATATTGTAGGACACATACAACCATAAGATCACTTACGTGCATACATACATACCTACATACAATCCATTCTAATTCACACATGGTTTCCATCAAAACACATCCTTTATGTTAATTTACTAACAATTATCATATTCCATTCATATTCATCAATTACTTGCATGCAAGTTCATCTAGACATTTCATCAAACACTTGATGTGCGTACCATATTTTGAGCACATTGTACAAGCTCCTAATACACACATTCCACCAAAACACATAATCACCTTCAATCATGACCAATTTTCACATAAATATCATCAACTACACATTTTTCCTACAATTATATGGATTTACAACTAACTTTAGCAACATCAAAGCTCCAATGAAAACCCAAAATCATCATCTTTTGCAAACAAGCAACTTCTAGTAAGTAGCTCATCTCTAAACCATTAGAGATGATCAATATCACTTACAATCAAGCAATAATACGAATTTAACATCATTTGCTCAAAACCCACATATGGGTTTCGAAATATGATGAGTTTGGTACTAGGGTTCTTACCAAAAGCTTCAAACTTGTAAATAACTCGCAAATTTGCACTCCATCATGTGAACACTCAAACCCCTTCCATCTCTTCTTCATTTTTGGTGAGATTAGAGCTTGGTTTTTGGCTCAAGAAGCCCCTTTAGGGCTGAATTCGTTTTCCCCATTTGAGGTGTTCTTGCCATTTTAATTTTGACCAATAATTTCCTTATTAGTCCCTCAAGTTTACCCCAAAGTCATTTATTATCAAAACCTTAACTATGCAAGTTTCTTTCTATTGTTGTTTCCCCATTATAAAGATAATAACTTTCACTAGGTAATTTTCATATTAGAGCACAACCCACATTCTTATCATCCCGTTTTATTATCCATAAAAGGCTCATTCTACTATTTAATTCGTTTTGTCATTTCTTATTCACGCCTAATAGTGTAATTAAACGAAATGGATTTTCGGGATGTTACATAAACACAAATAAAACATTGTTTTTTTTGTATTAATATCCAATTTCCTTCTTTAAAAAACCCTAAAAGTTATTAAAAGTTAAATTTTATGTAATTTATACGATTTTAAAAAGTGCGCGAAAAAACCGATTAAGAACCGAAACCGAAACAAACCGAAACTGAAACCGAACCGAAACCGGTCTCTGAAACCGGTCTTACGAATCGACAAAACCGGTCCAAAACCAAACCGGTTTGGAATCGAAACCGGTTCGGCCAGAAACCGGTACTCTAGCGAACCGGTTGAACCAAAACCGGTTCGGCAAAAAAAACCGATTTGCTCACCTCTACTGCGAAATAATGTAATTTTCCCTTCTTTTAGTAGTAGTTTTGGACTTTTTGGCCCGTCGCGTCAATCATAACACCTAGGCCTGAACTATAGTTGCTCCAGCCCAACCGGTTGACCCCGGACTTATGCCACACACTTTTTTATATTGAGCTTTATACTGGACCTGGACCTGGACCATTTCTATTGGGCTTATTCGTTAAGCACATTAATAAATATTATAGGCCATTTTTAAGGGCCTGGTTCGTATGTATATTCCTTTTGGGCCAGAAAGAATAATGCTCATTACTTTGAGACTATCCTGTTCTGTAATCTTCCAAAAAAGACTATCCATATGGCCAACCATGCCAACATAACTCATGACAATAGACAAAATATTTTAGAAACCCAAACAGCTAAACCCTTTTCAGTTCGGCTAGTCTACTAGTTTAACAAACATGTCATCATATCTACCTATTTTGGTAAACATCTCATGTTTGTGTTGACTTGTTTATTGAAAGGATTATGTCTAGGTTTACAAGTTTAACCGATTTTATTAAACGGGCCAACTCATCAAATCGTTAAAAAATAGAACAAAAGAAAAACATTATATAATTGGTTACAACCCATGTATAACCCGCCACCCTGTTAAAACATGTCATCACGTTTGACTTGTTTAGATAAACTGGTTACATGTGTCGTGTTCATATGTTCATGCAAGGTTATCTTCGAGAAATCGGGTGTAACACCCCAACCGATGGCGGAAACATCGAGGTGTCACGTATGAATGATTGTTCAATAGCTCATGGTACTAAATGAAAGTTGAATAATATTAAATAATTTACAATTCATCTTACAAGTAAATATTACAAAAGTTGATTAATATAAACTAGGTCCAAAGCTCCTATGTGTTCCAAAACTTGTACAACTTCCAATAGCACATAAACCTGAAACATGTTAAGTTGGAAAGATGGGGGGGTCAACTATAAATAGTTGGTGAGAATACATAGGTTTTGCATATAGTTGAAAACAATATGTTGTATAACAATCATAGTTGAAGTATAATAATGAGTAATGATAGAATATGAATCCGACATGTAACAATGCGTCTTTTGTACAATCAAACCTTGTGTCGACTGAGACCTAACTCGCAAGTTAGTAAAAGTGTAACTGTTATCGATCATCCCTGAATTTATGCGGGGGGGGGGGGGGGGATGGGTTTGTCAGACCTATAGCGCTATAATCTAAACAGGCGGCTTGATCAATGTTAATGATTGTACTGTGTCTTTTTGTTACAGTCAAATGATAGAATTAGTAAATGATAGTGTAATTGAATCACAAGTTTCAACAATGTAAGAATGAGTAAATAATAGTGTCTAAAATGTTTAAAACATGTTTCACCCCAAAATGTAAAACAGAAAAGGGGGCTATGTAAACTCACCTGATAAGTTAGCAAGTGATCACATAAATGATGATGTTGATGTGGTGAGGAGAAATCCAAACAATTATCCTAGATTGTTCAAATGATAAAGTCAATAAGTTGGTTGGCTTAGACTAAAGTCTAGTACCGTAAAAAAAACTAGGGATTCTAGATCTTATAATCTGATAATTATATTGAATTAGACTCGTTCAACTTAGATTTCGATGACGATCTAATTTTGTGGTTGAAAAGAAAAACCGGTGAGTTATAGTCAAAATCGAAGTTAATTACTATTATTTTTTTTCTTTTTTATTATATAATTTGTATACAAGTTAAACCAACTTCTCACATTTAAAATTCATATGGTTTTTACAATTAATTGATTAAAAGAACAATATATTACAATAATAAAACTGAATGGATTCTTATAAAAAAAAAACATCACCATTAGAGTATGACTATTCTTTCGTGAACTTAATGCAGGCGCAAAGCCATGTTTGCAACCCAACCAATTCACATAAAAAGTTATTAAATAATCCAATACTTGTTCTAAGTTTTACATAGCTAAAACTCAAAACTTTCCCAGATTAATTTTATTTAAAAGAAAATATGTTTAAGTTTAAAACCATTCCTTTTTGTATTTAAATAATAAATCAATTAAAACTACATTTATAGATGAAAGGGTTATGCAGTTTTTATCAAATATGCATTACATGCGTTGATTTTATTTAAATAAATCAACATTAATTTTTTTTATAATGATCTAAGAAAATGCATTATGCTTTTCGTTTACGTTTTCCTTTTATCCATTGATAATTGTCAAAACACATGTACCCAAGATACTTGTTCTTATTTTTTTTATTCAACTAATATTAATATTAATATATATATATATATATATATATATATATATATATATATATTATATATAACAATAGAAGCATGCGAAGTTACCTGGAAGAAAGAAATATAAATTAATATAGGAGTTGTACGGAGATTGTGGTTGCTCTGATAAACCGTATGGGCTTGCGTTTTGAGTCGCCAATAGCGTTGGTTTGCTAGTCTTAGATTCAGGAAATCGTTGTAGATCGCAAGGAGGTAAGGTGGTTACGGCTTTGATTTGATAGAGGGATGCCATGGTCTCTCCAATGCAAGGAGGGTTTGAGAATTTGAGCAACAATGGTGGTGGTGTCGGTTCTGTGCCACACCGAAGGACTCGGAACGGTGGTCGACGGAGGCATACATAAACAAGAGTTTATGTTATCTCTCCATATGAGACGTGATATTGGGAATTTATCATTACGTAACAGGTTTATAAACGGAAAGGTGCTAATCAGTTCACGAAATCAAGGGCAAATTTAAAGGCGTTGAAGATGGCAATGGTTGAATGTAAATGTTGCATTAAAATGTTTGAAATCACCATTAATGGATAATATGCATTTTCTTCATATTCATCGATAGATACGCCTAGTAATCATATGGTTTCCATTAAGCAAAATAGTTTGTATATCAACTCATTTTTTTTTTTGTAATTGGTTGTCAAACAAATGCAACTATTATTATTATAATGCTAAAATCAATTTATGGTTTTATTTATTTTTAAATTCAAAAACATATTGTATTATTATGATTATTATTATTATTATTAAAATGTTTGAAATAAAAATTAGACATGGCTAATCTTGTACAAAAGAAGTATAATGTAAGTAAAGTGGTGATTTTACTAATTCACGAATTGGGGAAAATACGCGATGTTACAGTCTCCCCTACTTTTGGAAACTTCGTCCCGAAGTTATAAAAAAAACACAGGGTTGAGGGTGATTAGGTAGAAATTAGGGAAGCTATGGTTTGGGTTAAGGCACGACATGAATTTATAGGTGATAAAATAATCTGTTTCGAATAATTTGGATAAGAGGGATGACAAGTGTGATTTTTTAAGGGTTGGATTAGGTTCGTCTGAAATAGCAAGGGAATAAGAATCTAGTAAAACACTAAACTTAAGTTTTAGGAATCCTAAAAGAAATGCATGAGTTGGTTGGCTATAGAAAGACTAAATGAACTACTAGGTAACTAGAGTTTATAGTTGGTTATCTACTGAAAAACCTTGATAGAATTTCACAATACCTTAACGTACCTGTAAATTCATGATTACGTTCCGGACCGCAATCACCAATTTACCTTACATTAGGGTTTTGTGTCCTTCTATGACTCTAAACACACATGTAAAATAATGCAAAATAACCTTGTGATTGAATCGTATACAATGTATCCAAAAATGAGTCCAACTGTTGAGCAGGAAAAAGACTTCTACCAGTCAGTGAGTAAGAACCTCTACCGATTTTTGAGTAGGTGCGATAGCCTCTACCAGTCGTTAAGCAGGTTGTAGGGCCTCTACCGACTGTTGAGCAGGCATGATGACCTCTACCAATCGTTGAGTAGGTTATTTGGTACTCTACTAACTGTTGAGCAAGTACTTCATCCTCTATCAGTTGTTTGATTAAGTGTAGCAATTATTACACACATAAATTGTAAATTGATAATATGTACATGTAAGCAATCAAGTATCAAGTATAGCATGCGAGTTGTAATAGAGTTTCCCTAGACAAGGTTAATGACTCTAGGTGTGTCTATAGCAAATAGTTCTAGTATCAAATGTTCAAATATGGTAGATAATCGAATCCTCATGTATAACTAAGGATTAAGTTTGATGCAACACATAATCAAGTTTCAATAGTTTGGTTATAATGGGTAACTAGCTCATGTTTGAGAAGGTGAAGGATATGAATTTAGTTCTTCAGAGGATGATGAAAAAAATCTCAAAGCAGAATCAAGGTTGCGAGAGATAGTGAATGTGAAGATGGTTGATAAGGAGTTTGTTTTATAGTAAGGAGATTATGTAGCAGTGTAAATTGTGGGGTTAAAGTAGGGATAAGAAATAGGATGAAGATAGAGAATAGAAACAAGTAGAGTTGCAAGTAAGAGAAGCAAGTACTGGTTAGATTATTTTTCTAATAACTTAATTCCCTATAACCATGGCTCTGATACCAATCTGTAACACCCCAACCGATGACGGAAACATCGAGGTGTCACGTATGAATGATTGTTCAATAGCTCATGGTACTAAATGAAAGTTGAATAATATTAAATAATTTACAATTCATCTTACAAGTAAAGATTACAAAAGTTGATTAATATAAACTAGGTCCAAAGCTCCTATGTGTTCCAAAACTTGTACAACTTTCAATAGCACATAAACCTGAAACATGTTAAGTTGGAAAGATGGGGGGGGGGGTCAACTATAAATAGTTGGTGAGAATACATAGGTTTTGCATATAGTTGAAAACAATATGTTGTATAGCAATCATAGTTGAAGTATAATAATGAGTAATGATAGAATATGAGTCCGACATGTAACAATGCGTCTTTTGTACAATCAAACCTTGTGTCGACTGAGACCTAACTCGCAAGTTAGTAAAAGTGTAACTGTTATCGATCATCCTGAATTTATGCGGGGGGGGGGGGGGGATGGGTTTGTCAGACCTATAGCGCTATAATCTAAACAGGCGGCTTGATCAATGTTAATGATTGTACTGTGTCTTTTTGTTACAGTCAAATGATAGAATGAGTAAATGATAGTGTAATTGAATCACAAGTTTCAACAATGTAAGAATGAGTAAATAATAGTGTCTAAAATGTTTAAACATGTTTCACCCCAAAATGTAAAACAGAAAAGGGGGCTATGTAAACTCACCTGATAAGTTAACAAGTGATCACATAAATGATGATGTTGATGTGGTGAGGAGAAATCCAAACAATTATCCTAGATTGTTCAAATGATAAAGTCAATAAGTTGGTTGGCTTAGACTAAAGTCTAGTACCGTAAAAAAACTAGGGATTCTAGATCTTATAATCTGATAATTATATTGAATTAGACTCGTTCAACTTAGTATTCGATGACGATCTAATTTTTTGGTTGAAAAGAAAAACCGGTGAGTTCTAGTCAAAATCGAAGTTAATTACTATTATTTTCTTTCTTTTTTATTATATAATTTGTATACAAGTTAAACCAGCTTCTCACATTTAAAATTCATATGGTTTTTACAATTAATCGATTAAAAGAACAATATATTACCATAATAAAACTGAATGGATTCTTATAAAAAAAAACATCACCATTAGAGTATGACTATTCTTTCGTGAACTTAATGCAGGCGCAAAGCCATGTTTGCAACCCAACCAATTCACATAAAAAGTTATTAAATAATCCAATACTTGTTCTAAGTTTTACATAGCTAAAACTCAAAACTTTCCCAGGTTAATTTTATTTAAAAGAAAATATGTTTAAGTTTGAAACCATTCCTTTTTGTATTTAAATAATAAATCAATTAAAACTACATATATAGATGAAAGGGTTATGCAGTTTTAATCAAATATGCATTACATGCGTTGATTTTATTTAAATAAATCAACATTAATTTTTTTTTTATAATGATCTAAGAAAATGCATTATGCTTTTCGTTTACGTTTTCCTTTTATCCATTGATAATTGTCAAAACACATGTACCCAAGATACTTGTTCTTATTTTTTTTATTCAACTAATATTAATATATATATATATATATATATATATAACAATAGAAGCATGCGAAGTTACCTGGAAGAAAGAAATATAAATTAATATAGGAGTTGTACGGAGATTGTGGTTGCTCCGATAAACCGTATGGGCTTGTGTTTTGAGTCGCCAATAGCGTTGGTTTGCTAGTCTTAGATTCGGGAAATCGTTGTAGATCGCAAGGAGGCAAGGTGGTTACGGCTTTGATTTGATAGAGGGATGCCATGGTCTCTCCAATGCAAGGAGGGTTTGAGAATTTGAGCAACAATGGTGGTGGTGTCGGTTCTGTGCCACACCGAAAGACTCGGAATGGTGGTCGACGGAGGCATACATAAACAAGAGTTTATGTTATCTCTCCATATGAGACGTGATATTGGGAATTTGTCATTACGTAACGGGTTTATAAACGGAAAGGTGCTAATCAGTTCACGAAATCAAGGGCAAATTTAAAGGCGTTGAAGATGGCAATGGTTGAATGTAAATGTTGCATTAAAATGTTTGAAATCACCATTAATGGATAATATGCATTTTCTTCATATTCATCGATAGATACGCCTAGTAATCATATGGTTTCCATTAAGCAAAATAGTTTGTATATCAACTCATTTTTTTTTTTTTTTTTTTTGTAATTGGTTGTCATACAAATGCAACTATTATTATCATAATGCTAAAATCAATTTATGGTTTTATTTTTTTTAAATTCAAAAACATATTGTATTATTATGATTATTATTATTAAAATGTTTGAAATAAAAATTAGACATGGCTAATCTTGTACAAAAGAAGTATAATGTAAGTAAAGTGGTGATTTTACTAATTCACGAATTTGGGAAAATACGCGATGTTACATTGGGTGCCATGGGCTAGAACGAAAAATAAAATGTATACTTATATGCAAAATAATTCAATAACATCGTGATAAATGTAAAACCAATAAGGAAAACAAAATAATGCAACAAAATCATCAATTTAATGATTTATATACCTTTTTTTTAACAGCCAACAAACATTTATGCCCGACTACTTAGGAGAGTCCCCACACTATGGACAGGTCCCCATGACTAACACAATGGAGGGCCCATACGTACCTCGGGTGGCTGGCGTAGTCAGGCCCGCCCATGCAGTGCCGAAACCGGGGAAAACCCAACCCCTCACCCGCCCGTAGGCACGACGGTGAAGGATTGGTAAAACCCAGGCGAGAATAGGACTCGAACTCGTGACAATAGGTCAGGAGTCATCCATCATTTCTCATTATGTCCCTCGTGGGAATCGAACCTGGGACCCCCAAGAGGGATCCCCGGTCCATTCACCAACTGAGCTAGCCGTGAAGGACTAATGATTTATATACCTAAATGAATTGTGAGGCTTTCCTACCATTTTTGAAATAAAGTTTTTTTTTTTAATCAAGTCTTCATAATCCATATTCTCTAACATATAGTTATCACTAGTGGGTTTACCCGCGTGTTGCGGCGGGATCCAATAAACTTGTAATACGCAAGCAATTTTCCCACCGCGCATTGCAGCGGGTAAATCCTGTCAACGAGCATGTATTCCTTAAAGGTTGGTTCGTATTGGTCGCTTATTGTATATAGTTCTAAGAAATGACATGGGGAGCGTAGTTCTTGACGCTTCTTAAGCAAATCCTCCTCTTGCTTATATACATACACAGTCATTGATCAATTAAAGCAACACCAAAATTTGAGAGGAAAATCCTTCTAGGAAACAAATTTTACATGGCAAATTCAACTTTAGTGTCATAAAGATCCAATACACAAACTTGTAAATTAAAAAAACACAAAGATGTCAAATAATTATCAAAATCATTAAAGCATTAGTTCCAAATTAGAAGAGGGTAATTTTTTCAAAGAACTCTTGAACCCAAACTTAAAAAAACAACATCGAGTATTTACAGTTGCGATGTAATTGATTGTAAGATGTCTTATTTGATCATTTATGTTTCTTCTTTTATTTACATAGGTGAGTTGTAGTTGCAATCTTATTCTTTGTTTGTAATGTTTTTCTTAACACAACAAAGATTATTTTTCCAATGAATTGGCCCAACCAAACTTCCTATCGAACACACTTATGCGATACACAGTCACAATTTTCCCAACTGAACTTCCCATCAAACACGCCAATGCGATCTACAGGCGTGATATTTCAAACTTCCCATCGGGCTCGAATTGTTTTGCCATCCCCTAATACTGTTAGGATCTATAAAAAGTTAAAATTGCCATTAAAGCTCTAATGTTATCATTCAAATTAAATTGAGAAAAAATTGTAATTTATTTTTAAAATTTCAAGTGAAATCAACAAAACTTCAAATTTATACTCAAAGGTGCGCGCCAGGGGCGCCCCGTGCTCAATGTCAGCTCAACGCACCATATGAGTAGTTAACTGAAAGACACGGTTTCTAGCTCTTATGAGTGTGCTTATGCGCCTTGACAAGATTGATTACAATATAAATATTTCACACACATCACTATCAAATGTCAATAAGTTGGGATTTGCTTCCCTCTCCTTATTGTAAACCACGCGGGTAAAACGTAAATGACAATTGGAAGCGAATATCACATTATAACCGAAGAAGAAAATAAGTGTACTTTAGAGAATATAACATAAACTAAAATATGTATGTACATGGAAATGGGTTGATGAGCTGTGATGTCTCCAAAACAAAACAGATTTGATCCTAACAAATAAACAATTCAATTGAATGATAAACATGAAACCACAATTTACAGAAATTGAAATAAAAAGAATGTAATAGAAAACGCGGACAAAATAATGAAAAAGACATATATAAGAACTAACAAAAAGCTTAAAAACTAAATAACTAAATATACATAAAGAATATACAAGATTACAAGTGTCGGCTTACCAACATAATAATCGATAGTGCAAGACTACAAGTGTTGAACAATATCATTCAATGACTGCTTCTAAGAGAAATAAAGAAAATGGTGTGATAAGGCAATTGTATGAGAGGTTTTAGAGATTAAATTGAGGGATGTTGATTTTAATTCATCATTGAAGATGAGAAAAGGAAAATGTGAGGCATTGAATCTCAAATTCAATTCATTAAAGTTGAGAAAATTAAAAGGTGAAGCAAATAAAAATAGAGATGACTTGCATTAGTCATTTGTACAATTGTAATCAAATGTTGCACATAGGGGCATAAAAGAAAGGATTTGGCAAAAAGATAGTTGTTTGCCTTGTGACCTTTTGTATGCCATCTTAAAATTGACATGAAGTGACATGAATTTGTTCTATAACACCAGTTTCATTTGTTAGTGAAGTAATGCGTGCAGATTGAACAAATGCTTATGTTGAGTGTAACCCATCTTTATTTGTTGGACAATGCTAGGTGATCAACAAAGTCGTTATCCTCGCACGAAGTGTACTGTATACAAAAACACCTATTGCTCTCATCACCACACTCGCATTTGTAGTTTATCTTGAATTTCAAAATTTTAATGTGCTCTTGATATTTTTTAGTGTTCTCATTATAATCTAAAACTTAACAGGCATTTGAAGTGCATTCAACTTTGTACAAGCCTCCTTGGTCCTTTGTTGGTTTGTCATGAAATGGTTTTTGTAATCATCTTTATCGCATTAATATGATTAGTGGTTGCCGCGGGGCATTCCCACTAGTAATAATGAAGGAGGAGAGATGGCTAATGTTTTTATTCCAAAAACTTGTTTTTGATTGAAATTTTTTTTGGCGGAAAACGATGTTCGAACAAAACAGAAACAGAGTAAACACTTTGAATTTGATTTTCTGATTCGGATTAAGATATGTGTATTCGATAATGATTAATAACGAGGGGCAGGGATAGATATAACCATTTAGACGTGATTAAACGTCGCCTTTCTGTGAATTCCGGTGACTCGCCGGAAGTTTCTGTTTTGGCCGGAAATCTTCTTAAAACCGGTCTATTCCTCCTTTAAACGGTTATATACTTGGTATTGATCTTTTTTCAACCCTGGTTGGCCTTATATCTATGTTCTAATAAACGAATGATCTTCTTTCGGATGTCTCTGTTCTTCGGTAAAAACAGGGATCGTCTTCTTCGATGTATTGCTTATAATCGGATGGAACAATTGAATAACCAAACTGCTCTGATGCCAAATGTAAGGGCGCAAGATCGATTGAGGGTGAATGGAATTGAGAGAGAATTCTAAAGATGTGAAAGAAACAATACAATTATAAATGTACACATGTGTTTGGTATTTATACAAGTGAAAGGGTGTGACCCTTGACTCAACCAACACACCGGTTGGATATAACCGACACAACTATATGATACTTAGGATATCTAATAATACATGTATAATACTTAGGATAAATGTGGAAATCAAGAAATCAAAAATCAACAAAAAAAAGTTAAGCCGCAGAAAAAAGGCGCCAAAACAGGAACATGTCGGTTTGTATGTGTCAAGTTATGTATTTAGTTATGTGTCGGTTAATAAGTTAGTTAATTAACCGTTTATTGTAAGGCTATAAATAGCCATCCTATGTATCATATTATGTGTGTGGATAATATTATTAAGTTTGTATTTTCACAATCTTTCTCCCACCCTCTGTTCTTTGTGTCGAGTCCCTGCACAACAGATTGTGCATACTCAAACATTAATATGTTCATCATCATCCTATAAACCAAGTCACAGATTAATAAAGGGGCAGAATTATATCATGCATCAGAGCACACGGTTAAGAGAGCCTTGGAAGACGAAGAACGAGACCTGTGAAAGTCCCCTGTTTTCCCAAATCAATCGGTAGTTTAATCAAAACAAGAATCGAACATCAGAGAAGTATATGTTCAATTCAGACTTGGATTTATCATCAGTTAATCAGAAAATATGCAGTCAAAGGCCATAACAGTTTTTAGAAGATCAAAACGGTGTGAGACCGTTTCCGGCGAAAAATTCCGGCAAGGCAGAAAAGAAGTTTTTTTGGATCAAGAATCATTTCAGAACAGAAAATAAGTGTTCAGTAAAGGGTTTTAAAGACGCAGAGGCGTTACCTGAGAAGAATTCGATACAAGGCAGAAGGCCCGGAGAAGTCGAATTTAAAGGATGCAATTTAGAAGAAGAAGATGGACGTGTGATACCCATCTTTCCTTTATCGCTTTAGGACCAAACGGGTCAGAAACAAGCGACAGAAGACGATCATGTGGATCAAAGGGATAGTTGTGAGGACTTAAGTTTTTGCATCAAAGATTAGAAGATTATGAAGAAATGGTTCAAGTCAAAGAAGATGACTAGATTAAAAGAAGAAGACTACATACAAGAAGGATGAACAATGAACAGAGAAAATGAATTATGATTTCTTGATTAGGGGAGTGAATGTTAGAATGAAAATTAATCAAGAAATCAAATGTCAACAAAAAAGTCAAACCGCAGAAAAAAGGCGCCAAAACAGGTACATGTCGGTTTGTATGTGTCAGTTATGTATTTAGTTATGTGTCGGTTAATAAGTTAGTTAATTAACCGTTTATTGTAAGGCTATAAATAGCCATCCTATGTATCATATTATGTGTGTGGATTGATAATAACATTGTGTGTTTCACAATCTTTCTCCCACCCTCTGTTCTTTGTGTCGAGTCCCTGCACAACAGATTGTGCATACTCAAACATTAATATCATGTTCATCATCATCCTATAAACCAAGTCACAGATTAATACAGGGGCAGAATTATATCAGCAAATTCATCAACGACGTTAGTGAAAAATCCGATTTGTCAGCTTTTAGATAACGGAAACTTTTTAATACATGAGGACGGTGAGGGCATAAATAAAAAAAGATCCCATATGGCAAAGTTTTGACGTTACGGCAGATACCTTACTTCCCGGAGTGAAGCTAGGCTGGAATTTGGTTACGGGGTTTGACAGACACGTCGTGTCATGGAAATCTGATGATGATCCTGCCTTTGGTGAGTTTTCTTTCAGGGTTGATGCTAGAGGCTACCCTCAGCTAATGAAAATGAAAGGCCATAACATAAGTTCCAGGGGAGGTCCATGGAATGGACAAGGCTTTACCGGAATTCCTTATTTGAAACCCAACCCTTTTTATAACTTCACCTTTGTGGTTAACCAGAGAGAAAATTTACTACCAATATGATCTTATAGATACTTCAGCTATTACTAGGCTGGTGTTACAACCAGAGGGTCGTTTAAAAGCGCTTGTTATGGATTTATAGCAAGCAAGAATGGAACTTCAATAATTCTCCACAGAAAGATATATGTGATGAATACGCGGTGTGTGGGCCATTTGGGAGCTACAACATTGATAACTCCCAGTTTGTAAATGTTTGAAGGGGTTTGAACCCAAATCTCCAGATCAGTGGAGAACTACAGATTGGTCCCAAGGGTGTCGACATACCGTCCCTTTGGATTGTGACCTAGGGGAAGGGTTCAACGAATATTCAAATTTGAAGTTACCTGACACTCAGAAATCATGGTATAACAAGACCATGACCCTTGTAGAGTGTGAGAAGATGTGTAAAAGCAATTGTTCATGTACTCTTACACAAATGCGAATATCTCAAGGATTGGTAATGGTTGCTTGCTATGGTTTGGTGATCTAATTGATATCAGAACATATGTTGAAGGTGGGGACACTATTTATATACGATTGTCAGCTTCTGAGTTAGGTAATTTTAAAAACAATAGTTTTATTTTCGTTACTAACTTTCACAATTATCTGTGTATATGTCATCATAATTAAGACATTAATGGTTTCACTGAGTCAATACAAAATAGTAGAAGCTCAAATACACGGAGAAGAGTACGAGTTATTGTACCCATAGCATTTGTAGTTTTGGTCATACTAGTTTTGTTATGCATATATTACCATTTTAATATGAAGAAGCAGCAACACCAAGGTATATCTCTACTTCTGAATAGTTTGGCTCACGTTCTAAGTAATCAATGTGGCACTAATTTGTTATAAATAGTTTTTGATGTTTGGATGAAAATGTTTCTAATCACAGGGATACCTGGAAAACCAATGGGGAGATGATCCTGAAAACAGAGGCGGTGATGAAGATCTAGAGCTACCACTATTTGGCTTGTCTACATTACTTACAGCTACAAACAACTTTTCAATGGACAATAGACTTGGAGAGGGCGGTTTTGGACCTGTATACAAGGTATTCTATGACTCCATTACCTTCTATGCAGCACATATGGTGCTCATGTGTTACTCTAAGATGATTCGTAGCATAAATTAAGAATATGTGTAGTCAGATAATCTGTGACACCCTAGGAAAATCCCACATCGGCCGTGGCCAGGAGAGATCCTTGGTTCATAAGTAATGTCTTGCCTCTTAAATCACCAATGCGTTTTGGGGCTTAATGTTAGTGGATGAGAGGAGAACTCCACAGTTAAGCGTGCTCAGGTGGGAGCATTTTCAGGATGGGTGACCTCCTGGGAAGTTTCCACCGGGGCACCCAAAAACAAATCCGTGAGCTCTGGGAGGGCAAAGCGGACAATATTGGTGGTGAGAGGGGCGGATGTTTACAGATGGTATCAGAGCCATTCCTGTGCCGTTCGGGATGGTGGGTGCATACCTCATCAGGGACGATGAGACTCTAACCTCATCAGGGACGATGAGACTCTAACGGGGGGGGGGGGGGAGGGGGGTGAATGTGACAACCTAGAAAAATCCCACATCGGCCGTGGCCAGGAGAGATCCTTGGTTCATAAGTAATGTCTTGCCTCTTAAATCACCAACGCGTTTTGGGGCTTCATGTTAGTGGATGAGAGGAGAACTCCACAGTTAAGCGTGCTCAGGTGGGAGCATTTTCAGGATGGGTGACCTCCTGGGAAGTTTCCACCGGGGCACCCAAAAACAAATCCGTGAGCTCTGGGAGGGCAAAGCGGACAATATTGGTGGTGAGAGGGGCGGATGTTACAGATGATGTGACACCCGACATGTTTTAGGTCAACATTTTATAAACACATAAGTCTACCTTAGCGAAAAACGTTTATTAAACATACTTGACGGGGTCAGTAGAGTCGGAACACAGTCCATATTGTCCAGGGTTCAATGGCTTGGAGGATCATTGGGTTAGTCACACACACACACACGTTACGAGTCCCGTTGTTGGTGAATTACATAAACTAATTAAGTGTATGTGTAGACTAATTGTCGTATGGTGGATTATATGCTTAGATATGTTTAAATGATGTGTAGATAATCATCCGTGCCTAAATATGTTAAACATAGACTAAGGTTGCATGCTCGTATGTTAAGGTGCGTTAAAATGCGTTAAACACGAAAAACTAGAAAATCTGGAAAAGGGCACTTCCTGGTTCGACCGTTCGAAGGGTCAAACCTGGCCCATGAAACTACATTCGACCCATGAGAAGGGTCGAACCTGGCTATCTGTTTAAAAAGAACTACATTCGACCACCTAACTCTACATTCGCCCACATGCAATGGTCGAACCTGGACATAGTATAAATACCACACTTTGTCATTTTTCACCATTTCACAAACCCTAAACGCCTCTAAACACTCTCTAGCAACTTTAATCATTGTTGAAGGAGTTTTTGCTCTTGTTTTCCATAATCTAACCTACAACCATCTTCTAAACAAAGATCTAAGGTGTGTTCTTCATTCTAAATCATTTTTAAAGCATTTCAATTCGTTTTCATTAAACCCCAAGAGTCCAGATCTGATTCAAACATGTTTTCATGGATAAAAACCTTCCTAATATCTTTCTAAACAAAACCTATTCATAAACAATGAGTTTTCATACAAATTAACATACGTTAATGGTGTTTTATGTAGTGTTATGTATTGTTTGATGATTGATTGCTGTATAGATGTTATAAAAATGATCTAGGACTGTTATTGATGATGATTTATGATTGAGATAGGTTACAATTGATTATTGATGATGTTTTGTTCATTTTGGGGATTTTGGGTTAGATCTAGGGCTTGTTCATGATGATAGTGATAAGGATATGATTGGGGTTTTCTTGTTCATGATAATCTGAATATATTAAGTTGATTATTGATTGATTTCAGAAAGTTTCCTATTTGGGTAAAGATTGCATGCGTTTGATGTGACATCTCCATAAATTGCTATTTCGGGTAACTTGTAAAACGAACGGATTTCGGGATAAAATTGGTAGGGTTTTGTAGGAATATGTTAATGATAGTTGACTGCTGTGATTGGTGATGTTTCGTGATGTTTTCGGATCGTTTAGATGCGTTTTAGTGCGTTTTATGAAGTTCTGCAACAAACGGTCGAACGTGGCTCAAAAGGGTCGAACGTGGCTCAAAACGGTCGAACGTGGCTCTAAACGGTCGAACGTGGTTCAAAACGGTCGAACGTGCTCAAAACGGTCGAACGTGGCTCCAATGGGTCGAATGTAGAACCATAGGGTCGAATGTGGGTGTCTGGGGGTCGAATGTGGGGGCCTGGGGTCGAATCTGGGTATCCGGGGGTGAATTAACACGTGTTAGGTCGAATTACTATATGACGAAACGCAACGCTAAGTCCCTGGGAAACCATGAATGTGCGGGGCACAACAGGGGAAATGTGGATAGATCTATTGGGCTTGACGAACCCCACCCGACGGCTGGGAGCCAGGCGGGTGCATATTGTCTCTATTTTCGGCAACTCAAAGACGGGCAGCAACACACGCAACGCTTGTCAGTAATGGTTTTGGCAACACAGTCGTAGTAGTAAGGAAACGTTTGTTATTTACTTAAGGTTTTGCATACTTGGTATTTTCGAGATGAAACTCTTTACGCTTGAAACGCTTTGTGAACTTAAAACCTGTGAACTCACCAGCATTATATGTTGACGACTTTTTGGCATGTTTTCTCAGGTCGCTAAGGTAGCATCATTGAGTTTAGGCGCACGGAGTCTCACGGCGTCTAGGAATCATATGCATGTTTTGTTAAACATTTCAGACTTTGAGTTTTACTTTTGAGTGGTAATAATACATTTTGCTTCCGCTGTGTTAGAACGGTTTTGAAACTCAATGGCAGTTTACGTTGTTTTTATATCATATAGATGTCGTTTATTGTGACCGTTGACTTGGATCCTGGTGTGTCACGCGCCTCGCGGTAAAACCCCGCATGTGGAAATTTGAGGGTGTGACATAATCTGATCAGAAAAATTAGAATGCCTATATCACATTTATTGGTTATCACCTAAATATGTTGTTTCCATAGTCACATTCTTGTGATTTTGTGTAATTCGTGATCAAAGTGGGTTTTGTGTTTTTCCCAATAGTAATCATAAAAAACTGTGAAAATGATAGTCAGAAAATATGTGCTCTTTGAAGACGCATAGAAGGATTTTTTTTTGGATACATGCCTTAAAAAGTTTTGTTTTTAGGGTGTACTTGAAGACGGTGAGGAAATAGCAGTGAAGCGGCTAGAAAAAACATCCACTCAAGGACTTCGCGAGTTCAAGAATGAAGTCATCTTGATATCAAAACTACAACATCGCAACCTTGTTTAACTCTTGGTTGCTGCATCGAGAAAACCGAAAAGATGTTGATATATGAATACATGCCAAACAAAGGACTTGATTCCTTCTTATTTGGTAAATGGAATAATATGTAAAAGAAAAATTAGAAAAGTATAACACCAACAAAGACATAAACTAAACTCGAAATGTTCACAGATAAAACCCAAAGCAAACTCCTTGATTGGACTGCACGTAACCACATTATCATTGGAATTGCTCGTGGTCTTCTTTATCTTTACCAAGATTCTCGGCTCAAAATCATACATAGAGATCTCAAAGTTAGCAATGTTTTTCTTGACAAGGATATGAACCCAAGAATATCGGATTTTGGTACAGCTAGAAGTTTTGGAGGAAATCAGATAGAGTCAAACACAAATCGAGTGGTTGGAACATAGTAAGATTCATCTACCCTAACCACGTTCTAATTTATTTAGAGATCACTTACATTAACTTAATTCCCCACAGTGGCTACATGGCACCAGAGTATGCCGGAGATGGTACATTTTCGATAAAATCAGATGTATATAGGTTTGGTGTACTAGTGCTAGAAATTGTGTGTGTGGAGAAAAATAGAGGGTTCACTGACAAAGAGCATTGCAACAACCTTATTGGACATGTAAGCTTTTTTTTTTTTTCAATTTGAAACGAATAACTGTATAATAGGGTAAAAGCCTTCGTTTTTGTTTTTGTTTTGTTTTGTTTTGTTTTTTTTTTGTTTTTTTTTTTTTTTTTTTTTTGATAAAGGTCATTGTTCATAAATAAAATATTAACAACTTTTGAAGATTACCCAAAATGAAAACTTTTTTAATACATTTTGAGATCAATGATATGAGAAAAAAATAATAATATTTGTGTACAGAAGAAGAAAATACCTCAAAATGGAATGCTAAGATGATATTTAAATTAATACATACATATAAGGTTGAGGTATATGCAATCTTCTGTACAACAATCCATAGGATTGATAATCCATTTTTATCACTTTGAGAATGTTCCACTCTTTTTGGGTTTGTCAAATGCTTATTCTAACTTGTTCAATATATATATGAAATTAATAATGAAATTTAAGAATGTGTAATACTTATTATTTTGTTTTAATAATGAAATTTAAGAAGGGGGTTACATATGGAGAGGGATAAAGAGTGTGTATTACTTATATATACAATATGCTTTACATCTTGTACTCAAGGGGCATAATTATGGAAGAAAATGGCCAAATTTTACCCATTTGTGAAGAGACTTTCTAACTCCCATCTTAAAACTAATGTAAAATTACACTAGTCTTACCCATCTTTCTCCTTAATAAGGTAACATAGAACTTATTATTTTGTTTTAATAATAAAATTTAAGAAGGGGGTTACATATGGAAAGGGATAAAGAGTGTGTATTACTTATATAGAGTAAGATCAAATACAAAGTGTTTTTCGGTAAAAACTTTGAGAATCAAAGGGGGTAAAAAAATTAGTTTTTTTTAGAAATTTTTTTTCCATGTGCTTAAACATTCTTTCTAGATGAATAATACAAAAAAAATTAAATATTTTTTCTAGTGTAATTACGTAATTAAAGTAAATACATTAGTTTACACTAGAGTAATTATGTAATTACTCTACACGTAATTACTCTACACCAATTTTTTTTAATACTATAATACATGTTTAACAATACGGGAAATAATTTTGAAAAAAAAAATACCCTCCTTTGATTCTCACAGTTCTTACCGAAAAAACACTTTGTACCAGACCTTTCTTTACTTATATATACAATATGCTTTACATCTTGTACTCAAGAGGCATAAATGGGAGAAAATGACCAAATTTTACCTATTTGTGAAGAGACTTTCTACTCCCATCTTAAAACTAATGTAAAATTATACCCTTACCCATCTTTCCTCCTTAATAAGGTTACATATATTATTATTATTATTATTATTATTATTATTATTTTTATATTATAATGTAGTAGAGATAATCTATATTCTTGCACCCCTCATCAACGGCCCTGCGCTCAGGTTAGACAACTCAAATTTGTACGAGTTATAGTTTGATGTCTTTGACACCTGAATATATATATTGATCGTGTTCAGGCTCATAAATTCCACCCGAGACCCCTTAATGAGCCAACCTTGAAGTGCTCACAACTGCTAAATTTACTGCAGTAGAAACCAATCAAACTGTTGATATGACTAAAATCAGTTACTTCGTGGTAATATCCTAAATTCCTAATCCTAAACCGTTACAATATAAAATCAATTTATGATGGCTAGTCAGATGCTAGTGCAAGTTGACATTTGAAATTTGAAATTTGGGTCGGTTAAAGCTTGTCAAGTCAGAACTTGCAATTTAAAATCCTAGTTCAAGTTGACCTTTTAAATCATTCACACCCTCTCTAGAATACCATATACTGATTCCCCATATCTATACGTAATATAATTAACTATTACGTCAGGTGTCACAATTATATAGGGAAAAGATCCTGTATAAAGTGTTTTTTTGTAAGAACTGAGAGAATCAAAGGAGGTTATTTTTTTTATTTTCTTTTTCAATTTTTTTCCCATATTGTTAAACATGTATTATAGTATTGAAAACTAAAAAAAAAAAAAAATTGGTGTAGAGTAATTACATAATTACTCTAGTGTAAACTGATATATTTACTTTAATGACGTAATTACACTAAAAAAAATTTTTTTTAATTTTTTTTTATTATTCATCTAGAAAGTATGTTTAAGTACATGGAAAAAATTTTTTTTAAAAAAAATAAAATTTTTTTACCCCCTTAATTCTCACAGTTCTTACAGAAAAACACTTTGTATTTGATCTTTACTCCAATTCCTCAATGTTTTTTAGCTTTACTTATTTCACCTCTTTTATCTCTTATTTGTTTTATTATTCATAAATATTAATTACTAACTATTTAACATTTACTTTATTCAACGTGTAAATGTAATGTCCGGTGTAACTTAGGTTATTATGATATTTTGTGATACGATACGATTAATTTTTTATATTATTATTTTAGTAGGTTAGGGTTTGCCGTCCAGAAAGGGGTGGCGGCGCACCTTGTTGCCCGCCTGCCCGCTATCTTGATGTAATTAGTTGCGTTTATGTGTTTATAAAAAATTGAGTAAAAAAAAAAATTAACCTAAAAAAAAATTAAGAAATAGAATACAGAAGTAAGAAATAAGAAAAGTAGTAATAAGAATCATGGGTTCATACAAGTTTGATACGTGACATAACCAATTACATATTTATTAGCTATCGATATACCTCACTAAATTACATGTTTATCCCTGTTGTTTGGGTCAATTATGGATTTAGTCGTCATTCATGATTTTTATGCATGGGCTCCGTCCCTACATTGTTTGTTTTCAAATATGATCTCTTGATCCGTTAGTTGTTATTATTTTTATTATTCTATATTGTTATAAACCATTTTTAGTAGTAAAAACAAGATGAGATGATGATTACAAGTAGTGTCTCCATATAACAGGTCCACAATCACAGCTGAAGGGAATTTCTTGGGCAATACTTTTCAACCAAACGTGTGATATGTCATATGACTTTTAGCTGCAAAACCATTATAAATTATGTCATACATACGAACAAATATAATATACATTCGCTTTTAAGATACATATAGGATTAATCCACGAAAATTATTAAAGTAGAATCTCAAAAAGATGTCTAATGTTTCTAGTCACATGATTCTTTCTTTGGTTGCTTTCTCATTAACATATTTTCTTCTTCTGCAAGCAACCGGAGGCTTAACTAGCGTGTCAAAAGGTGGTAATGAGACGGGTATTGGCGTCATCCTTGATCAAACGTCTAGGCCTGGCAAAGAAGCCAAAGTGGCAATCGAGTTAGCAATTCAAGACTTCAACATCAAAACCGATCAACCGTTGGTTTTATACGTCAAAAACTCAAGAAACAAGCCTGTTCATGCAGTTGTTGCAGGTATACACTTCCCTTATGTTACTACCTTTGCAGCATAACAAGTTGGCACATTTTGTAATAAAGAACTTTAAGTTGGTTATTTAAAATCAAAATATTGTAACCATATTCTAAACTTTATTTATTTATTTTTCAAAAACCTTGAATGACATAGTTTTTTTTTTTTTCTTTTAGGTTTAGTAGTTCATAAATAGATTTTCATTCTATGACTGAAAAAATTACATCAAGATAGCGGGCAGGCGGGCAACAAGAATTCGTTATCTTAGATCTTAATAATAATAAAAAAAATCCAATTTGTTTTTAAGCCATACTAAAAGATCCAATATTTGAAAATATTAGCTAAAGTTTTGATGATGTGAACATGCAGCTAAAGAACTTATTGAAGAACACAAAGTGAAAGCCATTTTAGGAGCTCATACATGGGAAGAAGCATCTACGATAGCCGAGGTTATCAACGACAGCAAACATGATCACGACCGCCCCCTCTTTCTATCTTTAGCTGGCACGACTCAGCTACAACCGACTAATCAATGGCCATTTTACATTCAATCCGTCCCTACACAATCCACACAGATGAATGCAGTGGCTGCCATTTTACAGTCAATGGGCATCCACCAAGTTACCCTCATATACGAAACCCCCTCATACGTATCAATCATTTCTCATCTCACACAGGCGTTACATCAAACAGGCTCTCAGCTAACAAACATTTTGCCACTCACATCTAGCTCAATATCTTTAGATAAAGAACTTGAGGTTGTCAAGAGACAACAACAAAAAGTGTTTGTAGTTCATACATCTTTCGCGCTTGGTGTTGTTTGTTTAAAACAGCCAAGAAGATGGACATGATTGGAGATGGGTATCTATGGATTGCAACTAATGCAATCACAGATCTTTTTCATTCAGTTAATTCTACTGTCATTTCTTCACTTAAAGGTATGGTTGGTGTCAAAAGTTACTTCCCTGAAAACACTCAAGAATTTCTATATTTTAGAAAAAGATTCAGGGAAAAGTTTCATTTGGATTACCCGGAAGACGAGCAGGATGAACCTGGAATCTTTGCGGTTCAAGGATATAACGCCATGAAAATGGTTGAAAAAGCCTCACCAGAAGAATCTAATGAATGGAAAACAGTTTTGGCGAACACAGTAGAGATTGTTAATGTGAATGGAAAGGGATATCACAGTGTGTACTGGACCGAAGGGTCAGGGTTTACAGAGACGGTTGAAAATGAGATCATTGGAGCAAGTAATTACACTCATTTGATAGATAATGTTGGAGATATTCTGTGGCCGGTGCAGCCATGGTATGCTAGTAGACGTCGCAGGAATCTGGCTGAAAGTTCAGAGAATCGGATGAAGGTTGGCGTTCCTGCTCAATCTTTGTTCAGGCAATTCGTGAGTGTGGATCCGGATCCTGAGATCAAGGATGGACATGTCTATGATGGATTTGTAGTTCATGTGTTCCATGAAATGATGACAAAAATGAAGCAACCATATGACCGGATTCCATTTAATGGTTCGTATGATGACTTGATAAAAGAAATTCATTTAAAGGTTAGAAAAATCATGATTTCCCATTACAAGTTCTTAAGTTAGTATTCATATGTTAATATATTATTATTTTTTTTTTAAATTGGAGCAGAAGTTTGATGCTGTAGCTGGTGATGTAACGATTCTATCGGATAGACATGAATTTGCAGACTTCACACAACCATACACTGAGTCAGGTTTGGAGATGATTGTACCCGTTCGATCTAGATTATCAAACCAGCCGTGGTTGTTCTTGAAGCCTTTCACTGCAAAAATGTGGTGGATAACAGCAGCAGTTACTATTTACAATGGCTTTGTTATTTGGTTGATTGAGAGAAACTACAACAAAGATCTTCAAGGTCCACAACCCATTTCAATCATAACACAAATCGGAATCATTCTTTGGCTTGCATTCTCGACACTCTTCACTTTGCGTGGTAACTTACTAACTTACACAATTATGCTATCGAAGTTGGGAATTTGTTTTTTGTTGACCATGAGAACCGGTAACCTGTAAACTCATGGTACTCATCGTGTTTTCAAGGGGGTTAAGGGCACCGAGTTGGCATTTTCGGCCCATTTACATATGAATGGGGCGAATCAAATAGTGTTTTATCTCAAACGGGTTAAATAACAAATTTAGTTAAAAGAGAATCATGTCAAACATGAAAAGTAAGTCAACACGTTTGAACGTCTAAAAGATAATAAAAAATGGACAAAAGGTGTTTTTATAATATTGTTTCTGAAATCACAATTAACGCATTAAATATTTAGTATAAATTATAATAAAAGTTGTTTGCACATTAACTCAACCTAACCTGCTATCTTTGCTTGTCATTTTACTAATGATCTTTTTTTCTCATAGGTGATAAGATGAATAGTAATTTGTCAAGAATGGCGGTGGTCGTGTGGCTATTTGTGGCACTAATTATCACACAAAGCTACACAGCTAGCTTGGCAAGCATGCTCACGGCTCAAAGGCTTGAACCAACGATAACTAGTGTTGAGATGCTTAGAAACATGAATGCAACCGTTGGGTATTGCAATGGATCATTTATAAACAGATATTTGGAAAATGTTCTAGAGTTTAAAGATTTTAGGATCAAGAGCTATAACTCAACCCGTGGATATGCTGCGGGTCTTAATAGTGGCGAAATTAAAGCCATCTTTCTTGAAGTTCCTTCAGCTAAAGTTTTTCTAGCTCAGTACTGCAAGAGTTTTATTAGAACTGGAGAGACATTCAAAGTTGGAGGTTTCGGATTTGTGAGTCCTCTTTCTCATAGTTTCTCATGATCACAGTCTGCCTTTCAAGTTCAATCAATAGTAATCCAAATTATAAATTTAGAATAAATGATATATGAATTTGCATTCATTAAAACACAATTTGGGAGACATTTGACCCGTTTGAGAAAAAAAAAACAATATATGACCCAAATTGTTTTACGTTAAAAGTAAACGGATTTAATTTGTCATCTCTATATAACAGGTTTAAAGCTTATGTACCATTGTTGTTTTCATATATTATGGGTAGCCTTAAGGTTAGAGTGAAAACTTAGGTTATTGTCTATAGACATTCTAACAAGATGTATAATTTATACAGGCATTTCACAAAGGGTTTGAAAGACTTTCAGAGGCCAACGCGGCATTAATGAACGTATCAGAAAGTGGGAAACTCAAAGAACTTGAGGACAAACATCTCATTTCCGAGGAGTGTGTGGATGAAGAATCTTCACCTGATGAAAACGGGAGGCTTAACCTTCACAGCTTTTGGGTACTGTTTGTGTTAACCGGAGGGACATCAACGGTTTCTCTTGTCATCTACATTGTCATCAGAATCAAAGAATTCAAAACATCCAATCAAGAAGACACAGGTTCATTCAAACTGTTTTCAGCATTTTTTAAAGATTTGCGACGTCGAATGAGACGATCATCTAGCATTGTTGCCAGTGTAGAAAGTGCTAGACACACTCGAAACATTGATCAGGTAGATAACATAAATGATGATTCATAATAAGTACATTTAAGCCCCCATAGATATGAAATTATGATGATTGATTAATTGTTTAACTGTTAGTAAGAACAGTTTCTAAAATGTTCAAATTAGTTTTTTCTTGTAAATCATATTATGTATACAGATGTTATAACTAATCGTAGTAAATCGATCATCTTCGTTGCTTACAAAATAGTTTGATGTTGTGTATCTATTATAGTTGTATACCTAATCTTGTATTTAATCTAGAAATCTGACCCATTACACCTAAATAGTTAAACACGTCTAAACATGTTATCTACAGTTGATAGTGTTGGGGATTTTCAGTAGTAACGAACAAATAACCGGATAACAGAAATCTCTAAAGGCACGTAATCGCTTTCAGATTTAATCAATTTGACGGTTCAATCGAATATTCAATTCGATACAATCAGAGATTGAGAATTTTCTGTATGTGTATGTTTAAGACAAGAAGAACCAGAGAATTTTGACCAAGAAGATTATTAGATCGTAATTAATAATTGGGGCCATTACTGCCTTTTAGGCAGTTCATACAGGGTTTCAGGATTGCTAAATTTAGTCCCTCTAATTCCAAAAATTAATTTTCTGAGACATTTTTACTAGCCAGAAGTTGTGCCCCTTGGACCCTGCTCCTAGGGGCGCTGCCCCCGGACCCCCGTCCCTTAGGGGCTTCGCCCCTAAGTTCATAATAAATTCAAATATGTGTGCACTCCGCACCACCATACCTATATGATATATTATTATGAAGATATTGGCCAAACAGTCAAATCCAATTACACTAAAATATCCAACAATCTTCCCCTATTTTAGTGTAATCCTTGGTTAACTAAAACAAGTAATCTCAAACATTCAAACTTTTGCTTAAATGAAATGTGGTGATGATTGAATTTCACATTAGTACATTATACATTTTGAATATTCGAATACCAGCATGTCGCTTAGGATTGAACCCTGGGAACTCATCTTGAATACACAAAGATAATGTACACAAAAGTTTACATACGTAGTAGTTCTATCTTGACATAATGTTTTACTAGCCTATGTCCTTATCCTTCATAAGCATGTCAAAGCCATGTCCTAACTTCTTGAAGTGGCTAAACATCATATTTACATAGGTAGCTCTTTTATTCTTGCACCTGCAATGCAATTTGTCAAGAGAGTTATTAAGAATATATACTTTCAACCTCCTTAACTTGCAGGTCTGAACACATACCTTGGGATGAATCTTCTAACGTGTTTCAATCTCTACATATTAAGCTTTCCGCATTGAATTATGCATCTAGCGTCGTACTAGATGGGATTTGGGTATCTTAACATCATAGATTTCTAGTGAACTTTAATCCCATTCCTATAGCCGACCATTTCACGAGATCTCTACTTAACCCTTTGATTAAATGATCGGCTAAATTGTTTTGAGTTCTCACAAACACCACAGATATCACACAATTAGTGATAAGTCCACGTCTCATGCTATGTCTAACTGATGTGCTAAAAGTAGTTTAATGAAAATAACTAAATTAAACCTAAAACTAGACACCTAGTAATACTCTAGACTCTCTAAAACTAAACTACTGACAAGCAAGTGAACCTATCGACTCTAGTATAGCTAAAGTAAGTCCGGATATCGAACCCACGAGACTCTAATAGAAAACGGTAACTAGACTCGAAAACTTATCTAAAACTGAAATAAAACTATTTATTATTTTTAGAGGGGGGTTTACTAAAACTAAATTCAAGAAAAATAAAGCTTAACCAAAATAAACTAAACTGAACTTAAGACGTGAACCGAGCTGAACCAAATTCAAATGATGGTGGAAATATTACCTAGGTTAGAATCCTACTCATGACTTACGAACTTCTATGGTTATGGAACTAGCTATGGAACCGGGATCTTCAGATACTAAACTTACAGGATAAACTAGAGGACCCTCGACCCTTCTCAAGGAGAAACCTAAGGTTACCTATAAGCCGTTAAACTACCGATTGAGAGGTTACCCTTACAGGCTTACCTACTCCAATGATAAAGTACCCGCTAGACAGTCTACCTTACAGCGCGAAAGCCTCACTACTCTAAGAGTGCAAGGGGTAACTATAGAAAACCTGACCTGACTCGATACGCAAGTAGTGGTAAGGAAACTAGGAAGATCTTCTTACAAAGCATCTAGATCTAGCAATTTAACACCCTAGACATATCGACAATCCCGCACCTTACAGCTATTGGAATTGGAAGAATACCTAGAACTACTCAATCAACAAAAACCACTCCTATGGAAAACACTAGCAATTTACCATAAACTAGTTGCTAACACACAGTCCACAACCTAACACGCATTCATACATGAAAGACATTCACAAAAACGCATGTGGAGTAAATAATTATTAATTGAACAAAACTAGGTACGCATATACACCAGATCAAAAATAATCAAAGTCTTTACTAAATCATCAACCCATAGTCTAAGTTCCAAAAAACCATAAAAAACGTTCATTCAATCATGAGTATTCATCAAAACCTAAGTAGTAATGAAAGTCTAGCCAATAAACATGTTCAAAATAGGAATAAAATCAATTCTAAGTTCATGAAACATAGTTTACAACTCAAAAGAACAAAGGAACGAAGAACCCGAATGATTAAAACCCGAATCTCTCGATCCCAATGCTCAAAATCTTGACCCTTGGCCTTTCTCTCACCTCCTAGTGCTCCAAAACAGCTTCCTCTCATCCAAAAGTGCAGAATACCTCTTAAAATTTCGTTCTAGGGTTTTAAAATCCGATTTGGGCTTGAAAAACACAATTTTGGGCTTCCTGATGGCCATCGCGTCACGCGACGGGATCCTGGGTAAGTGGTCGCGTGACACGACGCCCTCAAAGCTGAATCTGCATAGCGCCGCGTGACACGACGGGATGCAAGGGAGTTTGTCGTGTGACACGACGGGATGATTTTTCCAATTTTGTTTATTTTTATCTTCTCTTTTCATTTGTGACTCATCCGGGACCTCGTAAAGCACCGTTTATGCATAAATTTGCCTATTTTGCCATCCGGATTCCTGTGACACATAAAATACTAAATAGAAACCGAAAAATATATATAAACGACACACACTGACTCGATAACGACTCAAAATATGTACAAATAACCGATGTATTTTGCAATACATCAAACATCCCCACACTTATGTTTTTTCGTCCCTGAAAAAGAATTATGCTATGGAATCACAGTTAGGTTTACATCCGGTTTCAAAATACAGGTTACTTAATTAATAATCTACTAACGTATTGATTGCGATTGCAGGTATACTGATTCTCTTAAACCTAAACCGGTTTCCAAGCCCCTTTTTTTTACGTTAAGTTCATGTTGATTAGTCTATCTAGGGTCTCACTCAAAGGAAGCCACAGTTCCTCCTAATTCCGCCTCAAGCTTATGAAGCTAAAGGAACGACCAATTGACCATTTCCCAACCGTCTTATGTAGAAAACCAAGAGAATTTAAAAATCACTTTTTTTTTCGTCATACTTAACTCAGAGGGTGTGACCAATCCAAGTCGCTATCCCAGTGGCCAGGCACCTTAAGCTTCAGCATTTTTTTTTTCATCTCAGCATACTTAACTCAGAGGGTGTGACGAATCCAAGTCGCTATCCCAGTGGCCAGACACCTTAAGCTTCAACATTTTTGCTTTGATTTCTAATTAAATTTTTTAAGTGATTAGAAATTCTAACGGCTTTAAACTTATAACGGTGCTTCTTATACTATTTTTGGCGGTTTCGGTCTCCCCGTTTCTCCTAGATGAGAACCCACAAAATAGCCTAACATTATTAATTTATTACTTTTCAAAGGAAACCTTTCTACCGGTTGAGCCTACCCACATATCCCAAATCAGACACGTTTTCAATCAATTTTAATCTCTTATTATACATACTATTTGAAAACCGGACACCTAACTTTACCTATCATCTTCCATATTTTATACAATGCAAACTTCAAAATCAGGGACATTTTTTTTAGACTCTAACCGATACGGTCCATCCCCACACTTAAATTTTGCATTGTCCCTAATGCAGGAATGGACAACTGACTCAAACACAATAACATAAAACTGACACTGAACAAAAAGAAAGACAAAAAAGAAAAGATAAAAAGGAAAAGACTTAGCTGGAAATATAGCAAGACTGTCATGTGCCAGTCTAATCCAAAAACATGCCATCCAATTCAAACGTGCTCAGCAAATAATTCCAAATTCTCATCAACGAACGAAGCGGCCAAATATTCTACCAAACACACATAATCACATCATAGCCAACACACACACACACACACACACACACATATATATATATATATATATATATATATATATATATGAAGTGCCAACCTGCCAACCCATGTCCCAGAGCATATCACAAAATATCGAGTTTAGTATAGACCATGATCAAATAAAAACATCATCAAAAGAAAAATAAACAAAAGATATAACCAGATGATCATGTTGCACTCGGATCCCCACACTGCTCCTAATCATCCTGCGGATCCCGCTGCTCCTGCTGCTCTGGTGCTCTGAAAAACTCTGGTACGCCCAAATTCAATGCCCTCATAATATACCTGAACGCATCGTCCTGCCTGCGCTGGCTCTCTGCTTGTGCTCGCTGACCCTCAGTAATCAGCTCTCTCAACTCCCTAATCTGCCTATCAGTGCGCTCAGCTAATGCCTCTAGAGTAAGTGGTACTGGTGGTGGCTCTCTGAGAGGATACTGACGACCTGGCAACTTGTGTCTCTGTCGAGGTCTCTGTAATCTGGTAGGAATGCTGGCCTGAAGAGTAGCTGCTGCTGCTGTACCCTCTGGAGGTAATACCTGAGGTCCTGGTGTGATAGCTACCCATGCAGGCGGGTCAGTGCTAGTAATACTCTAGACTCTCTAAAACTAAACTACTGACAGGCAAGTGAATCTATCGACTCTAGTATAGCAAAAGTAAGTCCGGATATCGAACCCACGAGACTCTAATAGAAAACGGTAACTAGACTCGAAAACTTATCTAAAACTGAAATAAATCTATTTATTATTTTTAGAGGGGAGTTTACTAAAACTAAATTCAAGAAAAATAAAGCTTAACTAAAATAAACTAAACTGAACTTAAGACGTGAACCGAGCTGAACCAAATTCAAATGATGGTGGAAATACTACCTAGGTTAGAATCCTACTCATGACTTACGAACTTCTATGGTTATGGAACTAGCTATGGAACCGGGATCTTCAGATACTAAACTTACAGGATAAACTAGAGGACCCTCGACCCTTCTCAAGGAGAAACCTAAGGTTACCTATAAGCGGTTAAACTACCGATTGAGAGGTTACCCTTACAGGCTTACCTACTCTAATGATAAAGTACCCACTAGACAGTCTACCTTACAGCGCGAAAGCCTCACTACACTAAGAGTGCAAGGGGTAACTATAGAAAACTTGACCTGACTCGATACGCAAGTAGTGGTAAGGAAACTAGGAAGATCTTCTTACAAAGCATCTAGATCTAGCAATTTAACACCCTAGACTTATCGACAATCCCGCACCTTACAACTATTGGAATTGGAAGAATACCTAGAACTACTCAATCAACAAAAACCACTCCTATGGAAAACACTAGCAATTTACCATAAACTAGTTGCTAACACACAGTCCACAACCTAACACGCATTCATACATGAAAGACATTCACAAAAAACGCATGTGGAGTAAATAATTATTAATTGAACAAAACTAGGTACGCATATACACTAGATCAAAAATAATCAAAGTCTTTACTAAATCATCAACCCATAGTCTAAGTTCCAAAAAACCATAAAAAACGTTCATTCAATCATGAGTATTCATCAAAACCTAAGTAGTAATGAAAGTCTAGCCAATAAACATGTTCAAAATAGGAATAAAATCAATTCTAAGTTAATGAAACATAGTTTGCAACTCAAAAGAACAAAGGAACGAAGAACCCGAATGATTAAAACCCGAAACTCTCGATCCCAATGCTCAAAATCTTGACCCTTGGCCTTTCTCTCACCTCCTAGTGCTCCAAAACAGGTTCCTCTCGTCCAAAAGTGCAGAATACCTCTTAAAATTTCGTTCTAGGGTTTTAAAATCCGATTTGGGCTTGAAAAACACAATTTTGGGCTTCCTGATGGCCATCGCGTCACGCGACGGGATCCTGGGTAAGTGGTCGCGTGACACGACGCCCTCAAAGCTGAATCTGCATAGCGCCGCGTGACACGACGGGATGCAAGGGAGTCTGTTGTGTGACACGACGGGATGATTTTTCCAATTTTGTTTATTTTTATCTTCTTTTTTCATTTGTGACTCATCCGGGACCTCGTAAAGCACCGTTTATGCATAAATTTGCCTATTTTGCCATCCGGATTCCTGTGACACATAAAATACTAAATAGAAACCGAAAAATATATATAAACGACACACACTGACTCGATAACGACTCAAAATATGTACAAATAACCAATGTATTTTGCAATACATCACTAACACCTAAGTGTCTAGACTTTCCATTATACACTTGACTATATGCCTTAGCCAAGGTAGATTCACTATCACATTTGATAGATAATGGTGATATCAGTTTCGGCCACAATGGAATTTCATAAATCAAATTTCTTAGCCATTCAGCTTCTTTACTAGCTGCGGCTAATGCCACAAACTCAGCTTCCATTGTTGAATTAGTGATGTAAGTTTGTTTCTTTGATGCCCAGCATATAGCACCACCTCCAAGAAGGAATACCCAACCACTTGTGGAAGAATGATCTTCCAAATTAGTAATTCAAGTTACATCTGAATAACCTTCAAGGGCAGAAGGAAATCCAGTATAAGTTAAGCCAAAATCCATGGTTCCTTTCAAGTACCTAAATACTCGATTTATCGCATGCCAATGAATCAAACTTGGATTGTGAGTATATCTACTTAGTTTTCCAACAGCAAAGGCTATATCAGGTCTAGTACTAATCATGGCATACATGAGAGATCCAATAGCCTTTGAATATTCAAGTTGATTCACAACAACTCCTTTATTAGGCACGAGTTTTACAGTAGGATCCATAGGAGTATCCATTAGAGAACTATCTTTATGATTAAACTTTTCCAACATCTTCTCAATATAATGTGATTGAGAGATAGTAATACCATGTTCTCCACGTATGATCTTAATACCAAGAATCACGTTTGCCTCCCCCATAGCTTTCATATCAAACTTAGATAACAGAAATTTCTTAGTTTTATCAACCTCATTTTGGTTAGTACCAAAAATCAACATGTCATCAACATATAAGCAAATAATTACTCCTTTTCCAGAAATATCAAATTTGCTATAAACACACTTGTCCGTTTGGTTTAAAGCAAAACCATTAGACAACACCACATCATCAAAATTCTGACGCCACTGCTTAAGGGCTTGTTTCAGGCCATAAAGAGATTTTTTCAGTTTACAAACCTTATGTTCATTTACAGGCATGACAAAACCTTCAGGTTGTTTCATGTAAATCTCTTCATCCAATTCACCATTCAAAAAGGCAGTTTTGACATCCATTTGGTGAATTACCAGATTATGTATACCTGTAAGTGCCAACAATAATCTAATGGTGGTTATCCTAGCAACAGGAGCATAGGTATCAAAGTAGTCAATGCCTTCCTTTTGCCTAAAGCCTTGGATGACCAATCTGGCTTTATATTTGTCTATGCTACCATCCACCTTCATCTTCCGTTTGAAGATCCATTTACTACCCAAAGGTTTACACCCAGGTGGTAAATCAGTCAATTTCCAAGTATTATTGTGCATTATAGAGTCAATCTCATATTGGATTGCTTGTTTCCAAAATGCAACATCCCTAGAAGAGATAGCATCATTAAATGTCTTAGGATCCTCATCAATATTAAAACAATACTGATACTGATGTTCAACATCATTCCTGGTTCCTTCTACTAAATAAAGATGAAAGTTAGCACCAAAAGATTTTGGTTTTCTAACTCTAGTATTTTTCTGGGCTCGGTACTAGTAGAAGGTACATCATCACAATTACCTGAATTGTCAACACAAGAAATTGTCTGTTCATAATTTTTAAGACACTAAGGCATATCCTTCAATCGAGGAACAGAAGAAAATCTATCCTCATTCCCAAAATTAGCATCTCTTGACTCAATGACAGAGTGAACAGATACACAATCATTTGGTTCTACGACATAGAACCTATAAAAGGGGGAATGTTCAGCATATCCAATAAATATGCAATGTATGCCTCTTTCACCAATGGTACTCATTTTGGGCTTAGTAAGCCTCACAACAACTCTATATCCCCAGACTTTGAGATAACTCAAATCTGGTACCTTTTTGTACCAAAGTTCATATGGGTCACCTTAGACCTTTTATTAGGTGCTCGTTTCAATAAGTAATAGGCTGTCAACATAGCCTCACCCCAAAATCCATCACTTAAACCAGAATAGGACAACATGGAATTAACCGTTTCTTTCAATGACTTATTATTCCTTTCAGCCACACCATCTTGTTGTGGTGTATAAGGAGTAGTTGTTTGATGTATTATACCAGTAGATTGAAAATACACTAGATCATAATACTCTCCACCGTACAGAGGTTTTTAATCAAACCATTTCTATGAAGCTCAACCTATTGTTTATAAACTTTAAATTTATCAAGAGCTTCATCCTTTGAATGTAATAGATAGACACGACAAAATCTAGTTGCATCATCAATAAAGGTTACAACATACTTCTTATATCCTAGAGAATGAGTACTATAAATGTCACATAAATCAGAATAAATCAATTCTAATACATTAGAATTCCTTTTGACATCTTTAAATGGTTTTCTTGTAATTTTAGTCAATTTGCAAGTATGACAATCATTACATTTTTGTATGTCAAAAGCGGGTATAAGACTCATTTTAGCAATGTTTTCAGAACCGGACCGGACATTGAACCGGCGTCCTTACCGGTTCACTGGTCAGACCGGTCGGATCGATCGGACCGGTTATATGAACCGGATGACATTATAAATAGTATATACATATTATATATATGTATGTATAATTTATAATATAATGATAGGCCAATTTATAAAAAAAAAATCACAAATTAAATGACATGAGATACAAACAATTTCCGTAACTTTTATGCAAGTTTAATAAGTTTAAATATATGTTAATGAATTTTTTTAATTTTAAATAGTATATAACTTAATTTATTTTCTCAGTTACATTTAAAATACAAAATAATATATAAAATTAGAAAGCTGAAAAGAGAAAACCATGTTAAAAAAATAAGAAGTAAATGTTTCAGAGTAAAAAAAAGGAATAAATCTAATTGCTAAAAATAAAAATAATAAATTTCCTTCGATGTTTCTGTTCCAATTTGTCTTTTCTTTTTATTTTTAGACTCTCTTGAAACCTTTCACTCTCTCCAAACCTTATATATTCTATCTTCTTTTCTTCTTGTCTGGTTCATCTCCCGATGACATCGTTCTGATAACAGATCTATGGAAAACGACTATGAAAAGCCTCTTTCTAATAGCAGATCTATTGAATTCAACATCGTCGTTTAGTCAGCATCATCATCGTTCAGATTGGTGATCAACGTCGTCGTTCAGATCCACACCTCTGTTGTGATTTTGGTCATTCAAATCATGGAATCCGGTCCGGCCGCAGTCACGGTCAGCCGGTCCAACCTCCGAGCCATTTGGAACCGGCCGGTTTTGGCAGAGAACGATCTGAATATGCTAACCGGACCGCCGGTATCTCCGGTCCCCAGTTCAACCGGTCCGGTCGGCCGGTCCAGTCCGGTTTTAAAAACAGTGCATTTTAGACATATCTTTCATTCTGCGATAATTAACATGACCTAATCTGGCATGCCATAATTCTTATTTACTAAAATCATTGCTAGAACTAGTAGAAGACATTCAAATAAAATTATTAACAGAAGGGACATCCAAATTCAACTTAAACATGCCATTCAAATAACTAAATCCAATAAAGGTTCCATGTCTTGACAAGATATACTTATCACTTTCCAAGACCTGCTTGAAACCACAATTATTCAATACAATACCAGATACTAAGTTCTTACGAATCCCAGGTACATATAGAACATTATTTAATAGTAAAGAGTTTCCAGAAGTAAAGATTAAAAGAATAGATCCTATTCCTTTAATTGGTTTAGTAGCAACATTACCCATCTTTAGTAAAGATCCATCTTCAATTGGCTTAAAATCCTTGAACCATTGAAGATTTTTGCAAACATGGCATATTGCTCTCGAATCCACCCACCATGAAATATCATCATCCTGCACATAAAATGCTTAAGAGATTATTGATACATAATAATTCTCAATATAATGATCACATGGTACCAAAAACGAACCTGGTCGCTTTTCGGGATCCTTGGATCCACTTGTACCAACCACGTTTTTGCCTTTTCCTCTACTCTTACCAGACCTGCAGTCTTTCTTGAACTGTCCAGGTTTATTACACTTCCAGCAAACCTTTTTAGGCTTCTTATCAGAACCCTTATTGTTGTTCCCTTCAAACTTTCGTTTCCCTAATTCCAAGCCTTGGAGGATTCACCCTCCCCCACCATGTTCACAGAAGAACAACCAGCCACGGTTTTAGTACCAACAACAGAATCCTTTTCCATATCGTTCATGGATTGTTCAATTTGGAAATGACTTCCCAATTCAACCAGATTCAATTCCTCTTTCTTATGTTTCAGATTATTCTTAAAATCTTTCTAAGAGGGGGGCAGTTTATCAATAATACTAGAGACAGAAATAGATTCATCCATCTTCATCTCAGGAGTGGAGGTTCGGATCGGGGTAACCCACCCGAACTCGAATGAAGGCTGTTGGACAGGATCACAGAGTATTGTTGGATGTTACTTCCGCGTCATGAGTAGATTACATGAGGTTACCTATTGAACTAACGAAATGGTTTTGTGGTGAATGCAGGATGTCTTGTCTATCTTGAGAAGTAAGGAAAGGATGGAGATCGAGCGAGGAGGCGGATTGTACGTGGTCACGGTCACATAATCAAATGGAGAGGAGTTACGTAGAATGTATTAAGAAATATTTTAAGATGTAACACCAAAAATACATACTAGAATCGGTTTCTAAACGTTCAAGGTTGTTATTAAAGAAAAGAATTTTTCGGTTGGCTTTTCCGCTGCAAGTTTCTGTAAATTGGTTCAGGACCTTACAATAATAAATAAATGAGCTTAAAAATGGTAATATATAACATTAAATTCGGCCAATTATTATTAATGTCATTAAAACTCATAATAAATATCATTAAAAATGAATAAATCCTATTAATTGGAGGCAAGACCAATAATAATTTATAAAGATAAATTAAACATAATTTCATATTAATATTAATATAAATATAAATAAATAAGATTAAAAAATCGTAATAAATAACATTCAATTCAATCAATTATTATTAATGTCAATTAATATTAGTAATATATTCGGTCAACAATACGAAATTTTACGAATAGTAAATCTAAAATCGTAATATTAGTATTAATATTAGTTAGTATTAGTAATTATTAGTAATTAATAATATATTCATAAAAATAGTAATACAAAAATTTAATTCGTACAATAAGATATAAATGGGATTAAATTAAAAATCATAATATTAGTTTTAGTAGTATTAATATATCCATAATTTGGAAATGACTGGTAAGTAACACCGACCAAGATGTAGCTAACAAGGTAGTTGATTATACCAAGTTTGGAAGACCGACAAAATTTATCGGTAAGCTGAGATTTCTATATTCTTTTCAGGGGTAGGCTGAGATTGTTATATTATTTTCAAGTCCCTGATGGGTAGTAAAATAAAAATAGCTAAAGATGAAAGCATGTTAAATAGGAGTGTGAATTCATAACACTACACTAGCCTAACACTAATATTATGATATTGAATAAATTCTATTAATTGGAGGCAAGACCAATAAAAATGAATAGGCATTTTTACAAAAAAAAAAAAAAAAAAAAAAAAAAAACATAACAATCATACCAACACGGTTGACGAAGGGTCATGCAAAACCTTGAAGAATTGAAAACCTTTGTGATAAGACATAATAACGTTGGTGTGTTCGGATGAGATCCTGATTTTTAAAATCAGTAAAACATAGAATGATTAAATCAATTTAAAGGTAAATCCGATTCACTGTATATCTATCAATACCGATTTAAAAAGTTGGTATTTATAAAGAATAATCACAAATGAATACATCAAATTGATAAATTTCTTGAAACAATTAAATGTTAATTATCTATGTTCATTCTAAATCATCTAGATCGTATTTTATAAAAAAAACCGATTAAAACTTCATTCTAAATGTATCAGTGTTTAATCATTGATAATAATATTATTGAAGAATTTGATTAAATAGTCAAAGATTAAAAAACCGATTAAATCTTCATATGGATCGTATTTTATAAGAAAACCGATTAAATAGTCAAACTAATTTTTGTAAACAAAAATTAAAAAACCGATTAAATCTTCATTGCAGAATTTGATTAAATAGTCAAAGATTAAAAAAACCGATTAAGTCAAACCATTTGATTAAACAAATGATTAGAGTAATTTATTCATAAGATTAACAGTAAAGCATCGAGTTTGTTAACAAAAAATCAACTGAAAAATCGTATACATGGGTTTCATCAAGATGATTAACAGTAAAGCATCGAGTTTGTTAACAAAAATAAGTAAAATATAATAATATTAAGCAATGTTAGAAGAATAGGGATTGATGATTACCTTGAATCAGTTGTGAAGAATCAAGAAAGTATGAAAGATGAAGGAGGAGGATAGAAAGGTTCGTTATGGAGAAATGAAGAATGATTTGTGGAGAATGAAAAAAAATTCTGAAAATGGTTTATATGGACTTCAATTCGGAGCTCCATATTGTGGTTGGATCCATGAGGACCCTCTCTAAGGCTTTCATTCGACCCGAGTGTATTCAATTATTATATAGATAGAATAGATTGGCATTAATACCAACAAAATTTGGGAACATATTATTCTATCACTCTATCAGTGGGTTAATTTGCATATACGGGTATCCAAGTGTGGACCAATTTTAATTTCTACTTAGGTAACCAACTTTGTATGTCAAAAAAATCCCATTGGTTTTTGTTGGTTGTAGATGGCTACTACACCATGGAAAGACCTAAGGTGTTTACTTTACCGGTACCACCGCTCACCCCCACCATCGACACGCACATAACAAACCCTAACCCTCGTCCTTAACTCGTTCAACAACCGATTTCACGTAGGCTAACCCGGCAGGCTCGCCTGAACAGAAAACTTCATCAAATAAAGATGATTAAAATCATAAATTCGTCATGTACAATAATAGACAAACATGAGAATAACTTACCTTTATTACGGACATCCTTGATTTTTGACAACTCGAGTCGACCCGTATCCATCATTTACTACAGTTGTAAACTAAAAATTCAAAACAATGCATAACATTTTGTTTAATGTTAACATTCGTAAGTTAAACACAACAAATGATGCCCATGTTAATATTATAGTAAACACGAGTTCCTTACTAACCTTTTCTTTCCTACCACCATTATGTTCGAAGAAAAAATAATGCCCAAAATATTTTGTACATGCACAGATTCACCAAACCTTTTAAAACTGATTTTGCAACATATATCCATATTATATAGGTTACAAATGTAAACATTAACACAAAAGTTTCATTATAACCACGGTATACAACTATACATCATTTAAAGTTAAAACACCTCCAAAAAAGAAGGCCATGCAATAAAAATCATCAAAAGCAATCCATTTGTGTGTATGTGTGTGAATATCTATAATCAGAATATTCACGACACACGCAAAAAAAATTGATTGTTACATTGTATCTTTGCTAGCGGAACGTCATCCACCCGTCGTACCTCTGTCTCCGGTGACCCTACACCACCATCTATGATTAATACAACTGACATCATCCCGCTGCAACAGGAACAATCACAAACCACCACTATCATCCACTCTGTTCACAGCCATCATTATCCTTAGTACAACCATCTAAGCGGTGGCTTTACCAGGTGGACACCGACTATGGGTGAAATCAAAACATTAAAGATCGCGATTGAGAAAGAGGGAAGGAGGAAGTCGATTAGGTTGAAGCAAGAAGAGAATGAGAATTGAAGAGAGAGACTAAACACCACTCTCTATAAATGATGGGGTGGAAAAAAGAGTGTGTTTGATATGTGTACAATGGGGACGGCGCAGGGGAAGGCAAGACGTGGATAGCACCGCCTTCGCGTACCAATCTAAGTTAACCACGTGAACTTTGAACCAATCAGAGTGTACAACCCAACATGCACATGGTACGATAACACTAAGCAAAGAACACCCTTAATGCACAGGGTACAACACCTCATTGCATGACTGCTTCGGTAATTAGAAGTAGTAGTGGGTTTACCCGCGCGTTGCAACGGGATCCACAAACGGATTGCAATACAACATTATAATACTTAGGTTTTTTGCCGCAAGTTACGCAAAAAGAATACAAATGTGCACACTATGTTTTAACAAGTATTCGTAAAAAAAAGGGAAAAGAAATATGCACCGCCACTTACAACTAATTGTAGTTCACCAAAAAACCATGTACTCATTATTGAACAAATCTTAATAAACCAAATGTATGTTACTGTAACAGACCAATATGAACATAAACATCACTCTTGTGTAAGTTGTCCGGTCATTGCATATCTACATAACCATGCTATTAAAGACACCTTGCTAAATGATTACCCAATGTAGCCAGTGAGCCGAACCATCTCGTCCACTTTGCCGTTGGGTAGACATATATATATGAAAAGGGTTTATAATATAAGTATTATTATTCCAAAGTTTTAAAACTATAAAAGTTTAGCTGAGATAAGATTATTCATTGTGGTAACATAAATTATTATTTTTCATCGCCGTAATATGAAATTTCATAAAAAATATTGTTATTCTGTGTGTTTATTTAGTTTGGGTGAGTTTCATCTATCTATATATATAAAAGAAAACGTGTATGCTGACGTGGCGTGCAATGGAGGCCTCAACCTTCCCTTGAGAGTGCCACGTGGCATCATAATGGAGAGTTTTTTGTGTTTTTGAATTGTTTACTTTTTTAATTAAATTGAGTTATTTTAGGAAAAAAAATAAATTTAAAATTTTCTCTCTCATATTTCCTCCCATAATTTTTAAACGTTTATATCTTTTATATACGGGATTTTTTAAAGAAAAAAATTACACCAAATTAACGAGCGTTTTATTATCTTTCCAACGAGTACCATAGTGCTATATAAAAAATGGAGAAAAAATCGACTATTTTTTGTGAGGTTTCGTTCATACAGGTTAAAAACACACAAAGTGTTCATGTTATCACGTAAAATTAGTTTTTGTGGGGAATATGAGTTGTTACTGATTAGAATACTATGAACATGCAATGATTGAGAGATTTTGTGGTTAATTTACTTGAGTCATTTGCAATAGGTTATCACGTAAAATTAGATTTTTCAACCCCGGGACCCTCCCAGGGTAATCAGCTAGTTTTCATATAAAAGTTGATTATTTTCTAGGAGTATTTAGGGAAGAAAAGTGGTAAAATTTAGGAAATTATAAATAAACCCATGGTATGCCTTCTTAACTTTAGACAACTTGAACATATTTACCCATGTCTCCTCATTTATAATACAGTATAGAAGTATAGATTATAATTAGTTGGATCTTTAACTTTTATGTGGAACTATGGATTAAACTCTTAAAAAGCGTTTGATTATATAGAAAAAACTTGGTTAATACGATGTTAGTTATTTACATCATCTATTTGACTAGTGAACGATTTACTTTTCAACTTGGAATTGAGGGTTATAGTCAAAGACCGTAAACTAATAGGAGTAATGGATTTAAATAATCTTACTAACTCACACTAACGCTAGCTGAAACTCACAATTCTAGGCAATTATTCACTGGATTTGAAAGAGGGAATCGAGACAATGATATTGGTATGTTCAATTGCAGAAACAAGCATGGTTTGTCGGTTGTAGGTTAATGTTCTCATCGGATGGGATGACCGGAACCGACGATTAAACCATCGAACCATGCTTATTTCTGCAATTGAACATACCAATATCATCATCTCGATTCTTTCTTTCAAATCCCGTGAATAATTGCTTAGAATTGTGAGTTTCAGCTAACGGCGTTAGTGTGAGTTAACGGGGGGTCCATTAAGAGCAAAATGTCTGAAAGTTGGAACCACTAGTGGTTATTTGGGTAATTGGGATTATTATTGGCTAATAGTTAATAGTTGAGATTATTTAAATCCATTACTACAAACTAATATTAGCTCGGATCTTGAAGTTGAATCTAAGTATTACAAGAGAAACTTGATATAATACTGGTTGGGGTGTAGCAAGCTGATCCGCGCTTGTTCAGCCTCGCAGTCGCTTTGTTTTAATTTAAGAGGGATCAAGCCCAAGCTCTGCTCATCTAGAATTCTATTTCTAGTGCTCAAAATTAGCTGGCGAGTAGTTTTTCAAGCTTGGACTAGGCTTAAATTCGGCTCGATTCGGCTTGTCTCGTTTATTTTTTATTAGTTATTTAATTATTTTAGTTTTTTATTTATTTTAATTATTCACACACATATATATTATACTATTTATTTATACTATTATACTATTTATTTATATACTGTCACACCCTCAAATTTTCACTGCGGGGTTTATACCGCGAGGCGCATGACATACCAGGATCCCATAGCCATAAGTCATATGAACGAATTCTAAATACCCAAACCATTTAGTTCGTTTTCAAAAATCATGTTTAGTGTTTACCAAAAAGTTTAGTTAAGTTGCGGAAGCGTAAACCAAACATTAACATTTTAAAACCATGCGCAAAACAACGCGCCCAAGATAAAACCATATAAAAGAAAACGTAAAAGCATGATATGTAATTTAGGTGTATGCCCAAGACCCAAATACAGTGATGTGTGCAGTGCTTTCTAATCGTGGCACCGGAAGCTAACTACCTGCAAAAGCATGTATATCGTGTGTCAACATAAAGTTGGTGAGTTCACAAAGTAATGTAAGTAAAAGTGTAGGTTTCCCAAACCCAAAACAGTAATCAATAACCAAAACCAAGAACCACTAGTTCAGCGTATGCCAAGGGTAGCAAACCCATTCAAGATAACTAAACAATGATATACCGAATTGCTATTCAAACGATGCACTCGCCCCGTGAGCTGGTTTTTGCCTCCCATCATTGCCTATCAACAATGATAAAATCTAAGGTCGTAGTTCACGCCCGGCTCCCAGCACGGTGTGAGGTTTGTCAAACCTAATAGCGCTATCAACTAATAACCCGCTTGCCATAACCCGGCAACTCATTCGGTAAATAGTGAAGGACTTCCGTGATAGAATGCAGTTTAGTTCATCAAGGACACATAGTGTGAAACTAGCAAACCCGACCCACACAAGGAGTCATAGTATCCCAAAACCCGGGATGTGTAGTAGTCCCAAACCGGACTAGTAAAAGTTAAGTAAGTTGTCTCAAACCCGAGACGCATGCTTTTGAGAAAAGAGTAGTGAAACTCACCTTAGGTTGCAAGCAAATAATCCAAACTTCGCAAATAAGGACGTGCTACCGACTCCCTATTACATGTGTCACTAAGTGAGTATATGTGTATAATCAATACACCATATAACCCGTTTGTCCAAGACATTTTAAAATACAAAACCGTGTAAGTGACACCTAGTGTTTCTATATGCACAAGTAGACCCTACGAACCCGTTGGTGGACAAAATGATTAACATAAGTCATGCACTTCATATACATCTCATATAAGTGCTCATACAAGTTCATGTCAAATACAAGTCATACAAGACTCCAAATAGCCACATAAGTGTACATTACATAATCCGCGTTTTTAGGACAGATTATGCGCTGTGAAAAACAATCTATTTAAAATACTTATCCAATGAATTAGACTCCCAAAATTTTACTAAATATTCCAAGGAGTCTACCGGTCATGTCCATATTTTTATTTCGTGATAAAACCATATATGAAAATTATGAAAAATCACACAATACAGCTATGTCCAGAAAATACTCGCAACAGATCAGACTAGTAGAAAAATTTCCAAGAATTGTGTGTTCATCCAAACGGGATGAATCCACTTGGAAACGTCAAGTTTCATCAATGTCGACCTACTGTCCAAATTTCATAATATAACTCTTTGTAAAACTCAAGTTATGGTCGTTTAAAATTGACCCAAAATATTAATCCGAAAATCTGATTAGACCTTTAATCAAATAAACGTCCAAAAACATATCAATCGACGTCCAAATCACATGATTTTGCCCATTATAAAAAGCTAAGACCATGTACAACATGTATATACAAAGAAACGATCAAAACAAGTAATTTAAAGCCACATTACAGACCCTACAAATCATTACATGCAATCTGTCCAATTTTAAACATACAATAATCTTAACTATAAGAAAACCTAGTCGCATATTAACATTCATGAACATCTTAAGCACGTAATACATCAAGATAATATTATGTAGCAGTCCAAACGTGCAAGTTTTATCACAAATATTAACATCTATTAACCCTAGATGTTTATAAATCATTACCATGCATTAACATGAAACATATCAATTAATAATCACAAAAGCTCAATGTTTACCATGTTAATCTTTTGTAAAACTCTTGTTTTGATTATTATGAAGTTATATCAGACTTGGACAAACCTTTTTATGGTGTTTTATAACATAATTAAAATATAGAAAAGAGATAAAACACATGTAGAGTTGTTGTATACCTTATGCCTTTAATGCTCTTGATCCTAAACCTTTTCAAGCTCCTAAGATCTTTAGATTATGTTAATGGTAGATGGTAGGGTTTAATTTTCGTATTAGTGGCTGTTGAGGCGCTTTAGGGTTGGGTAATTATAAAAATTTGATCAAATCCTGTTTTTATCATGTTTGCAGTGGAATGGGCCTATGGACTACTGTTGGGCTGCGCCAGGTAAGCCCCAAGGGACTGCAGTCTTGCCCACTCGCCTTGTCCCATATGCTACGCTTCTTTTGTTTTCTTTTAAGCTGCATACCATTGATTTATTTACTTATTATTTTTTTTTCGTGACCTGAAATTCAATACGTGATTTGGACTTTTGAAGCATGTATTATTTCCTTGAAGTTGTTATGTGGTGATTGTTAGGCTTGGTCTACGTGGCCAAGTCTAACATATAATGTTTTTTTTTTTTTTTTTTTGAAAATTAAATATGAATATCTATATAAATAATAATAACTTGTATAAAATATTCAACCCAAATATTCTATAAAGTGTTTATAACTCCCAGTCCGACTATAGTCGGTTACGGACCCTGTCTTGTATACTCGGGTACAAAAATTTGTTTCGCTTAATTCTAAATAATTTCGCGTAATAGTTTATATATAAAATATAATAAATCTATAAAATATTTAATCCAATATTTTATAGCTTATATATGATCCTTAGTTTGTCAAGCGTCGGTTACGAGCTCGGTACCGTGTTTTGGCATAATAACATGTAACGTTACATAAGAATATAATTGCAAATAATATCAAACGAGTTATTCTACAATTATTTGTTTTATTGTTTCACCAGCGTTCAGGGTTCAAGACTTGTGTATGCAGTTGTTCACCTATAACCGTGTATCGTGTGACTCACTTAACTAACCCTAGTTAAGTAGAATGCAAGGAATGTAAGTACAAGTAACTAGAGTTTAGTTAAAGTAAGAACCTGAAAGTGCGGGGTATCACATCATCCCCAAGTTGAAAAGAATTTCGTCCCGAAATTCAGTAAGTAAACAGTAAAGCTAGCGTAAAAATGTGTGCTTGGTTCCTGGATGTCGCAGCATCCCCAAGTTGAAAGGAATTTCGCCCTGAAATTCACTTTGAGAGAGCTTCTTTACGTTTAGTGTTTGGTTTATGCATAGCTTCAGGTTCAGTAAAGAGATGTGGGTATTTAAGCCGCATTTGATCCACGTGTTCCCACGTGTATTCCGGTCCTAGACGAGAATTTCATCGCACCTTAACAATGGTATGGTGCTCTGTTTGAGTTTCTTGACGCCCCACTCAAGAATCTCCACTGGTTCTTCCATGAACTGTAGCTGATCGTCCACCTGGATCTCATCCAGTGGAACCACCAGTGTTGTATCCAACAAGCATTTCTTTAGATTCGATACGTGGAATACATCATGTACCCCACTGAGTTTATTAGGCAAGCTTAACCTGTAAGTTACTGGACCAATTCTTTCGACTATCTCGAATGGTCTGACATATCGCGGGTTCTCTTTCCCCGATTCCCGAAGCGTATGACACCCTCCCAAGGTGATACCTTTTATAATACTTTGTCCCCAATCTGGAACTCCAAAGGTTTCCTACGCTCATCAGTGAAGTTTTTCTGTTGGTCACGAGCAGCAGCCATCCGGTTTCTGATTTGCACTATCTTCTCAGAAGTTTCGTGCACGAGTTCAGGACCTGTCAGCTGGCTATCCCCAACTTCAGTCCAGCAGATGGGAGACCTACACTTGCGTCCATATAGTGCCTCAAAAGGCGCACACTGAATAGAAGTGTGGTAACTGTTGTTATACGAGTATTCGATTAGAGGTAAGCGCTTATCCCAACTGTTGCCAAAGTCCACCACGCATGCTCGTAGTAGATCTTCCAATGTTTCGATGGTACGCTCACTTTGTCCATCCATTTATGGGTGATAGGCTATGCTCATATCTAAGCGAGTCCCCAAAGCATCTTGGAGAGTAATCCAAAAATGAGAAGTAAATCGCGCATTGTGATCAGATATGATGGGAGTAGTCACCCCGTGCCTAGAGGCAACTTCCTTAAAATATAGGGCAGATAGACGTTCCAACTTGTCCGTCTCTTTAATTTCCAAGAAATGTGCTGATTTGGTCAAACGGTCAATAATGACCCAAATCATATCGTGCCTGCTGGGTGTCTTAGGAAGTTTAGTGATAAAGTCCAGGGAAATCCCATCCCATTTCCATATGGGAATTCCCGGTTGCTGGAGTCAGCCTGATGGTTTCTGATATTCAATCTTAACCTTTGCACAAGTCAAGCAGTTACTGACATAAGTGGCTATCTCAGCTTTCATGTTTGGCCACCAGTAGAGAGTTTTGAGATCTTGGTACATCTTATCCGAACTAGGATGTACCGAATAACGAGAGGTGTAAGCTACGTCAAGCACGAGTTGTCTAAGATCTCCAAAACGTGAAATCCAGACTCGATTCATGAAGTACTGAAGACCATCCGACTTCAGTTCCAGGTGCTTATCAACACCGTGCAAGGTTTCAAGCTCGACGTTTTCTTCTTTCAAAGCCTCAACCTGGGCTTCTCGAATCTTATCAGAAAGATTAGAAAGGGGTAGTGAGTTGTAAGGCTCACACCCACTTGGGTTTCGTTTCCTTACGACTGAGAGCATCCGCTACTACATTAACTTTCCTGGATGATATCTGATGGCACAGTCATAATCATTCAGAAAATCGACCCATCGACGCTGTCGCATGTTCAGCTCCTTCTGATCGAATATGTGTTAGAGGTTCTTATGATCTGTAAAGATCGTACACTTCGTTCCATAAAGATAATGGCTCCAAATCTTTACAGCAAAAATCATTGCTCATTCCTCAAGAGTTCCAAGATCAGCTGCAGGTGTTGCTCATGCTCTTCCCTGCTCTTGGAATGGATTAATATGTCATCAATGAACACTATGACGAATTTGTCCAAATAGGGCTTACACACGCGGTTCATAAGATCCATGAACACTGCCGGTGCATTGGCTACTTCCTCCTCTCGGACTCTCAGTTGTCCATAGCGAGTTCGGAAAGTTGTCTTGGCTACTTCGTCCTCTCGGACTCTCAGTTGATGGTATCCTTACCTCAAGTCAATTTTGGAACAGAAGCTCGATCCTTGGAGCTGGTTAAACAAGTCATTAATACGTGGTATTAGGTAACGGTTCTTAACAGTCACCTTGTTCAGTTCTCAATAGTCAATACACATACGGAAGCTCCCATCCTTCTTCTTAACAAACAGGATTGAGGCTCCCTAAGGTGAAGAACTAGGTCTAATAAAACCCATATTCAATAGCTCTTGGAGTTGGGTAGACAGTTCTTGAAGTTTTCCTGGTGCTAGGCGATATGGTGCGCGTGCAACTGGGGCTGCTTCAGGTGCAAGATCGATTTGGAACGCCACTTGACGAACAGGTGGAAGTCCAGGTACTTCAGTCGAGTATTAGAAATGTTAGGCAAAATGGCTAGATAGCCCTTTCTAATGAACTTCTGGGCTTTCAAGAATGAGATGATACCCACCATGGCACCACCACGATCACCCTGAATGGATAAGAGTTCTCCACATGCGCTCTCTTTGGGTACGATTGTTTCGAGTTCCTTCAAGGGTTCTCTCCTATGTATCTAACAGTTGGTACCCTCACTGGTACTCTATTACCGACTTCCCCGTCCGTGAAGCTGGTTTGAATTTTAGTTCAATTGATGCGCCACATGGCCTAGCTCTCATCCTTGACCAAAGATGTGCCCAGTATAGGGTTTAGTGTTAAAGAAATATGTATCTCCTATAGCATGTTAAGCAAGTATACATAGCCCAAAAGCTAGTTGTGCACTTAAGATGTGAGTGTACTAACGCTTATGCTATGATGACTATGGACTAGACTCAACATGCAGTCCAAGTTCACAATAAACATGGCTCTGATACCAATCTGTCACACCCTAAATTTCCACTACGGGGTTTATACCGCGAGGCGCATGACATACCAGGATCCCATAGCCATAAGTCATATGAACGAACTCTAAATGACCAAACCATTTAGTTCGTTTTCAAAAATCAAGTTTAGTGTTTACCAAAAAGTTTAGTTAAGTTGCGGAAGCGTAAACCAAACATTAACATTTTAAAACCATGCGGAAAACAACGCGCCCAAGATAAAACCATATGAAAGAAAACGTAAAAGCAAGATATGTAATTTAGGTGTATGCCCAAGACCCAAATGCAGTGATGTGTGCAGTGCTTTCTAATCTTGGCACCGGAAGCTAACTACCTGCAAAAGCATGTATATCGTGTGTCAACATAAAGTTGGTGAGTTCACAAAGTAATGTAAGTAAAAGTGTAGGTATCCCAAACCAAGAAAAACAGTTAGCTTTCCCAAACCCAAAACAGTAATCAATAACCAAAACCCAGAACCACTAGTTCAGCGTATGCCAAGGGTAGCTAACCCATTCAAGCTAACTAAACAATGATATACCGAATTGCTATTCAAACGATGCACTGCCCCGCGAGCTGGTTTTTGCCTCCCATCATTGCCTATCAACAATGATAAAATCTAAGGTCGTAGTTCACGCCCGGCTCCCAGCACGGTGTGAGGTTTGTCAAACCTAATAGCGCTATCAACTAATAACCCGCTTGCCATAACCCGGCAACTCATTCGGTAAATAATGAAGGACTTCCGTGATAGAATGCAGTTTAGTTCAACAAGGACACAGAGTGTGAAACTAGCAAACCCGACCCACACAAGGAGTCATAGTATCCCAAAACCCGGGATGTGTAGTAGTCCCAAACCGGACTAGTAAAAGTTAAGTAAGTTGTCTCAAACCCGAGACGCATGCTTTTGAGAAAAGAGTAGTGAAACTCACCTTAGGTTGCAAGCAAATAATCCAAACTTTGCAAATAAGGACGTGCTACCGACTCCCTATTACATGTGTCACTAAGTGAGTATATGTGTATAATCAATACACCATATAACCCGTTTGTCCAAGACATTTTAAAATACAAAACCGAGTAAGTGACACCTAGTGTTTCTATATGCACAAGTAGACCCTACGAACCTGTTGGTGGACAAAATGATTAACATAAGTTATGCACTTCATATACATCTCATACAAGACTCCAAATAGCCACATAAGTGTACATTACATAATCTGTGTTTTCAGGACAGATTATGCGCTGTGAAAAACAATCTATTTAAAATACTTATCCAATGAATTAGACTCCCAAAATTTTAGTAAATATTCCAAGGAGTCTACCGGTCATGTCCATATTTTTATTTCGTGATAAAACCATATATGAAATTATGAAAAATCACACAATATAGCTATGCCCAGAAAATACCCGGAACAGATCAGACTAGTAGAAAAATTCCCAAGAATTGTGTATTCATCCAAACGGTATGAATCCACTTGGAAACGTCAAGCTTCATCAATGCCGACCTACTGTCCAAATTTCATAATCTAACTCTTTGTAAAACTCAAGTTATGGTCGTTTAAAATTGACCCAAAATATTAATCCGAAAATCTGATTAGACCTTTAATCAAATAAAATTCCAAAAACATATCAATCGACATCCAAATCACATGATTTTGCCCATTATAAAAAGCTAAGACCATGTAAAACATGTTTATACAAAGAAACCATCAAAAAAAGTAATTTAAAGCCACATTACTGACCCTACAAATCATTACATGCAATCTGTCCAATTTTAAACATACAATAATCTTAACTATAAGAAAACCTAGTCGCATATTATCATTCAAGAACATCTTAAACACGTAATACATCAAGATAATATTATGTAGCAGTCCAAACGTGCATGTTTTATCACAAATATTAACATCTATTAACCCTAGATGTTTATAAATCATTAACATGCATTAATATGAAACATATCAATTAATAATTACAAAAGCTCAATGTTTACCATGTTAATCTTTTGTAAAACTCTTGTTTTGATTATTATGAAGTTATATCAGACTTGGACAAACCTTTTTATGGTGTTTTATAACATAATTAAAATATAGAAAAGAGATAAAACACATGTAGAGTTGTTGTATACCTTATGCCTTTAATGCTCTTGATCCTAAACCTTCTCAAGCTCCTAAGATCTTTAGATTATGTTAATGGCAGATGGTAGTAGGGGTTTAATTTTCGTATTAGTGGCTGTAGAGGCGCTCTAGGGTTGGGTAATTATAAAAATTTGATCAAATCCCGTTTTAATCATGTTTGTAGTGGAATGGGCCTATGGACTACTGTTGGGCTGTGCCAGGTATGGCCCAAGGGACTGCAATCTTGCCCACTCGCCTTGTCCCATATGCTACGCTTCTTTTCTTTTCTTTTAAGGTGCATACCATTGATTTATTTACTTACTAGTTTTTATCCCGAGAGCGTCCCGGGTTGAAATATCTAATATAACATAATAAAATATATTATTATTATTATTTTAAACAAATCTCTGCCATAAGTTATCATATTCAAATATAAAAAAAATAAATCTCTGCGCGGGGTATAAATCTAGTGCCATTACAAGTGAATTCGGAAGTTTGTAATCGATCATTCTAAAAAGAACTAACATGAAATAAGAAAAAAAAAGTTAATTATTGAAATATCGAACGCATTAGTCTAAGGGTTATGTGATGCGTTAAAAAATTCATGGTTATATGATCGGGTATGTAGTTCGGGTATTTGGGTATGTTGTTTCGGGTAATCGGATCGGGTATCACCTAATCCCAGACCCGACCCGACCCAAACCCACAATTTTTTTTAAACTAATCCCAAACCTGATACAATGCCTGTCGGGTTACAAAAAAAATAGTCATTTTTTTCTCCGATTTTTATATAGCACTATGGTACTCGTCGGAAAGATAATAAAACGCTCGTTAATTTGGTGTAATTTTTTTCTTTAAAAAATCTCGTATATAAAAGATATTAACGTTTAAAAGTTATGGGAGGAAACACGAGAGATAAAATAATAAAGGTTTAATATTTAGATTTAGTAGATTAGATATTTAATAGATTAGGTTAAATCATATTTATTTCTTTTTTTAATTGGTTTAGAGTTGCCACATCACATCCTATGTGGCATCTCTCAAATGAGAGATTGCATAAGAGTATGACATGTAGGATTAATCCCTTTGCAATATATATATATATATATATATATATATATATATATATATATATATAGAGAGAGAGAGAGAGAGAGAGAGAGAGAGAGATTATTATTTTTTTTTCGTGACCTGAAATTCAATACGTGATTTGGACTTTTGGAGCATGTATTATTTCCTTGAAGTTGTTATGTGGTGATTGTTAGGCTTGGTCTACGCGGCCAAGTGTAACATATAATGTTTTTTTTTTAGAAAATTAAATATGAATATTTATATAAATAATACTAACTTGTATAAAATATTCAACCCAAATATTCTATAAAGTGTTTATAACTCCCAGTCCGACTATAGTCGGTTACGGACCCTGTCTTGTATACTCGGGTACAAAAATTTGTTTCGGTTAATTCTAAATAATTTCGCGTAATAGTTTATATATAAAATATAATAAATCTATAAAATATTTAACCCAATATTTTATAACTTATATATGATCCTTAGTTTGTCAAGCGTCAGTTACGAGCTCGGTACCATGTTTTGGCATAATAACATGTAATGTCACATAAGCATATAATTGCAAATAATATCAAACGAGTTATTCTACAATTATTTGTTTTATTGTTTAACCAGCGTTTAGGGTTCAAGACTTGTGTATGCAGTTGTTCACCTATAACCGTGTATCGTGTGACTCACTTAACTAACCCAAGTTAAGTAGAATGCAAGGAATGTAAGTACAAGTAACTAGAGTTTAGTTAAAGTAAGAACCTGAAAGTGCGGGGTATCACATCATCCCCAAGTTGAAAAGAATTTTGTCTCGAAATTCAGTAAGTAAACAGTAAAGCTAGCGTAAAAATGTGTGCTTGGTTCCTGGATGTCGCAGCATCCCCAAGTTGAAAGGAATTTCGCCCTGAAATTCACTTTGAGAGAGCTTCTTTACGTTTAGTGTTTGGTTTATGCATAGCTTCAGGTTCAGTAAAGAGATGTGGGTATTTAAGCCGCATTTGATCCACGTGTTCCCACGTGTATTCCGGTCCTAGACGGGAATTTCATCGCACCTTAAAAATGGTATGGTGCTCTGTTTGAGTTTCTTAACGCCCCGCTCAAGAATCTCCACTGGTTCTTCCATGAACTGTAGCTGATCGTCCACCTGGATCTCATCCAGTGGAACCACCAGTGTTGTATCCAACAGGCATTTCTTTAGATTCGATACGTGGAATACATCGTGTACCCCACTGAGTTTATTAGGCAAGCTTAACCTGTAAGTTACTGGACCAATCCTTTCGACTATCTCGAATGGTCCGACATATCGCGGGTTCTCTTTCCCCGTTTCCCGAAGCGTACGACACCCTCCCAAGGTGATACCTTTTATAATACTTTGTCCCCAATTTGGAACTCCAAAGGTTTCCTACGCTCATCAGTGTAGTTTTTTCTGTTGGTCACGAGCAGCAGCCATCCGGTTTCTGATTTGCACTATCTTCTCAGAAGTTTCGTGCACGAATTCAGGACCTGTCAGCTGGCTATCCCAAACTTCAGTCCAGCAGATGGGAGACCTAAACTTGCGTCCATATAGTGCCTCAAAAGGCGCACACTGAATAGAAGTGTGGTAACTATTGTAATACGAGTATTCGATTAGAGGTAAGCGCTTATCCCAACTGTTGCCAAAGTCCACCACGCATGCTCGTAGTAGATCTTCCAATGTTTCGATGGTACGCTCACTTTGTCCATCCATTTATGGGTGATAGGCTATGCTCATATCTAAGCGAATCCCCAAAGCATCTTGGAGAGTAATCCAAAAATGAGAAGTAAATCGCGCATTGTGATCAGATATGATGGGAGTAGTCACCCCGTGCCTAGAGACAACTTCCTTAATATATAGGGCAGATAGACGTTCCAACTTGTCCGTCTCTTTAATTTCCAAGAAATGTACTGATTTGGTCAAACGGTCAACAATGACACAAATCATATCGTGCCTGCTGGGTGTTTTAGGAAGTTTGGTGATAAAGTCCAGGGAAATCCCATCCCATTTCCATATGGGAATTCCCGGTTGCTGGAGTTAGCCTGATGGTTTCTGATATTCAATCTTAACCTTTGCACAAGTCAAGCAGTTACTGACATAAGTGGCTATCTCAGCTTTCATGTTTGGCCACCAGTAGAGAGTTTTGAGATCTTGGTACATCTTATCCGAACTAGGATGTACCGAATAACGAGAGGTGTATGCTACGTCAAGCACGAGTTGTCTAAGATCTCCAAAACGTGAAATACAGACTCGATTCATGAAGTACTGAAGACCATCCGACTTCAGTTCCAGTGCTTATCAGCACCGTGCAAGGTTTCAAGCTCGACGTTTTCTTCTTTCAAAGCCTCAACCTGGGCTTCTCGAATCTTATCAGGAAGATTAGAAAGGGGTAGTGAGTTGTAAGGCTCACACCCACTTGGGTTTCCTTTCCTTACGACTGAGAGCATCCGCTACTACATTAACTTTCCCTGGATGATATCTGATGGCACAGTCATAATCATTCAGAAAATCGACCCATCGACGCTGTCGCATGTTCAGCTCCTTCTGATCGAATATGTGTTAGAGGTTCTTATGATCTGTAAAGATCGTACACTTCATTCCATAAAGATAATGGCTCAAAATCTTTACAGCAAAAATCTCTGCTCATTCCTCAAGAGTTCCAAGATCAGTTGCAGGTGTTGCTCATGCTCTTCCCTGCTCTTGGAATGGATTAATATGTCATCAATGAACACTATGACGAATTTGTCCAAATAGGGCTTACACACGCGGTTCATAAGATCCATGAACACTGCCGGTGCATTGGCTACTTCCTCCTCTCGGACTCTCAGTTGTGCATAGCGAGTTCGGAAAGTTGTCTTGGCTACTTCGTCCTCTCGGACTCTCAGTTGATGGTATCCTTACCTCAAGTCAATTTTGGAACAGAAGCTCGATCCTTGGAGCTGGTCAAACAAGTCATTAATACGTGGTATTAGGTAACGGTTCTTAACAGTCACCTTGTTCAGTTCTCAATAGTCAATACACATACGGAAGCTCCCATCCTTCTTCTTAACAAACAGGATTGAGGCTCCCCAAGGTGAAGAACTAGGTCTAATAAAACCCCTATTCAATAGCTCTTGGAGTTGGGTAGACGGTTCTTGAAGTTTGCCTGGTGCTAGGCGATATGGTGCGCGTGCAACTGGTGTAACACCCCAACCGATGGCGGAAACATCGGGGTGCCACGTATTGATGATTATTCAGTAGCTCATGGTGAATAATAAATTTCATTAAACGATTTAAATAAATTACATACAATTGTTCTACAAGAATTCGTACATCAAATTGAATAAAACTATGCACACATCTTCAAGCAATGACTCAAATCTTCAAACAAGTAGAACCTGAAACATGTTAAGTTGAAATATTTTGGGTCAACAAAAGTTGGTGAGAATACATAGGTTTTTGTAAATACTTGAAAACAATAGTTTGTACAACATTCACAGTTGTATGATGATAGAGTATGATACCGACATGTAACAATGCGTCTTTGTACAACCAAACCTTGTGTCGACTGCTGACTAACTCGCAAGTTAGTTAAATGTTATTACTGTTATCGATCATCCCTAAGTCTACGCGGGGGATGGGTTTGTCAGACCTATAGCGCTATAATCTAAACAGGCGGCTTGATCATTGTTAATGATTGTACTGTGTCTTTTTGTTACAGTCAAATGATAGAATGATGATGTACTTGAATCACAAGTAAATATGAGTAAATGATAGTATAAAATGTTTAAACATGTTTCACCCCAAAAATAGTAAAAATAGAGAAAAGGGGCTATGTAAACTCACCTTAGCAAATGTTATACTTCTTGAAAAGATTGAATAATGGGGTTTCCCAAACAATGCCAAATATCTCCCTATAATAATGTGATAAATAAGTCTATCTAGTCTACAAATGTATAAATTTCTAGGGCTTCGGATTGGGGATAAATGCTCATTTGATTAATACTAAAAATATTCGACAATTGAGAGAAATTTAGTAAATAAATAACCAAAAATCCTTTTTTATAAATTTTAAATTCTAAATGGCCCAATAATGTGTTTAAAGTATAAAAATAATTTTTATAAAATTATTTTCTTTAAAATAGATTTTTAAATCTATTTATTACAAATTGTCAAACTTTAATTTTAATATCTTAAAAATACTAAAATTAAAGAATTATCATTTTAAAAATTATATTTCTGTTCTAAATGATCAGAAATAATTTGTATAAAATTTTGGTGCAAAAATATGAAAAATTGGATTTATTATGATTTAATTATGATTAAAACTAACAAAAATTGATTAAAAATATTAAATAAATGATTTTTCAGACATAAAAATCATTTCTGAAAAAGCTTAATGTTATAAAAACTTAGGATAATTTTTGTGGAAATTAATAAGATCGTTTTGATATTATAATGGATTTTTATAAATATAATAGCATAAAATTGATTTAATTATTATAAATATTAAATAAATAAATTTCAGAAAACTAAAAATTGTAGGTGAAACTTATACATCAGATTTGTTAAAAATAATTTTTTTAGAATTTATAAAAAGGTTTTAATAATTAAAAATGAATTTACAAGATTTAATGTAATATATATATATATATATGTGGTTTGTTTAAAAAGATGAAAATAAAAGAAAATGGGCGTCCAAGCCGGGACTCGAACCCGGGTGGTCGTGGTTACAAGCAACAGTCACAACCACTTGGCCTAGGCCTGTGGTTGTGATAAGTTCTGTTTTATATAAACTAAATACACTACGCGAAATCAGATTCATCCCCAAATCAAAAGCCACGAGCCCTAGCTTCTGCAATAATTTGATTCACTCATCAATAGCCCAATTAATCATGGGGCTATTGATGAGTGATGGCCGATATCTAAAACCCACAGGAACAATTGGACTTACAAGTTTGTTTTGAACACGAAAGCTCGGTCAAGTATAAAAGTCAAACTCGGGCTCGCGTAGAACAATCAGTGTGTAATAAAGAGAATTGGAGATAGAGAAAGGATTAATGGCGAGTTAGTAGTGCTCGCAGAGCATCAATTTATAGTGCAATCGTCTGGAACGATAAATTGGTAAGTTTGACTTGGTTTTTAAACGCGTGATTAGCTTCAAATTGAATGTTTTGAACGCGTTTATTAGGGTATAATACGCGTAATATTCGATAATTACAAGTCACGAATTGAAATTAGTCAATTATATCCCTAATTGATTCAATCACGAGTCAATAGAAGATCTTGACTAAGCTTTGGCTGCTGCACAGACGCGATAAGGAGCAGCAGACACGAATCAAGGTGATTATAAATAATAATTAAGTTCATAAAGGAACAAAAGATTCGTGTGGCTCAGTTGGTGGTTTCATGTGTGTGTGAGGAGGGTGGTCCGGTTCGATACCCGTCATAAGCACCCCATTTTTTTTTGTTTTAAAATTGATGAAGGGGGTATGGGCCGAGATTTCAGGTGGGCCGGATGGATCTAGGCTGGCATCATTGGGCTTCAGAAAATGTAAAGGAACAAGGAGTTGGGCTTAAAGGGATATTGGGTTTGAGTTTGTTGGTTTAGAGTGTAGTATAAAACTAAAGTTATTTATTTCTGAAAATTATTATTATTATTATTATTATTATTATTATTATTATTTATGTATGAATAATTATCATTGTATAGGAGTTCAAAATATCACTAAAAATAATAAGGCTTGTCGTTTTAAATCCGTAACGTATATCTATTTAGTGCGAAATGTTACAGTCTCCCCTACTTTTAGGAACTTCGTCCCGAAGTTAAAGGAAGACACTAGGTTAGCAATTGGCCAACTACTGAAAACCTTGATAAAATTTCACACTACCTTAATGTACCTGTAAATTCATGATTACGTTCCGGACCGTAATTACCAATTTACTTTACATTAGGGTTTTGCGTCCTTTTATGACTTTACCGATTGTTAAGCAGGTCTGATAGTCTCCGCCAGTCGTTGAGCTGGTGGTAGGGCCTCTCCCGACTGTTGGAAAGACATGATGACCTCTACCAATCGTTAAGCTGGTTGTTTGGTAGTTAACTAATTGTTTGTACAAGCAAGTATGATTATAGATATAGCAATTAGTTCACATTCAGACAAACATGCACACAGATGTTATGATAATACTTGAATTTTATTACTTGAATCAAATAGCGTCAATACATAGAATAAAAGCAACCAATAGTCAAATGGTGAGACTTGCGGTTAGGTAGCTGGAGGGTCTTGATCTCTGTTTAGTTTAGGGCATCGGTTACGGAAGTGATTTGGGTCTCCACATTCATAGCATTGACCATAGTTGTATTGATTAGGGTTTGCAGCTTGAGCAGGGTTGGTGGGTTGGTTGGCATTTGGATTTGGGGTCTCACGACACGTGTTGACCAGATGGCCATACCTTCCACAATTGGTGCACAAGCGACACGCTGAAGCAGTGGGATGATGTCGGTTGCAGATATTACATAATGGGTGGTTTCCTGTATAAGGTTTCTTCTTAGAAGCTTGTGGAGTGAGGCTTGCATCAGGATCCCTGGTCTTACGTTTCTGGTTCTCAGTGGTTACTGCGGCTACAATACTTGTTTTATTGCCTTTCCGAACTCATGTCCATATTTATTCATTAATTAAAACGAATAAACGAATACGTTGACTTATCAAAACTTCTAGATTCTAATAACATAATGAAGACATGCTTTAGCCTATAAGTGAACACTCATCCCGAGAATTCCCAGGTAGGCATCCGGGTCCCTCGTCTGATTGGGATATATGCGCAATGCCAGCCTAGACAGAAGACTCAGAATACTGGCGTTCACCCTTCCAGATTGCACGTGTTCGTTATTAAAATCTAGAACATCGACGAGATCTCAAGGTGGTTCAGGCTAAACCTGAGGATTTTGTCCTATTAGTCTAAGAGTAGATCCAGTGATGGAGAGCAATCTTCTTGTAGGGACTAAAGTAAGGATAAGAAGTAGGATAGAGAATATAAACAAGTAAGGTTGCAAGTAAAAGGAGCAAGTACTAATTAAAATCCTATGGTTATAGACTAGATTATTTTTTTTTTCTAATAACCTAATTCCCTATAACCATGGCTCTGATACCAATCTGTAACACCCCAACCGATGGCGGAAACATCGAGGTGTCACGTATGAATGAGTATACAGTAGCACATGGTATTCAAGTTTTAATTGAAATTTATTTAAAGTGCAAATATCCAAAATTGAAAATACATAATAAGTCTTGAATGAAATTCTAATACATCAAAAAGCCAAACAAAGCATAAACTTCAAATTGTCTCCATATGCTAACTCTTTAGACTTCAAGCATCATTATTTCCTGTTGAGTTGTAAAAATGGGGGGGGGGGGTCAACTAGAAGTTGGTGAGAATACATAAGCCATGTCAAGCAAATAGTTTAAGTATAAAAGTTTAGCAATTCATATGTCTATCGTAAGTTTAAGTCTACATGAATAAACATAATATGTTGAATCGACATAATCAAACCTCCGACTAGTTTAGGTCCATCCCGTCATCCACGGTTCACCTTAATAATATGTTGGAACGATAACAATCACCCACGCTACCTATGTAGGAGGTACACGTATCCGGGTGGGATTGTCAATCCAATAGATCTATTATTGAGTATCGCCGGCTTGGCCATAGCTAATGATTATGTAATGTTGAAACTCGTTGAAACTGTTGTTGTTGTCTAAATCATGAGGCATTAAAGTTTACAACTAGACATGCATGTAGAATTGCTTAAGTATAATGTTGCAAGTATGAAGAATTGCATAAACATTGTTACGTAAACTCACCTTAGTATAGTATTAAGTCTCGAGAAAAAAATATGTGTAGCCCCAAAGTTGCCAATTACAAGAGCTTATAATCAAAGCTTCAATTGTAGAAGTAATAGACTATAGAAGAAAAGTATGAGGGAAAGTTTAATCGGATTGAAACAATCGATTTAGAGGTGCAAAGTATAATGGGTCATAGGTGGGTTTTTATACTAGTTTTGGATTCAATTAGCCATTAAAATTGGTCAACACCATAAAGTAAGGTTTTATGATGAATTGACTATTTGACTAGGACTTTGACTGTTTGACTAAGACTTTGACTAGGACTTTGACTATTTGACTCAAGGCTTTATTTAAGAAAAAAAAATTTAAAAAATCATTAGTTTGAATTAGAAAATAAAAAAACACCGTCTTATAAAATGACGATTTTATAAATAGAATTAGGATAGGACATATGTCATGATTGAAGATTTTTTTTTCAACTACAATGATAAAAGGAACTTAGAAAAATAGAGTGCACGGATAAAGATAAGAATACTTAGAAAATAAATTAGACTTTATATCATGGATTGGGAAATACTTTAATGCAAAATAAATGGGAAAATTCGTGAGGTTACAATACAAGTCATACAAGACTCCAAATAGCCACATAAGTGTACATTACATAATCTGCGTTTTCAGGACAGATTATGCGCTGTGAAAAACAATCTATTTAAAATACTTATCCAATGAATTAGACTCCCAAAATTTTACTAAATATTCCAAGGAGTCTACCGGTCATGTCCATATTTTTATTTCGTGATAAAACCATATATGAAAATTATGAAAAATCACAAAATATAGCTATGCCCAGAAAATACTCGCAACAGATCAGACTAGTAGAAAAATTCCCAAGAATTGTGTATTCATCCAAACGGTATGAATCCACTTGGAAACGTCAAGCTTCATCAATGCCGACCTACTGTCCAAATTTCATAATCTAACTCTTTGTAAAACTCAAGTTATGGTCGTTTAAAATTGACCCAAAATATTAATCCGAAAATCTGATTAGACCTTTAATCAAATAAAATTCCAAAAACATATCAATCGACGTCCAAATCACATGATTTTGCCCATTATAAAAAGCTAAGACCATGTAAAACATGTTTATACAAAGAAACCATCAAAAAAAGTAATTTAAAGCCACATTACTGACCCTAAAAATCATTACATGCAATCTGTCCAATTTTAAACATACAATAATCTTAACTATAAGAAAACCTAGTCGCATATTATCATTCAAGAACATCTTAAACACGTAATACATCAAGATAATATTATGTAGCAGTCCAAACGTGCAAGTTTTATCACAAATATTAACATCTATTAACCCTAGATGTTTATAAATCATTAACATGCATTAATATGAAACATATCAATTAATAATCACAAAAGCTCAATGTTTACCATGTTAATCTTTTGTAAAACTCTTGTTTTGATTATTATGAAGTTATATCAGACTTGGACAAACCTTTTTATGGTGTTTTATAATATAATTAAAATATAGAAAAGAGATTAAAACACATGTAGAGTTGTTGTATACCTTATGCCTTTAATGCTCTTGATCCTAAAGCTTCTCAAGCTCCTAAGATCTTTAGATTATGTTAATGCCAGATGGTAGGGGTTTAATTTTCGTATTAGTGGCTGTTGAGGCTCTTTAGGGTTGGATAATTATAAAAATTTGATCAAATCCCGTTATAATCATGTTTGCAGTGGAATGGGCCTATGGACTACTGTTGGGCTGCGCCAGGTAAGGCCCAAGGGACTGCAGTCTTGCCCACTCGCCTTGTCCCATATGCTACGCTTCTTTTGTTTTCTTTTAAGGTGCATACCATTGATTTATTTACTTATTATTTTTTTTCGTCACCTGAAATTCAATACGTGATTTGGACTTTTGGAGCATGTATTATTTCCTTGAAGTTGTTATGTGGTGATTGTTAGGCTTGATCTACGTGGCCACGTCTAACATATAATGTTTTTTTTTTTTTTTTGAAAATTAAATATGAATATCTATATAAATAATAACTTGTATAAAATATTCAACTCAAATATTCTATAAAGTGTTTATAACTCCCAGTTCGACTATAGTCGGTTACGGACCCTGTCTTGTATACTCGGGTACAAAAATTTGTTTCGCTTAATTCTAAATAATTTCGCGTAATAGTTTATATATAAAATATAATAAATCTATAAAGTATTTAACCCAATATTTTATAACTTATATATGATCCTTAGTTTGTCAAGCGTCGGTTACGAGCTCGGTACCGTGTTTTGGCATAATAACATGTAACGTTACATAAGCATATAATTGCAAATAATATCAAACGAGTTATTCTACAATTATTTGTTTTATTGTTTCACCAGCGTTCAGGGTTCAAGACTTGTGTATGCAGTTGTTCACCTATAACCGTGTATCGTGTGACTCACATAACTAACCCTAGTTAAGTAGAATGCAAGGAATGTAAGTACAAGTAACTAGAGTTTAGTTAAAGTAAGAACCTGAAAGTGCGGGGTATCACATCATCCCCAAGTTGAAAAGAATTTCGTCCTGAAATTCAGTAAGTAAACAGTAAAGCTAGCGTAAAAATGTGTGCTTGGTTCCTGGATGTCGCAGCATCCCCAAGTTGAAAGGAATTTCGCCCTGAAATTCACTTTGAGAGAGCTTCTTTACGTTTAGTGTTTGGTTTATGCATAGCTTCAGGTTCAGTAAAGAGATGTGGGTATTTAAGCCGCATTTGATCCACGTGTTCCCACGTGTATTCCGGTTCTAGACGAGAATTTCATCGCACCTTAACAATGGTATGGTGCTCTGTTTGAGTTTCTTGACGCCCCGCTCAAGAATCTCCACTTGTTCTTCCATGAACTGTAGCTGATCGTCCACCTGGATCTCATCCAGTGGAACCACCAGTGTTGTATCCAACAGGCATTTCTTTAGATTCGATACGTGGAATACATCGTGTACCCCACTGAGTTTATTAGGCAAGCTTAACCTGTAAGTTACTGGACCAATCCTTTCGACTATCTCGAATGGTCCGACATATCACGGGTTCTCTTTCCCCGTTTCCCGAAGCGTATAACACCCTCCCAAGGTGATACCTTTTATAATACTTTGTCCCCAATCTGGAACTCCAAAGGTTTCCTACGCTCATCAGTGTAGTTTTTCTGTTGGTCACGAGCAGCAGCCATCTGGTTACTGATTTGCACTATCTTCTCAGAAGTTTCGTGCACGAGTTCAGGACCTGTCAGCTGGCTATCCCCAACTTCAATCCAGCAGATGGGAGACCTACACTTGCGTCCATATAGTGCCTCAAAAGGCGCACACTGAATAGAAGTGTGGTAACTGTTGTTATACGAGTATTCGATTAGAGGTAAGCGCTTATCCCAACTGTTGCCAAAGTCCACCATGCATGCTCGTAGTATATCTTCCAATGTTTTGATGGTACGCTCACTTTGTCCATCCATTTATGGGTGATAGGCTATGCTCATATCTAAGCGAGTCCCCAAAGCATCTTGGAGAGTAATCCAAAAATGAGAAGTAAATCGCGCCTAGAGACAACTTCCTTAATATATAGGGCAGATAGACGTCCCAACTTGTCCGTCTCTTTAATTTCCAAGAAATGTGCTGATTTGGTCAAACGGTCAACAATGACCCAAATCATATCGTGCCTGCTGGGTGTTTTAGGAAGTTTAGTGATAAAGTCCAGGGAAATCCCATCCCATTTCCATATGAGAATTCCCGGTTGCTGGAGTCAGCCTGATGGTTTCTGATATTCAATCTTAACCTTTGCACAAGTCAAGCAGTTACTGACATAAGTGGCTATCTCAGCTTTCATGTTTGGCCACCAGTAGAGAGTTTTGAGATCTTGGTACATCTTGTCCGAACTAGGATGTACCGAATAATGAGAGGTGTAAGCTACGTCAAGCACGAGTTGTCTAAGATCTCCAAAACGTGAAATCCAGACTCGATTCATGAAGTACTGAAGACCATCCGACTTTAGTTCCAGGTGCTTATCAGCACCGTGCAAGGTTTCAAGCTCGACATTTTCTTCTTTCAAAGCCTCAACCTGGGCTTCTCGAATCTTATCAGGAAGATTAGAAAGGGGTAGTGAGTTGTAAGGCTCACACCCACTTGGGTTTCGTTTCCTTACGACTGAGAGCATCCGCTACTACATTAACTTTCCCTGGATGATATTTGATGGCACAGTCATAATCATTCAGAAAATCGACCCATCGACGCTGTCGCATGTTCAGCTCCTTCTGATCGAATATGTGTTAGAGGTTCTTATGATCTGTAAAGATCGTACACTTCGTTCCATAAAGATAATGGCTCCATAACTTTACAGCAAAAATCACTGCTCATTCCTCAAGAGTTCCAAGATCAGCTGCAGGTGTTGCTCATGCTCTTCCCTACTCTTGGAATGGATTAATATGTCATCAATGAATACTATGACGAATTTGTCCAAATAGGGCTTACACACGCGGTTCATAAGATCCATGAACACTGCCGGTGCATTGGCTACTTCCTCCTATCGGACTCTTAGTTGTCCATAGCGAGTTCGGAAAGTTGTCTTGGCTACTTCGTCCTCTCGGACTCTCAGTTGATGGTATCCTTACCTCAAGTCAATTTTGGAACAGAAGCTCGATCCTTGGAGCTGGTCAAACAAGTCATTAATACGTGGTATTAGGTAACGGTTCTTAACAGTCACCTTGTTCAGTTCTCAATAGTCAATACACATACGGAAGCTCCCATCCTTCTTCTTAACAAACAGGATTGAGGCTCCCCAAGGTGAAGAACTAGGTCTAATAAAACCCCTATTCGATAGCTCTTGGAGTTGGGTAGACAGTTCTTGAAGTTTTCCTGGTGCTAGGCGATATGGTGCGCGTGCAACTGGGGCTGCTTCAGGTGCAAGATCGATTTGGAACGCCACTTGACGAATAGGTGGAAGTCCAGGTACTTCAGCTCGAGTATTAGAAATGTTAGCCAAAATGGCTGGATAGCCCTTTCTAATGAACTTCTGGGCTTTCAAGAATGAGATGATACCTACCATGGCACCACCACGATCACCCTGAATGGATAAGAGTTCTTCACATGCGCTCTCTTCGGGTACGATTGTTTCGGGTTCCTTCAAGGGTTCTCTCCCATGTATCTAACAGTTGGTACCCTCATTGGTACTCTATTACCGACTTCCCCGTCCGTGAAGCTGGTTGGAATTTTAGTTCAATTGATGCGCCACATGGCCTAGCTCTCGTCCTTGACCAAAGATGTGCCCAGTATAGGGTTTAGTGTCAAAGAAATATGTATCTCCTATAGCATGTTAAGCAAGTATACATAGCCCAAAAGCTAGTTGTGCACTTAAGCTGTGAGTGTACTAACGCTTATGCTATGATGATTATAGACTAGACTCAAGATGCAGTCCAAGTTCACTATAAACCTGGCTCTGATACCAATCTGTCACACCCTAAATTTCCACTGCGGGGTTATACCGCGAGGCGCATGACATACCAGGATCCCATAGCCATAAGTCATATGAACGAACTCTAAATGCCGAAACCATTTAGTTCGTTTTCAAAAATCAAGTTTAGTGTTTACCAAAAAGTTTAGTTAAGTTGCGGAAGCGTAAACCAAACATTAACATTTTAAAACCATGCGCAAAACAACGCGCCCAAGATAAAACCATATGAAAGAAAACGTAAAAGCAAGATATGTAATTTAGGTGTATGCCCAAGACCAAAATACAGTGATGTGTGCAGTGCTTTCTAATCGTGGCACCGGAAGCTAACTACCTGCAAAAGCATGTATATCGTGTGTCAACATAAAGTTGGTGAGTTCACAAAGTAATGTAAGTAAAAGTGTAGGTATCCCAAACCAAGAACAACAGTTAGGTTTCCCAAACCCAAAACAGTAATCAATAACCAAAACCAAGAACCACTAGTTCAGCGTATGCCAAGGGTAGCTAACCCATTCAAGATAACTAAACAATGATATACCGAATTTCTATTCAAACGATACACTCGCCCCGGGAGCTGGTTTTTGCCTCCCATCATTGCCTATCAACAATGATAAAATCTAAGGTCGTAGTTCACGCCCGGCTCCCAGCACGATGTGAGGTTTGTCAAACCTAATAGCGCTATCAACTAATAACCCGCTTGCCATAACCCGGCAACTCATTCGGTAAATAGTGAAGGACTTCCGTGATAGAATGCAGTTTAGTTCATCAAGGACACAGAGTGTGAAACTAGCAAACCCGACCCACACAAGGAGTCATAATATCCCAAAACCCGGGATGTGTAGTAGTGTAACATTACGCAATTAATACTTGTACGTTACGCATGACATTAATAAAAAAAACGTCAAGTTTTCATTTTATATTCGCCTTTATTATTTTTGTCGCGATTATGGAACCCTACTACTATATATAATATTATATATATGTGTGTTTTGTATATTATATCAAAAAAATAAAACATTGCCTTGGCCGGGAATCGAACCCGCGCCAATGGCCGGGCCACACTTACACCAATGCACAAACCAACTGGGCTGGACTTCTGTTTTGTTATAACCCGGATACCTTTTAATCTTATACACGCTTCAAATCCTCACATTTGACAAGAAAAGTCAACTGTGGGATAGCTTGGTGAGCAATCCATAGAATTAACGCGTAATTGTGCTATCTTTGGCAAATTCGTGCAATAACCGGCCCAATCCAACACGAACCCACGTCTATTACACGTCAATCATTGACTTTTTATTCAATTGGACGCGTATACATTCAATTATAAGTCAACCTTCTAATTAACCCTAACCCTAATCATTAGTATAAATTGAGGGTCTGCGAAGCTTAACAACTCGCTCACAACTCTCTCTCAATCTCTATTTTTCTCTAATTCGCTCTGATTATTGCAATTTTGTTCGTGGTTTGACTTTATCTTTGACCCGACGTTTGCAAACAAATCAACACTGTGAGTATGTTTTCTTTTGTGGGTTTAGTTCATCGGCATTCCAGCAACAATAGCCCTAACATTAATCGGGCTATTGTTGCCTTAATCATCTGATTGTAAATCTAGGGTTCATCGCGTTATTAATTGGGGATAAAACTGGTTTTCGCTATTGTATTTATTTATTTTGAAACCAGAATCATCACAACCACCGGCCTAGGCCAAGTGGTTGTGACTCTGGTCCTCCACACGGGTCACCCGGGTTCGAGTCCCGGCTCTGACCGGGTTTTTGCTCTTTTATTTTCTTTTCTTTTTAAAACAAACAATTACATTATATATATATAATAAATCCTTTTAATCATTTAAATTCTTTTTAAAATACCAAAACTATTTTATAAATTCTAAAAAAATTATAATTGTTTAATCTGTAATAAAAGTTTTATTTATAATTTTTATTTTTCAGAAATTCATTTATTTAATAATTATAATAATTAAATCATTTTTATACTATTATATTTATAAAAATCCATTATTATATCAAAACAGTTTTATTAAATTCCCCAAAAATTATCCTAACTTTTTATAAAGTTAAACTTTACTGAAATAATTTTTATTTCAGTAAAATCATTTATTTTATATTTTTAATCAATTTTTGTTAGATTTAATCATAATTAATTCATAATAAATCCAATTTTTATCATTTTTGCACCAAAATTTTATACAAATTATTTTTAATCATTTAGAACAGAAATATGATTTTTAAAATAAGATTTCTTTAATTTTAGTATTTTTGAATATTAAAGTTAATAATTGGTTATTTATAAATAAATAGATTTAAAAATCTATTTTAAATGAAATAATTTTATAAAAATTATTTTATTGCTTCAAACACTTTAATGTGCACATTGAAAATTCAAATTTTATAAAAAGACTATCTTTCATTAATTATCCAATTTTCCTTATTAATTAAGCATTTTAATTTAAATTTCAACAATTGATTATCCCCAAATCGAAACCCTAGGGTACACATATTAGTTAATTAGACTTAGACTTATTATATATTACCTCATTATAGGGTAATATTTGGAATCTTTTTGGGCAACACAATTATCACATCTTTACAACAAGTTAACATTTGCTAAGGTGAGTTTACATAGCCCCTTTTATTTATCACCATTTTTGGGGTGAAACATGTTATAACATTTTCATTGCAATTCAATCATCAATGTGTCTATGTGTTTTCTATGTTGCATATTGTCTTGAGCATGATTAGAGTAAGCACCATTCTAGCATAATCATTAACATTGATCAGCCGACGGTATACATTGATAGATTTATTGGACTGACAATCCCACCCGGATACGTGCCTCCTACCAAGGTTACGTGGGTGTTTGTTATCGCATAACATATTCATTGGGACCATAAGTGTATGGTATGTATCATTTTATAACAGTCAACAGGGTTGATTATGCACGCGATTTATTTCTAATATGTTCTCACATATGGGCTAGATTAACACGGCACATGAATTGCATAACATTTTATTCATTTTATCATCAAAAACCTATGTAATTCTCACCAACTTATGTTGACCCAAAATACTTTCAAAATTAACATGTTTCAGGTAACAATGAAGCTGAGGCTTGAGTTAGCATGAGGATTTTTCTTGAAGTTTATTTGAAGTTTTTGAAGTTATTATTTGATGTTATGTATTTGAATTCTTAGACATTATTTCACATTTTGGATATTATGTTTGAATAAATTATTTAAAATTTATATTATACCATGTGCTACTGAAAACAATCATCAATACGTGGCACCCCGATGTTTCCGCCATCGGTTGGGGTGTTACAGATTGGTATCAGAGCCTTGGTTATAGGGAATTAGGTTATTAGAAATAATCTAGACTATAACCTTAGGGACTAAAACAGTACTTGCTTCTCCTACTTGAAACCCTAATTGCTTCCCTAAACCTATCCTCATCCTATGCCCTACAACCCTAAACCTACATGTGACTACTCTTAATTGTCTGCTGCAATCCTGATCCACCATTAGATTTATAGGACAAAATCCTCAGGTTTAACCTGAACCCCCTTGAGATCTCGTCGAAGTTCTAGATTTTAATAACGAACACGTGCAATCTGGAAGGGTGAACGCCTGTATTCTGAGTCTTCTGTCTAGGCTGGCATTGCGCATATATCCCAATCAGACGAGGGACCCGGATGCCTACCTGGGAATTCTCGGGATGAGTGTTCACTTATAGGCTAAAGCATGTCTTCATATGTTATTAGAATTTAGAATCTTTGATAAGTCAACGTTTTCGTTTATTCGTTTTAATTAATGAATAAATGATTACATTCCTTATATAAACTCTCATTCATTTCATTGTGTCTATTACAGATCATGCCTCCTCGTCGCAGCACTCGCAACAACAATGGTGAGAACCACGAAGAAGGTGGTGATAACCATAACCACAACCATGACCAAGCTCCTAACCACAACAACAATGGGGTCGATGCTCAACTGGCTGCGATCATTTCTCAACAAATGGCGCAGCAAATCGCAACTCTGGTTCCCAATTTACTTGCTCAGGTCATCCAATTGAATGGGAATGGTCACAACAACGGGAACGGGAATGGCAATGGCAATGGCAATGGTAATGGACCCCAAGCTTGCACCCTTAAACATTTCAACTCTTGCAACCCTCCAAAGTTCAGCGGTGAAGAAGGAGCTACTGGACTTCTCCAATGGTTTGAGGGTATTGAAAATACCTTCATCAACAGTGAGTGCCCCAACAATCTCAAGGTTCGTTACGCCATGAGTGTTCTCCATAAACGAGCACTCACTTGGTGGAATGAAGAAAAGCGTACTCGTGGGGCCGAGGTTGCTCTTGCTATGACATGGGACCAGGTCAAAGAGATCATGAAGGAGGAGTTCTGTCCTCGCAATGAAGTTAAAAAGCTTGAGGATGAGTTCCACACCTTGGCTCAAGATAGTGGGGAAAATCTTGCCTACAACACCCGCTTTCATGAGCTTAGCTTATTGTTGCCACACAAGGTTACTCCTCTGCCGGTAGCCATCGAGAAGTACATCGGTGGTCTACCCATGCAAATCCAGGACACTGTTTGGGGTAGAAATCCTGCAACTCTGGAAGAGGCCAAACGTTTAGCGGCCACTCTTACTGATAATCACGTGAAGAATGGTACTCTCGTTCGCAAGGGCACCAAGAAGACTGTTGCCAAAGATACTCCACAGCCTGCAATTGAAGTCAAGCCTGAGACCTCAAGCAACAAGAAGCGCAAGGCTAGAAACTATATGGTTGCTGCTACTCCACCTGCTGCCCAAAACCCAGCCAAGAAACCATACACCGGACCTCACCCTTTGTGCAACACTTGCAAGTACCACCATCCCACACAGGTGCCATGTCGATTTTGTACTAAGTGTCAAAGATATGGTCACCTGGTGAACGTCTGTCGATCTCCTGCTGCCCAAGACAACAACAACCCAGCTCCCAACCAACAAAACAACAGGCCTACTCGTGGTCAATGCTACGAGTGTGGTAACCCTAATCACTACATCAACAACTGCCCTAACCGTAACCGTAATCAGAACCAAAACCAAAACCAAAACCAAAACCAGAACCGCAACCAGAACCAAGGTGCTCGAGGTCGCGCCTACAATCTCAACGCTAACCAGGCTCGTGACAACAACGAAGTGGTGAATGGTACGTTTCTCATTAATAACCACTATGCATCCATATTATTTGATTCAGGAGCTGATAAGTCATTCGTGTCACTGAAGTTTGAACCTTTACTTAACTTACCCCACACTAATCTAGAAGACCCTTTCGTGGTAGAGGTAGCTAACGGGAAGTCTATTTCGATCGGTTCTATTATTCGTAACTGCTTGTTGAATCTCGATGATCATACCTTCCCTATTGATCTTATTCCCATGCATCTTGGTAGTTTTGATGTTATAGTAGGCATGGACTGGTTGTCAACTCATCGTGCCGAAATTCTGTGCTTCGAGAAAGTCATACGCATTCCTCTCGAATCTGGTGAGATTTTGAAGATCTATGGTGAGAAACCCTGTGGTGAGCTTAAGCTTATGTCTTGTACTACTGCCCAAAAGTACTTACGAAAGGGGTATACAGCCTTCTTAGCTAACGTGATAGAGAAGAAGGACAAAGGCAAAAGTATCCAAGACATTCCTATTATTCGAGACTATCCCGAAGTCTTTCCAGAGGATTTACCTGGTTTGCCTCCTGCTCGACAAGTGGAGTTTCGTATTGATCTTGTTCCTGGTGCTAATCCTATTGCTAAAGCTCCTTATCGTCTTGCACCCTCTGAGATGCAAGAACTTGCTAGTCAATTACAGGAACTTTCTGATAAAGGGTTCATTCGCCCTAGTTCTTCTCCATGGGGAGCCCCTGTCTTATTCGTTAAAAAGAAGGATGGTTCTCTTCGGATGTGTATTGACTACCGTGAACTCAACAAACTCACCATCAAGAATCGTTATCCACTTCCTAGGATTGACGATCTCTTCGATCAACTTCAAGGAGCAACCCACTTCTCAAAGATTGATCTCCGTTCTGGTTATCATCAGCTTAGAGTCCACGATGAAGATATTCCCAAGACAGCTTTTCGCACTCGCTACGGTCACTATGAATTCATGGTTATGCCTTTCGGTTTGACCAATGCTCCCGCAGTATTCATGGATTTAATGAATCGGGTTTGCAGACCCTATCTCGACAAATTCGTGATCGTTTTCATCGATGATATTTTGATTTACTCTAAGTCAAAATCCGATCACGAGCAACATCTTCACTCTATCTTGAGTCTCCTAAAGAAAGAACAACTGTACGCCAAGTTCTCCAAATGTGAATTTTGGCTTAAGGAAGTTCAATTTTTGGGACATGTCATTGATATGAACGGAATTCATGTTGATCCTGCAAAAATCGAAGCTGTGAAGAATTGGAGTGTTCCTACCACTCCAACGGAAGTCCGTTCTTTTCTTGGGTTGGCTGGTTATTATCGTCGATTCATCGCCAATTTCTCCAAGATCGCTGTTCCTCTCACTACCTTAACTCACAAGGGTAAACCTATGAGTGGGGACCTAAGCAAGAGGAAGCATTTGAAACTCTTAAGCTGAAACTCTGTGAAGCTCCTGTCTTATCTCTACCTGATGGTAATGATGATTTCGTGGTCTACTGTGATGCATCAAACCAAGGTCTTGGTTGTGTTCTCATGCAACGAGGAAAGGTTATTGCTTATGCGTCTCGACAACTCAAGACTCACGAGAAAAATTATACCACCCATGATCTTGAATTGGGCGCTGTTGTCTTTGCACTCAAGATTTGGAGACATTATTTGTATGGGACCAAATGTGTGGTGTTCACAGACCACAAAAGTCTCCAACATGTCTTCGATCAAAAGAATCTTAACATGAGGCAACGACGTTGGGTTGAATTACTTAACGACTATGATTGCGAAATTCGCTACCATCCTGGCAAAGCGAATGTTGTGGCTGACGCACTTAGTCGTAAAGAGCGTGTCAAACTCCAATGTGCTAGAGTTCGTACTGATCTTCAAGATCGCATTCTCCAGGCTCAACACACATCAGTCACCCAAGGTAACATGTACGATGAAATGTCTTGTGGTGCTGAAACTCAACTTGAAACCAAACCCGATGGTCTCCTTTATTTCCTTAACTGACTGTGGATTCCCGACCGTGATGATCTTCGTACTTTTCTCATGAACGAGGCTCATAAGTCTCGTTATTCTGTTCATCCTGGAGCTGACAAGATGTACCAAGATCTTCGTTATTCTTATTGGTGGCCTGGTATGAAGAAAGACATTGCTCTATTCGTCGCAAAATGCCTCACTTGTTCCAAGGTTAAGGCTGAACATCAACGACCATCTGGTATGCTTGAACAACCAGAGATTCCTGTCTGGAAATGGGAGAGCATAGCTATGGATTTCATCACCAAACTCCCTCGCACACCCAAAGGTTTTGACAGCATTTGGGTAATCGTCGATCGTTTGACCAAGTCAGCTCATTTTCTACCTATTCGTGAGAAGTATTCTGTGGAAAGGTTGGCAAAGATGTACGTAAGTGAAATCGTATGTCGTCACGGTATACCTTCGGACATTATTTCTGATCGCGACGGTCGTTTCACCTCTCACTTTTGGGATCTCTACAAGATGCTTTGGGTACCAAGTTGAACCTGAGCACTGCTTATCACCCTCAAACGGATGGTCAGACTGAACGAACCATCCAGACACTTGAGGACATGCTCAGGGCATGTGTCATCGATTTTGGTGGCGCATGGGATTCTCATCTTCCTTTGGTTGAGTTTTCATACAACAACAGTTATCACGCCAGCATTAACATGGCTCCTTTTGAGGCACTCTATGGTCGGAAATGTCGTTCTCCTGTCTGTTGGACCGAGGTTGGTGAAGCTCGTATTACTGGACCCGAACTAATCCAGGAAACCACAGACAAAATCCAGCTTATTCAGGATAATCTTCTCAAGGCTCGAAGTCGCCAAAAGAGTTATGCTGATAAACGTCGTAAACCCTTGGAATTTCAAGTTGGGGACCTTGTGCTACTTAAGGTATCCCCTTGGAAGGGAGTTATTCGTTTCGGTAGAAAGGGAAAGCTAGCTCCTCGATACGTAGGCCCCTTCAAAATTCTTGACAGAGTTGGGAAAGTGGCTTACAGACTTGAGCTTCCACCTGAGCTAAGCAATGTTCATCCGACCTTCCATGTTTCGAATCTCAAGAAATGCTTAGCAGATGAGAACCTTCATGTTCCTCTTGAGGATGTGCAAATTGATGAAAGCATGCACATTATCGAGAAACCCGTCGAGATTGTTGACACTGGAGTCAAGAAACTCAAGCGCAGTCGTATTCCGATCATTAAGGTTCGTTGGGAATCTAAACGAGGCCCAGAGTTCACTTGGGAACGTAAAGACCAGATGAAGTCGAAGTATCCACATCTTTTTCCACCAGACTCTCCAACTCCAACTTCGGGACGAAGTTCCTAAAAGTAGGGGAGACTGTAACATTACGCAATTAATACTTGTACGTTACGCATGACATTAATAAAAAAACGTCAAGTTTTCATTTTATATTCGCCTTTATTATTTTTGTCGCGATTATGGAACCCTACTACTATATATAATATTATATATATGTGTGTTTTGTATATTATATCAAAAAAATAAAACATTGCCTTGGCCGGGAATCGAACCCGCGCCAATGGCCGGGCCACACTTACACCAATGCACAAACCAACTGGGCTGGACTTCTGTTTTGTTATAACCCGGATACCTTTTAATCTTATACACGCTTCAAATCCTCACAGTTGACAAGAAAAGTCAACTGTGGGATAGCTTGGTGAGCAATCCATAGAATTAACGCGTAATTGTGCTATCTTTGGCAAATTCGTGCAATAACCGGCCCAATCCAACACGAACCCACGTCTATTACACGTCAATCATTGACTTTTTATTCAATTGGACGCGTATACATTCAATTATAAGTCAACCTTCTAATTAACCCTAACCCTAATCATTAGTATAAATTGAGGGTCTGCGAAGCTTAACAACTCGCTCACAACTCTCTCTCAATCTCTATTTTTCTCTAATTCGCTCTGATTATTGCAATTTTGTTCGTGGTTTGACTTTATCTTTGACCCGACGTTTGCAAACAAATCAACACTGTGAGTATGTTTTCTTTTGTGGGTTTAGTTCATCGGCATTCCAGCAACAATAGCCCTAACATTAATCGGGCTATTGTTGCCTTAATCATCTGATTGTAAATCTAGGGTTCATCGCGTTATTAATTGGGGATAAAACTGGTTTTCGCTATTGTATTTATTTATTTTGAAACCAGAATCATCACAACCACCGGCCTAGGCCAAGTGGTTGTGACTCTGGTCCTCCACACGGGTCACCCGGGTTCGAGTCCCGGCTCTGACCGGGTTTTTGCTCTTTTATTTTCTTTTCTTTTTAAACAAACAATTACATTATATATATATAATAAATCCTTTTAATCATTTAAATTCTTTTTAAAATACCAAAACTATTTTATAAATTCTAAAAAAATTATAATTGTTTAATCTGTAATAAAAGTTTTATTTATAATTTTTATTTTTCAGAAATTCATTTATTTAATAATTATAATAATTAAATCATTTTTATACTATTATATTTATAAAAATCCATTATTATATCAAAACAGTTTTATTAAATTCCCCAAAAATTATCCTAACTTTTTATAAAGTTAAACTTTACTGAAATAATTTTTATTTCAGTAAAATCATTTATTTTATATTTTTAATCAATTTTTGTTAGATTTAATCATAATTAATTCATAATAAATCCAATTTTTATCATTTTTGCACCAAAATTTTATACAAATTATTTTTAATCATTTAGAACAGAAATATGATTTTTAAAATAAGATTTCTTTAATTTTAGTATTTTTGATTATTAAAGTTAATAATTGGTTATTTATAAATAAATAGATTTAAAAATCTATTTTAAATGAAATAATTTTATAAAAATTATTTTATTGCTTCAAACACTTTAATGTGCACATTGAAAATTCAAATTTTATAAAAAGACTATCTTTCATTAATTATCCAATTTTCCTTATTAATTAAGCATTTTAATTTAAATTTCATCAATTGATTATCCCCAAATCGAAACCCTAGGGTACACATATTAGTTAATTAGACTTAGACTTATTATATATTACCTCATTATAGGGTAATATTTGGAATCTTTTTGGGCAACACAATTATCACATCTTTACAACAAGTTAACATTTGCTAAGGTGAGTTTACATAGCCCCTTTTATTTATCACCATTTTTGGGGTGAAACATGTTATAACATTTTCATTGCAATTCAATCATCAATGTGTCTATGTGTTTTCTATGTTGCATATTGTCTTGAGCATGATTAGAGTAAGCACCATTCTAGCATAATCATTAACATTGATCAGCCGACGGTATACATTGATAGATCTATTGGACTGACAATCCCACCCGGATACGTGCCTCCTACCAAGGTTACGTGGGTGTTTGTTATCGCATAACATATTCATTGGGACCATAAGTGTATGGTATGTATCATTTTATAACAGTCAACAGGGTTGATTATGCACGCGATTTATTTCTAATATGTTCTCACATATGGGCTAGATTAACACGGCACATGAATTGCATAACATTTTATTCATTTTATCATCAAAAACCTATGTAATTCTCACCAACTTATGTTGACCCAAAATACTTTCAAAATTAACATGTTTCAGGTAACAATGAAGCTGAGGCTTGAGTTAGCATGAGGATTTTTCTTGAAGTTTATTTGAAGTTTTTGAAGTTATTATTTGATGTTATGTATTTGAATTCTTAGACATTATTTCACATTTTGGATATTATGTTTGAATAAATTATTTAAAATTTATATTATACCATGTGCTACTGAAAACAATCATCAATACGTGGCACCCCGATGTTTCCGCCATCGGTTGGGGTGTTACAAGTAGTCCCAAACCGGATTAGTAAAAGTTAAGTAAGTTGTCTCAAACCCGAGACGCATGCTTTTGAGAAAAGAGTAGTGAAACTCACCTTAGGTTGCAAGCAAATAATCCAAACTTCGCAAATAAGGACGTGCTACCGACTCCCTATTACATGTGTCACTAAGTGAGTATATGTGTATAATCAATACACCATATAACCCGTTTGTCCAAGACATTTTACAATACAAAACCGAGTAAGTGACACCTAGTGTTTCTATATGCACAAGTAGACCCTACGAACCCGTTGGTGGACAAAATGATTAACATAAGTTATGCACTTCATATACATCTCATATAAGTGCTCATACAAGTTCATGTCAAATACAAGTCATACAAGACTCCAAATAGCCACATAAGTGTACATTACATAATCTGCGTTTTCAGGACAGATTATGCGCTGTGAAAAACAATCTATTTAAAATACTTATCCTATGAATTAGACTCCCAAACTTTTACTAAATATTCCAAGGAGTCTACCGGTCATGTCCATATTTTTATTTCGTGATAAAACCATATATGAAAATTATGAAAAATCACACAATATAGCTATGCCCAGAAAATACTCGCAACATATCAGACTAGTAGAAAAATTCCCAAGAACTGTGTATTCATCCAAACGGTATGAATCCACTTGGAAACGTCAAGTTTCATCAATGCCGACCTACTGTCCAAATTTCATAATCTAACTCTTTGTAAAACTCAAGTTATGGTCGTTTAAAATTGACCCAAAATATTAATCCGAAAATCTGATTAGACCTTTAATCAAATAAAATTCCAAAAAGATACCAATCGACGTCCAAATCACATGATTTTGCCCATTATAAAAAGCTAAGACCATGTACAACATGTTTATACGAAGAAACCATCAAAAAAAGTAATTTAAAGCCACATTACAGACCCTACAAATCATTACATGCAATCTGTCCAATTTTAAACATACAATAATCTTAACTATAAGAAAATCTAGTCGCATATTATCATTCAAGAACATCTTAAACACGTAATACATCAAGATAATATTATGTAGCAGTCCAAACGTGCAAGTTTTATCACAAATATTAACATCTATTAACCCTAGATGTTTATAAATCATTAACATGCATTAATATGAAACATATCAATTAATAATTACAAAAGCTCAATGTTTACCATGTTAATCTTTTGTAAAACTCTTGTTTTTATTATTATGAAGTTATATCAGACTTGGACAAACCTTTTTATGGTGTTTTATAACATAATTAAAATATAGAAAAGAGATAAAACACATGTAGAGTTGTTGTATACCTTATGCCTTTAATGCTCTTGATCCTAAACCTTCTCAAGCTCCTAAGATCTTTAGATTATGTTAATGGCAGATGGTAGTAGGGGTTTAATTTTCGTATTAGTGGCTGTAGAGGCGCTTTAGGTTTGGGTAATTATAAAAATTTGATCAAATCCCGTTTTAATCATGTTTGTAGTGGAATGGGCCTATGGACTACTGTTGGGCTGCGCCAGGTAAGTCCCAGGGGACTGCAGTCTTGCTCACTCGCCTTGTCCCATATGCTACGCTTCTTTTCTTTTCTTTTAAGGTGCATACCATTGATTTATTTACTTACTAGTTTTTATCCCGGGAGCGTCCCGGGTTGATATATCTAATATAACATAATAAAATATATTATTATTTTAAACAAATCTCTGCCATAAGTTATCATATTCAAATATAAAAAAATGAATCTCTGCGCGGGGTATAAATCTAGTGCCATTACAAGTGAATTTGGAAGTTTGTAATCGATCATTCTAAAAAGAACTAACATGAAATAAGAAAAAAAAAAAGTTAATTATTGAAATATCGAATGCATTAGTCTAAGGGTTATGTGATGCGTTAAAAAATTCATGGGTATATGATCGGGTATGTAGTTCGGGTATTTGGGTATGTTGTTTCGGGTAATCGGATCGGGTATCACCTAATTCCAGACCCGACCCAAACCCACAATTTTTTTAAACTAATCCCAAACCTGATACAATACCTGTCGGGTTACACAAAAATAGTCATTTTTTTCTCCGATTTTTATATAGCACTATGGTACTCGTTGGAAAGATAATAAAACGCTCGTTAATTTGGTGTAATTTTTTTCTTTAAAAAATCTCGTATATAAAAGATATTAACGTTTAAAAGTTATGGGAGGAAACACGAGAGATAAAATAATAAAGGTTTAATATTTAGATTTAGTAGATTAGGTATTTAATAGATTAGGTTAAATCATATTTATTTCTTTTTTTTAACTGGTTTAGAGTTGCCACATCACATCCTATATGGCATCTCTCAAATGAGAGATTGCATAAGAGTATGACATGTAGGATTAATCTCTTTGCAATATATATATATATATATATATATATATATAGGGTAGGGTTCAATTGGGAACCAACCCTTACTTAGGAACCTTAGGAACTAATCTCATCCATCCATTTTCAATGGCATGATGGTAAATATGTTAAACACTAATTAAATTTTTAATTAAATCAAAGGGTAATGTTGTCTTTTGGATTTTGATTATTAATAGGTTATTTATTATCAATTGTAACTGACAAACACCACAATAATAAAGCAATTAGCGATTTTGTATCCTTCAACATACGTAAAAAATGTGCAGAAATCGAATGAAGACAAACAAATCATATACATCTACGTATGAAGGTGCGAAATTTTATTGTTATTCTTAATCAATCGTCGTTTATATCATTGTTATTGTTTATCAATCGTTGTTTGATTCAATTGATTTTCGTAAATAGTTGCAAATTTTTAGGATGATCGAGATTCGATTTTAGGGGTATTTGAAACCCTAGTAAAAATATTTTCAGAATGATCGAGATTCGATTTTAGGTCTGTATTTTGAATATACACCTGTGTATACATAATATACAACGGTGTAGGAATTGTGTTAACTATACAGTAATGTATAAAAGATTTAATACGAATAACAGCAAGTTTATTTTTGAGTATACACAATTGTTATGCCTAAAAAAGTATTCTTTGGTGTTGATTTATAAAAAAAAGTTTTTTTAAAACCTAGTAAGATGTTGTAAATGAATACTGTTGGTGTTAATATAATTTTAATATACATTAGTGTATATCAAAAAAGACAAAGGGGTACACCAATGTATTACTATACATTGGTGTATAAAAGATACTATGTTAGTAAAAAAGCGTGTTTAATTTCAGTATACACTAGTGTACACTATGCGTTGGTTAGTAGTAGACTAATATTGAAATATACTGTAACACCTAGTTCTGAAATATGTGTTTTTTGTTTAATTTTATTTAGGTTTCGGATACAATGTCAAGTTGACGACAAGAGAATTAGTTAATGCTTGTTATTTCAAAATTGGACACGGAGCTCTTATGTTTGGACCTGGAGATGTAATTTTTGGCAATGGAGAGTACAATCTTGTTTATGAGTACATTAATAGGAATCCACGTTATTGTAGAAAGTGTGGTCGTTTGGGATATCATGACGCCAGACACTGCCCATTTAAATAATTTGTTTTTTTTTTTGTTTGTGATGTACTTGGTTATTGCAGAATAAAAAGTAATGTTGGATTTTTTTCTTTTATTATTCTTGTTTTTTTCTTTTTCTTTTTTTTTTATATTATTTATTGTAGTATATGTGTTCTTGAATATACAATGATGTACAACTATAAGCAAGATAATATACTTCGGTGAAATATTACTGGGTTGATATTATAGATGGCAAATAGTATGAAAACAGTAAGCCTATTATGGTATGTGTATTGTGTATTATTTTATTTAAAGTTAATAATTAATTAGAATCAAGATAATATACATCGGTGAAATATTACTGGGTTGATAATATATCCGTTTTTTTTTTTTTTTTGAATTCTAATAGATAATCATGATTCCTTGAAAGTAGCTAACAAATTTAAAACAATCACCATTCAAAAAAGAAAAATTATCGTTTCCTTAAATATATGAAGTGCATTATATTAAGAAGTTATACAATGTAATATATAAATACACATTCAATGTGATTAACACACAAATACAAAAAAGAAAAAAAATCATCTCCTCATTCTATACACCATCAAAACTCGATTGCTGCTGAATCAAAAAAAAAAAAAAGAAAACTTTTCAATCGGTCTCGTCACCTCCTTCTCAACTTTAATCGCCGCCTCCTCCTCAACTGTTATCGCCGCCGATTCCTTCTAACCGGATTTAAGGTATTTTATTTGTTGTTGTTTCTGTGTAATTTGTACATGCAAGTGAGTTTTTAAAATTAGGGGTTTTCGATTGTTTATACACCATTGTATAATCTAGTGTCGGCAAGTTGGGGGTTATAAACGGCTATCGGAAAATGTGGTCGGCTCTTCGGCTACCGTGATTTCAAGTTGGCCGCCGGCTAAAGCCCTGTTCGATTATTTTTTGGTGTTTAAAAAAGTAATAGGTGATGGTGTATATTCTTTATGTTGGTGTTGTGTTTTTTAATTTATGCCGTTTAAAAATATAGTGTTTATACACCATTGTATAATGGAATGTCAATATAAGATTCTTCGAATTTTGGGTGTATAAACGCCGCTCGGCCAGTTGTTCGGCTCTTCGGCTAAGGGGATTTCAACGTGGCCGCCGGATTAACCTTGTTGCTATTATTTTAAGGGGTTTAAAAACTTAATAGGTGATGGTTTATATTCTATATGTTGTTGTTGTGTTTTTTAATTTATGCAGTTTAGAAATTTGATGTTTATACACCATTGTATAAAGCTTTTTTAGTGTTTATGGGCAAGAACAAATACCTATAATATAACAAACAATCTTGTTTTATTCTAACTATACCTAGTAAATTATTAATTGCAGGTTCTTGTTAATACGCTATGAGAATTAGTAAGTTGAAAATTATATTGCAAATTCGTTTAAATAATTATTATAATCTAGTAAGATAATTAAAGTGTTTTGTAGGGAGGAAAAGTGAACGTATAGCTATTAAAGAAGCCTGTAAGTTTTCGAACACAGCTGACGAACCAATAGAATGTTCGGAAGACGACGACACTACTACTAGTGTTTCTGGTTAAAAACATACACTTGTTTGTTTATATCTGTTTTAAAGTATTTTGATTGTTGTTTAAATATATATATATATATATATATATATATATATATATTTTGTAGATAAACAAATAGTTTTAGACGTAGCGATGATGAAAGAGGATTTGAATCATGTTGAAGAGTTGAAAACCAATATTGAAAGCAAATCAAATACAGGTGAACAAAGTATTTTCAGTATTTATACAATTTTATTACAAAATATACACTGATGTATATATATATATATATATATATATATGTTTAGGCAATAAGGCGCGCAATGTAAAAGAACATGATGGTGGAGTTGCGCCTAAACGTGTGAAAACTGATAGAGGTATTAGTAATATATACATTAATGATATGTATAATCTGCAAAAAATTTAAATTATAATTATATGTATTAATTAATATAATATACACTGTTGTATTTTATAATTCTAAATTATTTTAACCGACTTTTGCAGTTAAGAAGTTGATAGATGAAGAGACGAATGTGCAAAAGTTTGAAAAGAAGGGTGTGAAAGTTGAGAAAGGTAAAACTTTGTATATGTTTTTTTTATTTTTTTTGATGTAGTAACAATTTGTAGTATACTATTTAATATACAACTGTTTATTATAGGGAAAAGGAAGGAAAAAGATGGCGAGTTGCCTGGTAAAGCAAAAGCTAGGAAAAAGGATGCTGTTAGCTCACGGACGTCGCCGAATACTCTATACATGGCTGTTTGTAATCTCACCAGAAAGCAGAAAAGAATTGTGAGGTCCATGGGGTTCGGAAAGATCCTCAATTTGAAAATGGAGAACATTCCACGTTCTCTTGGATCGTACGTTTTAGAACAGCTAGACACAGAAAAAATGAGAATCCAAGTCAATAAGGGTGATTTGGAAATTGATGTTGCAGGAATACGTACATTGTTGGGTGTTCCCTCTGGCGGTATTGAAATTTCAGCGGCTGAGAAGCCGGAAGGTCGTAATCCGATTCTTGTAAGTTGGCGTGATAGGTATCCAGGCCCATCAATTAGCCGTGATAATTAGCTTAAAAAGATAATCGGGAGATGAGACGGAGGATGAAATAATGTTTAAACTTGATTCTGAACATACTTTAGAGGGATTTGATTGATGTTGTGATGTCTGAACACACAGAAAATGTGACAACATAGATATCCAATACGAATGAACCCCATGCACTCACACGAAACTGATAGGTTGGTCTTATCTAGAGTAACCTGAAAAAGGTAAAAAAGGTTGTGTAACATATATGATATGTGTTGTATACAGCAGTGTATAATGTTCGGTATACCAGCATTAATGACAACGGTATCCGTTGGAGTATACTTGTTTATGTAGTATACATCAATGTATACTATGCACTTGTGTATAAGCATTTCAAATTGTTCTTCTTACAATGGTTTTGTCTTTTAAAAAATTTATGTCATATACACCTACGTATTATAGAATATTGAGTATTCGAGACTAACCTTGAACTCATGTGTATAATCTGGAACATTCTCCTCATTTATGAAATTTGATGTATAACCTTGATGAGCAACCTTAAATGAACTCTCCAGTATATTCCTCTCTACAATCATGCAATACATATGGGACTTGTATATCTCCTTTGACACCTTTCTAAAAATTCGCCTTGTATAAATTTGGTTTGCATGGCGTTCAATTTGATGCGGTGTTCTATAATCGGGGTTCTTGGTTGCGGTTGAGTGGTCGAGAATACGTTGCTGTTTGCGGAGTCCGTCAATAACAGTATCATAACACATCATAAACTGAACTAACGTGTTCGACGCACTAGATATGGATTTAAACATGTGATTTGCGCTCTCGCAATGAGAGGTAGTTTTCACTAGACAACACATCGGTGTTTCTCTGAAATACGATGGAGCCCACTGTTCCCTTATCTCAAACATATCTGACAACCATTTATTGTCATTCAACTTGTAATCTGCCATCAGCGAATGCCATTTCTCTTCAAAAGTTGCCGGTTCCAGATAAACGTCCCAAACAAGCTTGTGAAAGTCCCTTTTAATATTTGTGTTGTTGATCATGTCTCCGTCGATCTAAGAAATACATAAAAAGTCATACATAGAAATGTTCAGAAATTCATTAAACCAATATACTATAATGTATATTTTGGAATTTAAAAGAAATTAAAGTTATACCTTTAACGGGAGTTATCAGTCACATGCCACATACAAAGTCGATGGATTGAATTGTTAAATACTGACTTCACAGCTTGTTTCATCGCAGCATCTTGGTCGGTTAGAACAAGAGCCGGTTGCTTTCCATGAGCTTTCACAAACATTTGTAAAAGCCATATGTAAGACTCAATAGTTTCATTGTGTAACATACCAGCTCCAAACACGGTAACTTTTTTATGATGGTCGAGACCGATAAAATTAACCATAATCATGTCGTACCTATAAAAAAAAACAAAAAAAAAAAAATCCAACAAAGAATAATTAAGATTAGGTTTGTGTACATGCTTTAACTTCAGTGTGTAATATACACTAATGTATAGATATATATACACTGGTGTACAGATAGGATTATGGTTACTGTATATATACAGTATGATTTACAGGTTATACTCTCTTTTTGTACATTATTATTATACACCATTGTATAATGTAAACACCTGTCATTCTGTTAGTTATTTTAGTTCTTAAAAAAAAAGGAGTATTTTTACTTACATGTTGCTATGGTATGTTGCATCGAAAGCTATCACATCTCCAAAAACCTGGTAATTGATTTTTGAAACCTTGTCGGCCCAAAAAAACGACTGAAGTTCAGTTCCGATAATTCGGGTTTCAAAGGTATAATCATCGTAATTTTTAGATCGCTCTGTAAGTTTATCAACCAACATTTGAGCGTCACCATCTGCAACATACTCACGTATATCACGTCCCCAATTCTTGTAATCTGTAACAGTACCATGTACGTTCTGAGGACCACCTTTTAACACCACATGCAACTTATGTGCTTTAGTAGGGCCGATATTCATGGTCCGACAGTTTGCAATAAACTGGCGTGTGTTATAGTCTAACTGTCTTTTTTTTTCTAGTCAAATCGATGTTGTTAGTGGGTACACAACCATGGTTGTGAACCTCTATGAATTTATAAATCTCATAATTTGTTGAATTCGTTACACGCCTAATTCTTACACACGCGTTGCATCCAGTTGATTTAATATTAGAGCAACGAGATCTTTCGGCCTTTTCCTCAACATTTTGGTCACCTTCAAGCGATGTTGTTGTCTTTGCATTTGAACACAAAATGTACCTATTTACAGTCACACCATCTACTTGTTTTCGTGTAGACAACCGAGTTCCAAATCCGGCTGCCTCTCCATAATTTTCATACATTATGATTGCTTCGTCCAACGTTCTAAACTTGGCACCTACAAATGGTTTAACATCATCTGGTACAACAGGCGTCCAATATCTCGTCCCACCAGGAGACTCGTATACTTTGCTGGACGAGGAACCTACAATAAACAAATGCACATTAGAACCTACCTCATATATTACATCAGTGTATAGATGAATAAACATTAAACTAATATACATCAGTGTTCATGACAAAACATTAAACTAATATACATCAGTGTTCAGTGTACATCAATGTATAGATGAATAAACATTGAACTAATATACATCAGTGTTCATGACAAAACATTAAACTAATATACATCAGTGTTCAGTGTACATCAATGTATAGATGAATAAACATTGAACTAATATACATCAGTGTTCAGTGTACATCGGCGTACTTATGAAAAATGTAACATGATCTGAAAACTGCTATATTTGAATTATACATCGGTGTACTTATGATCTGAAAAATTTTTGTACATAAAAATAACTGCTGTGTCGAGAATACAAACCTCCAGTTTCGCAAAAACTGAAACCCTAATTGCGAACAAAAAGAAATTAAAAAACTAAAAAAACATTACACAATTACCTTGATTCTCAACACTATTTTGCAAAGAAGGTTGTGATTGTGTATTATGATCCTCAATATCGTGAGAAAATGATTGAATGTTTTCATGTATATGATTATTATCCATCACTTGGTTATCTTTAAGAGATTGATGCTGCTCGAATGAAGTGTACGAGAGAAATAATCGATTGATGCTGGTTGAATGAAGCGTACGAGAGATAGGAATTTTGGATCGTAAATTTTGGAAGTTATGAATGTAAATGAGTGATATTAGGAGTTTTGAATCATACGTGATCTTGTTTCCATCTTTAAAACTTTTTTTTTAATTAAAATATAAAACATAATTGTTCAATTACCATCCTACCCTTAGATCAAGATTAAAAGATGAATGGCTCAGATTGGTTCCTAAGTTCCTAACTAGTACCTTGGTTCCTAAATGATCTTTTTCCTATATATATATATATATATATATATATATAGGGTAGGGTTCAATTGAGAACCAACCCTTAGTTAGGAACTTTAGGAACCAATCTCATCCATCCATCTTCAATGGTATGATGGTAAATATGTTAAACATTAATAAACTTTTTAATTAAAGCAAAGGGTAATATTGTCTTTTGGTATTTGATTATTAATAGGTTATTTATTATACATTATAACTGACAAACACCACAATAATATCCATAATTGTTTCTATAGAACAGTGTTTAGTATTGTTATATTCAAAACAATTATACATCCGTGTATAATCCAATTATTGCTACAAAAATATTGTACAGTACCATAAAATTTCAACAACTATACGTCAGTGTATAGTCATATTTCAACAATTATACATCAGTGTATAGTCAAATTATTGCTACAAAACCATTGTACAGTACCATAATATTCTACATTGGTGTATAATCCAATTATTGCTACAAAAAACATTGTACAGTACCATAATATTCAACAACTATACGTCAGTGTATAGTCATATTTCAACAATTATACATCAGTGTATAGTCCAATTAATGATACAAAAAACATTGTACTGTACCATAATATTCAACAAACTATACGTCAGTGTATATTATGTCTGGTACAACAGGCGTCCAATATCTCGTCCCACCAGGAGACTCATATACTTTGCTGGACGAGGAACCTACAATAAAAAATGTACATTAGAACTTAATTAACCAATATTTTATAACTAATATACACCTGTGTATAGTTAATGTTATTGTATCTGTACACTTCAAAAAAAATTATTATATCTGTAAGTTTCAGCAAATATACACTAGTGTATAACAACCTAATAAACTAAGATGAAATCTAATTGTATCTGTGTGCTTCAACGAATAACACTAAGTAATACACCAGTGTATAATTACAATTTTGTACGTGAAAAAAGATGAACTATATAATCCAAGACAAGTATTTCGCAAAATATACACTAGTGTATAATTCGAAGTGTACTTCGAAAACTGAATCTGGGCAATCCAAAAACTGCTATTTCGCAAAAAATACACTAGTGTATATTATACGTTGGTATATAGCTGTCGTAAGTTGAAGTGTACATTGGTGTATATCAATTTTTTTTGTTCATTCATCATCAACACATATATACAATGGTGTACATCAGTTATACATTGATGTATATCAGTTTTTTTCTTTCATTCAACATCATCAACACAGATATACATTGGTGTATATTCGTTTTTTCATTCATCATCACCAACAAAAATATACATTGGTGTATATCAGTTTTTTTATCATAATCATTGACACAGATATACAATGTATATTCGTTTTTCCATTTATCATCATCATCGTTGACACAGATATACATTGATGTATATCAGTTTTTTTCTTTCATTTAACACAGATATACATTTGTACATTAAACCAATGAGGTTGTACAAAAACTATATACACCATTGTACAAATTCCATATTACCATACGAACTCGTTATTAGATATAAGAACTTAAAAAATTTTGCCATTGTACACTCATGTACATTCACAGTTACACAAAATATTGGTTTATACACGTATGTACAACCATGTATACATCCTTGTATAAACAATAACTACCTAAACTCATTATATGGGTTAGAAAAATCAATCAAACAAAAAAATACACACACGCACCATGGAAGATTGAATTGCTTCATAATCATCAACAACAACCAATAAAAAACACCAACACCATCTTCAACATATACGGTATCTAAAAGCCACTTATAATACAAAATAGCTATATCGTCAATCGACGATTTACCAAAGGTATTTTAATCATAAATTACAAACATGTATATCATGATCCATTCACTGTAGGTATTTAAATGAGAATATAAAAATAGGAATCGTGGTTCGACACTTACACACTGCCACGTCAGCAAAGATACGTGTCGACCCCTACTCTCCTACTTCCGAGTATCGCCTCATTATTATGGTTGCTGATTCCTCACTATCCAAAACGATGTCGTTTCTTCATCAACAAACTCATGATGATGACCACAATCATAATAATAATATTACTTATGAGGTTTCTGATGCACAAGAAGCCTTGGTTAGGGTTCTTGAGAGGATTTTGATTGTTGCTGCTGAGAGTGACGGCTGCTATTATGCGCCTGGGGTGATGTGTCTTGTAATTGCATTAGAGATAATGGATGAGAGATTTAAGGAAATCAAATCTCATTTCAAACAAAATGGCATGATAATATGTAACTTCCATAATACATTCATAATTAAAAAAATAAAAGATAATTAATAATATGTCTAATTACACTTATACCCTTAAGATCAAAATCAAGGATGGATGGCTAGGATTGGTTCCTAAGTTCTTAACTAGGGTGGTGGTTCCTAATTGATCTCAATATATATATATATATATTATTTTTTCGTGACCTGAAATTCAATACGTGATTTGGACTTTTGGAACATGTATTATTTCCTTGAAGTTGTTATGTGGTGATTGTTAGGCTTGGTCTACGCGGCCAAGTCAAACATATAATGTTTTTTTTTTTAAAAAAAAATTAAATATGAATATCTATATAAATAATACTAACTTGTATAAAATATTCAACCCAAATATTCTACAAAGTGTTTATAACTCCCAGTCCGACTATAGTCGGTTACGGACCCTGTCTTGTATACTCGGGTACAAAAATTTGTTTCGCTTAATTCTAAATAATTTCGCGTAATAGTTTATATATAAAATATAATAAATCTATAAAATATTTAACCCAATATTTTATAACTTATATATGATCCTTAGTTTGTCAAGCGTCGGTTACGAGCTCGGTACCGTGTTTTGGCATAATAACATGTAACGTCACATAAGCATATAATTGCAAATAATATCAAACGAGTTATTCTACAATTATTTGTTTTATTGTTTCACCAGCGTTCAGGGTTCAAGACTTGTGTATGCAGTTGTTCACCTATAACCGTGTATCGTGTGACTCACTTAACTAACCCTAGTTAAGTAGAATGCAAGGAATGTAAGTACAAGTAACTAGAGTTTAGTTAAAGTAAGAACCTGAAAGTGCGGGGTATCACATCATCCCCAAGTTGAAAAGAATTTCGTCCCGAAATTCAGTAAGTAAACAGTAAAGCTAGCGTAAAAATGTGTGCTTGGTTCCTGGATGTCGCAGCATCCCCAAGTTGAAAGGAATTTCGCCCTGAAATTCACTTTGAGAGAGCTTCTTTACGTTTAGCGTTTGGTTTATGCATAGCTTCAGGTTCAGTGTTTGGTTTATGCATAGCTTCAGTTTCAGTAAAGAGTGTTTGGATGATTTTTTTTTTGTTTTATTATTGTTAGTTCGTCCAAATCCCTAGTACACTGCCACATTTTTCAAGCTCAAAAAATATAAATAAAAAATAAAAAAATACATAAAGTCCCAATTTGTTGTATGGTGACCATATTTGTATGCTACAATTTGAATAGAGTTTTCATACCCAGCTCAGTATTCGTGTAATTGTTTCATGGGATAGAACTCTAGTGCATCTTGGATGTGGTTCCGATGATTCGCAGTGGAGATATGGAATTCAAAGTTTGTTAAATAAATGGAGAGGAATTAAGGAAACAAAAGAAAAAAATCATTTATTTATAAAATCATGATCAAAATTATGTAGTTTTGATGGTTTCGCATGTAAGGTTAGGTGCACAACAACACCATATTCACTTTCCCCATATATAAATACTTATTATGGGAGGCTATGGGCTAAGCTAAGGAGGTTATCCGACTGGGGTTCATTTTTATCGAGGGAAATTTTTTTTTTTAATAAAATTCCTATGTGTGTGTTTTTTAATAAGAAAATCAGTTAAAAATTGAAAGTTGAGTCCCGATAATCAATTTAAAACTTAAAAATTATTAACGCATAACGCCACATAACATTTATAAGCCAATACCCATTTAACCCTCTAAATAAAAAAAAAAAGGAATAAACATTGTTGCTTTATAAATCGTCGGTAAGATATAGCCTATTATGGTATGTCATTTCACTTATTCTAATACTATGAATTTGCTACTTGTTACGTTTATTGCTATACTATTGATCGTACATAAAATTTAGTTAAATTACTTAATTCCTTAAAACCTAAAAAATATATTTTTGAGGATGGAGGGTGTGGACACCCAAACTACCCTAACACCCTCCAATCACATGTTACCATATCATATTTTCTATACTACCCTAAGGTACCCGAAATTGGAGGGTGTAGTGAAAATTGATACCCTAAACCATGGGTCCCAACATTTTTCACCCACTACCCACGTACTACCCACTACCCTGTCTCTATATCTCTCACCTACACGCACGTACTCTCAATCGGTTACGTTCACCCGAATTTACTACCCGAAATTGATACTCGAGCGAGGAGGAATGGTGTTACCGATCGGATACCACCTACTTGAGGGTGGTACCCGCATCTACACCCTCCACTACTGACCTAGATATGGCAAGCAAATCATTAGGGAAGCTTCTCATACTTTTAGACTGAAAATCAATTTTTAATCGAGATAAGTACATTGACATGAGCGTTCCCATATAAATTGAGAGGGAATTTCCTGGGCAATACTTTTCAACCAAACGTGTGATATGTCATGACTTTTAGCTACAAAAGATCATTATAAATTGATGATTGATACCAAATATAGAATAACTTTTGAGGTACGTAGGAATCCACAAAAAGATTAAAATAGAATCTCAAAAAGATGCATAAATTTTATAGTTTCCTGATTCTTTTTTTGGTTGCTTTCTCCTTACCATGTTTTCTTCTTCTTCAACCAACCATAGCAACCGAAAGCTTGACTGCCACGCCAAAAGCTGGTTATGAGACGGGCATTGGTGTCATCCTTGACCAAACGTCTAGGACCGGCAAAGAGGCCAAAGTGGCAATCGAGTTAGCTATTCAGGACTTCAACAACAAAACCGATAAACATTTGGTTTTATACCTTAAAAACTCTCTAAACAAGCCTGTTCATACGTTTCTTGCAGGTAAACTATTTACCTCTGTAGCTACCTTTTCAGCATAAAAGTTGGCCAAATTGTAGTAAATAAATTGAAGTTGGCTGTTTAGAATTAAAAGTTTGTAACCATATGATTAAGGTTATTTTTTTTTTCTTTCAAAACTTGGTTACATATTTTGAAAACCAGTTTAAACTTATCCCCACTAGCAGAAAATTTTTTTTCTTCCCCCAAGAAAAATCCAAGCCAGAAATTTGATCCATTATCTTCATTATATTTTTTTCTCTATTTTTTTTTTAATTTTCTAATATATTATAGACTAGATTATACCTCGGGAGCGTCCCGGGTTGAGAAATTCAATATGATACATCAATTTTATATATGAAATAGACTGATGTATAACTCTAATATTAATATCTAACGTAAAACATTGTACAACTCCAATGCTAACAACTAACATAAAAGAACGTAGAGCTTTAATGTAACTATAATATAAACACCTATCCTAAAGACTAAACAAATGTACAACTCTAACATACTAATATTGATACCTAACTTAAAACAACGTATAACTCTATTAACCTATTCGACTCTGGTTAAAAAAAAATTCATATTTACTGATTTGAACATAATTAGTGACTTGCCTATACATGATTAATGATTTACCAGAACACTTTGTGTTTTTTTTTTCCATGTATGAACAAAACCTTTCTCCGTTTTTTATATAGCACTATGGTACTCGTTGAAAAGATAATAAAACGCTCGTTAATTCGGTGTAATTTTTTTCTTTAAAAAATCTCGTATATTAAAGATATTAACGTTTAGTTTTAATTTGGTGTAATTTTTTTCTTTAAAAAATCTCGTATATTAAGGCTATTAACGTTTAAAAATTATGGGAGGAAACATGAGGGTGAAAAATCCAATTTTGATTTAAAATTTTTTTTTTCCTAAAATATCTCAATGCCACATGGAATGACACATGGCACACTCAAGGAAGAAAATGCCTCTTTGAGTGCCATGTCATTAAAATGGCTTTGGTTTATTATATGTATAGATAGATAAATTGTTTTAACTTTTTGTACTGACCAAATTATACTTAACTTTTTATCAGATAAGTGATAACAACAATTTGTAAATTAACGTTGAAGCTTTGTTTGATATATATTTTTTTTAAGTAAATGATTCATTTTTGAATTTTGATAAGAAAAAGACACAATGGTACATAAAAGACACAATGATATAACGCATATTCTAAAAACTACAAGCTAAAACCCCAAAAAACGATGACCTAAAAACTAACATCGTAAGGTTCGATAAGACGGTTCCAATGTCGCTTGAATGAGTTCAATCGGAGTCCGTTTGATACCCTTCCTACGACTTCCTATTTTTCTTTCACTGTGTAATTTATCCTACCCCAACAACAACAGCAGCAGCAGCAGCAACAACAACAACTATTGTGCTAGTGTTGTTTATTATTCGAACTAGCTTAGAGCCTCATGTATTACACGGTTTAAATAAATATAATTTTATATATTAATTAAAAAATTACATTAAAAATAAAAACCCGTGTATTTCATGGATTGAATAAACACGTGCATAATAGGTTAATACATATATTCGTCAAAATATGTGTTTTGAACAAATGAACTTTGATGTACTATCAACAAAAATAGTTATATATTTAAAAACATGTTTATTGGATGGGTTGAACTTCAATCACATGAGTTAAATAAATATAATGTAACCGGTTAAACGTATACTCATCTAGATATGTGTTTTGACTTTTGAGAGAATGAACATTGATGTACTAATTTTTATTATAACATTTTATTTGTGTTATTTCTTTTTTTAATAAGGTTACAAACTTATGTATTATGTGGCTACAAAATTTTACTTTTTTGTTTATTTATTGTTAGGTTGGAAGCCTGTGTATTATATGTGTTTGGATCATTGAAATATTAAATAGTTATTAATGAGCGAAAACAAATAAAATAAATAGTTAAGAAAATACATATTAAATAACAAAATAAGATTTAAATATAAAATTATGATTTAACAATATTAAGTAACTCGTGTGCTTAAAGGCGTGCGTTGCGCACCTTACAATTTTGTCGTATCCAAAACACTAAGAAGCTATTATCAACCAAGTAACTATCAATTTTCATATCATAGTTTAAGAACGACATCTCACACAAAAATGTTAGATACAAATTTCATAGATATATCATCATATTATGTCTTTTCAAAACGTTGAATCAAGAACCCAACACTTACAATTCAAAACTTTGTTGAACGTTATATCAAGTATCCGATCTGCATCAAAACACTCTAAACTTAATAAACTAAGTATATAGGGTTATAGAAGAAGAAGAAGAAGAACGAACATGTGGTTAGGTTTATAGGGTTATCGATACATATTGAATGAAGGCGAACATGGACAAATTTGAGTTAAAGATTGGGTGTTGTAGAGGAGACGAACACCAAAATCAACTAACCCACGACGGCGACGCCATGTGAACTGCTCGTACCTCAAGATCGGAGGGATGAAGGCGGCGGAAGAAAAAATGGTATAAAACCAAACCCAAGAAATCTCCTATAAATATATCACCCTTCACAAAAAAAAAAAAAATCGAACTTGAGACCTCAAGCAATAGAAATGCACCACAAACCACTCCACCACTAAGCCAAATTGTGATTTATTATGAAATCATTTGTATTTATCACTTAATAACATGTTGTGAATGAAAAAAAAAAAAAAAGAAGCCGCCCCTTGCCTTCCCCATGTCTCAAACCTGAGACCTCAAACAATAGAAATGCACCACGAACCACTTCACCACTAAGCCATGTTGAGATTTATTATGAAATTATTTATATTTATTAGTAAATAACATGTTATGAATGAAAAAAAATGGAGCCGCCCCTTGCCTTCCCCTTGTCTCGAACTTGAGACCTCCAACAATAAAAATGCACCACAAACCACTCCACCAGGCAAGTTGTGATTTATTATGAAATTGTATATATATTTATTACTAAATAAGTGTTTGAACCTTAAAAAAATGGTGGTTGAATAAAATATCATTAAAGTTATTATTCAATTACAAGAGCTATAAATATATTTATAATTATAATTATAATTAAATGAGAGAATACCAATAGTTTAATAGAAGTAGGATAATAATAATAATAATAATAATAATAAAAAAGATAAGGATTACTATAATATTATTAGATATTATATATTAATAATATTATTATAAATTGATGGAGAAAGTGCCACGCGACATTAATTTGAATAAGGATTTGATAAATAATAATATAATAATAATTATTATTATTATTTAAAAAAAAATAAAAAACCAATGGTTTAAATATATTTATATAAGAATTTGAGGGAGTGGGCAAAAGAAGACTATTTGTCGTGGTCATGTGAAAGGTGTAAAAAAAAGTTTTGCTATATTGGTTTTATGTAGGCATGAGTTGTTTCGTTTTTATATTTTAGTAAGGAGTGTTATAGTAATGCGGAATGTGGTGTGGTTAGTAATACAACAACAATCAATACCTAATAAATCATACAAATAACGCAACTATTGGTAGGAATAGAGAGACAATATCCCGTAAGACACTCGACTTCAAAACACCCAACCGATTAATAAAAGAACATGAGGTATATAGAAAACTACCAATATCAAAAGAAAGTGGTGAAAAACGTACAAGGTAAAAATAGAAAGATATATTATATTGAAAAAATCTAGACATAGATACAAGAAGACAACCACATATAAGTTTCACCTAATGTGTGGCCAAATCTAAGTTCTCACCACACACCTAAAACACATTTATACCTTGTACTATAAGTCCTTAACCTTAATTCTACATATTTACAAACTCCTATGATTTACCATTTGGTGGGTGAGTTTTAAAAAAGATTAAAAACGAAATGACGAGTTGAAGATAAATGATTTCTATATGTTACTTAACAATTAAAAGAATAAAAATATCCACAGAGGCGGAGCCACTCTTACCTATGCATGCTACTCATACCGAGCCAGTCAAAGAAACAACCTTTTTCTTGATTTCACACGTAGAACCCTATTTCCCTTCTTTTCTGGTTGACATCCCCTTAAATTTTTTTAGTGTTCTAGGTATGTTAAAATCTCAAGCATCCTTTGTAAAATTTGCAACCCTATGAAATCGTGGGATCTCTGTAAATTTGTCAGATCTACATCATCGGTTGATGTCGGTTGGTGGGGGTGCAGTGACAGTCCGCTGAAGTTCTCCGATGTAGAAGACATAAAAAAGCATGATTTTAGTTCTCCGATAAATTTGGAAGACAATAATCCTAACTTTAATTCCAATTACCCAATATAAAGATAGTGTTTATCATATCCTTTGTTTTCTTTTTAACATATTAAAGTACTCTATTCCCTACATGGTATATTGGTATTTAGGTTTAGCGACTTAGAGCATATTTAATGTTTTACCCCGTTTACTCTTTAAACACGCCACATTAGCATGTTACATCATTTCATATGTCAACCATTCTAAACTCACTTTTTCCTCGAACAACAAACAATACCAAACCTCTATCTCACTATCCATCTCATCACCTATTCTTCGTTTTATTTAGGGGTTGTTTGGTAGCCTCTTCGTTAAGAGGCTACCTCTGAATCGGTCAGGGGTAAGTATGTTTGATTCATCAAAATTACACCTCCTAATGGTTCAGTATACCTCTTAATGGTTCATTATAATTACACATCTTAATGGTTCATTATACCTCTTAATGGTTCAACTTCAAAATCTTCTTAAATGGTTCAAAAGACAAATATACCCAAAACCTTGATATTAAGTAAAGAAACAGGTGTGTCAATACCTTTCCCATCCCCTTCTTCTCCACCAATCTTCCCCACCTACATACTATCCATCACCACTGGGAATCTACCACTGCTTCTCTACACCGCCGCACAATCACCCTTGATCTTCCTCTACACCCTGCTCATCTCGTCCTTCTTTCTCCTTCTCTATAGCGACGCACAACCACCACCCTTCTTCCTCCCCTTTTGAGCTTAGACCTTCTCTCTGCTTCTCTACACCGCCGCCAACTAGCACCAGTAAGGCAATCTCCAACCGTAGTTATAGTTGTAAACAGGCCACCACTATCTCATTTACCAAAACCCTAACTTCCTACCCCTCTAATCCATTCGATCTCTCCACTAGATTCGCTCCTAAACCTCTCTAAAACCAAATCAACTTTATGTCACAGCACCCAAGCTTTCAAATTCTTTAAAAACAAATAGTCTGATCACTTTTTTGTTTTCAAAATTGAGTTGTCCATTTTGTTGTCGTTTTTATTTTGTGTTTATTTGACCTAGCTGGATTTAATCCACGTTTCCATCATCATCATTATTTTGTTTGCGTAAACTAGCTGGATTTAATTGATGTTAACAATTACACCAAATTATCATAGATTTAAGGTATTTGAGTTAGGTTACATGTACATGTGTTATGTATGCTAGATATTTATCATATGTGATTAAAGTATTAAACAATGATAGAATCCATAGTCTATTATCTATGAAGATCATACTAGCACACACAGATACATTTCATTTAGAACAAATAATTTAGAGGAGTAAAATAGTCGTTTTACAATAGAAAGTTGTTTTGTGAATCCAGTGAAGGTTGTTTTGCGTCCACCACTATCCACCCAAACATATATTATAATAAAAAAAAGTGAGGTTAAAAGGGACGTTTAACACAATCCTTTAAAAAAACACAATCCTTTCAATAACCTTCGTTTGTTTTATTATGTCACTAGGTATTTGCCCGCGTTGACACGCAGTTCAACAACGTACGATTATTTGGAGTAGTATAACGTATAAGAAAAATAAAGTAGAAACATTTTATTAAAATTTAAAAGCAACGAATACACATTTATTCAAATATCGCTGAAAATTTCCTTATAAACCACATTTTTTGTTTTAGTCATCACTTTCCCACCAGCATCAAGTATAAGTAACTTCACGCCTGCCCTGCTTTTAACTCTTGACAATGCGACATAAAGCTGGCCATGTGAGAATACAGGGTTTCTTAAATACAATCCAACCTGAATAAGGCGACTTAAATGGTATGTGTTAAAAATAGACTTATGGCATATTCAACAATAAGAAAGTAATAAAAATGAAAATAAGAAACTAACTACCACCTAAATTTCACAATTTAATTTGACACGTCTGAGAAGATGAGCATTACCCATATCAACGTGTTTAATAACTTTCCTAAACACTGTAATCCATATTTTTAATTTTCTTAAAATAAAAAACATTTAATGACTATTCTATTTTTAAATTTCAAAAAAGAGTCATTAATGTTTTTATAAAAATTTTTATTTTTTAATAATCGAAAATTATTCATTAATGTTTCGGTCAAAGTGTTTAATAACTTTCCTAAACACTATAATCCATATTTTTAATTTTTTTTAAAATAAAAAACATTTAATGACTATTCTATTTTTAAAATTCAAAAAAGAGTCATGTTTTTATAAAAGAATTTATTTTTTAAAAATCGAAAATCATTTATTAATGTTTCGGTCAACGTGTTTAATAACTTTCCTAAACACTATAATCCAAATTTTTACTTTTTTTTAAAATAAAAAACATTTACTAAAAAAATAACATTATTGTTTTAAAAAACAGTTTTTTTTTTAAAAAGAAACCCTTATCAACTATGTTTACTATCTTAGTTCCTAAACATCAATTGAACAAAAAAAAAAATCCCTAAATCGCTACCAAAATCATAAACACCTAAATTGAAACCTAAAAGCATAATAATCCATTCGTACCTTTCTTAAAATATCAATTTAACCATAAATCGTAACCTTAAACATTAAACATAATTCGAAATCTAACACTTAAACAACTAATCAGTCTTAATAAATCAAATCTTAAAGAGAAGATGAATCATTTTATTGATTTTTATTTTTAAATACGTATTTAATATTATTGACCGATTTTGACCAAAGTAATTAATGATTTTTGATTTAAAAAAAAACTAAAATTCTTATCTAATTATTTTAAAATTAGGAAAGTTAATAATTGTGATAAATTAGGAAAGTTAATAATTTCGGGTTTTTTGATTTAAAAAAAAGAAAATTTTATTTTTAAATACGTATTTAATATTATTGACCGATTTTGACCAAAGTAATTAATGATTTTTGATTTAAAAAAAAACTAAAATTCTTATAAATTATGATTGAGCAAGGTTTTAGGAAAGTTAATAATAATATTAGTAAATGATTTTGACCAAAAGTAATTGAATGATTATTGATTTAAAAAAAGAGAAAATTTTATTAATTCTCACAAACTGTCATGTGGCTAAATCATAAAAATCCATTCATAGGTTTTTTTAAACATCAATTTAACCCTAAACCGAAACCTAAAACATTAACCCTAATTCGAAACCTAACACATAAACATCAGTCTTATCAGTCGAACACTAATCACTCATTAACCCTAATCAGTCTTAATAATAATCCATCAAAAAATAAAGAACAATCAATCAAAACTTAATCTTATCAGTCGAACCCTAAAAACCCCTAAATCGAAAGCTAAAATAAATATACTGTTTTTATCTTTTTTACTGCAAAGTAAAACAAAATTCTAAGACTCTGTTGACCAACCTTTGACGTGACTCTATTAGCCCCAAACATGGTTGTAAAACAGTATCTCTATTCAACATTTCTGCCCAACTTAACATACACCTTGACCATCTTCATTAATCCACCAGACCTTTCCTATGTATATGCTAAGCCAAGCACCATCCTCATCATCTCCATTGCCAATATTATTATCATCACAACAACTATCATAACCATTACTAACCCACCATAATAATCACCTAATACCACCATCAACACCTTATATAATCCATCCCTTGATAATCGAACCTAACCTGTACAGTAATCCATCTATATTAATCTGTGAACCTAAATAAGGAGGGTGTTGGATGATTACCTATCGTAGCCGGAGATCACCATCGGAAGTCCACCTGTCACCACCGCTATTGAATCAGCAACCACCATCATCTCCAACCCGATCAGAAACCCTGTTCATCACCGCCGTGACCAGTGACCGGACACTCTTCGTATTCCCCTCCTCTTCGTTGCTTACTTTCCTTCTTGCGTCTCTCTCTCTCTCTCTCTCTCTCTCTCTCTCTCTCTCTTTCTTCTCCTACTCTCAAATCTGTTCCTCTCTTTCTATATATGAACCGGGTATGTGAGGTTTCTCGGGAGATAATAGGGTGGGTGCGGGTGGAGATAATATGAGAGAGGAGGGGTGGTTGGTGTCGTGTGTGTCACCGGAACGGTGGCCGGAGCTCCGCCCTGAGCCACTGGCTATTCGTGCCAGTTTCCTTTCTCTCAGCCATCTCTCTCTCTAATGTTATGTGTGTGGTTGTCTTTATATTTAGTAAAGATTAGTTTTAATTAACAAATAGGAAACTTATTAATGGGAAAATTAACATTAATGACCGATTTTGACCAACTTATTAATGAGAAAATTAATATTTTCTGTTTCCATATATATATTTTCTGTATTTTTGAATTTTTTTTAAATGAAAATTTTATAAATTCCCATAATGAGACACTTGGCACAATATGATTGGCTCCACAATTGAGGATGAATGTGGGAGTGCCAAGTGTACTCATGGACTTTTGTTTATTAGGTATATAGATTAAGTTGCAAATTCATCTTACAGATAGATATCACCCTAGTGTTTTAGATATTTGTCTTGAACGAGTTAATTAAGTTAAAGTCCATGTATGAGTTTACCTTGATAGTTGTAATATCACCAGTTCGAGCCTTGAAGGATACTAGGTGTTACCGATAATTCATTGTCATGCTTTCAGGCGAGTGGGTGGTCGGGTTTTACCAGCAATGGTGGACCTAGAGGACCGGGTGCCCCGTAGGTATCCTGAATTCGTTATAAAGAGATTCCCATGAGAGCCCGTAATGACTTTGTTGAACTTAAAAAAAGAGTTGGAATATCACCATTTATGAATATGAAACTGCTACAACACTAAATGCCCCATCTTCTCATGATATCATTAATATTTTTTCTCAACTCTAAAAATATATAGAAGTCACAATCTTAGATACCGACTAACCTACAATTCAAGTTTTTTTAACTGCAACTAAAGTTCCAGTGATATGAACATGCAGCGAAAGAACTTATTGAAGAACACAAAGTGAAAGCCATATTAGGAGGCCATACATGGGAAGAAGCATCTACAATAGCCGAGGTTATCCGCCACAACGAACCTAATCACGAGATCCCTGTCTTTCTTTCCTTTGCTAGCACAACTACGCTACAAGCAACCGATCAATGGCCATTTTACATTCAATCCGTCCCGACACAATCAACACAAATGAATGCAGTGGCTGCCATTTTACAGTCAATGGGTATACACGAAATTACCCTCATATACGAATCGGCCTCAATCATTTCTCATCTCACTCAGGCATGTCATCAAAGAGGTTTTGAGTTAACCCATAGTATACCAATCACATCTGGCTCGGGTTCCTTAGATACAACACTTCAGGTTGTCAAGAGACAACAACGTAAAGTGTTTGTGGTTCATATGTCTTTCGAGCTTGGTGTTCGTTTGTTTCAAACAGCCAAGAAGATGGACATGATTGGAGATGGGTATCTATGGATTGCAACTAATGCAATTACTGATCTTTTTCATTCAGTTAATTCTACTGTCATTTCTTCACTGAAAGGTATGGTTGGTGTCAAAAGTTACTTCCCTGAAAACACTCAAGAAGTTCTATATTTTAGAAAAAGATTCAGGGAAAAGTTTCATTTGGATTACCCGGAAGACGAGCAGGATGAACCTGGAATCTTTGCGGTTCAAGGATATAACGCCATGAAAATGGTTGAAAAAGCCTCACCAGAAGAATCTAATGAATGGAAAACAGTTTTGGCGAACACAGTAGAGATTGTTAATGTGAATGGAAAGGGATATCATAGTGTGTATTGGACCGAAGGGTCAGGGTTTACAGAGACGGTTGAAAATGAGATCATTGGAGCAAGTAATTACACTCATTTGATAGATAATGTTGGAGATATTCTGTGGCCAGTGCAGCCATGGTATGCTAGTAGACGTCGCAGGAATCTGGCTGAAAGTTCACAGAATCGGATGAAGGTCGGCGTTCCTGCTCGATCTTTGTTCAGGCAATTCGTGAGTGTGGATCCAGATCCTAAGATCAAGGATGGACATGTCTATGATGGATTTGTAGTTCAGGTGTTCCATGAAATGATGACAAAAATAAATCAACCATATGACCGGATTCCATTTTATGGTTCGTATGATGACTTGGTAAAAGAAATTCATTTAAAGGTTAGAAAAATCATGATTTCCCATTACAAGTTCTTAAGTTAGTATTCATATGTTAATATATTATTTTTTTTTAAATTGGAGCAGAAGTTTGATGCTGTAGCTGGTGATGTAACGATTCTATCGGATAGACATGAATTTGCAGACTTCACACAACCATACACTGAGTCAGGTTTGGAGATGATTGTACCCGTTCGATCTAGATTATCAAACCAGCCGTGGTTGTTCTTGAAGCCTTTCACTGCAAAAATGTGGTGGATAACAGCAGCAGTTACTATTTACAATGGCTTTGTTATTTGGTTGATTGAGAGAAACTACAACAAAGATCTTCAAGGTCCACACCCCATTTCAATCATAACACAAATCGGAATCATTCTTTGGCTTGCATTCTCGACACTCTTCACTTTGCGTGGTAACTTACTAACTTACACAATTATGCTATCGAAGTTGGGAATTTGTTTTTTGTTGACCATGAGAACCGGTAACCTGTAAACTCATGGTACTCATCGTGTTTTCAAGGGGTTAAGGGCACCGAGTTGGCATTTTCGGCCCATTTACATATGAATGGGGCGAATCAAATAGTGTTTTATCTCAAACGGGTTAAATAACAAATTTAGTTAAAAGAGAATCATGTCAAACATGAAAAGTAAGTCAACACGTTGAACGTCTAAAAGATAATAAAAAATGGACGAAAGGTGTTTTTATAATATTGTTTCTGAAATCACAATTAACGCATTAAATATTTAGTATAAATTATAATAAAAGTTGTTTGCACATCAACTCGACCTAACCTGCCACCCCCCGATGGTGGCACGTCTAGTGCTATCTTTGCTTGTCATTTTACTAATGATCTTTTTTCTCTCATAGGTGATAAGATGAATAGTAATTTGTCAAGAATGGCGGTGGTCGTGTGGCTATTTGTGGCACTAATTATCACACAGATCTACACAGCTAGCTTGGCAAGCATGCTCACGGCTCAAAGGCTTGAACCAACGATAACTAGTGTTGAGATGCTTAGAAACATGAATGCAACCGTTGGGTACTGCAATGGATCATTTATAAACAGATATTTGAAAAATGTTCTAGAGTTTAAAGATTTTAGGATCAAGAGCTATAACTCGACCCGTGAATATGCTGCGGGTCTTAATAGTGGCGAAATTAAAGCCATCTTTCTTGAAGTTCCTCCAGCTAAAGTTTTTCTAGCTCAGTACTGCAAGAGTTTTATTAGAACTGGAGAGACATTCAAAGTTGGAGGTTTCGGATTTGTGAGTCCTCTTTCTCATAGTTTCTCATGATCATAGTCTGCCTTTCAAGTTCAATCAATAGTAATCCAAATTATACATTTAGAATAAATGATATATGAATTTGCATTCATTAAAACACTATTTGGGATACATTTGACCCGTTTGAGAAAAAAAAAATATGACCCAAATTGTTTTAAGTTAAAAGTAAACGGATTTAATTTGTCATCTCTATATAACAGGTTTAAAGCTTATGTACCATTCTCGTTTTCATATATTATGGGTAGCCTTAAGGTTAGAGTGAAAACTTAGGTTATTGTCTATAGACATTCTAACAAGATGTATAATTTATACAGGCATTTCACAAAGGGTTTGAAAGACTTTCAGAGGCCAACGCGGCATTAATGAACGTATCAGAAAGTGGGAAACTCAAAGAACTTGAGGACAAACATCTCATTTCCGAGGAGTGTGTGGATGAAGAATCTTCACATGATGAAAACGGGAGGCTTAACCTTCACAGCTTTTGGGTACTGTTTGTGTTAACCGGAGGGACATCAACGGTTGCTCTTGTCATCTACATTGTCATCAGAATCAAAGAATTCAAAACATCCAATCAAGAAGACACAAGTTCATTCAAACTCTTTTCAGCATTTTTTAAAGATTTGCGACGTCGAATGAGACTATCATCTAGCATAGTTGCCAGTGTAGAAAGTGCTTGACACACTCGAAACATTGATCAGGTAGATAACATAAATGATGATTCATAATAAGTACATTCAAGCCCCCATAGATATGAAATTATGATGATTGATTAATTGTTTAACTGTTAGTAAGAACAGTTTCTAAAAATGTTCAAATTAGTTTTTTCTTGTAAATCATATTATGTATATAGATGTTTTAACTAATCGTAGTAAATCGATCATCTTTGTTGCTTACAAAACAGTTTGATGTTGTGTATCTATTATAGTTGTATAACTAATCTTGTATTTAATCTAGAAATCTGACCCATTACACCTAAATAGTTAAACATGTCTAAACATGTTATCTACAGTTAATAGTGTTAGGGATTTTCAGTAGTAACGAACAAATAACCGGATAACAGAAATCTCTAAAGGCATGTAATCGCTTTCAGATTGAATCCATTATACGGTTCAAACGAATATTCAATCCGATACAATCAGAGATTGAGAATTTTCTGTATGTGTATGTTTAAGACAAGAAGAACCAGAGAATTTTGACCAAGAAGATTATTAGCTCGTAATTAATAATTGGGGCCATTAACTGCCTTTTAGGCAGTTCATATAGGGTTTCAGGATTGCTAAATTTAGTCCCTCTAATTCCAAAAATTAATTTTCTGAGACATTTTTACCCGCCAGAGGTTGTGCCCCTTGGACCTTGCTCCTAGGGGCGCTGCCCCCGGACCCCCGTCCCTTAGGGGCTTCGCCCCTAAGTTCATAATAAATTCAAATATGTGTGCACTCCGCACCACCATACCTATATGATGTATTATTATGAAGATATTGGCCAAACAGTCAAATCCAATTACACTAAAATATCCAACAATCTTCCCATATTTTAGTGTAATCCTTGGTTAACTAAAACAAGTAATCTCAAACATTCAAACTTTTGCTTAAATGAAATGTGGTGATGATTGAATTTCACATTAGTACATTACACATTCTGAATATTCGAATACCAGCGTGTCGCTTAGGATTGAACCCTGGGAACTCATCTTGAATACACAAAGATAATGTACACAAAAGTTTACATACGTAGCAGTTCTATCTTGACATAATGTTTTACTAGCCTATGTCCTTGAAGGGGTAGGGTACTATTCCTTAGCGCTCTCAGGCGCACCCTACCCATTATCAGATCCTTCGCCAAAGAAGACAACACAGCAGCGCCCAAGAGAACTGTTCACTCTGCGCAGAAGCACCAGTTGACAGCGCCTGGGTACATCCCCCTTGGAGCCCACCTTGCCACTTCCCATCAGACGTCAGCTGACAACTGGTCAGCCGCCTGACACCGTCTGACTACAGAAGAAAATGAGTCCCTTCGGCAGAACCAGCCACAGTGCGCCACGTGTACCAATGACAGGGCACCGCCCAGCCGTCCAACCACGTAGCGCCACGTGGCCCAATCAAGACTAGGCCTCCTCAACTTGGATCACTTTACCTAATTAAGGATTGAGATCTGACTAAATGGGCTCCTAAGCAACCGACCCGGGCCTCGAGCCCAAGCCCATTAACAATCAAAGTGGGACCGATGACCTCAGGCCCACGCACCTCCTATAAAAGAAGGACTTGACCTCCTTTCTTAAAGGAGCTAACCCACCAATTAGAATCAATACACTTGTATCATTACTTGTATTCCTTATCAATAAAGATCATCCTTTTTCAGTGGACGTAGGTCTCACGAGACCGAACCACTTATACCCTTGTCTTCTATACTATTCTGCTTGTCGTTAGTGCACATAACCATAGACTAACCATCGTTGTGAGCAAAGGATTATACCCTGCAGCGAAAACGAGTCATTGCACCCCATACTTATTATCCCATTATACACCTTGTTCGTACTCGTTGTTTCTTCATTGGCGCCATCCGTGTCGGCTGAAAGATTCGAAAACTTTCAAAATCACATCCTTTAAACTCACCAAATGGCTGATCTAACCCCTGTCGTAGCCGCAGGAGCAACCCCTTCGGCAGTCATTCAGACTACCAGAACGGGAATACTCCAAACTCCTGATAAGGGCATAACACAAGTAGCCACAAGGGAAGAAACACCGCCCCGGGCGGTTTCTTGCTCAGACTCATCTGAATCTGACATACCCACTACACCGATGGACCCCGACGAGTGGCTTTTTCGCAGACAGCTCAAAAATACCAAGATCTATCAAAACATGTTGGCAAAACTCCAAACCGATAAGCCCAAAAGCAAGGCTTCCCCATGGCTAAACACAGCCGAAAAGGGAAAGAAAAGCAAGCCACACGTCCCAAGTCTCGGGGTGGAGATCGCAGTAAGAACACACGCGATCAGGACCCAGCAGACTCCACATCAGAGTCTGATGGCTATCAGCCAACCAGCGACTCGGACACAACAAAAATCTCAAAATCCAAAAGGCGAAAAGTGACAAAAAAAGCAATCGGCGTCATCACACAAGAAGGAAGACGACGACTTAAACAAGCCATACAGGCCTAAGTCGTTCGCTCTCAGCTCGAAATTTTGTCAGCGAATAGCCACCGCACCTATAGAAAAACAGGCAAAACTCTCAAGCAGCATCGGCAGGTACGATGGCCTGCGAGACCCTACTGATCACTTACACGACTTCGAGTGCGCAGGAACCACAGTCCTCTGGCCTGTACAAGTCTGGTGCCACCTGTTCGCACAAACCCTTACAGGCGCAGCCAGAGTTTGGTTTGACAATCTTCCGGTATGAGGCATCCTAGACTTCGATGACCTCATCCAGAAGTTCAAAGATCACTTCTCCCATCTCATGCGACACAAACGAGATAAGGCCCACATCTTCCTATGTCAGCGCACAGACAACGAATCAATAGAAGACTTCATTGTGCGCTACAACAAGGAGGCGCTACAAATCGGCTGCGGAGAAGAGCTCATGCGTGCATGCTTCATTAATGTAGTACGCAGCGAGGATTTGATGAAAACACTATCCGGAAGAACGGGCGTCCCAGATTCTTGGGAAGAAGTCATCAAAGCCTCCAAAATATATGCATCCTCGGAGCGCTCCATCAAGCAGCAGCGCGGCTACAACCAAACAAACAACTCTAACAGAAACAAAGGCAAAAAATCCGTTTGGTCGCGCATTTCAGGACCAACGGACTAAGGAAAATACTCACCTGCCAACGACTCGCGACAAACAATCACCAACAAGCAATCAAGGAACCAGGAGCTTGCGGAGAAACAACTACAGCAAAACAAAGCATAACACTTAGGAACATGTTACTACAACGAAGACAAGAAAGAAAAGCTGAACATATTACTTACTAGTCACTTTCTTCACAGTCTCCTGAATAAGAGGACGGCGCTCCGGCGGCGGACTAATTTCCAGCGCAAACGGCGTCGGCCCAGCTCCACCAGATCTTGAAGACCCAGATTTCCCACTCTGGACTTTCCCCAGTTTCCGCTTCTTCTTCAATGGAGTCTCAGCTACATCAACATCTTCAGGGGCGGAGGAAGAAGATTCCGCACGCCTATCACGCTGACCAAAATAAGGCCCTTCACCACCTGCACTCAAAGGCACAGATTTAGCTTGGAATAACACCTTATGCTTATAAACACGCGGCGCACTCTTCTTATGACCACGCGGAGGCGCTGGATGCACCAGCTCCACAGAAGACCCAGTTGATTCCCCATCAGAGGAAACAACAAAACAAGGGGTCGTTAAGTGTGGAACAGAACATAAAGGATCAGGATTTATAGGATGCTCACGTGAAATAAGCATACCAGTGGGCTTGAACTCCAGATATGGAAAATAGAATCTATTAACCATCTGATCAATCACAGACACCCTACCCTCCGCAGGGTCTCTCCACTCCAAAGGCGCTTTATCCCGCGCCAAAAAGGCATCAAACTTTGACATCCCTGAGTAAAGCAAGATGAAACTCAGTCAACAGTAATAAAAACAACTAACAAAGCAGCATGGGGACAAAAAACTTACCAGGTGTAGCAACCACAAGCTCCTTCCCCTCCACAAGCTGAACACGGCTCATACCCAACAAAGCCAACATGGCTTCCGAACACATACCCGTGTCAAACGGGGAAGCATGAGCCACCAGATCTTTAAACCATGCTTGCTCCCTGAACCCCTCCATAATAGGATGATCAGGCACCCTTTGACGTTCGGCAACGACCTTCCATGGCATATCTGAGAATCCGGTTAACAACCGAATCCATGGATCGATTAAGCGAAAACAACTCGGTTTCAGACGGGAGATTCGAGACGAGATAGAAATATACGATAAAAAAGTCATCACAGATTCCTATTACATCAGAAACGGTTACAGACACTGTCATCAGTAGGATAAACATCTATCTCGGGGCCGGGGGAGGTCGGGCATGACCTCCCCCTTGAGAGCATTCAAAGCATAAACTCAAATCTGCCAATGAAAACAACACATGAGATTGCTATTTATAGTCCAAAATAATAAACCACCTTCGCCCATTTAAGGAGGTCGAATGTGGAACTTTTCCACATTCGACCCTTTAGAATGGTCGAATCTAGCTTAGATTTTGGTCTATATTCACAAATGCATCAGATCCATAAAATGCCCTTATGGATCACCACAATCTTATGTAACACAATACAAGACTCAACCCTAGTCTATTCGACAGTGACGTCCACATAATAGTGCATCAACAATCTCTCCCTTGGACGTTGCTGGCGAATCCAAAATCTCTTGCACATCAACAGTCAAAATCACAGGTCTCCCCCTCAATACATGCACTATTGCATTAAGTAGAAATACAATACCCTTCGTGAACCGACCAAGTAATGCACTACGGACCCTCAGCATCAATACGCAGGAAGTCAACTAGACCACGTATATCATTTGCGAATTCAACGAGCCGCTGAATTACAACCAGATCACCTAGTTACGCCAATGTGAAGTTGACAATGTAATGCACTGCAGTCTCGTAGCATCAGTACCCAGAAATGTCATCTTGACCAAGTACATCACGCGCAATCCAACTAGCCTGATAAGACCCCTGCTAGAAGAATTCCATACTGACCGATCAGATATTCAACGTAACACATAGGTACTACCACTAATTCACGTCTCATATCTGCACTTAACCTTTGCATCACCCTTCACACCAACTGGAGAAGTCTAACTGTCAGTACCCAATTAAACATCTCAAATGTGACTATGTGCAAAACAATCCACTCGGACACTTGTACTTCTATGAAATTCTTCATCTGTGCTGACTGTGATTGCATAACACTTTCTACTCTTTAAATGTTCTTGAGTAACTTCATCTGTTCGACAGAATACTAGCCGTAGACGAATGAATCAAGCAATTAGAAGTTTTCAGCAGGAACTACCGGTACAATTGTGGACTTAAAATGCTTTAGAAACTGAAGTTTTCTATAGGGCCAACAATAACCACCAACAGCTCTTGAAATTCTTCAGGACTGTAACCTTGAAACTTTCGTTGAATCTACGTGCCACATGACTCCTAATAGGATCCCTCATTACTTTTGGAACATTGAGATCTCAATCTTGATATGTTTTTACATAACAACTTTGTTTGAACAAGTTCCTTCAATCACACTGGAACTGGGTTGAGTGTTCTTCATCTTGCGGAATAAAATATGTCTATTTTCTGGCCCATAATAGTCATTTGAATCTGATTATCATACTGTTGATTCTTATGACTACCCCACAATAAAACGTTTCATCATCATCATCATTTCTTCAAAAATTTATGTACACATCATCGTCATTCTCCCAAAAATCTTCAAAAATTACCATTCGAAATTTTTTACTCCTTAAAATACCAATTTTTCATTCTCTATGTCGAAGGGGCGAAGGTGAAAATAAAGCTACATTCGACCCTTTTGTAAGGTCGAAGGTACATTGATTGGGTCGAACCAAGTTTGTTTAAACCTGACTAAAACTGACATTCCACATTCGACCAGTCGTGCGGTCGAATGTGGAAAACTTCCAGGTTCGACCGTTCTTATCAATTCAAATTGGCAGATTCGACCTTCAAAACCTACGTTCGACCGTTTTTAAGCCACGTTCGACCATTCGTAAGGTCAAATCTTCTGCACATTCGACCGTTTGCAGAAAAACGGGTTCTTCTTCAATATTTTCTGCAAATCAGCCCATAAACACTCTGATTGTTCGAATTTGATGATGAAACTTGTACAGAAAGGTGCGGAAATGAAAACCTAACCCTCGAATTCACAAAAACATGGTGAAATCACATGATTTTGGGTTCAATTAAGAATCTAGGGTTTCTAGGGTTTCAACCTTTCAATCAAGAACTGAATTTTAACGTCTGAAATCATGAAAACGAGCTGTGATTGATTCAAACGACAGTTAGATCGTTCCAATCGGTACCATAGCTCTGATACCAGTTGAGAATCCGGTTAACAACCGAATCCATGGATCGATTAAGCGAAAACAACTCGGTTTCAGACGGGAGATTCGAGACGAGACAGAAATACACGATAACAAAGTCATCACAGATTCGTATTACATCAGAAACGGTTACAGACACTGTCATCAGTAGGATAAACATCTATCTCGGGGCCGGGGGAGGTCGGGCATGACCTCCCCCTTGAGAGCATTCAAAGCATAAACTCAAATCTGCCAATGAAAACAACACATGAGATTGCTATTTATAGTCCAAAATAATAAACCACCTTCGCCCATTTAAGGAGGTCGAATGTGGAACTTTTCCACATTCGACCCTTTAGAATGGTCGAATCTAGCTTAGATTTTGGTCTATATTCACAAATGCATCAGATCCATAAAATGCCCTAATGGATCACCACAATCTCATGTAACACAATACAAGACTCAACCCTAGTCTATTCGACAGTGACATCCACATAATAGTGCATCAACAATATCCACAGGTATGACCCCCCTCTTGACATAGGAAAACTTCTCTTTCCAGTCATGAAGTGACTTAGGAGAGGTTGTCCTAACTGGTGGTACATGAGGACGGGGGACGAAATTGAACCAGGATTGCTCCATGGTCATCAAGTAGAAGACATTGAACCGTTCAAAAGACGGCTCAATGTCCAAGGCACGACAACAGGCTTGGAAATGAACGAGACGAAGCATACCAAACCCACTAACCTGGGTTACATGAACACCATACTTAACCAACGTCTCCACCTGGAACTTGGTAGCAGGAAGACGGAACCCACAAAGAGAAAAGTGGGCCCCATACAAGCTCATCTTCCCTGGGGGAGGGGCTAAAGCAGTGCCCTTCCCAGTCGGAAGCTCCACCTCCCATGACGGATCAAACTCCATGGCCTTCACAAACTTGGAAAAACTCTTGTCACCCCACTTGCAGGTTGTATTGTGGATCAGCTTCTTGGATTTTTCAACAGCTTTCCCAGGGTTTCCCCCAACATCAGACCCTTCAGACATACCGACAAAGACAAAGAAAAAGAAAAATTTCTTAGAAAGAAACTCGCCGGAAGACTTGAAGGTTCACCGGAGAAGATGAAGGCTCTTGAGAGAAGTTTGAGGGATTTTTTGTGAAGAGTGAGATAAAAATAAAATCCAAGAGCTTCCTCAGATATATATACCCATCGCATTTAATGCGATGGGAACAGCTGGCAGAAGACCCTTCACCTTGCCAGAAGAGGGGGCATCTGGATGCTACACGTGGCATACAGCTGGATGGCAGCAGTCATCTGGCAGCACGTGACTCCACGCGTCTGTCATAAGGACGACCTTTCACCTGCCAAACATCAGCAGGTACACTGACACTTCCCCCACTCGCACGCGTGTACGGCTACTCGCCTGACACACGAGGCATAACCACCCACCCACGTGCTGACGTGACTGACAACTGTGCAGACATCCCCTCTGCACCCTGACACGTTCACCAACCATCTCAGCTTCTCCAGCACGTTTCCTAATTTCAAGGAAACCTTTTCATTTTTTATGAAGATTCCACATTAAATACTCAGACTGCCACCTCATCACTTGGCGCTGGTTTGACGTAAAATCAAAAAGACGTTCTCCGCCAGATTTTACTATCTCACACCCAGCCTGCCACGTCATCACTTGGCGCTGGTTTGACGTAAAATCAAAAAGACGTTCTCCGCCAAATTTTACTATCTCACACCCAGCCTGCCACGTCATCACTTGGCGCTGGGTTGACGTAAAATCAAAAAGACGTTCTCCGCCAGATTTTACTATCTCACACCCAGCCTGCCACGTCATCACTTGGCGTTGGGTTGGCGTAAAATCAAAAAGACGTTCTCCGCCAGATTTTACTATCTCACACCCAGCCTGCCACGTCATCACTTGGCGCTGGGTTGACGTAAAATCAAAAAGACGTTCTCCGCCAGATTTTACTATCTCACACCCAGCCTGCCACGTCATCACTTGGTGCTGGGTTGACGTAAAATCAAAAAGACGTTCTCCGCCAGATTTTACTATCTCACACCCAGCCTGCCACATCACCACTTGGCGCTGGGTTGACGTAAAATCAAAAAGACGTCCTCCGCCTGATTTTACTATCTCACACCCAGCTGCCACGTCATCAGTTGGCGCCGGGTTGACGTAAAATCAAAAAGACGTTCTCCGCCAGATTTTACTATCTCACACCCAACCTGCCACGTCATCACTTGGCGCTGGGTTGACGTAAAATTGAAAGGACGTTTTCCGCCAGACTTTGCCATTACTGGCCTAAAGTGAAAATTATCACCTGCGCTAAGTATCTACTTGGCGCCGATTTTTATAAAAAAGAGCCATGTACAAAGATAAGGGGACGCTTTTATCTTTCCACATGCCACCAGAGTTGCAACGCGCACTCTTTCCTTACGTTAATATATTTTTCCAGAGATGCAACTAGCACTCTTCTTTACAAACATGTCACAATACACACATTCTACAACAGCTGTAAACAACACAACGGAGAAATACACCACAAAGCTACACATTAGTCCAGCGCCCCACCAGATCTCTAAGCAAGAACAGGAGACACCCTGGACTTGGGGGACTTGAAGGGGTAGGGTACTATTTGTAACATCGCGAATTTCCCCTAATTTTTTTTATGATAAAAAGAATGTATTGTTTTAAACAATATATGTTTTAAATACCTTAAACTAATAATTATTTGTATCTCGATACTTTTGTACGTTTTAAAAATATTTCGAGTCACTTTCGAGCTTATATAATCATATTATGAATTTAGAATAATATAGTTTTAGGGAAATAATTGCCAAAAAAAGATTTGTGTGGACCGGGACTCGAACCCGCGTCCACGGCCAACCAACACACAGTGACAACCAACTGAGCCAACTATCATCTTGTGTAGTATTTCAGAAGAAAATAAACTTAACACACTCCTTAAATTGATCAGTCAAAGTCCTGGTCAAAGTCCTAGTCAAAGTCTTAGTCAAATAGTCAATTCATCATAAAAACCTTACTTTATGGTGTTGACCAATTTTAATGGCTAATTGAATCCAAAACTAGTATAAAAACCCACCTATGACCCATTATACTTTGCACCTCTAAATCGATTGTTTCAATCCGATTAAACTTTCCCTCATACCCTTCTTCTATAGTCTATTACTTTTACAATTGAAGCTTTGATTATAAGCTCTTGTAATTGGCGAATTGGAAGCTTGATATTCTTTCTTTTTCGACTAGCTACGTTGTTGAGTCTTTGGGATTCGCCTCGCATACATTCACAACACTTAGAGGATAATTCACCTTAGCCAATGTGAGTTTACATAGCCCCTTTTCTCTATTTTCACTATTTTTGGGGTGAAACATGTTAAAACATTTTATACTATCATTTACTCATATTTACTTGTGATTCAATTACATCATCATTCTATCATTTGACTGTAACAAAACGACACAGTACAATCATTAACAATGATCAAGCCGCCTGTTTAGATTATAGCGCTATAGGTCTGACAAACCCATCCCCCCGCATAAATTCAGGGATGATCGATAACAGTAACAACATTTAACTAACTTGTGAGTTAGTCATCAGTCGACACAAGGTTTGATTGTACAAAGACGCATTGTTACATGTCGGAATCATACTCTATCATCATACAACTGTGATTGTTGTACAAACTATTGTTATCAATTATATTCAAAAACCTATGTATTCTCACCAACTTTTGTTGACCCAAAATATTTTCAAACTTAACATGTTTCAGGTTCTACTTGCTTGAAGATTTGAATTAATGCTTGAAGATGTGTGCATAGTATTATTCATTTTGATGTACGAATTCTTGTAGAACAATTGTATGTAATTTATTTAAATCATTTAATGAAATTTATTATTCACCATGAGCTACTGAACAATCATCAATACGTGACATCCCGATGTTTCCGCCATCAGTTGGGGTGTTACACTATTCCCTAGCGCTCTCAGGCGCACCCTACCCATTATCAGATCCTCCGCCTAAGAAGACAACACAGCAGCGCCCAAGCGCACTGCTCACTCTGCGCAGAAGCACCAGTTGACAGCGCCTGGGTACATCCCCCTTGGAGTCCAACTTGCCACTTCCCATCAGACGTCAGCTGACAACTGGTCAGCCGCCTGACAACGTCTGACTACAGAAGAAAATGAGTCCCTTCTGCAGAACCAGCCACAGTGCGCCACGTGTACCAATGACAAGGCACCGCCCAGTCGTCCAACCACGTAGCGCCACGTGGCCCAATCAAGAGTAGCCCTCCTCAACTTGGATCACTTTACCTAACTAAGGATTAAGATCCGACTAAATGGGCTCCTAAGCAACCGGCCCGTGCCTCGAGCCCAAGCCCATTAACGATCAAAGTGGGCCCGATGACCTCAGGCCCACGCACCTCCTATAAAAGAAGGACTTGGCCTCCTTTCTTAAAGGAGCTAACCCACCAATTAGAATCAATACACTTGTATCATTACTTGTATTCCTTATCAATAAAGATCATCTTTTTTCAGTGGGCGTAGGTCTCACGAGACCGAACCACTTATACCCTTGTCTTCTATACTATTCTGCTTGTTGTTAGTGCACATAACCATAGACTAGCCATCATTGTGAGCAAAGGATTATACCCTGCAGCGAACACGAGTCATTGCACCCCATACTTATTATCCCATTATACACCTTGTTCGTACTCGTTGTTTCTTCAGTCCTTATCCTTCATAAGCATGTCAAAGCCATGTCCTAACTTCTTGAAGTGGCTAAACATCATATTTACATAGGTAGCTCTTTTATTCTTGCACCTACAATGCAATTTGTCAAGAGAGTTATTAAGAATATATACTTTCAACTTCCTTAACTTGCAGGTCTGAACACATACCTTAGGATGAATCTTCTAATGTGTTCCAATCTCTACATATTAAGCTTTCCGCATTGAATTATGCATCTAGCGTCGTACTAGATGGGATTTGGGTATCTTAACATCATAGATTTCTAGTGAACTTTAATCCCATTCCTATAGCCGACCTTTTCACGAGATCTCTACTTAACCCTTTGGTTAAATGATCGGCTAAATTGTTTTGAGTTCTCACAAACACCACAGATATCACACAATTAGTGATAAGCCCACGTCTCATGCTGTGTCTAACACCTAAGTGTCTAGACTTTCCATTATACACTTGACTATATGCCTTAGCCAAGGTAGATTCACTATCACATCTGATAGATAATGGTGATATCAGTTTCGGCCACAATGGAATTTCATAAATCAAATTTCTTAGCCATTCAGCTTCTTTACTAGCTGCGGCTAATGCCAGAAACTCAGCTTCCATTGTTGAATTAGTGATGTAAGTTTGTTTCTTTGATGCCCATCATATAGCACCACCTCCAAGAAGGAATACCCAACCACTTGTGGAAGAATGATCTTCCAAATTAGTAATTCAAGTTACATCTGAATAACCTTCATGGGCAGAAGGAAATCCAGTATAAGTCAAGCCAAAATCCATGGTTCCTTTCAAGTACCTAAATACTCGATTTATCGCATGCCAATGAATCAAACTTGGATTGTGAGTATATCTACTTAGTTTTCCAACAACAAAGGCTATATCAGGTCTAGTACTAATCATGGCATACATGAGAGATCCAATAGCCTTTGAATATTCAAGTTGATTCACAACAACTCCTGTAGGATCGACGAACGGGTCACCCGACAATCACGAGGGTTATATTCAGAGTGCGGAATCCTCTGAATATGTTTTAATAACTAAAAACAAACACGAAACAATGATATACGAGTAATTAACACACACAAATGGGTCAAAAGATTAAAGATTTTATCATTAAACAGAGCACGAGTGTTTACAGTGATCAAAACCAGACCTTTCAGACCAGGGGAGGGTGTTTGGAGAGTTTGTGTGGCAAGAACTAATGATTAGGGCAATGATTGGGCCTATTTATACCGCTTGTACTCGTACAGACCAGTATTGGTGATTAGGAGGCTATACCATATGCAGTATAGGCGATTAGGCTTCAATCGCATGGAACAACTGGTGATTAGCCTTCTAATCGCATATAGTATTGGCGATTATACATCCAATCGCCACTTGGGTTCTCCTAATCGCCTGAACATCCCAAACACCCTAAAAACACGTATAAACATCTCCAAACACCCCGAAACTCGTCCAAACAACATATATACTAGCCTAGGGACATCATGCACTAACAGACTCCCCCTTGGACCAGGATAGTATACGCATAGAGACATCAAAAGAAAAAGTTTATAACACAGCAAACACAACTTTACAGACTCAAAAACAGAAACAAACATAAATGACTAGCAAGAATCTTCAGTCTTCTCATCACTTCGACATCGTCCTGATCCTTGTAAGTCTCGACCAGTCGCATCCAGCATGAACTTTGGTGGCGTGGCAAAAGCGAATCACCCTCTGAAACTTCAAGGCTTGATCGGCTTCAGCTTTCAAGTGCTGAATGGGATACAGGAACAACGTCTCCACATCTTTCTCCGAACAGTTGATAAGCCACATCGGGTCCCAAATTCTGATCTTTCTGCAAGGTTTAGGAGAGTTGCTCAAGACGATCACTGCCTCAATAGCAACTGCTTCATTGTGCCAATAGTAGAACTTTGAGGAGAAGTCTTGCTCAACCGGGACGATTGGAATCTTTGAAACACAATTCGGTGGCTTGACCTTGTGTTCCCAAATAGGACTTTTGGTGGATGGATGAATCTTTCCTGTTTTGTATGACTTGGGATACTGAGGTTTAAAGATTCTCCATTGAGTTCGGCTTTCTTCAGCTAGAAGGTTGTAAAAAGTATCTAGGCTAGACTCTTTCTCATAGTACAGAGGAAAATCTAGTCTGATAAGATCTCGGATATACCAGAAAGGGAGACTGAGGGCATTTCGATAGGGATTGAAGTATAACAGACCTTCTTCCCATTTGACGCCCAACATCTTCGTCTTCTCCACATATGCCCAACTGATAACGTTTCCAGACATCTTAGACAGATGTTTCTTAAAGATAGAAGTTTGTACAGGACCCTTCTTCTTCTTTTCCTCTTCTGCTGATGAAAACCAATTTGGATACTTCTGCCTGATCTTATCGTGTCTTTCTTTCACTTTATCAGGAACAGGAGTAGGATTAGTCTTTAGCTTTTCTTTAGCCTCACGAATCATCTCCTCAGAAATATTAGGAATCCCAGTGCCCGAATGATCAACCATGTATTTCGGAGTTGGCACACTGGTTCCTTCTTCCAAATTAACCTCGTTGTTCTCTGGATGCATCTTTGGAGGAGGACTTTGCATTGCACCGGAAGATTCTCCGTATGCGTGTCCATACACCTCTTTCATATCATCAGATGCCATCTTAGGAGGTATCTCACCTTCTTCTAAGTCATACTCTGGAATAGCAAGAGGAGGGGGTAGGTTTCCTTCGTCATCATAAGCAAAGTAACTGTTTAAAGGCTCAACATACTCAACTTGAACTACGGCTTTCTTCATAGCATCCCGTAGTTGCTGAATCTTGTCTTTCACATGACCTGGCTCCCCCTGAGCAGAAGAACCTGCTGCGGGATCCTTGCCTTGTCTGTCCTGATCTTTCTTGGTACGTCTAGACCCAGATCCAGCTGATGATCCGCCACCACCTGTGGCTCCAGGATCACCACCATCACCATCTTTACCAGTATCATCATCTTCATCATCATCCGATTCATCCTCACCATCGTCCTCGTCATCATCTTCTTCATCGTCACTTTCTTCATCATCATCACCACCAGCACTAGCAGTAGCACTAGCCCAAGCTTCTGAACTTGCACCACCAGTGAGTCTAGGTTGAGTTCCAGCTAACTCGCGTATCTGGTGATTCTGCGTTCATTATTCACATTAGCAAGTTGAACTCGCTGTACTTGGATTCAACACCTGTAAGTCTCTCCAAAGTGCTTTGGTTTGACTGTATCAGCTGCTGGTGAGATTCCATGAGCTGCCTATTTGATTCAATGATCTGCTGATTTGACAGTGTAAGCGCGTTGACAGTCGCTTGCAGCTCTTTGTTGGATTGAATTGTTTCACCGATCAGCTCTAGCATCCCCGTTTCATTCTCTTCAATAGTTGCATTCTTGGTTCTTAACTCAGCCAACTCACGCGATTGTGCAGCAACTATCGCAGTTAATTTGCTGATATTGCGCTGAAGTTGTTCATTCGATGCAGATGCTGAGGAAGAAGTCAGCTGATTAGAAAATTTGGAAGCTGGCGGTCTAGCATCTTGTCTTAGCTTCCAAATCTTGTCACCGATTGGATTAGAAAAAATCTGAGAGCTTGTCGTTGCTTCGGTAACTGAGATTTGCTCAGTGAATATTACCGAAGTAGGCATTGACATGGTGTCTCTTGCAGGCATAGCTGCACTAACTGATGTGGGAACTGATGTGGTTGTTGCGGCTGTTATTGTTGTTGCTGTTGTTGTTGTTGCTGTTGTTGTTGTTGTTGTTGTTGAGGTTGTCGTTGTTGCTGCCTGGGAAGACTGAGTGTCTAGAACCCCAAATGCTTCAGGAAGAGTAAATTGTCTTTTCTTTGAAGTCTTCTCCATTTGAGGTTTGTGCGACATTCTCTTCTTTCCACAAACTTGATCTTTCTTAGCTGTAGTCTTTTGTCTCTTGGGAGGAGGAGAAGTGTCGAGCTCTGCGTCTATTTCTGCAACTACATCCCCCTGTTCCACAATAAACGTGGGATCTTCAGCAAGAGCTCTCGCCTCAGCTGCGCTAGCTTTCTCCTCTGCTGCCTTTCTCTTTATCTTTTCTTGCTTCTTATCAAACATATCAGGGGAATCACTCTCTATATCATCTGAGTCATCTTCTGCATCTGTTATATTAACTGGGGCGTCTTCATCAATTGGTGCTTTACCTTTAGCTGATTGTGAAGATTCTTGTTCTATTGCTGCACCGGAAGGTTCCGTGAAATCTAGAACATCCAGATCAAACGCATCCTCATGACCTGCAGCAGTGTCAGTAGTCCTGCTAGGAGCGTTTTCGCCTAATTCGGCTGTCTCTCTCCCAATATTATTTGAGAATCCGGTTAAAAAACCGATCTCATGGATCGATTACGCGAAAACAACTCGGTTTAAGACGGGAGATTCGAGACGAGACAGAAACATACGATAACAAAGTCATCACAGATTCGTATTAATTCAAAAACGGTTACAGACACTGTCATCAGTAGGATAAACATCTATCTCGAGGCCGGGGGAGGTCGGGCATGACCTCCCCCTTGAGAGCATTCAAAGCATAAACTCAAATCTACAAAATGAAAACCAACACATGAGATTGCTATTTATAGTCCAAAACTATAAGCCACCATCGCCCATTTAATGAGGTCGAATGTGGAACTTTTCCACATTCGCACCATCACATTTGGTCGAACCTAGACTTAGGTTTTGGTCTATATTCACAAATGCAACAGATCCATAAAATGCCCTTATGGATCACCACAATCTCATGTAATACAATACAACATTCGACCTCATTACATTTGGTCGAACCTAGACTTAGGTTTTGGTCTATATTCACAAATGCAACAGATCCATAAAATGCCCTTATGGATCACCACAATCTCATGTAATACAATACAAGACTCAACCCTAGTCTATTCGACAGTGACGTCCACAAAAAGTGCATCAACAATCTCCCCCTTGGACGTTGCTGGCGAATCCTAAACACACCTAGCATCTTCAGTCAGTTATTGTTGAAGTATCAGACACATTGTTACATTAACAATCTCCCCCTTGACTGATGCTTCACCAAGTTTCTCTGAGATCTCGTATGATAAATCAATCATGTTCTTGAGTAACTTCATCTGTTCGACAGAATACAAGCCGTAGACGAGTGGATCAAGCAATCAGAAGTTTTCCGCGGGAACTACCAATACTTATTGAGGACTTGAAATGCTTCAGAAACTGAAGTTTTCGGCGGGGCCAACAATATCTACCAATAGCTCTTGAAATTCTTCAGGACTGTGATCTTGAAACTTTCGTTGAACCTACGTGCCACATGACTCCTGCTAGGATACCTCATTACTTTCAGAACATTGAAATCTCAAACTTGATTTCCCTCTTCATAACAACTCTTTAGAACAAGTTCCTTCAAACACACAGGAACTGGGTTGACTGTTCTCATCATGCGGAATAAAATCTGTCTATTTTCTGGCCCATAATAGTCATTTGAATCTGATTATCATACTGTTGATTCTTATGACTACCCCACAATAAAACGTTTCATCATCATCATTTCTTCAACAATTTGTGAAGACATCATCACCATTCTCCCAAAAATCTTCAAAAATTGCCTTACTCGAAATTTTTTTTACCCCTTAAAATACCAATTTTTCATCCTCTATGTCGAAGGGGCGAAGGTGTAAATAAAGCTACGTTCGACCGTTTAATAAGGTCGAATGTACCATCATTGGATGAAATTCCACATTCGCCCAGTCGTGAGGTACGAATGTAGAAAATTCTCTCCTTCGCCCAAAAAGTTCTACATTCGTCCATTTACACTCCACTTTCGTCCATTTAATCCTACGTTCGCCCACCCGTTTTTCTGAAAGGTGCGAATGTGCAGAAAAACGTGTTCTTCTTCAATATTTTCTGCAAATCAGCCCATAAACACTCTAATTCTTCGAATTTGATGATGAAACTTGTACAGAAAGGTGCGGAAATGAAAACCTAACCCTCGAATTCACAAAAACATGGTGAAATCACATGATTTTGGGTTCAATTAAGAATCTAGGGTTTCTAGGGTTTCAACCTTTCAATCAAGAACTGAACTTTAACGTCTGAAATCATGAAAACGAGCTGTGATTGATTCAAACGACTGTTAGATCGTTCAAATCGGTACCATACCTCTGATACCAGTTGAGAATCCAGTTAAAAAACCGAACTCATGGATCGATTACGCGAAAACAACTCGGTTTCAGACGGGAGATTCGAGACGAGACAGAAACATACGATAACAAAGTCATCACAGATTCGTATTAATTCAGAAACGGTTACAGACACTGTCATCAGTAGGATAAACATCTATCTCGAGGCCGGGGGAGGTCGGGCATGACCTCCCCCTTGAGAGCATTCAAAGCATAAACTCAAATCTACAAAATGAAAACCAACACATGAGATTGCTATTTATAGTCCAAAACTATAAGCCACCTTCGCCCATTTAATGAGGTCGAATGTGGAACTTTTCCACATTCGCACCATCACATTTGGTCGAACCTAGACTTAGGTTTTGGTCTATATTCACAAATGCAACAGATCCATAAAATGCCCTTATGGATCACCACAATCTCATGTAATACAATACAACATTCGACCTCATTACATTTGGTCGAACCTAGACTTAGGTTTTGGTCTATATTCACAAATGCAACAGATCCATAAAATGCCCTTATGGATCACCACAATCTCATGTAATACAATACAAGACTCAACCCTAGTCTATTCGACAGTGACGTCCACAGAAAGTGCATCAACATTATCCCCCTCTTTGAACACCGGTTTATGAATCCAGGCGTCATCTTCAGAATCACTCTCATCGTGTCTCCACCTATTGCCTGGTGGTGACACGTAGTCTTCTCTGCTCATGTGCATGTATAAATGCCTGCTTGGAGGATATTCAGACTTCTTTCTGTTCTTGTAACCCCTCATTCTGCTCATTTCTTTCTCACTTATGTCCTCAATCCCAATGAACTCCGTAGGATGCTTTATCAAGTCTGGAATTTAGTCATCGATAATCATCTGCAGAAAGCGAGGATAAACAATGAATGAGGTCTTTGTCGCCTTTTGCAATATGATCTCCTTCAGGTGATGTAAGATCATTTTAGAAAAGTTGAACGGCTTATTGAGCGTCAAAGCGACTATCGCTGAAGCCAAAGTATCTCTGATAGCATCAAACGTCCCTTTCTTTGGACCAATGCATTTCAGGACTACATGAGTAAGGTACTTGAGTTCGGGCGGTAATAGACCTTTCATTAGCATCTTTTGTTCATTGACTATTCCCAGGTACTTCATTCTCAAGAAACCGCCTCGAATCAAGATGGTGTCGAACACAATAGGATCAGTAGCTGCATCCCCAAACTGCAACTCTTCTCGTATTATTTCTTCAGTTATAATCACCTCTTTGCCTTGAATCGTACTTGTTATCACAATCAGCACAGCCTTGTAGTCCACTTTAGCGTTCTTGTAAAACTCCAGCAAGATGTCCTTATACGCCGCATGTTGCTTAGTTATCGCATAATGGATTCTTGAACACTTCAGAAAATCAATAATTCCTTTGAACGTTTTGCACTTCTCCATCGTAATTGGTCCGAGGAAGGCACAACAGTTGTGCTTAGGAGAGGTTTTCCAATTCATGATCCTGAACATAGACACAAGTCATAAGTACCATAAACAGGTCAAAAATCGACAAAACGGACAAACTTTGATGAAATTTGGTGATCAGACCGCTATAGGCGATTACAGAGTTGTAATCGCTAATAGACAGCCACGAATGGCCCAATCGCTTGATTTTATATGCGATTAGGAGGTGTTGTAGCCTAATCGCTACACTGTTCACACGATTAGAGTATCAAGGAGTCCATTCGCATTACTATTCACATGATTAGGATTCCTAATCGTGTGAATAGTAGCCTCGATCACCAAAAATCATCAAGACCAAATCTGGGTTGGTTTGGGTTGGGATTTTTGTCACATTATACTCTTAAACTACCAACTAGTAAAACCCCTAAAGAATATTTCATCAAGAGTTCAGAATCAAGGGTTAATTAGCCATTTGAAAACTTAGGGTTCTAAGTCATTTGAAATTGGGGCTTCTGATTTAAAGATGTTATAGGACCAAGTTTTGTTATAAACAGAACCTATAAGAGCCGATTAAGAAACCCCAATCAACATTCATCATCAAACAACAAGTTTTGATGTCCAATGATCACAAAGACAAAGACAAAGACTAGGGTTTCGCTTAAAAAGAAACAGATTTAACCCTTAAAAAAAAGTTATGATCTGAAATTACGACGGAATGGTACCTTGATGGTGACGAATAATTATCTAGGATCAAAGATTCACGAGCAATAAGATGATATAGTAACCGGTTTAGAGGGAAAGAGGGGACACGGGGTTTTTGTTTGAAAATAATGAAAGAAGAAAACTAAGTGTCCCTTATATAGCTGTTTCTAATCGCTAGATGTTATTAGCGAGTAGGCGTTAACTCGCTCTAAAAAACACACGAGTGAAGCTAATCACCAGACATGTCACACGAATATAAGTTTCTAATCGCCTAAACTGATTAAGTGTGTGATAGGCATGAGTTGACCCTAATCGCATACACCCACTAGCGATTAGGGTGTAATCGCCTCAAAAAGTCACGCGATTGGTTGTATTCGCTACATGCTACAAGCGATTATAACACCAATTGCATCTAATTTTCACACAAATTACCAATTTGCCCCTATAACACCAAACCTCACATTTTTGACCCGTTAAGGTTCAAGACATGCGATTTTCACCCCGTTTTAACACGTGACTCAGATGATGACTCGTATCTTTGAAAAGTTTTCATTTTCAACCCCTGTACTTAAGAGAAAGTATGGTTTTTACCTGGCAAAAACACAATTTTCAACTAGTTGATTTTCAGCGTTTTATTTTTGAAGAAGTAAGATTACAATGGATTAGGATTCCATCATCGACAATCAAGAATGATTAAACAGATAAAACTAAGAAGAAATAAAACGGAAACGGGAGATCAACTAACTGCACAATATCATATTTTTGCGAGTTTCATCAGTTTGGGAATCATATCAGTGTACGGACCATTCTGGAACCCTTATATATTTATTTTTTTTGTTTAAATTACCAATAAGTATCCTACAACAACTGCCGATATTGTTGTCCACCTAAACTCAAAATCAAGTTTTATCGCTGGGCACTTTAGATACATTAAGGTAATATTAAGACTGATGTACAAGGTGTTCCCCGCCACGCGACACATTCCCGTATCAAGACATGCACAAAGCTTCCTCGTAACCGGTGAGTAAGTTGTTGTCATCCGTATTTTACAAGGAATAGACTCAGTGGTGTTCAGGTCTGCAAGAACGCTGCAACAGAGAGACCAGTGAGATCCAGACCAGGGTTCACGTCAAATACCGTATTTTTGATTTTTCACAGTACGATGCTTTAGGTATATGATTTGATACCTTTGAGCGAATTCTCTTTGAGAATAGGGTTTTGGCATTTATGAATCTTTTTGCTCTTTTAGGATTCCCGGACGTCTCCTTATCAGAATTTATTCTATTTAATCTTTTTTTTTTTTCAGGAAACGACATAGAGGTGTCTCAGTTGTAGGCTCCGAACCCAACGTACGACACATGTACCACTCCTTTTTATTCTGAGAGACGTCCAGTTCACCCCGGATGTACCAACCTCATAAAGACCATGAAACCTCATATTTTGGCACGCTATCAAACGAGATTTCGGTACCAAGACCATATGCCAACGCACGTTGATCCACACCTGTTTCAGTTGATTTAGGTTTATATCACCGTGCCGAACTTGGAAATGATTTTGAGCCTACCGACACATCATTATAGAGGCTACTTATCAGTTCCAATATTTTTAAGATGATAAGAGTCCAGACAGTCCAACTGATGGGTTAATATCATCTTCCATATTTCACCAAAGAAACTCATTTTTGCAATTTTTCAATTTTTTTTTTATTTTGGGATTTTCTCATTTTTTTTGAATTTTTTTTGCATTTTCTAATGTTTTTGCATTTTTCTGAAATTTTCTCCCCCTAAAAATCTAAAAATTTGCGGAAAGACAATATTTTTGGATTTTTCTGATTTTTGAAGAAAAAATATTTACAAAAACGATTACCGATGAGAATATAATCCTGCTTTACTTTAATGTCGTTTAAGATTAACAGATACTCAAAACGAGGACCGTCAAAAGCTTTGGTGAATAAATCAGCACGTTGGTAATCCGTGTGGATTTTGACCATATCGATAAGTTTCTTTTCATAGCAGTCGCGTATGAAATGATACTTAACCAAGATATGTTTCGCCTTGGAATGGTTAACTGAGTCTTTAGCAAGAGCTATAGCGGACTCATTGTCATAGTGAATGGGAGTATTAAGAAATTTCAAACCGTAGTCTCTCATTTGTTGCTGTATCCAAAGAACCTGGGAGCAGCAGCTAGATGCCGCTACATATTGCGACTCACAGGTGGATAAGGCTACCGAGGCTTGCTTCTTGCACTGCCACGAGACTAGTCTTGGTCCCAAAAACTGGCATCCAGCCGATGTGGATTTTAAGTCTGTCTTGCATCCGCCATAGTCAGCATCACTAAAAGCGATGAGGTCAAACTTATCGTCATTAGGGTACCATAGACCTTTGGTCGGACAACCCTTTAGATAGCGTAAGATCCTCTTCACAGCAACCAGGTGGGACTGTTTCGGCCTTGACTGGTATCTTGAAAGTAGACATGTCACGAACATTATGTCAGGTCTTGATGCAGTGAGGTACATTAGTGATCTAATCATCGCTCGATAGAGATAAGGATCAACGGTTTGTCCTTTCTCGTCAGGACCAATCCCGTGATTGGTCTGAATTGGTGTGCCTACTGAAGTAGAGTCTTCCATCTGGAACCGGCTCAAGATGTCAGCAACGTATTTTGTCTGGTGGATGAAGATCCCCGACTCTTGTTGTTCTACTTGTAGACCGAGGATGAATTGCATCTCCCCCATCGAGCACATCTCAAATTTGTCCTGCATAAGCTTTTCAAATTCCCTGCACATTTCATCATTAGTAGACCTAAAAATAATATCATCAACATAAACCTGTACCAGAAGACGGACACCACCCTTTTCCTTGGTGAATAAGGTGCAATCCACGAGTCCACGTTTGAACCCGTTGGATATAAGATAGTTGCTAAGCATTTGATACCATTCACGCGGAGCTTGATGGAGTCCGTACAACGCTTTGTTCAATTTGTAAACTTTTTCGCGATGAAGCGGATCCTCAAAACCCGGTGGCTGAGCAACATACACCTCTTCCTTCACGACACCATACAGAAAACACTTTTCACGTCCATTTGATACACCTTAAACCGTTTGTACGAAGCGTAAGCTAAGAACATCCGGATAGCTTCAAGGCGCGCAACTTAAGAGTATACTTCGTTGTAATCTATTCCTTCGATTTGACGGAAGCCGAGGACAACTAATCGAGCCCTGTTTCTGATAATCACCTCGCGGTCATCCCGTTTACATTTATAGACCCACTTTGTTCCAATCTTCTTCGAGCCTGGAGGTAAGTCAACTAAGTCCCACACTCCTAGCTTTTGGAACTGTTGGAGCTCGGCTTGTATTGCTTCATTCCATGGTTCTTCTCGTAATGCCACTTGCACTGTTCTTGGTTCTGTTTGGGACACATAAAGAGCGAAGGACCAGTCGTTCTGATGACCTGCTTTCCTGATCTCCGAATAGAGTGCTAAGGTACCTGTATTGTCACTTGGACTAGCATTTCTGAGCTGATTGCGAGTCATGACTCTGCTAGCCGGATCACCAATCACATTCTGCATCGGATGAGTGTCGTGAATCCGAGATTCCGGATGTGCCGGCACTGGATCATCCGAATGCAGATTGAGGTTTTCCAAACCTTGAGATAAATTTGTCTCTGCGGCGCTTGAACTGGAGGAGCAGCGGGTTGCATATTAAAACCTGAGAGATCGATCCTAAGACCTATCCCTGGGGCTGCTGAAGAAGAAGGACCATCTTGATTGTTTCCTGTCGGAATAACTGGAGCTGTAGTAGTAGATTCACCATTTCCAGCTTGTTCTTCAGTAAGTGTTTCATGAGACTCTGCAAAATCGTCGTCTGATGATGAAGATTCTAGAACCTCTGCTGGCGCTTCCTGAAAGACTTCCTCAACTTCTGCTGCTGCCGTTTTACCAGGGGGACCCGTGGATGCAGAGGCATTAGATGTTGCTGGCGTAGGTGCATTGACGACGATCGGACGCATTAGCGGTGAGCTAGCTGCGTTTTCACACTCGTAATACATTTGCGCAACAACATCATCTACCAAATTATCCACGTTGAAAAAATAAAATAAACTCTTATAATCGAACAACCAATCAGGTCCAATACCAGGTGCATTGGTAGTATAGCGTTGAACATCGACATTAAGCCACTCTTCAACGTTATTGGTTCTTTTGTTGTACACTCTTTTATTGGGAGTGTTGTAACCAACAAAGAAACCTTCTTCTGCCTTTGCACCAAACTTCCCATCGGGATGTATCATGGTGCATGGAGCTCCGAAAGGTTCCAGAAACTCTAAGTTCGGTTTCCTTCGGTTCAGAAGCTCGTAAGAAGTCTTGCGAAGCTTCTTTACCGTTAGTACCCTATTTAGAGTATAACACGCGCAGTGAACTGCCTCGTTCCAAAAGATCACAGGCATGTTCGAGTCTGCGAGCATTGTTCTGGCTGCCTCAATAAGAGTCCGATTCTTTCTTTCTACAACCCCATTTTGCTGAGGAGTGTACGGTGCTGTAAATTAATGATGAATACCCTTTTCTGCACATAACGACTCCATAGCATGATTTTTGAATTATGTCCCGTTATCGCTTCTAATCATACGGATCTTTAGCTTATATAGATTTTCCAATTTTGTGAACAGATTCTGCAAGTATTCAAAAGTTTCACTCTTATGTTTCATACACACGACCGAAGAAAACCTAGAATAGTCATCCGTAACCACCAAGCAGTATAAGTCACCGTTCTTGCTCTTCCGATTGACTGGGCCAAACAGGTCCATGTGCAGACGTTCGAGAGGCAGACTAACTGAATTTGTCTTCTTAGGTTTGTGAGACTTCTTTTTCTGCTTCCCTTTCTTGCATGAGACACAGACGTCGTTTAGATGAATTTTTTTAACAGAAACACCTTCCACTAGTTGATTCTGAACCAGGTGGTTCATTTTTCTCAGGTGGATGTGCCCCATACGTCTGTGCCACATGATCGACTCCTTTTATGTCGCTTTTGATAGAAAACAAGTGACTTGACCTTCTGTTGTCATGGCTCGGCTCATATCCAGGACGTATAAGTTGTTGACCCTGGGAGCTGAGATCATAACCCACTCTTTTGGTATCTTGAATCCAGGTTTCAGAATGAAACAAGCATTGTCATCAAAGAACATAGTGAACTTTTTATCACATATCTGCGAGACGCTCAGCAAGTTGTGGTCTATTTGTTTTACAAAGCTTATCTTCTCAAAGCTTACTCTTCCGTTACTCATACTGCCTTCTTTTGTAATATAACCCCCTTTATTACCAGCAAAAGCAACATACCCCCCGTTGATATTCTTTATGTCAAAAAGCAGGGATAAGTCGCATGTCATGTGCCCAGAAGCTCCACTATCAACAATCCATAGGCTGCTGATCAGGCCCTGTGGAACTCCCTGCACAAACATGTAAAAGTTCAGTGGTTAAGGGGGACCCAAGCCTTTACGGTCTTGGGTCTACCATCTTGATCTAAAGTCGGAAAATCAACCCATCTTCCGTTTGGAGTTGGTGTTGTTCCCGATGGTCCGGCAGTGTTATCACTAGCAGATGATTCTCCAATTTTGGTCGGTGACTTGGGTCTCCAAACCTGTTCCGGTTTCTTTGGCTTGGGCTTCTTCTTTGCTTTGGGGCTAGAAGATCCAACCTTAGATTCCTTAGGAGGAACAGATTTTGGATCCATTTCAGACTTAACTGTACGTGGAGCAGTTTTAGGGTTGTCCTGTGGTTTAGCTGTAACCTTTGCTGGTGGTTTAGGCGCTGCTTAAACCTTTGTGGGAACATTGCTCCCCCTCAACTGTGGACCCCTGCCATCAACTTGCTTTTGGTTCATAGCAATTTTGTTTCGGTTGTCATAAACCATCTGCTTTCCCTTTTGTTTTTCAGAAAGTTTAGGGGAAACAGGTTGCTTAGTTTTGCTAGAACTAGGAGCATCATCCACTTTGATTCTTTCTTGTCTAAATTCAGAGCACACAGCAACTAAATGCCCACGTTCCCCACATTTATGACAGGATCTGCATTCTTCAACTCGAGGAGATTCGAACTTGTTCTCCTTTTTGTTCTTTCTATTAGATGTACTGGCAAATGAGTTTTTGTGCTTCAGATCCTCAAGGCATTTTCTTTGCACATCGACATGAGGATCGTCGTTAATCTCATTTCCAGTAGATCTAACGAATTCAGTGACATGCTTCTTCGGACTTTTCTTCTGAGAATGACTTTGAGGATTAACAATGTTTTTCTTTTGATTTTGAGTTAATTGCCAATTTCGTCCCAGAGGTTTGTCAAAAATTGCCACTTTCATCCAAATCTTTTTTTTTTTTGTTACATCTGTGTCCCTGAGGTTTCATTTCTTTTCCATTTTAGTCATCAGCACTAACTCAGTTAACAAAAACCCAGTTAAGTCAGGGGCATTTTTGTCCATACACACCAAACTTTTTTCTTTTGCCATTTTCATCCAAAATTCTTTTTAAATTTATTTTAAATTTCTTTTAGATATTATATATGTAACACCCCCTATTTTACCTTTGACTTATAAAAAGTCTCCACCATTTGTTTTAAATTCTCTGCATATAACAAAACCAACACACTTCTTGTGTGTGTGAGATGAGAGCTTGACCGGAGACTAATGGCCGACCGCCGCCGCCTCCTCCTTGGGTCACCATCTTCCGCCGCCGCACCAACTCCTCCGATAAGCCCTCCTCTCTGGTAAGCCCTAGACCCTCCTCCTCTTCTATTCCGATTAACAAGCAACAATCAATTCGGATTGCGTTTCATCTCAACATCTAATCGATTATGACCCGATAACCACCATGTTTCTTCTCTCTGTTCCTGTTAAATGAACCGGACAGTCACCGGTTATGGTGACTGTCACTAATAAACCAATACAGCTAACCGATTACCTATCCAATAACCCACAGTAACCTTATTCGAATCCAGCTAACCGATTACCTTCACTCGTATGTTACTGTCATCGCTAAGTTTTATGATTCCCGGTTCGTGTACTCGATAACCCACCTTGTTCTTTTCTTTGGTTAAGGTTGGTTGGTTACAGATTGGGGTTGGGTCGGGTCTATTGAAACAGAGGAGAACGGTGGCAGTGGTAGTAGATTACAACGGTGACGGGATGGGGTTGGTCGGTTATGGAGGAGGAAGACGGCGGCGAGGTGGTGACGAGCGTAGAGGTATGGCTAAAAGTGAGTCTGTGCATATCAGAGAGGTATGGAATGATAATCTTGAAGAAGAGTTTGCTTTGATTAGAGGAATTGTGATGAAGAGGGCTAGATCTGGGGGGGTGTAATGAAACATATATTGGAATTGGTTCTTTGTTTGAAGATTAATAATAATACCCTTATATTGGAATGGATACTGAATTTCGTGGTGTTGTTCTTTGTAAATTAGCTCAGTTTAAGGAAATTTATTTATTTACATATATATATATATACACACACACGCACACATAAAATTAAAATAAATTTAAAAAGGGTTTTGGATGAAAATGGCAAAAGGAAAAAGTTTGGTGTGTATGGACAAAAATGCCCCTGACATAACTGGGTTTTTGTTAACTGAGTTAGTGTTGATGACTAAAATGGCAAAAATATGAAACCACAGGGACACAGTTGTAACAAAAAAAAAGATTTGGATGAAACTGACAATTTTTGACAAACCACAGGGACGAAATTGACAATTAACTCTTTGATTTTTCTTGTTGTATTCATTTGACTGATTACCCTGGTCCTTTCTACCCTTACCCTTACCCTTCTTCTTATTCCAGGTTTCCTTTTCAATGGTAATGACATATTCTTGCCAGATTTTAGCAATTAGACCAGGGGCGCCGATACATCTGAGACGGACTTCCTCATCAGCATATACCTTTTCAGACCCTTTAAGTTTATAAAACACCTTAATCCTTCTGCCATCTTCGGTTTGCACTTTCGGTTCAAGTTCACTCAAGGTTTCAGTAGTAATGATATGGTTTTCAAGAGGAACATTTTGAACCTTGACCAGTGCATACCTAGGAGGCTCATCAAGCTCATCATCCGATGAGTCTGTGTCGTACACACTGATATCATGAGCTTTCTTACCAAGTTTGACAGCTTCAGCAGGTGTTGCAGCCTTAGTAACTTCAGCAGGTTTAGTTGCTTCAGTTGCTTTGGCTGCCTCTGCAGCTTTTGCTGCTGCTGCTGCCACGTCCACAAGCTCCTCCTTCGGCAAGACATCAAAATTGTGATTTTCGAATCTCACCGGAGGTGGACACTGAGAATATTTAGGACTGGTGGAAGTGCTTTCTTCCTCTGAGTGTTCAATGATGTGATCAAGAACATACTTGCAGTTTAGGTAACTTTCAAGTTTCTTCTTGATCTTCTCATAGTCACAGTTTACAACGGCCAAGTGTTTCTTAGTGTTTTCTACCTCATTTATGTAATTATTTATAGCAATTTGTTTGTTTGCTAGAGTTTTTGACAATTCAGAAACATCCTTTTTATAGTTTTCAACCGTGCTAAGAAAACTTTTCTCCTTTTGCCTTAAGGAATCAATTGACCTTTGTAAAGGACCTACATCAGCTTTAAGATTCAGATTCTCTTCAGTCAGTTCTTTGACTCTGAGTTTCAGCTGATCACACTCAGGAGTATCATTCTTCAGAGTTTCAATGGTGATTTTGAGTGCCTTTTCATTAGCTCTCAAAACATCATTGCTCTGTTGGCATTTACTTAAGTCAGCTTTGAAGTTCAGAATTTCGTCTGATAAGACATTAATTCTGTACTTCAGCTTGCCACATTCTACACATTCTATCTCAGAATTGGAGGAAGAACTTACCTTGTTTGACGATTCTGTAATAGCCATCAAAGCATAATGAGTTGTTGTCCTCTTAGCTCCAAAGAATTCGCTAAAGTTGTTCTCTGTACAGTCAGCATCCACAAGAAACGATCTTTTGCTGATCAGCGCATCTGCTTCAGCTAACAAATCTTCCAAGTCTTCCCCCATATCAGAATCACACTCAGAGTCACAGTCGGACGATTCAGCTTCAGAAATAATAACGCCAGACTGACTTGAGCATTCTTCAACTTCAACTAGTGCATCAGAAGTTTGTTGGCTAAAACATGCTGCACCACCCTGGGGAGCTTCTTCTCTAGTGATTAAATGGTTCCAGTTGAAACCTTCATCAGCTTGAATTACCAGGGCTTGTCCTTGATTGTTGTTTGCAGGAGGCCTCTGGTTCTGGTTCTGGTTGTTTACTGGGACAAGAGCTCACTCAGTATTTGGGTTAGGTTGTGTCTGAGCTTGCTGCCTCTGATTCTGATTGCCTCTGTTGTTGTTGAAGGGATTCTGATGCCCTTGTTGCTTCGGTCGGTCACATTCTCTTGCAAAGTGCCCTTTGGTGCCACAGTTGTAGCATATGACCTTAGTTTTATCAAACCCAAACTTAGTGTTGTTGTTTATCAGAACATCTCTCCTCCCTATCCTGTCCATATACTCCTTTGCCCTTCTCACCACACTTGCGAAATGCCACTGGATGTCTATCAGATCCAAGTCATCTTTATCGATCTGCGAGTAATCCTCTTGTGTGAGATGAGGATTCCCGATCTGTCCTGCAACCAATCCACTGTAGGAGTTGACCAGGGTTGACAGTAGAGCCATGTGTTCTTGGGCTAACTCAACCGTCACCTTCTCAAAACCTGTTGTGTTAAGCTGCTCTGTGACTGGATTGGTCTGATAGCCACCATGACTTGAAGTTGATGCACCTCCATATCCACCATAACCTGTAGATGGGACACAACCAAACCCTGATGAAGAAGGTCCACCAAAGTTTGAAGTTGCCTGAGCTGGTGCTGCAAGATGAGAAAAGGATTAACACCAAATTGGTTAGTATTATAATTTAAAGGATACTGGTTTCCTTGTCCGAAAGGATAGACTGGAGCAGGAACATCAGTTGGGGGACCATAGTTGTCAAAGGCATAAACTGGATCCGGGTTAACCACAAAAGTAGTCTGTGGTTTGGATCCACCCACACTGGCGTCCTGAAGAGTGTTCCCGTAGTAGATACTGGGATTCTGTGGAATGAGCGCCTTGTTTGCCCTCTTGGTCTCTTCTATCTACTTGTTCTCTAGCTTGGTTATGAACTCATTGATGGAGAGTGTCTGATATGCATTGTTCGACTTCAGGATGTCCAGCCATTGATGCCAGTGAGGAGGTAGCGCCTCTGCAAATCTTTCCACAAGGTCTGCAGATGTGTACACGACCCCATACTGATACATTTCGGACATCAAGTGGTAGTATCTTGCAGTCATGTCTCTCAGCGATTCATTCCCAATAGCATTGAAGTTCTCGAACTCCTTCTTGAGTTGATCCATTTTTACCTTTCGAGTCTTTAGATTTCCCTCGTTTCACTCAGCAAGCGCTAACCAAAGCATCTATGACGTAGTGCACTGTGCGAATCGATGAAATATGTCTTTGGGAAGAGCTTGTTTCAACGCTGCCATCACCTTCTTTTCATAGTTGTACTTCTTCTTTTGATCTTCAGTCATGTCTTCCAGTGAGATCGGAGTATTTGAATTCTCAACCATCGGCCTGCTGTACCCTGTCTCAATTGCTGACCAGACAAGACCATCGATACCCTCAACGTATGTCTGAAATTTGCCCTTCCATCTGTGGTAGTCGGACATGTATTGCAGTTTCTTTGCCCTATTCGAACTACCAGTCTCTAAGTCACTTAAGAGAACGGATGACAGATGATTTGTCTATTGATTTGCAGCAGCTGCGAGTGCCCACGATTCGTATTCATTGCCTGCTGTTGAGCCGCTAGCACCCACGGATTAGTTCCGGCAACATTTGCTTGCATTTGCGCTTGTTGCATCCGTTGCGCGTTGCGCTCGGCTGAGAATTGCCAAGAGTTCGTGGTACGTTTGTTTGATTGTTCATTTGTTGATTATATTGTTGCCTTGGTTGATTCAGATGTCCCCACGGTTTGCCATATGTTTAAGTTCGTTAAAAGTCTGATACTTAGTCAAATTTTCAGTTTCAGATGGTTTTTGGCGATTAGGGAATGTAATTGTATGTTAAATGGCGATTACATATATGTATAGGCAATTACAGGTGTAATCACTAGTATTACACGCGATTAGAGTGTAATTGCTAGTGAACAGTTGAGCGATTACAAGTTTATAGGCAATTGGGTATCTCCAGGCGATTAGAAGCTATCCCACTAGCGATTAGCTTCTAATCGTGTATAAGAACCAAAGATTATAGGCGAATAGCATGTAATCGTGTATAACTGATGTCTAATCGCCTATAGATAGGCGATTGGAGGGATTAGGTCTGTGTAATCGCCTGATCTGATTTGTAACTTCACTTTTGCTCAAAAACTGCCATTTTTGCCTCAAAATCTTATCCAAAACGATGTGTTTAATCCCCAAATGATTAGAAAAGTTTCCAAAACAATTTTAGAACAAAACCTAATCAAAAACACATGTTTTCATCCATAAAAACACACTAAGAATTTGAAAATAAGGGTTTTTATGAAAAGCTCAAAGTTCAAACAGGTTTTTGATTAAAAATCACAACTTTCACACAAAAACCCACCTGTTTTCACTCGTTTTTGTTATCAAAACGCTCGTGATAAGAGCCTCGGCTCTGATACCACTTGTAGGATCGACGAACGGGTCACCCGACAATCACGAGGGTTATATTCAGAGTGCGGAATCCTCTGAATATGTTTTAATAACAGAAAAAACATGAAACAAAGATATACGAGTAATTAACACACACAAATGGGTCAAAAGATTAAAGATTTTATCATTAAACAGAGCACGAGTGTTTACAATGATCAAAACCAGACCTTTCAGACCAGGGGAGGGTGTTTGGAGAGTGTGTGTGGCAAGAACTAATAATTAGGGCAATGATTGGGCCTATTTATACCCCTTGTACTCGTACAGACCAGTATTGGCGATTAGGAGGCTATACCATATGCAGTATAGGCGATTGGGCTTCAATCGCATGGAACAACTGGCGATTAGCCTTCTAATCGCATATAGTATGGGCGATTATACATCCAATCGCCACTTGGGTTCTCCTAATCGCCTGAACAACCCAAACACCCTAAAAACGCGTATAAACATCTCCAAACACCCCGAAACTCGTCCAAACAACATATATACTAGCCTAGGGACATCATGCACTAACAACTCCTTTATTAGGCACGAGTTTTATAATAGGATCCATAGAAGTATCCATTAGAGAACTATCTTTATGATTAAACTTTTCCAACATCTTCTCAATATAATGTGATTGAGAGATAGTAATACCATGTTCTCCACGTATGATCTTAATACCAAGAATCACGTCTGCCTCCCCCATGTCTTTCATATCAAACTTAGATAACAGAAATTTCTTAGTTTTATCAACCTCATTTTGGTTAGTACCAAAAATCAACATGTCATCAACATATAAGCAAATAATTACTCCTTTTCCAGAAATATCAAATTTGCTATCAACACACTTGTCCGCTTGGTTTAATGCAAAACCATTAGACAACACCGCATCATCAAAATTCTGATGCCACTGCTTAAGGGCTTGTTTCATGCCATAAAGAGATTTTTTCAGTTTACAAACCTTATGTTCATTTACATGCATGACAAAACCTTCAGGTTGTTTCATGTAAATCTCTTCATCCAATTCACCATTCAAAAAGGCAGTTTTGACATCCATTTGGTGAATTACCAGATTATGTATAGCTGTAAGTGCCAACAATAATCTAATGGTGGTTATCCTAGCAACAGGAGCATAGGTATCAAAGTAGTCAATGCCTTCCTTTTGCCTAAAGCCTTGGATGACCAATCTGGCTTTATATTTGTCTATGCTACCATCCACCTTCATCTTCCTTTTGAAGATCCATTTACTACCCAAAGGTTTACACCCAGGTGGTAAATCAGTCAATTTCCAAGTATTATTGTGCATTATAGAGTCAATCTCATCTTGGATTGCTTGTTTCCAAAATGCAACATCCCTAGAAGAGATATCATCATTGAATGTCTTAGGATCCTCATCAATATTAAAACAATACTGATACTGATGTTCAACATCATTCCTGGTTCCTTCTACTAAATAAAGATGAAAGTTAGCACCAAAAGATTTTGGTTTTCTGACTCTAGCATTTTTCTGGGCTCGGTACTAGTAGAAGGTACATCATCACAATTACCTGAATTGTCAACACAAGAAATTGTCTGTTCATAATTTTTAAGACACTAAGGCATATCCTTCAATCGAGGAACAAAAGAAAATCTATCCTCATTCCCAAAATTAGCATCTCTTGACTCAATGACAGAGTGAACAGATACATAATCATTTGGTTCTATACCATAGAACCTATAAAAGGGGGAATGTTCAGCATATCCAATAAATATGCAATGTATGCCTCTTTCACCAATGGTACTCATTTTGGGCTTAGTAAGCCTCACAATAGCTCTATATCCCCAGACTTTGAGATAACTCAAATCTGGTACCTTTTTGTACCAAAGTTAATATGGGGTCACCTTAGACCTTTTATTAGGTGCTCGTTTCAATAAGTAATAGGCTGTCAACATAGCCTCACCCTAAAATCCATCACTTAAACCAGAATAGGACAACATGGAATTAACCGTTTCTTTCAATGACTTATTATTCTTTTCAGTCACACCATCTTGTTGTGGTGTATAAGGAGCTGTTGTTTGATGTATTATACCAGTAGATTGAAAATACACTAGATCATAATACTCTCTACCTCTATTTGTACAGAGGTTTTTAATCAAACCATTTCTATGAAGCTCAACCTATTGTTTATAAACTTTAAATTTATCAAGAGCTTCATCCTTTGAATGCAATAGATAGACACGACAAAATCTAGTTGCATCATCAATAAAGGTTACAACATACTTCTTATATCCTAGAGAATGAGTACTATAAATGTCACATAAATCAGAATAAATCAATTCTAATACATTAGAATTCCTTTTGATATCTTTAAATGGTTTTCTTGTAATTTTAGTCAATTTGCAAGTATGACAATCATTACATTTTTGTATGCCAAAAGCTGGTATAATACTCATTTTAGACATATCTTTCATTCTGCGATAATTAACATGACCTAATCTGGCATGCCATAATTCTTATTTACTAAAATCATTGCTAGAACTAGTAGAAGCCATACAAATAAATTATTAACAAAAGGGACATCCAAATTCAACTTAAACATGCCATTCAAATAACTAAATCCAATAAACGTTCCATGTCTTGACAAGATATACTTGTCACTTTCCAAGACCTGCTTGAAACCACAATTATTCAATACAATACCAGATACTAAGTTCTTACGAATCCCATGTACATATAGAACATTATTTAATAGTAAAGAGTTTCCATAAGTAAAGACTAAAAGAATAGATCCTATTCCTTTAATTGGTTTAGTAGCAACATTACCCATCTTTAGTAAAGATCCATCTTCAATTGGCTTAAAATCCTTGAACCATTGAAGATTTTTGCAAACATGGCATATTGCTCCCGAATCCACCACCATGAAATATATCATCCTGCACATAAAATGCTTAAGAGATTATTGATACATAATAATTCTCAATATAATGATCACATGGTACCAAAAACGAACCTGATCGCTTCTGGGATCCTTGGATCCACTTGTACCAACCACGTTTTTGCCTTTTCCTCTACTCTTACCAGACCTGCAGTCTTTCTTGAACTGTCCAGGTTTAATACACTTCTAGCAAACCTTTTTAGGCTTCTTATCAGAACCCCTATTGTTGTTCCCTTCAAACTTTCGTTTCCCTTTCCAAGCCTTGGAGGATTCACCCTCCCCCACCATGTTCACAGAAGAACAATCAGCCACGGTTTTAGTACCAACAACAGAACCCTTTTCCATAGTGTTCATAGATTGTTCAATTTGGAAATGACTTCCCAATTCAACCAGATTCAATTCCTCTTTCTTATGTTTCAGATTATTCTTAAAATCTTTCTAAGATGGGGGTAGTTTATCAATAATACTAGAGACAGAAATAGATTCATCCATCTTCATTACATATTGTGCAAACTACCCTAGTATTTGTTGCAATTCATGATATTGTTCCATGACATGCCTAGTGTCTACCATTTTATAGTTAATAAAATTACCAACCAAAAATTTATTACTAGACGCATCTTCTGCCATGTATTTGGCTTCAAGGGTATCCATAATTCTTTTGCAGACCCTACGTTTTGATAAACATCAAATAAAGAATCAGACATACCATTAAGAATATGACTACGACATATGTAGTCTGCGTTTTCTCACTTTGAACGTGTTTTGGTTTGTTCCAAAGTTTCATTCTCAACAATCTCCGGACAAGGAGTGCTCAGAACATACACAACTTTCAGACTCGTGAGATAGAAGTTCATCTTCTTTTGCAGCGTCGGAATTCCTGCCCAAAAAACTTGTCCAATTGTAACATCGCGAAAATCCATTCTGATTAATTACGCTATTAGGCGTGAATAAGAAATGACAAAACGAATTAAATAGTAGAATGAGCCTTTTATGGATAATAAAACGGGATGATACGAATGTGGGTTATGTTCTAATATGAAAATTTACCTAGTGAAAGTAATTATCTTTATAATGGGGAGATAACACTAGAAAGAAACTTGCATAGTTATGGTTTTGATAATAAATGGCTTTGGGGTAAATTTGAGGGACTTGTGGTGTAAATATGCCACAAAACAAAATGCCCAAACACACCCCATTTGGGGAAAACAAATTCAGCCCCAAAGAGGGCATTCTTGAGCCTTAAACCAAACCCTAAGTCCCCTAAGTTGAAGAATTAATGCAAGATGTTGATGTAAGAGATGAAGGGTGTATTCTAGAGGGTAAATCTTCAAGGATTGAGCTTTGGTATGAACCCTAATCCCTAAATTCGTGTAGGGTTCGAACCCTACATGTGGGTTTTGAGCAAAACATGTTAAATTCGTATTATTGCTTGATTGTAAGTGATATTGATCATCTCTAATGGTTTAGAGATGAGCTAATCACTAGAGGTTGCTTGTTTGAAAAAGATGATGATATTGGGTTTTCATTAGAACCTTGATGTTGCTAAATTAGTTGTAAATCCATGTAATGGTAGGAATAATGTGTAGTTGATGATATGCATGTGGAAAATTGGTCATGATTGAAGGTGATTATGCGTTTTGGTGGAATGCGTGTATTAGGAGCTTGTACGTTGAGCTTAGAATGTTGTACGAACACCATGTGTTTGATGCAATGTCTAGATGAGTATGATGTATGAATTTGTATGCAAGACTTGACAAATATGAAAGTAATGTGATAATAGATACAATTGATAGTAGGTTAACATGAGGATTGTGTTTTAGATAGTATTCATGTGAGAATTTAGTTGATTGTATGATTTGGTAAGAAGTATGCATAGTAGCATGTATACTATGCTTAAGTGATATGATGCACACCATGTGTTGGATTAATTGGTGAGATGAATGATCTTGTATGTTAAGGAGATATGAATATGATATTTAGGGTGAATTCCATACAACCTAGTATGTTAATATGGATGTATGTGTGCAAAAAGGAAGTTTATATAGTTGAAAGTTGACTTTTTGGAAAGTCAACTGAAGTGGAAATAACATGGTAAGTTTTGTAGCATGATTGTGAAACTGGGGATTTCGTGAGAGACACATTAGCTTGGTTATGTGATATATACGATGTCAAGTTAATTGCTAGAATTATGAATCAAAAAGGGTGTGGAACTATGTCTTATGTATGTTATAAATTGACCTATGCAAGTCAATGTGATATATGAGTTGGATATGATGGGTTATGCATGAACATGCATGCTAACATTGATGTGAACATGATGATATGAAAGGATAGAAATGATGGACTCAAGCATGGGAGGCTAATGGGTCAAGATGAGGCAAGTAAACAAGCATGAACTTGGAGAACTTAAGGTAAGTGATTCTTACTCCATTTAGGATAATGAATCTTAACATGTAATTATGTGTGCAAATAGAATGGGAATCATGAAATGATGGAACGTTAGTAAGGATGATAAGGCATGAAACTTTGAATGAAGTGAATGAGTAAATAAGTATGTAGAGAATTCCTGGTATGGTAGTGATGAAGGAGGTTTCGGGGACGAAACCCTCTTTAAGGGGGGTAGACTTGTAACATCGCGAAAATCCATTCCGCTTAATTACGCTATTAGACGTGAATAAGAAATGACAAAACGAATTAAATAGTAGAATGAGCCTTTTATGGATAATAAAACGGGATGATACGAATGTGGGTTATGTTCTAATATGAAAATTTACCTAGTGAAAGTAATTATCTTTATAATGGGGAGATAACACTAGAAAGAAACTTGCATAGTTATGGTTTTGATAATAAATGGCTTTGGGGTAAACTTGAGGGACTTGTGGTGTAAATATGCCACAAAACAAAATGCTGAAACACACCCCATTTGGGGAAAACAAATTCAGCCCCAAAGAGGGCATTCTTGAGCCTTAAACCAAACCCTAAGTCCCCTAAGTTGAAGAATTAATGCAAGATGTTGTTGTAAGAGATTAAGGGTGTATTCTAGAGGGTAAATCTTCAAGGATTGAGCTTTGGTAAGAACCCTAATCCCTAAATTTGTGTAGGGTTCGAACCCTACATGTGGGTTTTGAGCAAAAACATGTTAAATTCGTATTATTGCTTGATTGTAAGTGATATTGATCATCTCTAATGGTTTAGAGATGAGCTAATCACTAGAGGTTTCTTGTTTGCAAAAGATGATGATATTGGGTTTTCATTAGAACCTTGATGTTGCTAAATTAGTTGTAAATCCATGTAATGGTAGGAATAATGTGTAGTTGATGATATGCATGTGGAAAATTGGTCATGATTGAAGGTGATTATGCGTTTTGGTGGAATGCGTGTATTAGGAGCTTGTACGTTGAGCTTAGAATGTTGTACGCATACCATGTGTTTGATGCAATGTCTAGATGAGTATGATGTATGAATTTGTATGCAAGACTTGACAAATATGAAAGTAATGTGATAATAGATACAATTGATAGCAGGTTAACACGAGGATTGTGTTTTAGATAGTATTCATGTGAGAATTTAGTTGATTGTATGATTTGGTAAGAAGTATGCATAGTAGCATGTATACTATGCTTAAGTGATATGATGCACACCATGTGTTGGATTAATTGGTGAGATGAATGATCTTGTATGTTAAGGAGATATGAATATGATATTTAGGGTGAATTCCATACAACCTAGTATGTTAATATGGATGTATGTGTGCAAAAAGGAAGTTTATATAGTTGAAAGTTGACTTTCTGGAAAGTCAACTGAAGTGGAAATAACATGGTAAGTTTTGTAGCATGATTGTGAAACTGGGGATTTCGTGAGAGACACATTAGCTTGGTTATGTGATATATACGATGTCAAGTTAATTGCTAGAATTATGAATCAAAAAGGGTGTGGAACTATGTCTTATGTATGTTATAAATTGACCTATGCAAGTCAATGTGATATATGAGTTGGATATGATGGGTTATGCATGAACATGCATGCTAACATTGATGTGAACATGATGATATGAAAGGATAGAAATGATGGACTCAAGCATGGGAGGCTAATGGGTCAAGATGAGGCAAGTAAACAAGCATGAACTTGGAGAACTTAAGGTAAGTGATTCTTACTCCATTTAGGATAATGAATCTTAACATGTAATTATGTGTGCAAATAGAATGGGAATCATGAAATGATGGAACGTTAGTAAGGATGATAAGGCATGTTTTGGAACATATAATGGGTAAAACGTGGCTTCGGTTGGATCGGCGCGGGATGGTTCAAGAAAGAATGGAAAGGAGAAACAAGAGGGTGGACTTCAGAGTCCACCGTAAGCTACGGTGCCACCGTAGCTTACGGTGGCCTCTGCACCCATTTCCCACCGTAAGCCAGTAGAGAACTGGCGTGGGATTTTGGGGGTCCACCGTAACTTACGGTGGCCACCGTAAGTTATGGTGGGACCTGGAACTTTATATTTTTTTTGTTGTTTATTCTATCATACGTTGATGTTTCGCTTATGTGCGCGACTTGTAATTGCGTTTAATGCATCGAATAACATTGTAGGACCTTGTGTATGCTATATAAGGGTGTAGCAAGTAATAGGATTGTCGGATTTACAAATATGATTCTAGTACGGGACGATACAAATGCATGTAGCCTAGTTGATACGTTGTTTGATGGTATCAAATACGGTAAGTAGATTGTCATGCTCATGTAGATTGAAAATGTGATGTATACATGGGTACTCATACTCGGGTTTGAGTGAGGGTTTCATGTATGTAAGGGTTGGTAATTATGTGTAGATTGAGTATAGGATTGGAACGTCATATTGTCTTAGAGAATAGCGAAGAAAGGGTAACATGACGGGTCAAAGTAAGTTATAGGAGGGAATTGTATGCTTGTATGAATTGTGGGATTATACGAGGGAATTGTATGCTTGTATGAATTGTGGGATATATGAGGAAATTGTATGCTTGTTTGAAATTGTGGGGTTGTTAACCTTTGTTATGAGATTGGTAATGAAGGTGCAGGTATGAAAATATGAATGCATGAGACTTGCAGGTTCGGCTTGGGGTACCACACCTGAACTGGCAAAAAGGCGTTGGAACGAGATCATGGAGTATCAATGGATATTATTTCCGCATTATGAGTATTGTGCTTTAAGTCACTAAATGAACTAACGAAACGGTTATTTGGTGATCGCAGGTTGTCTTGTCTACCTAACGAAGTAAGGGAAGGATGAAGATCGAGTGAGGGAGCGGATTGTGCGTGGTCACGGTCATATAACTACATAAATATGAGTTAAGTTGGATGTAATAGGAAACAATAAAAGATGTAACACCAAAGTACCTCTTAGATATGTTTTCCAAACCTTCGAGAATGTTCTATTAAGCAAGAAATTTTCTAGTCCGTATTTTCCGCTGCATATTTTGAGTAAAACGGTTTAGGGTGTTACACCAATTTCGTAAAGTTCTTCGTCATATTTTTCACAGATTCATTGTTCGCCATCTTCGATAATTGATTCAATTTTCGTTAGGGATTTTCAGTAGTAACGAACAAATAACCGGATAACAGAAATCTCTAAAGGCACGTAATCGCTTTCAGATTGAATCAATTCGATGGTTCAATCGAATATTCAATCGGATTCAATCAGAGATTGAGAATTTTCTGTCTGTGTATGTTTGAGAGAAGAAGAACCAGAGAATTTTGACCAAGAAGATTATTAATTCGTAATGAATAATTGGGGCCATTAACTACCTTTTAGGCAGTTAATACAAGGTTTTAGGATTGCTAAATTTAGTCTCTCTAATTCTGAAAATTAATTTTCTGAGATATTTTTACCAGCCAGGGGTTGTGCCCCTTGGACCCTGCTCCTAGGGGAGCTGCCCCGGACCCCCGTCCCTTAGGGGCTTCGCCCCTAAGTTCATAATAAATTCAAATAGGCGTGCACTCTGCACCTCCATACCAATACGATGTATTATTATGAAGACATTGGTCAAAAAGTTAATCCAATTACACTAAAATATCCAAAAGATAGCATTCATATGACCAGTCAGAGGCTGGTACATGTTGTCTATACATTTTAAATTAACCTTTGTAGATAGTATGAACAGAATAAATGAAGCATGACATATGGCTTTTGCAAAGTTAACCATCTTTTTAGTAATAACTAGTTCTTTATCCGCCGCGCGTTGCGGCGACGTGGTCGTAGACTAACTAAACGTACAACATCTGATTCAAGTCATACATACAAAACGTACAAAAATAAAACACGAAAACGTAACACGTTGAAACATAGAACAATCCAGTATGCGCAAAACGCTTAGGTCATGTGGTAAAACTAAGTTTCAGGATAAACTTCTGGTAGAACAAAGCTTCATACATTGAAGTTCCAATGAAATCACCATAAAATAACTTATATTAATACATGCATAGGTGGTTGACAATGAAAAATATGTTGAGTTAATGTTTACATTCTGGATTTCAGAAGTTGGTGCTTCTTGGTAATTCTTGATTCCTTGAAAATAGGTGGTTGTTTCTTTAGCTGTTGGTGTTGTGGTTCTTGCCTTTTTTAGCTGCTGACATGATTGATGTTAGGGGTGTTCAAAATCGGATAATCCGAAACTTAAAAAAAATTAAGAAAATAATAAAAAATAAAAAAAAAATAAAAAAAACTATAAAAAAACGTTCTCCTTTATGCCTAAAACGTGAACCTATTAAAAAAACAAAAATCGATGTTAGATAAACGAAATTTGAACAACAAATATATAAAAAAAAAACTTATTATTTTGATGGAAGGGGGCTGTGGAGGTCGGATACGAGGTGGACGGGGGCTGTTATAGAGGAGAGAAGAGAGCAACAGCTATGGATTAGAGGAGTATGGACTTAGAGTTAGAAGGATTAAGGATTTAGGATTGTTTATTGTGTTATGTAGTGTATATAATATTATATATTTATATATATATTTTTTTAATATTCGGATTCGGATAGTCCGATTATCCGAAAATTTTCAAAATCAGGATCCGAATCCGAATCCGAAATTTCGGATAATCCGACTTTCGGATATCCGAAAATCCGATTATCCAAAATTTCGGATAATTCGGATTCGGATTTTCGGATTTTTCGGATTCGAATTTTGGATTATCCGATTTTGAACAGCCCTAATTGATGTTATTTTTTTGCACTTGCCTTTTTTCGATGTTGCACCTTCAGAATCTGCAAATTGTGTGTTTTTTGGAGTTAACAAAGGACAATGCTTAAACTATCATCAAAATTCAAAACTAACCACCTTTATTTTTACATAGTTGGGCTGCTCTAGGCTCACTTTCTAACTGGCCCACTCCAAATATGTAAAGCTCATTTCCGCAGGCACCTTCAGTTTTTGTCTTTACGACTAATTAATTCCATAGATTTCATGAAACTGACTATACATCAAATTTTACAACAAATGTCAGAAATGAAAAAAAAAGTGTTAAAACATTTTACCTTTTCGTTTGTGGGTCCTGTTTAGAGCGCGTAAAATGAAGAAATGAAGGAAAAAACCGCTTAAGTTTGAGGCGCAAGAATACCTTTGAGGACATCCTTTAGAGTATAGTAATGACTATCACATTTGTGATCCGCAATCAAGTTGTCTGACCATAATATTCTTTGAAAGTTTTCACCTGTATGTCTCTTCCATAGAGTGAAATTATTTACTTTATTGCCATTGTGTCTTTCTTCCTTCCTTTCTAGAAAATAAACCATGCCCGAAATAAATAGTTCGTCTTCAGATGAACTCAAATTGTGTTTTTCTTTTTTTAATGTCATTAGATCTTGATACTTCTGGTATGGAGGTTGAACCATTGAAAGAATGATGTTTTATACTGCCACTGGATATATTTTGCTAGGAACTTCTGTTAAGATTGGTAAAAAAAAAAAATTCAAAACCTTTTTCTCAAATGTTACATAACAGAAGTCAACAACTTATTCAACAAAACACTCCTGAGATGAAGAACATGAACAAATCTTATTTCATAGGAGTGTGATTCACTTAGAGGTGACAAAATAGGTGGGTTAAGCAATTTGGACAACAGGTCAGAACAGGAAATTCATTTGTAAAGGTCACAAAAAGATTTGGTTCACCCACAACACTTTTTAGCCATGAAAAAAGTGTATACATAGAGATTACAATGTTGAATATTAGAGCATTAACGATACACTATGGGTAGTATTCAGAAATTGCTGGTTGAACCAAACAGGACACAAATGCTCGTGTATGTCAAAATACAGGAACCCGAACCCGACACAAATTTTGGTGGGTTGACACAAACATGATTCATTTAACTCTAAAATTATAGTTTACAACAAAAAATGCAAATGCAAATGTACATGTACATAAAATAGTTGCGTTTAACCTATAATAATGATAACCCAAAAAGTTATCATATAAAACGAGCATAAACAGTCTCATAATAGGGTACAATTAAGGCAATATTGTAAGATTTGGTACTTAATTCGTTCCTATTTGTATTTTACAGGAAAATGGAGCTCTAAAACGGAAACGAAGGATTTCCGGGCAAAAACAGGAGATTTCTGAAGATACGAGACTATCAGCCGGTTCACTATATGTTTTGAAGACAATCCTGGGAATTAAATAACACTGAAATCAGTCCCGGAGTGACCAAGCATGCCCACGCACACTTGCACGAAGGTCTTGCACGCGAGAGAACAACGCAGCAAACTTGGAGAGCAAGAAATCAAGACAAACAACAGGTGCACGCCCGTGCCACATGCACTGGAACGGCCGTACAAGAGACCAGAAGTACAGACAGAGTCTGCCATGCAGCAACAGAACGTACGTGAGACAACGAGCATGCCCTTGACACTTCTGGGCACACCCGTGCTTCCCCTGGAGGTTTATAAATAGCAATCTAACCCCCACCATTTGTTCATCCCTTCTTGTGCTTTCTTGGGCTGACTACCAAGCTTCTTCCAGAGATCTTGGGGTCCCTTGGGAGGCCTTCTGGTCCTCCTAACACCCCTCAATGGTTAGGCTTCGACCTACCTTGTTTAGCTTGGCCAAGAAGAGGATCGTAGAGTAGTATGCAATAAACATCGAGGGTCATGAAGATCATGAGAGAATACATATCACTTAGAAGATTGAGAGCTTGTCTATGAGCAGCCATGATCCTTGTGTTGATCATTCTTATGGTTGTATCTTTCTTTTATTTGCGAACCCGCTTCGATTTGTAGACTTTTATCTTTATTAGTAGTAGTTTATTTTTAGTTATTTGTTGTGTTATCTTCTTCTAATCTTTATTTGTTTATCTTTGTGACAGGTTTGAATGATTATTAACTTAATAACAACCTTAACTTAATTAATCAATGGTATAATCAGCTTCTGGTAGTCCCAAGCTAAATCCAAGGCGAGAAAACCGGTAGTGAGACAGATCCTTCGGGCTTCTAATATCCAAACCGGGTTCTAAGCAATGGCTTCTGAAGTGGACCAGATCTGAGTGACACATTTCTGGTTCATACCAGATGGCTGAATGATCTTCTTGGCAAAGGATGGTTCACCTACGGGCGCACGAGTGATCTTTTGTATCATACGCCTGTAGGGTTAGGTGCCGCCTTTGTTAAGGATTTCATTCAGCTCGGGAGGTTATGGTTGGGTAATTAAGTCATCATTTATTTAAAACCAACTTTATATTTAACAGGCCTGTAAAGTGTTACTAAGATAAATAAAATAAAGATTCTTTATCTAGTTCTCGTTAGTACAACGCCATTAACCAATTGAGGGATCGCCTTCCTATGACAACCGTAAGAGAGATCTTCCGGCTTTGACCGTTAACCAATGGGAATATGTGGTTGCCAGAATAAAGAGACCCTTCGATACGGAACGCGAGAACTAAGGTGAGGTGTACGGTGTCCCTGGTTGGGAGTGAAGCCTCCATTTTAAGAAGATGATAAGTTAGAAGACTTGAAGACTTGACCGCGGTTTAAGAAGCCCCCTATACGCGAGGCCCTGGCGAAGTACCCCAGGTGGACGCACATAACAAACCCTAACCCTCATCCTTAACTCGTTCAACAACCGATTTCACGTAGGCTAACCCGGCAGGCTCGCCTAAACAGAAAACTTCGTCAAATAAAGATGATTAAAATCATAAATACGTCATGTACAATAATAGACAAACATGAGAATAACTTACCTTTATTACGGACATCCTTGATTTCTTGACAACTCAAGTCGACCCGTATCCATCATTTGCTACAGTTCTAAACTAAAAATTCAAAACAACGCATAACATTTTGTTTAATGTTAACATTCGTAAGTTAAACACAACAAATGATGCCCATGTTAATATTATAGTAAACACGAGTTCCTTACTAACCTTCTCTTTCCTACCACCATTATGTTCGAAGAAACAATAATGCCCAAAATATTTTGTACATGCACAGATTCACCAAACCTTTTAAAACTGATTTTGCAACATATATCCATATTATATAGGTTACAAATGTAAACATTAACACAAAAGTTTCATTATGACCACGGTATACATCATTCAAAGTTAAAACACCTCCAAAAAAAAGGCCATACAATAAAAATCATCAAAAGCAATCCATTTGTGTGTGTGTGAATATCTATAATCAGAATATTCACGACACACCCAAAAAAATTGATTGTTAAATTGTATCTTTGCTAGCGGAACGTCATCCACCCGTCGTACCTGATCTATCTCCAGTGACCCTACACCACCATCTATGATTAATACAACTGACATCATCCCGCTGCAACCGGAACAATCACAAACCACCACCATCATGCACTCTGTTCACAACCATCTAAGCGGTGGCTTGACCAGGTGGACACCGACTATGGGTGAAATTAAAACATTAAAGATCGCGATTGAGAAAGAGGGAAGGAGGAAGTCGATTAGGTTGAAGCAAGAAGAGAATGAGAATTTAAGAGAGAGACTAAACGCCACTCACTATAAATGATGGGGTGGAAAAAAGAGAGTGTTTGATACGTGTACAATGGGGAGGGCGCAGGGGAAGGCAAGACGTGGATAGCACAGCCTTCGCGTACCAATCTGAGTTAACCACGTGAACTTTGAACCAATCAGAGTGTACAACCCAACATGCACATGGTACAATACCACTAAGCAAAGAACACCCTTAATGTATAGGGTACAACACATCATTGCATGACTACTTTGGTAATTAGAAGTACTAGTTGGTTTACCCGCGCGTTGCAGCGAGATCCACAAATGGATTGCAATACAACATCACCGCCACTTACAACTAATTGTAGTTCACCAAAAAACCAAGTACTCATTATTGAACAAATCTTAATAAACCAAATGTATGTTACTGTAACAGACCAATATGAACATAAACACCACTCTTGTGTAAGTTTTCTGGTCATTGCATATCTACATAACCGTGCTATTGAAGACACCTTGCTAAATGATAAAGTTCATTTACATGACAAAAACATGTAGTAATAATATGATATTGTATACACTACATATGAAGGTCACTGTCCATTTAGAAATTAAAAGTTGTGATTTGTAAGTTTGTAATAGACTTGCCCAACCTAACCGAGCAGCTAAAAAATTACCCAATCTAGCCAGTGAGCCGAACCATCTCGTCCACTTTGCCGCTGGGTAGACACATATATATGAAAAGGTTTATAATATAAGTATTATTATTCCAAAGTTTTAAAACTATAAAAGTTTAGCTGAGATAAGATTATTCATTGTGGTAACATAAATTATTATCTTTCATCGCCATTATATGAAATTTCATAAAAAAATATTGTTATTCCGTGTGTTTATTTAGTTTGGGTGAGTTTCATTTTCATATAAAAGTTGATTATTTTCTAGGAGTATTTAGGGAAGAAAAGTGGTAAAATTTAGGAAATTATAAATAAACCCTTGGTATGCCTTCTTAACTTTAGACAACTTGAATATATTTACCCATGTCTCCTCCTTTATAATACAGTATAGAAGTATAGATTATAATTAGTTGGATCTTTAACTTTTATGTGGAACTGTGGATTAAACTCTTAAAAAGCGTTTGATTATATAGAAAAAACTTGGTTAATACGATGTTAGTTATTTACATCATCTATTTGACTAGTGAACGATTTACTTTTCAACTTGGAATTGAGGGTTATAGTCAAAGACCGTAAACTAATAGGAGTAATGGATTTAAATAATCTCATTAACTCACACTAACGCTAGCTGAAACTCACAATTCTAGGCAATTATTTACGGGATTTGAAAAAGGGAATCGAGAAAATGATATTGGTATGTTCAATTGCAGAAACAAGCATGGTTTGTCGGTTGTATGTTAATGTTCTCATCGGATGGGATGACCGGACCGACGATTAAACCATCGAACCATGCTTATTTCTGCAATTGAACATACCAATATCATCATCTCGATTCTTTCTTTCAAATCCCGTGAATAATTGCTTAGAATTGTGAGTTTCAGCTAACGGCGTTAGTGTAAGTTAACGAGGGGTCCATTAAGAGCAAAATGTCTGAAAGTTGAGACCGCTAGTGGTTATTTGGGTAGTTGGGACTATTATTGGCCAATAGTCAATAGTTGAGATTATTTAAATCCATTACTCCAAACTAATATTAGCTCGGATCTTGAAGTTGAATCTAAGTATTACAAGAGAAACTTGATATATTACTGGTTGGGGTGTAGCAAGCTGATCCGGGCTTGTTTAGCCTAGCAGTCGCTTTGTTTTAATTTAAGAGGGATCAAGCCCAAGCTCTGCTCATCTAGAATTCTATTTCTAGTGCTCAAAATTAGCTGGTGAGTAGTTTTTCAAGCTTGGACTAGGCTTAAATTCGGCTCGGTTCGGCTCATCTCGTTTATTTTTTATTAGTTATTTAATTATTTTAGTTTTTTTATATTTTTTAATTATTCACACACACATATATTATACTATTTATTTATACTATTATACTATTTATTTATATACTATATAACAACATTACATAAATCAAGGCATAAATTAAGGCGTGATTGTCTCTGTATTAATTGTGTATTATTTGTTTCCTAGTATAGGACTCTTTTGTACTCTATATATTTATGCCTTGGTTTATGTAATGTTGTTACTATATATATAAACAGTTTATCTATTTTTATCATGATTTTTATATAATGATATTTATTTTCTAAGCATACTAAATAAAAAGTTTGTTTAGGCTCGTGAGTTGGATCGAGCTAGACATGTGAAGGTTGGGCTCAAGCTTGCTTAAATTCAACTTAATTTGAGTTTTAATGAGCTGATCTCAAGTAGTTCATAACAAATACATCAAGGGTCTGTTTGGTATGAGGTAATGGAATGGAGGGGGAATGGAATGGACGAGGTAATGGAATGGACAAGGTAATGGAATGGATCATTACCATTCCATGTCTTGTTTGGTTGCCATGTGGGAATGAAACAAAACATTACTTTGTGTTGTTAGATAGGCAGGAAAAGACGAATGAATAAAATCAGAGGTGAGTGGTCGTGGTGGTCGGTGGCGGTGATAGTGGGTGGTGATATGTGGCTATAGCGGCGGTGATGGGTGGCGGCGGCGGTGGTAGCGACGGTAGAAGGTGGAGGTGGACGGTCATGATGGTGGGTTGGCGACGATGGTGAGTAGTGGCGGTGGTGGGTGGTGGGTGGTGGTGGTGGGTGGCGGGGGTAGTGGTGGGTAAAGAAAATTATGGTAACGGTGGCAGGTGGTGGAAGTGGCGGTGGGTGGGTGACGGTGGTGGGCGGCATTGAGTGGTGTTGGATGGTGGCGGTGGTGGGTGGTGCGGATGGTGGCGGTGGTTGGTGGCGGCGACGACGATGAGGCTGGTAAGTGGTGACGACGGTGGTGGGTGGTGGTTGGTGGTAGTGTGTGGTGGTGGTGGGTGGCAGTGGTAGTGGTGGGTAAAGAAAATTATGGTGAGTAACGGTGGCAGGTGGTGGTGGGCGGCGTTGGGTGGTGTTGGATGGCGGCGGCGGTGGGTGGTAGCGGGTGGTGGCGGGTGGTGGCGGTGGTTGGTGGCGGCAACGACGATGACAATGGTAAGTGGTGACGGCGGTGGTGGGTGGTGGCGGCAACGGTGGTGGGCGACGGTGGTGGGTGGTGAAGGCGGTGGTGGGTGGTGGTGGTGGTGGTGGGTGGTGATGATGGTGGTGGGTGGGGGTGGTAGGTTTTGGTGTTGTTAGTAAAAGGTGAATGAGGGATGGAATGAAAAAAAAAACATGGGGGGTGGATGGAATGGATTTGAGGGAATGGAATGCCTTGTGGAATGAGTGATTCCATTCCTTTGACCAACCAAACACACTATTTTTCATTACCTCGTAATGGTTCATTTCATTCCCCCTTCCATTCCATCATACCAAACGCTACCCAAGTTCCTTTAAACGAGAAGGTATTGTCAAATTTTGAGATTTAAAATTGACAACTAAGGAAAACATAAACGATTTAAATTATTGCAGTTAATGATTTAGGCGTTTATAATAAGTTGTCAAATATTTAAATCGTTAACCGTAATTATTAAGTGCAATGTAACTAAAAGTTGTGGAGATTTGAATTTGACAATACCTATAGAAGATCCTGTTTGAATTAACTAAAAGTTGGGATAGCTAAAAGTTGTTAAATGTTAGAACTGAGGAAAAATGTGGAGATTTGAATTTGGGATTCAAGGGTTGTGTAAAACGCTTATGGGCATACAAAAAGAGTGCAACTAGATTTAATTTTAGTTGTCACTCGTGAGAATTAAAAGATTGTGAATAATTAAGAGAAACTAGTTTTATACCCGTCGCGCGTTGCCGCAACGGGGCAAAGGGGTCACTGCGTCACACGTAGACTTCGTACGTTGCAGCGGCAACATATGATCTGTCAAAACGTATCATTGCTTGCAAGACTTTGTTATATGTGTTATATGTGTGGAATACGAATATCCATCCATAGTGGTGGAGTGGTGGAGAGGCCTTATGTTCACTTAGGTGATCAAGGGTTCAATTCCCACTTCCAACATTATGGTTTGGTATCCGGGTGAAAATCGAATACGGGTGGCGCCGGTTCGAATCTGACGGGCGGCGAGGTTTTACCGAGTTCTATAACACTGTCGTGCCTTCGGGCGGGTGGGGCTCGGGTTTCCGCGCATCGGGAGAAGGCGGGGGCTGCTGGAGGTCGAGTAGTCGATTCTTGGGCACAGCGCCCCGCAAGGGTGGTTGCCACACAGTTGTTCGCCGATCAAAAAAAAAAAGTGTGGAATACGAACATGCCATCATTGTACAAAGAATAAGATTAAAGCATACGGAATTCTAACATACCAAAGCAAATTACCATGCATCGTAAATGGTATTCACAACCAGATATCATTTAGCAATTTGAAGATTACCATATCAATTAGCTTATAATAAATACGTTTGTTAATAATCTTAGCTAAGAAAGAACATGTTTATTAGTAAAGTATATTCTTTTTTCACAAAGAAAAGCAAAGTAGTCACTCAACATCTTTAATCAACTTTTCAAAACCTTCATTACACCATTTACGTTTGCTTTGCTTTGTGTCACTTTCACATTTCAGGTCTGTACGTTTAGGTTTTTAATCTTTAATCACCATACCACCTATAGTCACATTTGTTTAAATTGTGACCATAAATGATCTTTTGTCTGTCCCTGACACACACAGTACAAACATCTCTCCCTTTCTCTCTCTCACGCATCAATTTAAACTGGAAATTAATTTTCTAAAGGCAATTAACGATTTTATAACAAAACTACCTTTTTTTCTTGAAAGGGCCAACAACAAAACCATGTGATAAATGGTATGGTAAAGAAAGACATAAATATAAAACCACTTTCATTTGTTTTGGTTCAATTTCTTCGAAAACCACCGCAACTCATAAAACCCATCTCCGATCACCACAACTCATAAAACCCATCTCCGGCCATCGATTCCGATCACCACCGAACATGATCTCCGCCTTCGACAGACGACCATCACTTCTCCATTCCATTCTCTGCTTTGTCTCCGGACACCCACAACTTCACGTCGCCGGCATCACCCTTGTTACCTTTCTTGCTGGAGTAATGGCCGTCACCGCCGCTGTCACCATTCTTATTCTTATCGTTGGCCAACACCGCAATCACTGCTACACACACGCGCTGAAAACACAGGCACCATAACTACCACCACAACCACCACCATAACAGTAAGAAGAAACAACTGGTTCAGATCTCCACCGTCGCCGACGGCAAACATTATGCATGTTCTCTTTTTTAGCAAATTGGGTACGACGCCGGTTATACGTAACGAAGACAAACAATGACGACGATGATGACGCTATGTATTCCCGGTGGTCTGGGATGTTGTACCTTTGGACGCGGAGGTTGACGGCTCTCATCTAGCTAAACGTAGAGCTGGCGTGTCCGTCTTTTCTAGAAGATGTTGACGGACAGATGCAGAGGGTAGAGGGAGATACCTGTTCAGCAGGTAACTGAGCTGCTTAAAGGACTTATACGGTGACTTTGAAGACGCATCGGACGGTTGTATTGAGAGGGAATAGTACACGTCCTCTCAGAGCCGACCTTACATTTTAATGCTATTAATAAGGTGTGGTTTTGCTAGTATGTTTCTTGCAAGCTACATACATGCGTATCCATTTGTTTTATTATGAGCCATACTGAGGATGAGAGAGAGCGAAGAAGAATGGGAAACGCCACGGCGGAGAAGAAGGAGGAGCACACGTCAATCCAATCATCAAGAACAATATCAGCATGGTGATGACATCACAACGTTTTACGTGGCCAATTTTCCGGACTACTGCTCTTTAGGTATGCTCTGGAAGGAATTCGGGCGATGTGGTAAAATGACTGATGCGTATTTGCCAAGGAGGAAGGATAAGTTTGGGAGGTATTTCGCATTTATCAGATTTGAATCAGTTAGAAACAACGAAGCAATGACAAGAGCATTGGCGAATATCAACCTAGGCTCTGGAAGAACACACGTTAACGTAGCAAGATTCGGTAAGAAGGATGATTTCAAGTCAGTAGGAAACGGGGAGAATAGGCGGTACGAACAACAGTTTCCGGTGGTTAGGAGAGATCAAACAATCCAAAACCGAAAGAGACCAGTGGGTAACAATGTGGGTAAAAGAGTTTGGAAAGTAGTTAATAACTTTCAGAACAACACTTTGGAAGAGAATATTGGTGATACCAGCTCCACTGGTAAGGTGATACAAATTCCGAACAAAACCTTTATGATTCAGTCAGTGGTGGGGAAATGTTCATTAATTGGCATGGTCAAAGACGTCACAAGACTGTGCAGGCTGGATGATTTCTTGAAGGCATCTGAGACTAAGGACGTAACATTAAGGTATGTCTCTAGGATGAAAGCCATGCTTACTTTTCTCTGTACGAAACTAGCCGATGAATTCCTAAATGACACAAAAGATTGGTAGGGCGGTTGGTTTCACGAGTTGACAAGGTGGACCGGACAACAACTGAGTTTTGAACGGGTGGCGTGGATCAAAATCACCGAGGTTCCAATTCAGATGTGGGACAAAGATGTGTTCAACGTTATTGCATCATCGTTCTGGACAGTGGTAAACGAGTCCGTTGCAAGTGCTGATGATTGTATTCTCTCCTATGAAACTCTTGCAATATTGACAACAGATGGTAGACGTATTTCCGGGTCAGCTCATATGCAATGGGGGCAACAAAAGATCAAAATTTGGGTGGAAGAGTTGGAGGAAAACTGGATTCCTGATTGCTTTAGAGGAGGAGTAGGAACTGAAAAAATCTTAAAATTTAACGTGGAAAAGGATAGATACGAGCTGGAATGCGTCAGGGGGAATCTTCTAACATCAATCACCTTCCAACAACAAATGAATCCGACCGAGAAGAGGGGGAGTTCTGGGATGGTGATGCCGGAGTCACACCGCCGGTAAATGTGGTAGACGAATAGACGACTAACGGTGACGGGGAGACAGAGGGTCGTGCATTAAATGATAGGAGCAGTCCTACGTGCATGCATGCACCAATCCTAGTGGAGACAAACGATGAGTCCCAAGACAAACAAATGGGGGAGTCAGTTCAGTGCCCCATGAGTTTGGATAAGGAAATGGCCCCACCAACCAACAACAACAACTCTGCTTTGTGTGATGTGCCCAGTCTATTTTTTAATGCTGAACAAATGGTGGGGCATGAGATGGGTTCCAGGAAACAGGCCAGGGTAGATTTTGGGCCCAATGAAGAGATGCTTGACTTAAACTCCCCACTATCTAGGCCCAACTTCTCATTTCCTAGCCTGTTGAGATCGGACAGGTCAAATGAAAAAAGAGCTGTTGTGTCTAAAAGAAAGGATAAGGTCATAAGAGCGTGTTCGAGCAATACTCCAGATATTCCTTTTCCTAATTTCAATCCGGTGAATCATCAGCCGATTGTGGTTGATAATGGCCCACCAGATGCACAGAGTGATATCATTAATGAGGTGGTTATGGGAAATTCAATTGGTATTTCAATGGAAGGACTCAAAAACCAAATGGAAGAAGTTATCCGCGAGGAAGGTGAGTTTCTTGTGGCCCAATGAAGTTCTTATCGTTTAATGTGAGGGGGTAGGGGAGGAAAGGAAAGTTCAATCGGTGGGGGAGGTAATCAGAGTTCAAAAGGCGGATTTCGTGGCAATACAAGAAACAATGTTGTGTGACGGTTCTAAAATTCAAGTCAGGAAACTGTGGGGTAATCGACCGATTGAGTTTGATTTGGTAAACGCCGAGGGCAGGTCAGGTGGTCTCCTATCCGCCTGGGACCCTGCCTTTTTCTTGAAGGTGGATACGGTCAGACATCGGAATTTCCTTATTATATTTGGGGTGTGTAAGAAAAACGGTGAGAGTATAAACATTGGAAACATTTATGCTCCACAATTGCCAAGTCAAAAAAGGGAGTTATGGGGTAAGATAACGGAAGTGATAAGGTCAATAGGGGGTATGTAGATATTGATGGGTGATTTTAACGCAATAAGAAGCCCGGATGAGAGGTTGAATACAGAATTTAATCAATCATGTGCTGATGATTTCAAATCGTTCATAGACGAAAATGGTTTGTTTGAATACCCGATGGGTGGTAGGAAGTTTACGCGGGTTGCGGGAGATGGAAACAAATTGAGCAAGATCGACAGATTCTTGGTGTGTAGTCTATTCTGGAATAAATGGCCCGATGCTGCGGTAACAGCCTTTCCGCGGGTGGTTTCGGACCATAGTCCACTCACACTATGCACCGAGGCACGCATTTTTGGGTCAACCCCCTTCCGATTATATAACTCGTGTCTTGGTAACCTGGGACTTGCCCAAGTTGTGACGGAAGCAATTGAGGAAGTGCAAGATATCGGGCCTGCGGATATTATATTGGCAAATAAACTAAAGGCAGTCAAGAATAGACTAAAGATATGGTTCAATCAGATCCGGGACAGTAGGGAGATTCGAAAGTCCGAAGGGACGACATAGATTTCGGCTCTTGATGAACAGATGGAAGATCGCCCATTATCCGATGCAGAGCTGCTAGTGTGAGCAGATAACAAAAATGAATTAGTAGAAATAAATGCGAAGATGGCTCAAGATCTGAAGCAAAAGGCGAGGATTAAGTGGACCGTGGAAGGCGACGAAAATTCATCCTTTTTTCACGGTATCATAAACCACAACGTGGGATCTTCAAGAATTAATGGGATTGAGGTCAATGGAATGTGGGTGACGGAGCCGGATAAGATCAAGCTCGAAGCCAGGAAATTCTTCGCTTTCAAATTTAGAGAACCTAACCACAGCCGACCTAGTTTTATTTGTCCTAATCTAAAAACCTTGTCCTAAGTGGATGCAGATAGCCTAATTGCTGGGTTCTCTCTCGAGGAAGTGAAGGCCGCGGTATGGGAATGTGGAAGCGAAAAGGCTCCTGGACCGGACGGTTTTACTTCCGCTTTCATAAAAAAATTTTGGGACGTCAGGAAGTTGGACGTCATGAAGGTAATGGAGGCTTTTTATGCTTCTGGGGTAATAAATAGAGGATGCGGATCGTCGTTTTTGGCGCTAATTCCCAGAGGTTCGGATCCAACAACGTTTAACGACTTCCGACCCATAAGCTTAATCGGGTGCATATCCAAGATTATTTCTAAGGTCCTTGCAAACCGGCTGAAGGGCGTTATTAATTCAGTAATTTCGGATCATCAGTCCGCTTTTTTGGACTCCAAAAACATCTTAGATGGGCCTCTCATGATTAACGAAATCATTGCTTGGCTGAAAAAACCAATTCTGCAGCATTCCTCTTGAAAGTTGACATGGAAAAAGCCTACGACTCCATAAATTGGAAGTTTATGCTCACCATTCTTCATCAAATGAGGTTTCCCGATAGGTGGATTATATGGGTGAAAGGTGTACTTGAATCAACTAGAGCGTCCGTGATAATAAATCGTTCCCCGACGAAGGAATTTGATTGTTTTAGAGGCGTTCGCCAAGGCGACCCCTTATCCCCGTTCCTTTTCATAATCGCCATGCAAGGTCTTACGAGTTTCATAGATAAGGCTGAAGAGTTGGGTCTGATTAGTGGCGTTCGCCTTCCAAATAACGGTCCTACGTTGACACATCTTATGTACGCGGACGATGTGGTATTTATGGGCGAGTGGGGTGAAGAAAACATCAGGAATATTATTCGGTTGATGAGGTGTTTCCACTTAATATCCGGTATAAAAATAAATTACAGCAAAACAAATTTATTTGGAGTTAAGGTAGGTGATAATGAAGTTGAAGCCGTGGCTGCCATCATCAGGTGCAACGTTGGTAAATTTCCGTGCAAATATTTGGGGCTTCCGGTGGGGGTTAATATGAGCCAAAAGCGTTGCTGGAGCGGACTGGTCGAATGTTTCAAGAAGAGACTAACTAAGTGGAAGGCGAAACACCTATCATTTGGTGGCAGAGTAATCATGTTGAAGGCTGTTTTGGACAGCTTGCCTTTGTACTACTTTTCGTTGTACAAAGCACCTTGCGGTATTCTTGACAGCTTAGAATCTCTGAGAAGACGTTTTTTTTTGGGGTGGCGATGATGAGAAAGCGAAGACTAACTGGATCGCGTGGGAATGGGTCATTGAGCCTGTCGAGAAAGGAGGGTTGGGCCTGGGATCATTAAAGAATATGAACGACAGTTTGCTCGCTAAATGGTGGTGGAGATATAAGCGCGAAGGCGGAGCATTATGGCGTCGGGTTATTGATGCAATTCATTATAACCCAAACGCTGGTTCTTTTCTTCCCATTAAAGCCGGTATCTCTGGTCCGTGGGCTGCAATAAACAGACTCGAGAAGGATTTTGGTGATAAAAACTTGAGCATCCGGTGTTTAATAAAAGGGAAACTTGGTAATGGTCTTGACATCCGTTTTTGGATAGATAGATGGGTTGGGGACTGTCCGTTAATGGACAGTTATCCGGCTCTCTTCAGGCTGGAAAAAGAGAAAAACGTGTGCGTCGCTGCAAGAACTCAAGGCTGGGACTGGAAGCGCTCACCATCGACAGTCCAAGAAATCTCCGATCTGCAGTCCTGCACTACTCTGCTGTCCACTGCAGATGTGTTTAATCGACCAGACTGCTGGGTATGGTCCGAAGTTTCTGATGGGTCCTTTACGGTTGCGCAATGCAGGAAGATTTTATCCAGATATGCAGTCCCCTTTTGTCCGTTCGAATGGGTCAAAGGGGTCCCAAGGAAAGTTACAATTTTTGGATGGCGTGCAGAACAGCATAGATTGCCGACTCTCAAAGCTCTCAGTAGGCGACAGATTTATCAAGGCTCGACTTTATGCAGGCTATGTGGGGAGGGCATTGAAGACGCAGATCACTTGCTAACGTCCTGTTATGTGGCAGCAATCTTGTGGCAAAGGATCAGCACTTGGTGCAATGTCCCTCCGATTTTCGCGTCCTCTACCAAAGACCTTCTGAACACCTTCAAAAATATCGACGTGTCAAGTTATAAAAAGAAGCTCTTTCGTATGATAATTCTAGCTGGATGTTGGACCCTTTGGAAGATGGGGAACGAGGTGATTTTCAAAGGTAAGAGGGTGAACTTTTTAATGTAACATCCGGCCCCTCTCACCACCAATATTGTCCGCTTTGCCCCGATGGGTTGCCCATCCAAAGCTCACGGATTTGTTTTTGGTCGCCCCGATGGAGACTTCCCAGGAGGTCACCCATCCTGATACTACTCCCACCTGAGCACGCTTAACTGTGGAGTTCTTCTCTCATCCACTAGCATTAAGCCCAAAACGCGTTGGTGATTTAAGAGGCTTTGGATTACTAATGAACCAAGGATCTCTCCTGGCCACGGCCGATGTGGGATTTGCCTAGGGTGTCATACAAAGGTCCATGTTAATCTCCCAGAAATCAGTACTGTTACAATCACCCCCCCCCCCTTAGGGACTCATCGTCCTCGATGAGGTTTGCCCCCACCATCCCGAACGGCACAGGAGTGGCTCTGATACCATTTGTAACATCCGGCCCATCTCACCACCAATATTGTCCGCTTTGCCCCGATGGGTTGCCCATCCAGAGCTCACGAATTTGTTTTTGGTCGCCCCGGTGGAGACTTCCCAGGAGGTCACCCATCCTGATACTACTTCCACCTGAGCACGCTTAACTGTGGAGTTCTCCTCTCATCCACTAGCATTAAGCCCAAAACGCGTTGGTGATTTAAGAGGCTTTGGATTACTTATGAACCAAGGATCTCTCCTGGCCACGGCCGATATGGGATTTGCCTAGGGTGTCATACAAAGGTCCATGTTAATCTCCCAGAAATCAGTACCGTTACATTCAATGACTCATTGGCGAAGTTCAAGTAGTATCATATGCATGGGTGAAATACAAAGCTAAAGAAGCGGAGTGGACGTGGGAGAAATGGGCTGCTTTTGATGTCCCGATAACGTGATTTGTAATTTTGGTTATGTATTAGGTGATGTTATTGGCGATGTACTATGTTTGCTATTAGAACCTTTCTAGTAGCAATCGTGTAAATATTTGGGTGAAATGAAGAGTTGTTTGCCGATCAAAAAAAAACAAGATTTTATAAACCAAAACCTACCCAAGTGGTTGTGTATACCTAAATGCATTAATGATTAATACTTGTCTGTTTCATCAAGCTTAATGAATCAAGGTTAATAATGTTGCGCTGCCAAATAATGTGATTATTCTTTCTTTTAGTTGTGTTCCCAACTCCCAAGTCTCATTTAACGAAGGAAAGAGAGGACCCTTGTTTCAATGTTTTTTTATAGAAAAAAGAAAGGAAATAAAAGGATACGTGTTACATAGTGTTTTTTTTTAAGAAGAAAAAAAGAAACGAAAGAGAGGAAAATGAGAGAAAATATGACTTATTTCTATCCTCCCAAATTAGGGAGATTTAGAAAAAAAAACAAAAATTGGAAAAGAGAGAACACAAAATACAGGAAGGAAATTTTCTTTTCTTTAATAAAAATTAAGAAAGCTAAAATTATTTGCCCCATCATTTTGGGCCTTTTGGTCGTGGGTTTGCGTCTGACTGGGGTGCACGTCTGACTCGGTCAGACGTTGGGCTGTTTGGTTGGGAGCACCTGAACCGAAAAAATGTCTGACCATAGCTCTGAACGAGTCAGATTTGAAGGTGACTCTGACTGAATCAGACCCTCGGAAACGTGCCTGTGTGCTCGTCAAAACCCACGACCATCTTAACCAAGGCCAAGACCGTCTTCTCATCAAAACCCATGACATATGCCGCCTTGGATCCCCTGCACGAGCCAGGCACAACGTCGCAAAAAACTTTCTGCTCCGATCACCCACCGTTGCCCCCACCCTTCCTCCTCTTGTCTCCTGCTCCAATCACCTACCACTCCCATCTCTCAAGCTTTGTGTTTTGTGTGGGTGTGTGATGTCAAGTGTGTTTGTGTGTTAAAAAAGAAGGAAAAGGAATCAAGGTGAATGCAAAGGGGTGTGTGTGTTTTTGTGGTGAGTGTGTGTGTTTGGGTTAAAGAGAAATGGGGTATGTATAATAAAAAGAAGATAAGGTTTGTGTGGACAGTGGTGTAGTATGCCTTTTTTTTAATAAAAAAGATATAAAGATTTTATTAAGAGGTTTAACCAAACACCACTTACTAGTTCAGCACTTAAACATTTAGAGCCTCTTAACTATTCAGAACCTCTTAACCATTCAAACCTTTTACTAAATCAGCACTTACCCATTCAGAAGTTTCCAAACAGCCCCTTAGTACCTAGGCCTAGGGGCTAGGGGCAGGCTATAGTTGCTCCAAACCCTTAAGCCCAGACTTTTGCCATACATATTTAATATTGTGCTTTATGCTGGACGATTCCAACGGGCTGATCCGTTACAGAAATTATACACATTTTAGGCAATCTAAACTATATGCTAACAACAATAGAGTGTTGACTATGATGACCATTTGGGCCAGGAAGAAAAATTCCCATGCTTCAAAACATTAAGTAGGCTACAAAAATACACAATCCAATCATCCTTTGAGAAGACATATAATCTTTGAATTTGAAAAGATATTATCCAACCATGCCGACATAACTCATGACAAAGAGACAAAATATCAATATCTAATCTAGAAGACTAGACCTACCAATTTGGCTGATAACCCACCAATTAACTTCCTAGCAAAATGCCAGTATCATACCAGAACTAGAAATTTGGCTTACAATAACCAACATTGGGGATAATGTTGGGCACAACAGATGTTATTCTTTTTTATTAGATCTTAATGCAATTATTTTAGTGACTCAAACGGTTAAACCCGCTAACCCAAGCCATTTTTAACAATTTCGTCTGGTCTTGTTTATTAAACATGATGCAGAATTATCTAATATTTCTTTTAAATTTGAGTTCTTAGTTTTATCTAATTTAGTTTCCTATTAGAGTTATGAGGGGTATAGGATTTCATTGTCATTTTTTTATTGATTATTGTAAAGAACACCTTTAGGGTTTTATTGCACCATTCAGTTCGTTAAGGATTTTTTTTTTGTGTCATCGAGTTATTTGAGTCATTTGATTGCTTTCGTTCCCACATCAAAACATGTCATCATATCTACTTTTTTGGCTAGCATATCATGGTTGGGTTGACCTAATTTAACTTGTTTATTAAAATAGTTGTGTTTAGGGTCACATCTTTAACTCGTTCATTAAACGGGCCAAGTCATCAACCCGTTCAAATTAGAAAAAAAAAACACACACACTCTATAGTTTATTACAACCCATATATAACCCACCACTATGTTAAAACACGTCAGCACATTTGGCTTGTTTAGATAAACGTGTTACATGTGTGGCGTTCAGTTGTTCATGCAGGGTGCTTGTTCGTTTAAGAATATGTAGGTGCTTGTTCGTTTTTTTTATTTTATTTTGTGTTCATGATTTGATTTTTGCTTCTTGTTGGATGATTTGTACTGCGTTGACTGCGGATTAGTTTTTGACTTTTAATTTTTTAACTTTTAGATTGGGTTTTTGAGTTTATAGATATACGGATGTGGAATGAGTTTAGATGATTGCATAGAAACATTAGACCATGTGTAATGTTGGGCGAAATTGAGCATGAATTGACTTTTTAGCGCCCCATAACCCCCACACCGCCCCGGGGGCGTTATGGGTATAAAATGGGCACCGGCGTTATTTTTTTGCGCTTGTTTTGGGCGTGAATGTATTGGGATTTGGTTGAGCCAATCAGATCTGGGTTCGGGGCGTGAATTTAGCGCACATTACGTTCGGTCTTAAAGCATAAGTCAAGTAGGATTATGATTTAATACTTTTTGTAGGTGAAGGATTTATTTTTTGCTGTCAGACAGCACTTCAATCCGTACAGTTTAAAAGGCTAGTGAAGGATGTTCTGTTAATTTGGTTAGGTTGTGCGTAGTGGGCGCCTTAGGGGGGGGGGGCATTTTGAATATTTTATTCCCTATAGCGCCCCGAACACCGCTCCCTTGGGGGTTATGGGGCGTTTTCGATGGCTGGCGCTATACACATAACGGGCATTTTCTTTGTTGAAAGCATTTTTATATTATTTTTTTAGTTAATTTCCACACCCTCTTCCCACTACACCCTTCCCACTACAATAATTACCCAATCATTTATAACCCCCATAACCCCCCTTCCCACTACACCCTCTTTTTCCATAATCCCTCATAACCCCCCTTCTATTACTTTTTAATATTTTAATACCCATAACCCCCCACCCCTACACATACACTTGTAGTGTTGGCCTGTAGTTGAATCACATATATCTAATCCTAAGTCAAAGCCTGCTAAGGCGCTTGGTGAAACTTTATAAGACTATGCTTTGTACCGCATACAAGTGTTCCCGATGGCTTTAGTATATTACATTATAGAGATATAAACATAGATTCGAATGTGAATGCTCTTACTAAACTAAAACATGACAAATTTTAGACTGAACTACAAGTTCTGTCCTTTATGTTTACATCCGATTGCAACGCATGCCCTTTACGTTTAAAATTGATTGGTCTTGTACTTTATCTTTCAAAATCGTGTACGTTATGCCCTTTAGACCTAACTCGTTTAGACCTTACTAAACTAAAACATGCACGGAGAAAACTAACTGAGTTAGGCATAAAGGACATAACGTGCACGATTTTAAAAGATAAACTACAAAAACAATCAATTTTAAACGTAAAAGACATTCGTTGCAATCGGGTGTAAATTTAAAGCACAAAACTTGTAATTCAGTCCAAATTTTAAATCGGCCCATGTGACCCGAACTCATCCTAACCAAAACCCATTTTTTACTAGTAACCCGAACCCTCCGAATTTGTTGGAACAATAAAATACCAACATGCCTTCCTTTTGTCTCAAATGAATACTAATGTAGCTTAAATAACTTCAAGATCGAATTTATGAAAAAGTAGCGTACGTCTTAATTAGTTTTAGTTTTTTATATCATTTTGAAAATATGTTAAATTGTATTACTTTTACAATTTAAACATAGAAGTACTAGGGTTGTAATGCATGAATTTTAAATTTATGTTAGGGTCTGTCTATTGGCACCCCCAGCTTCTATTTCAACTCCCATATGAAGCGCCTCGCTTTGGCCAAAGCGAGGCGCTTCAGTCACATCAAGACCAACCTCGTACTGATCAGCCTTGGTAGTTTGAAAAAAGGGGGCCAAGCGCCTCGCTTTGGCCAAAGCGAGGCGCTTGGAAACAAGGGGGATGAACCTGGATATTCTGATTTTTTAGTTTGTTTTTAAGTGTTTTTTTTAACTTTTTGTTGGGAGGGTTTTGGTTTGGGTTTATTTTGGATTTTTTTGGGGTTTGGTTTGTTTTGAAGTGGTTTTTTTTTTAACTTTTTTATTTATTTAGGTCTTTATCTATTGTAATTTTTTTAAATTTAAAAAACAACGTAATAACCCTAATCAAACTATAATTAATCAAGTAATCCCAACTTTAACCTAATAATAAAGTGTTCGATTGACACTGTGACAGGATAAATTATTCATGGAGAAGACCTCGTCGAAGAAAGATTGAACGAATTCGCGAATTTTGATACGAATATGGTGGTTGATGGTCAAGGTGAAGTCGTTTTGGTTCATAACATGCAAGTTTTATTTGGTTTGGGATTGAAAGGGTTGAGTGATTTTTTAACGTTTATAATCGGATATTTACTGTTTGGATCTCATTGCTTTTACAGGCTTGCAATTTATAATTTGTTGTTACTTTTATTTGGTCCTGATCCCCACCGGTTTTACCGCTTATTTCACTGTCGTGCCTTCGGCGGGTGAGTGGTCGGGTTTTCCAGGGAATTGGTGGCAATTGGTGGCCCGGATACTCTCGAGTATCTGATTTGCCAAAAGGGTGCCCAAGAGTGCTCGGAAATTGATTCTTTGGCCGTTCAAAAAAAAAATAAACATTCAAAACAGACAACATATAAACAAAAGATCAAGTGCATAATAGTAATCAGTTTATACATGCCAAAAAAAAATACAACTGCAAAAAAGTCTAATGAAAGTAAGATAGAAAGATAATCACTATGGCGGTGGTGGTGGTGGGCCCCCTGGTGGATCGCGTAACTGTACCCCCCAATGCCCCGCCAGCGCCTGTATCGCCTCGATCGTCCACTGCTGAACCTCCTGTACTTGGCCGATGCGGTGATCAATGTCATCGTCCACGTAACGCGCAGCAGGAGTGAGGTCATCATATATATGACGGGGGTACTGCTGTTGTGGTCGCGACGGAGGTGGGGGGCCGTCATCGTCGTCAGCGTTAGCATCGTCGTCGTGACCCGCCTGGTCCGCCAGCAGAGGCTCTCCTGGACGCAACTCAAGGTAGGCCGGTATATCATCGGGCATAGGAAGGGGGCCGGCTCAAAAGGCCTCTAGGTGCCGAGAGATCGAAACCGATGTTCTCCCTTCTCGACCTCCATCAGGATCCCCATGCTCCGGACATTAGCCTCACCGAGCTCCACCGATGGGATCTTGGGCGACAGATGGGGGTCAGTCTCTGGCGAGAGGCGCAGACGACGCGCGATGACGGTGATGAACGCCCCGCCATGGAGATGTGCGCGAGCCTGGCGCTTTTGCGCACACTGAAAGTACTCCACCAGGGACACGGCTAGGTTGTACGGCTGCCGCATAATCAGACAGTATAAAAAGAAAAGGTCACTTTGGTTGACCTTCTCCCGACTGCTCCCCCGTGCTACGATAGAGGTGGCGATTGCATGTTGCAAATAATAGTACAGGGGGTCCCTAATTGACTTCGCCTTCGCCATATTTTTGCCAAAGTGCGAAGTGGCGATGTACCTCCAAAAACTGACCAGGGTCGGCCTATCCACAATCTTGAGAGCATCCCGGTACAAAAGCAGTATCAATCTCCGCCGCTGTGTACAACCCCGAAGCAACAGCAAATTCCTGCAAAAAATAATTGTAAATATTAACAACTTTTGGGAAGATAATAATAAAATGATAGATACTTGAAATAACATACCTCATGGGTCATCCCCTGCCATTGCCTCGCCAACCGAAATCGGATGGGGCGAAAAGTCTGACCTGGGTTCGGGTTCTCGGACGGATCCAGTACCACGAACGACGACAGAAACTCGACCGTCAGCTCCCGGTAAGATTCCTCCTTGGCTATGTCAAAGAGACGACCCCATGAAGTGTCAAACCCCACTAGGTTGTTCGCCCTCCCGGTTTCGCCGACCTTCTCCAGAAGAACCCAGTTGATGTACATCTGAGGGTCGACAACCATTCGACGCAGCTTCTTGCAATTGCGCTGCGCATCCTTATGGTGGTCCTCAAACTCCAGGTACGGGTGGCCCATTAAAGGGTCCGGTGGTGGAGCCTGTCGACCCCTCTGCGGAGGCGCAGACGACCCAACGTCATCTCCACCACCATAAGCCCCCTCAAAAAACTCTGTATCCATATCTATGTAAACAATAATTTTTGATTAATATTAATAATAACAGTAAGCATAATAATAATGAACAATAATAATAATAATAATAATAATAATAATAATCGTAATAATAATAAGAATGATAATAATAATAATAATAATCGTAATAATAATAAAACGAAGCACCTCACTTAGGCCAAAGCGAGGTGCTTCGAATCCCAAAAGTCATCTTCAGGCGCCTCGCTTTGGCCAAAGCGAGGCGCTTCAGGGTTTTTTTAAAAAAAAAATTTGTTTTAATTCAATTTAAATGGGTTTGGTCGATTAAATTTTTTTTAATTCATTTCTAATCCTTTAATGTTGTATTAAATCCAAAAAAAAATTCATTTGTTGCGTTTCGGTTCGTTTCTTGCGCATTTGTGGTTTTCGATAGAAACATCCGAGTTTGAAGAACATTCATAAATCATTGTACGTCATACAAGGACTCTAATATCGATACCATTTTTTTATATACAGATTTTGCGTTTGTAATCGATATCCTGGAGTTTCAGACTTTGTTTTACGCGTTTCAGTACGTGTAATTGCTCGTTTGTGGTTTTCGGTACAAACATCCGAGTTTGAAGAACATTCATAAATCGTTGTACGTCATATACAGACTATACAATGGATACCGGTAACGAACCGTACCGGTTTCGAACTGACCGGCCCCATAGCCATCCGTACCGGTTTCGAACTGACAGGGCCGTTATCCACCCGTACGGGTTTCAAACTGACCGGCCCGTTATCCACCCTTACGGGTTTCATACTGACCGGCCCGTTATCCACCCTTACGGGTTTCAAACTGACCGCCCGGTAACGAACCGTACTGGTTTCGAACTGACAGGGCCGTTATCCACCCGTACGGGTTTCAAACTGACCGGCCCGTTATCCACCCTTACGGGTTTCAAACTGACCGGCCCGTTAGCCACCCTTACGGGTTTCGAACTGACCGCCCGGTAACGAACCGTACCGGTTTCGAACTGACAGGGTCGTTATCCACCCGTACGGGTTTCAAACTGACCGGCCCGTTATCCACCCTTACGGATTTCAAACTGACCGGCCTGTTATCCACCCTTACGGGTTTCGAACTGACTGGCCCCTTAGCCACCCGTACCGGTTTCGAACTGACCGCCCGGTGACAAACCGTACCAGTTTCGAACTGACCGCCCGGTAACGAACCGTACCGGTTTCGAACTGACAGGGCCGTTATCCACCCGTACGGGTTTCAAACGGACCGGCCCGTTATCCACCCTTACGGGTTTCGAACTGACCGGCCCCTTAGCAATCCGTACCGGTTTCGAGCTGACCGCCCGGTGACAAACCATACCGGTTTTGAACTGACCGCCCGGTAACGAACCGTACCGGTTTTGAACTGACAGGGCCGTTATCCACCGTACGGTTTTCAATGTCTACTAATATCATCTTTGTTAGTTCATTAGTTTGTATACTATGTTCTGTATACTATTAGGGATTTGTTGATTTTTAATGATTTTTTGTTTTTTAATTATTTTTTTTTTGTTGTAAAAAATAAATGCAAGTCCTTTTAAAACCGGGACACATACTTACTTTGTTTACTCAGATGAATACATTTGCCAAGAATGATTTTTTTTTAATTCTCAATAAACATAAACACAATAAATACAATTATAATATTTTTACAAATTTCACATATCTAACCTATATCTTGTATATCCGGATTTTCGTTCGGCTCCGGGAAAACTAGTTCTTTGTACTCATTGATTTGATCAATGTATTCAGTTTCCCATTTCGCGCCATCTTCATTTCTGTTAGCGATCCAAACTGGATTCGGTGGAGGCATTGGATACGATCCCTCAAGCGTTAAGTTGATGTAATGGTCATCAATAAAGCAAACTGCTACCTTTAAAATAGGTTTTTCAGAACAATCTGGGCCTATAAATAGAGGGAAAACTGTATCACTGCCACGAATGTCGAGTGTATGAACAACAACACCCCACCTCTGTGCAGCGAGAAATGCCGACTCTGGAACCACCATCCAATTCTCACGTGGTGCGTTTCCCACCCCTACAAATTTTATACTCTCTACGAGACGATTATAATGCCCTTCGTCATGTGGATCAAAGATGTCCTTCCACAAGGTAGGGTAATTGTGCAACTCTCTTAGCATTTGGGTCCGGACATTCATAAACTCGTGTTGATCCAACCCTAACCCCACAGCTACCGCTCGAAACCCGCAATGACCATCTGGTTTCACATCCTTTATTTTGGATATATATGGGTGAAACACAGATGGAATTTTATCCCCATATTTCCTTACTAAGTTCTCTCCCTTAATTGTTCGCGGAAGCGACCGGAAATCGAATTTGTCCCAAATGTTGTTCGGCTGGGACGTTGACGGTGTGTAAGAGCTGTGACGGTGAGGCTGGTAAGGAATGCCAGGCTGGGACTGGGAAGGTCGTACGAGCTCCTCTTGTGATGGTATGAAAGAGCTGTGCCGGGGAAAGTCAGGCTCCTGGTCAGGCCCACATTCTTCATCCAGCATATGCAAGCTCTTTCTCGTAGATCGTTCTCGCTTCTGTTCTTGCTGTTTCTTGGTTGGATGACCACGGGTTTTCTTTTGCACAACAGGCGGTTTGTTGGGGGAGTAGTTGCCTGTGACGACTTGCGCAAATCTGTCTAGGTAGGTTAATTGGGCAAAAATTGGTTTTGTGTCAATCGTTCCCCTTAATGTTGCCCACACCTCATCTACATTTATATCTTCGCAATAGGGCTGAGCAAACTTCTAAGACCGGACTGAACCGACTGTTACCCGACCCGACCCGAGACCAGAATACCACTAAAAACCATGACCAAGGACCGGACCTACACATTAAGTTCGGGTATTGATTTTGTCGGGTTCGGGAACGTCGGTTTTGAGTAAAAGACCGAGACCAAGAACACAATCAGCCTGCCTATTCTTCGATATGCACAATGGAAGCAACATATTTACTATCATCTCTTAATCAATACGCCAGTCAACAGCTGTCTAAATCTTGACTTGAGTTAACAATATTGATTGATGTTGTTCGCTTGTCTCAAGTGCCTTCATTGTAAGAAAGAGACAAATTGTTGTGATGGGATTTTACTCTGGTCACTAGTGATAACAAGAAGAGTTATTGATTTGGTGAAGAAATAAGGTGAGAGAGGGAGAGGTAGGAATTAAAATGATGAAGAAATATAAGAAAGTAGTGTTTTATTTTCATAATTGTCAAAAAGTACTTTTATCAATAAATATTCAATATGTGTTCACGATTATCCATATATGTATTTAAGATTTTTATATTTCATGGCTATCCATATAAATGTAGATAAACGGTATAAAACTAAAAAAAAAAAAAACTGTTAATTTGAAAAAAAAAGAAAAAAAATTAAATGTTAGTACAACTTTCTCCAACTAAAAATAATATGTATTTAAATTTTATACAAAAATTTCGATTCACAACAAAATATTAAAAGCACATAAGTGTGTCAAAGAACAAAGATGTATAAATAAAGGGTTATGGGATTCATACACCCTGTGACATCACATTCTGGGGGTGTGACATCACATTTTGGGGTATGTGGCAGCCTCCTATTGGTATGTGATGTGGGCCAGGGTGTATGAATCCTAAATAGGTGGTGTATGAATCCTAATTACCATAAATAAAAGTTGAATTTAAATAAACTTTTTAGTTGTTTGCTTTTTTCAAGATAGTGTTTATGTTTCCAAAGTTATGTCTGTCTTTATGTGGTACTAATATATCATCCCAACCATCAATTAACTAACCCAAATAAAATTTGGTTTTCCAACCGTTGGATTTCTCTCACCCAGATTTTCCTTTTCATCTGTCCTTTTATCACGTCTTCACCAAACTCCAAAGTTAAGAAAAAAAGCAAGAAGATGAAACTAGAGGACGAATTCACCATCTAATGATGATGCCGCTCAACACCAGGTTCGATCAATCTCATGGTTTCAACAACGAATCTTCTGGAGAATTGTTTTTTGTTTGAAATATTCGGTCCAGTTTGTTTAAGGTCGGTTACCCTCGGTGCAAAACCGAGGACCGATCCAAACCCGAAATAACTGCAAAATAAGAACCGTAGAACAACCGAATTATGTGATATCGGTTCGGTTTTACGTAAATTCGGTTTTGGTTTTCGGGTCTTTTCGGTTCAACCCGATTTATGCTCACCCCTACTTCGCAACCAATCTTCGCAGGTTTGAAGTCAAGCTTCCTCCAGAACACGTCTATCGAGAACAAATGGATTTCATGACCTGAAAACGATAACATGTGTTAGAAAGTTAAACCATGTAATAAATTATGTTGTAAAATCATATCGTCACTAGTATTAATTACCATCAGCTTGTAACTTCTCGAGACGACAGACACATGGCAAAGCATGGACGTTTGCAAACATTCGAACTCACTGTATATGAGGTCAAGAGCATGTTTGCTAACCTTCCGAAGTAACTTATCAAGCAATGGCTGCTTCTTGTGGTGGTTCATCGCCTTTCCTGGCTCTCTTCAAAACCTTTTTTAATGTCTCTATATTGCTTATCAACCATATTATCGACGGACTTCACAATTGACAATAACGAGTTGCGACTGCCTGGACAGTAAGTTTTTATTTTTGCATGCATGCCCTCAACTCTGTTGGTTGTGGTCTGGCGGAAGTTCAGCGTTTCGTTAGTCTATGAAGACACAAACTTATGATAGTATGGGTCCAACCAGTTATTCTTCGTGTAGTCAAAAACCTCTGAAAAATATAACCCTAACTTGTCAGGCGTGTTTATGTAAACAAGTACGTATGTAATTATGTAAAAGTACTCACGTTGACGATCCATATTTTCCAGATATGACTGAAATTGTGACAAATTATATTCGTATAGATCTTCAGTCGAAGAGTCACACAACCACCAAAACGTTCACACAAATTCCTTCCACTCCTTATCCGTGAACTTATTCTTGCTGTTCTTGTTGATATTCTGTGAAATATGAAACCGGCAGAGATACTTGCACGCCTTTGGGAAAATCTGATCACACGCGTTCATTAGCGCAAGGTCCCTGTCGGTCACAATCACTCGCGGCTCCATGCAGCCTACCAGCATGTTCTTTAGCATCTCCAACAGCCAAATGAAGTTACCAATCTTTTCAGAAGAAAGAAACGCATGGGCAATCGAAAACGACTGGTTTGTCGACGCCATACCCACAACCTGAACAAACGCCATATTGTACACGTTTGTTTGGTAGGTGGCGTCAATCATCAGCACATGCGGGAATGCGCACCACATAGTAAATGAATGTCTGTGAACGAAGAAAATATCTGTGAGGACCTTCGTGGTCTCATTTACGCGCGTGTAGTAGGTGAATCCTCTATCCGACAGAAAGGATTCGAGGTGCGGCATTGCACATTTGGGACCAATTCCCTTTCCAGCATTGATAATCTGAGCCGCATTGTGTACATCTTTCAGGGTAGTCTTTTTTTCCGGGTTCTTTGAAACGAGCATTCTCCAAATGTTACGCTTGGGAATGTCATTCTCTGCCATCTGCCCGACCAGTTGTCTCTCATCTACAGAAAGTCTTCTAGCATACGCGTGACCCTCTAAGTGTTCAAGGGGAGTGTGGTTGTGCTCCGGGTTTTTTTACCATTAACCTCCAGACCTGTGTCCGAGCTTGAAGCATCCCTCTCAACTCAAACGGGCAACCAATTTTTTTGCTACCCGTCTTCCTCAAAAGAGCCACACTCTTATGCTCCCCCCCAAGACTGCATTGAAGCACAACCTTCACGAAAATAAGTTTATTAGAAAATAAGTTTTTTATAACTTTTTTAAATAATAAATTATAAAAAAAGTTTATTTAGTAAAAATTAACAATACTCTTAGCAAATGAGAAACGTAATCCTAAAGGTGTGTGACCCGAAGACCACTAGTGCACCCGTAGGGAATTAACCTTCACCAAGGATAAAACACGTGTTCTTAGTAGTTAATTTATACGTTAAGTTTTTCGTGGCTTTTTAAATAAAAATTTATAAAGTACGTATTTGTTAATATATTAAAAACAATATTGACTAAAATATATACCTTCACGATACCGATACCAAAAACCATTTATATATGATTATTATTACGATTATTATTATTATTATTATTATTATTATTATTATTATTATTATTATTACGGTTATTATTATTATTATTATTGTTATAATAATAACAATAAATTTATAAAGTACGTATATAAATGATAAATGGTTACGTAATCGTTATAAAAAGATCAAAGAAAAGAGGTTATAATAAAAATTTATAAAGTAGAAACGTAATCATTAGCAAAGGAGAAACGTAATCCTAAAGGTGTGTGACCCGAAGACCACTGGTGCACCCGTAGGGAATTAACCTTCACCAAGGATAAAACACGTGTTCTTAGTAGTTAATTTATACGTTAAGTTTTTCGTGGCTTTTTAAATAAAAATTTATAAAGTACGTATTTGTTAATATATTAAAAACAATATTGACTAAAATATATACCTTCACGCAACGATCTCCTCTTTTCTTTGATCTTTTTATAACGATTACGTAACCATTTATCATTCCCGTATCTTGTACCCAGTCCACCAACTCATCACGTGTGGAAATCGTCCGATCAGTCTCAAACCAAAATTTTATCGGGTTAGATCCTTCCTCCTGATCTTCTACGTGCTTCTCCTCGCCAGCGTTGTCTTCATGGTGCGTATAGTCTTTTCCTTCTAATGTGTCATCACCACCGTAACTGCAGTAACTATAATGACCGTAGTTGGGATGACGGGGACCGTCATCAAAATCATACGGGTCCTTCCAGGGTGTATTTAAGTCCAGTTGCACCATATTGTCACGGTAACGAATGCCATACTGACCCGCCTCGACATTACTAGACTGACCCTCATCGACGTTATATGATGTTGACTCGTAAGAATCACCGAAAATGAGGTCGTAATACGACATTTTACTTGTGGGTAAAAAATTGAAATCGAATGAATTTATAATCAAAGTCGATGGAATTTATAGGTAAAATCTGATGGGGTCAGGCGCCTCGCTTTGGGCAAAGCGAGGCGCCTGGGTTAATTTGTTCAGGGAATCTCAGGCTTTGTGTCTAATCAGCCTGCCAAGCGCCTCGCTTTGGCTTAGGGGGTTTAATTAGAAGTGGGGGGGGGGGGGGTTTAATTAGAAAGGTCCTTATGTTATTGTAAGGGTGGATGAGGTGGTCATTACCCCATCACACTCATCATACTATCACACGCAATTAGATTGTGTCACCTCATTCCATCACATTCTATCACTAAACACATGTGACGGTGTTCACATTCCATCACATTTCATCACAATTTTTTTAAAAAATAAATAAACTAAAAACATTACATTAAAAAAAATAAAAACATTAAATTAAATAAAATAAAAAACAATACATTAGATTAAAAAACAACACAGTACTAGAAATAAAATAAAAACTACTAAAAAAAAAATACAAACATTAGTAAAAACCTAATAAAATTTTGGGTGTAACATTCGCCACGCCGAAACATGTGGAAAATCAACCCCAACCTTAGCTGCATAGTCGATTTGAGCAAATCCAACGTGTACATCTTCTGTTTCGTTAGGGTTATTATTCACCACTTGCTTAAAAAAATGTTTCGAAGGTTTGACACTTCGATTGGAGGTCTGCGTACTTGTGAGAGGTTAAATCACACATGTGTTGTGTTCCCCCGACATGTTCACCAAACTCGGCTTAAACTCTTTTCCAGTTCGGAGCGTTGCTCCGGCCACGAACACGACCACAATTCGAGGTCCCCGTAAAAAAAACATAATAATATAATATTTTGGTTTACATATTGTTAAAAAAAATTGAGTTAATATATTGTTATCTTCTTGGGTTTAAAAAACAATATATCTTCTTGAACACAAAAAAAAAAAAAAAAAAAAATACTGGAAAAAAAAAGTTGTCTTTTGTTCATAAATATCAAGCGAGAAACAGAGCCATCACGGGGTGGCCATCATGGACCACCCCGTCCACCCAAACTATGCACTTTTGTGTAACAGGTTTTGTTTGATATTACAAATTATTTGTTGGAAAAAGTGTCACAAAATTGTTTATTCATTAATTTGTTGGAAATGGGTAGCAAATAATACTGAATTTATATTTTTTTTTGTCGGAAATGTGTCACAAAAAGGTTGAATTTATAGTTTTATTTGCCAAAAATATGTAGCTAAAAAAATCCTCAAAAATTAAAATAATTACTTTTATCATAATAATATATTAATAATAATTGGAAATTGTTGTAGGAGATGTGTAGCAATTCCTGACGCGTTAATTTTGTTTAAAGTTGCCTAGAAAACAAATTTCCTGCGAGGTGTATTGCTACATCGTTTTTTTTTTCATACATGTCTCGTACGTCATGATCTCTAATACATTTTCTACGTCATGTAGGAAATTTCATATTTTCTAGTAGGTTAACGTAGCAATATATACAAGTATTTTGGATGACTAGTCAGATCCTTGGTGCAACTTGATATATTAGAGCTTGTCAAGTCAGAACTTGCAATTTAAAATGTTGTGCAAGTTGGCCTTTTGTATCATATCATTTTCTTGCTCTCCAAAATATCATACATTTATTCCCCATAATTATTATACTATATTCATTACCAAATTACATTTTTTTGTCCATTGATTTGTTGCAAATTACGAATTTAGTATGGGTCATGAATTTTTCATGCTCCTTGTGATATGCCATGGCTTTTCATAAATTTTCCGTTACTAGTTGTCAAATTCAGAAGAAATTATTATTTTAGCCTTATATATATATAAAGGGGAAAGTGAATATGGTGTTGTTGTGCACCTAACCTTACATGTAAAACCATCAAAACTACGTAGTTTTAATCATGATTTTATAAGACCCCCCGTAGTGGGGCGTTTTTTTTTCAAAATTTTGCAAAAATAGCGCCCCCAACACCGGAACAGGGGGGCGCTATTTTCCATTTTGTTGCCTTGGCGTTATATAAATAACGCTGCTATCAAACTGATGGTCCAATCATGTAATGCCACGTGGTGGTGGTGAACGGTAATATTACCGTTAATTTTTGAACGGCTATTTTTTTAATATATATATACCCACAACACATATATAATAAAACACACAAAAACACATATTTTTCAAAATCACTTTCAACAAAAATTATAAAAGAATGGGTTCCCCCGCGTCATCATCTATTACGAGAGAATATTATAGAGAGTTCTAGGCGACGAGGGTTATTCGACAGACGAAGAGTTGGAGCAAGATGCCATTACGAGTGCGCTAGCGCTTTCGGCGCGGTATCTTGAAGAAACTAGTACGCCTACACCTACAAAACAAACTAGGCAGTACTACGAACGAGATCGTGTATCGAAAAATGCTCGATTGATGAAGGATTACTTTGATGAAAACCCGACTTACCCCGACCCAAAGATCTTTAGGCGTCGTTTCCGGATGAGCAAACGTTTATTTCTACGTATATCCGGAGATCTTGAAAACGCGTTTCTGTACTTTAAACAAAAGCGGATGCTAGGGGGATGATGGGATTCACGTCTATTCAAAAGTGTACCTCGGCACTGCGTTGGCATTACATAAGAAACCCTGCTCGTGCATGGACCACAGACAAGCTGCGAGATGCTATGTATGCATGTATAATCATGCATAATATGATATTAGAAGATGAAGGTAAAGCGATATGCCAAAATTATGTACCGGAAGCCGTTCAGGATCTACCGCAAGCTAATAGGCAAGAAAGAGTGCTCAACGCACATGAACTTCGTGACCATGAAATACATGACGCGTTAGCTGCGGATTTGGCCCAACAAGTGTGGTCGGTTCGGTATATTCCAAACCCAGGAGGAAACGAAGATAAAGAAGAAGAAGAAGAAGAAGAAGAAGAAGAAGAAGAAGAAGAAGAAGATGAAGAAGAAGAAGAAGGTGACGAAGAAGAAGAAGAAGACGAAGACGAAAACGAAGACGAAGACGAATACGAAGAATCCGAAGATGAAAATTAATATTAGTTGTAACTTTTTTTTTAATATTACTTGTAATTTTTTTTAATATTAGTTTTTAATATTATTTGTAATTTTTTTATATTTATTTGCATTTTATTTTAATTATTTTGAGTTAAAAGAAAAAAATAATAAAAAAATCAACCAATCACAATCAGGGGCTTTATAAATAAAGCCCCACCACTACACCCCTTTTTCAGTTTCTCTCTTCACGCTGACTCAGCAGCCACGTTGTAAGTGCATGATGTCCCTAGGCTAGTATATATGTTGTTTGGACGTGTTACGGGGTGTTTGGAGATGTTTATACGCGTTTCGGGACGTTTGGGACACTTCAGGCGAGTACGGTGTGGCTTTAGGCATTTACAGCCTATACCACATTAGCTTTAGGCATTTACAGCCTATACCACATCAGTATTGATGTGGTATAGCCCTACTCGCATGAAGGTACTAGCGAGTACGACCCTACTCGCTAGTTGATCATGTGTGATAGCCTCCTACTCGCCTAAAGAGGTCTGTACGAGTATGGGAGGTATAAATAGTCCCAATCATTGCCCTAATCATCAGTTCTTGCCACACACACTCTCCAAACACCCTCCCCAGGTCTGAGATTGCTAGGTTTGTTCATTGTAACACTCGAGCTTTGTTTTAATGATATAAACGTGAATCTTTTGACCCATTTGTGTGTTGTAATTACTCGTTTTTCATTGTTTCATCTTCGTTTCTGTTATTGAGACATATTCAAGGGATTCCGCACCTTGAATATAGCCCTCGTGATTGTCGGGTGATACGTTAGTCGATCCTACACGTGGTATCAGAGCCGAGGCTCTTATCACGAGTGTTTTGATAGCAAAAACGAGCAAAAACAGGGTTTTTATGGGAAAGTTGTGATTTTTGAGCAAAAACCTGTTTTGAAGTTTGAAACTTTGAGTTTTTGATAAAAACATTTATTTTCAAATTCTTGGTGTGTGTTTATGGATTAAAACGTGTGTTTTTGATTAGGTGTTGTTCTAAAAGTGTTTTGGAAACTTTTCCAATCATTTGGGGTTTAAACACATTGTTTTGGATAAGATTTTGAGGCAAAAACGGCTGTTTTTGAGCAAAAGTGGGGTTACAGATCAGATCTAGTGATTACGCAGACATTCTAGCATTTAGGAAACCCTACTCGCCTATATATAGGCGATTACGGGAATATTTAAGCAATTAGCTGCTATTCGCCTATATCTTAGGCGATTACAGTTGCTATCACACATCAAAACCCTACACGCCTATACCTTAGGCGAGTACAAGAACCCTCATACAAACAAAGCCCTAATCGCCTCTATTTCAAGCGAATAGAGGCCTACTCGCCAAAATCAGGTGTGGTATAGCTCCTACTCGCGTGAAAGGTCCCCATACACTAGCATTTACACCCTAATCGCGTGTAATACTAGTGATTACAACCGTACTCGCCCCAACAAAGCCCTAATCGCCTATAATCACAAGAATAGAGTTCCTACTCGCCTAAAAGGACCTGAAACTGAAAAATTTGACTAAGTATCGGACTTTTGACAAATATTGACATATGGCAAATCCGTGGGGTCATCTGAACCAACCTAGGCAACCTAATAACCAACAAATGAACAATCAAACGAACATACCCACAAACCCTTGGCAATACTCAGTCGAGCGAAACGCGCAACGGATGCAACAAGCGCAGATGCAAGCGAATGTTGCCGGAATCAATCCGTGGGCGCTAGCGGCTCAACAACAGGAAATGAATGAAAATCCTTGGGCACTCGCGGCTGCTGCAAACTCACAGACGAATCATCTGTCTTCCGTTCTCATGAGTGACTTAGAGACGGGTAGTTCGAATAGGGCGCCGAAATTGCAATACATGTCCGACTACCATGGTTGGAAGGGCAGATTTCAGACGTATGTTGAGGGTATTGATGGTCTCGTGTGGTCAGCGATAGAGACCGGGTATAGTAGGCCTATGGTTGAGAATTCCACTACTCCGATCTCAATTGAAGACATGAATGAAGATCAGAGGAAGAAGTATAATTATGAGAAGAAGGTGATGGCGGCATTGAAGCAAGCTCTTCCCAAGGATATACTTCATCAATTTGCTCAGTGCACTACATCACAGACGCTTTGGCTAGCACTTGCTGAGCGGAATGAAGGAAATCTGAAGACGCGGAAGGTTAAAATGGATCAACTCAAGAAGGAGTTCGAGAACTTCAATGCTATCGGGAACGAATCACTGAGGGACTTGACTGCTAGATACTACCATCTGATGTCTGAAATGTATCAGTACGGGGTCTTATATTCATCTGCGGACCTTGTAGAAAGATTTGCTAAGGCGCTACCTCCTCATTGGCATCAATGGTTGGATATTCTCAAATCAAGCAATGCATATCAGATTCTCTCCATCAACGAGTTCATTACCGAACTGGAGAACAAGGAGATAGAGGAGATCAGGAGAGCAAACAAGGCGCTCATTCCACAGAATCCCAGCATCTATTATGGGAATCCTCTTCAGGACACCAGTGTGGGTGGTACCAAACCACCGACTGCTTTTGTGGTTAACCCGGACCCGGTTTATGCTTTCGACAATTATGGTCCCCCAGCTGATGTTCCTCCTCCTACATATCCTTTTGGACCAAACCAGTATCATTTGAATTTTAATACTAACCAGTTTGGTGTTAACCCATTTTCTCATCTTGCAGCACCAGTGCAGGCAACTGCAAACTTTAGTGGACCTTCTCCTTCAGGTTTTGGCGGGGCTCCAACTACAAGTTATGGTGGATATGGAGGTGCTTCAACTTCTAATCAAGGTGGCTATCGAACCAACACAGTCCCAGAGCAGCTGAACACCGCGGGTTTAGAAAAGGTGACTGTAGAGCTAGCTCAAGAACACATGGCTCTACTGTCGACCTTGGTAAACTCCTATAGTGGACTGATTGCTGGACAGATCGGGAATCCTCATCTTACACAGGAGGATTACTCGCAGATTGATAAAGACGACATGGATCTGATAGACATACAATGGCACTTCACAAGCGTGGTGAGAAGGGCAAAGGAATATATGGACAGGACGGGAAGGAGAGATGTTTTGATCAATAACAACACCAAGTTTGGGTTCGACAAAACAAAGGTCACATGCTACAACTGTGGCACAAAAGGGCATTTTGCAAGGGAATGTGACCGACCTAAGCAGCAAGGACATCAGAATCCCTTCAACAACAACAGAGCGAATCAGAATCAGAGGCAGCAAGCTCAGGCACAACCAAATACTGAGCGTGCTATTGTCCCAGTCAACAACCAGAACCAGAACCAGAGGCCTCCTGCACACAACAATCAAGGTCAAGCCCTGGTTATTCAAGCTGATGAAGGTTTTAACTGGAACCATCTGATCACTGGAGAAGAAGCTCCTCAAGGTGGTGCAGCCTGTTTTGCTCAACAAGCGTCTGAAGCACCAGCCGAAGTTGAAGAAACTTCGAGTCAGTCTGACATCATTACTTCTGAAACCGAAGCGTCTGACTGTGACTCGGAATGCGATTCTGATATGGGAGAAGATTTGGAGGATCTGTTAGCTGAAGCAGATGCGCTGATTGGTAAAAGATCGTTTCTTGTGGATGCTGACTGCACAGAGAAGAACTTCGGCGAATTCTTTGGAGCTCAGAAGACAGCAGCTCATTATGCATTGATGGCCATTACTGAATCGTCGAACAAGGTAAGTTCTTCTTCTGATTCTAAATTAGATTGTGTAGAGTGTAATAAGTTAAAATTCAGAATTAAAGAATTAACTGAAGAAAATCTGAATTTAAAAGCTGATGTTGGTCCGTTGCAAAGTCAATTGATTCCTTGAGACAAAAGGAGAAAAATTTTCTTAGTACAATTGAAAACTATAAGAAGGATGTTTCTGAACTGTCAAAAACCTTGGCTAATAAGCAAATTGCTATAAATAATTACATCAATGAGGTCGAAGACACTAAGAAACAATTGGCCATTGTTAACTGTGACTATGAAAAGATCAGGAAGAAGCTTGAGAGTTATTTAAACTGCAAGTATGTCCTTGATCACATAGTAGAACACTCTGAAAAAGAAGGCTTCTCCACCAGTCCCAAATATTCTCAATTTCCACCTCCGGTGAGATTCGAAAATCATAATTTTGATGTCTTGCCGAAGGAGGAAGTAGTGGACGTGGCAGCTGAGGCAGCAAAAGCTGCAGAGGCGGCCAAGGTTACTGAAGCAGCTAAACCTGCTGAGGTCACTAAGGGTGCTACTCCTGCTAAAGCTGTCAATCTGTGTGAGAAAGCTAATGATATCAGTGTATATGACACTGACTCTTCGGATGATGAGCTCGATGAACCTCCTAGATATATGCACCGGTCAAAACTAAAGATGTTCCTCTTGAGAATCATATCATTACCACTGAAACCTTGAGTGAACTGGAACCGAAAGTGCAAACCGAGGATGGCAGGAGGATTAAGGTGTTTTATAAACTAAAAGGGTTTGAGAGGGTGCATGCTGATGAGGAAGTCCCTCTCAAATGTATCGCCCCTGGTCTTGTTACCAAAATTTGGCAAGAATCTGTCATTACTATAGAAAAGGAAACCTGGAATAAAAAGAAGGGTAAGGGTAAGGGTAAGGGTAGAAAGGATCAGGGTAATCAACTTAATGAGAATAACAAGAAAAATCAAAAGACAAACACCATTGATTCTCAAAATCATGCTCAAAGAAAAAGTCTGAAAAAGCATGTTACTGAGTTCGTTAGATCGAGCGGCAATGAAAGAAACGACGATCCTCAAGTCGATCAGCAAAGAAGATGTCTTGAGGATCTAAAACACAAAAACTCATTTGCCGGCCCATCTAACAAAAGGAACAAAAAGGAGACCAAACCCGAATCTCCTAGATTTGAAGAATATAGATCCTGTCACAAGTGCGGGGAACGTGGGCATTTAGTTGCTGCGTGCCCTGAACTGAGACGAGAAAGGATCAAGGTGGATGATCCTCCCAGTTCTAGCAAACCCAAGCAACCTGTTTCCCCTAAACTCACTGAGAAACAAAAGGGAAAGCAGGTCGTTTATGATAACCGCAACAAGATTGCTATGAACCAAAAGCCAGTTGATGGCAGGGGTCCACAGCTGAGAGGGAGCACTGTTCCCCCAAAGGTTGAAGCAGCGCCTAAGCCACCAGCAAAGGCTGCATCTAAACCGCAGGGCAACCCCAAAGCTGCTTCACGTACAGTTAAGTCTGAAGTGGATCCAAAATCTGTTCCTCCAAAGGAATCCAAGGCTGGACCTTCTAGCCCACAGGCGAAGAAGAAGCCCAAGCCAAAGAAACCTGAACAGATTTGGAGACCCAAGTCACCAACCAAAGGTGGAGAATCATCTGCTGGAGAAAGCACTGCTGTACCATCGGAAACAACACCAACTCCAAATGGACGATGGGTTGACTTTCCGACATTAGATGAAGATGGTAGACCCAAGACCGTGAAGGCTTGGGTCCCCCTTAACCACTGAACTTTGAATGTTTGTGCAGGGAGTTCCACAGGGCCTTATCAGCAGCCTATGGATTGTTGATAGTGGAGCTTCAGGGCACATGACAGGCGATTTATCCCTGCTTTTTGACATAAAGAATATCAACGGGGGGTATGTTGCCTTTGCTGGTAATAAAGGGGGTTATATTACAAAAGAAGGAAGTATGAGCAATGGTATTGTAAGCTTTGAAAAGATAAGCTTTGTCAAACAGATAGACCACAACTTGCTGAGTGTTTCGTAGATATGTGACAAGAAGTTCACTGTGTTCTTTGACGACAACGCATGTTTCATTCTGAAGCCTGGATTCAAAATACCGAAGGAGTGGGTCATGATCTCAGCTCCCAGGGTTAACAACTTATACGTCCTGGATATGAGCCGAGCAATGACAGCGAAAGGTCAAGTCACTTGTTTTCTGTCAAAGGCGACAGAGAAGGAATCGATAATGTGGCACAGACGAATGGGGCACATCCATTTGAGGAAAATGAACCATCTGGTTCAGAATTAACTGGTGGAAGGTGTTTCTGTTAAGAATTTTCATTTAAACGACGTCTGTGTCTCATGTAAGAAAGGGAAGCAGAAAAGAAAGTCTCACAAGCCTAAGAAGACAAACTCAGTTAGTCTACCACTCGAACGACTGCACATGGACCTGTTTGGCCCGGTCAATCGGAAGAGCAAGAACGGTGACTTATACTGCTTAGTGGTTACGGATGATTATTCTAGGTTTTCTTGGGTTGTGTGCATGAAGCACAAGAGTGAAACTTTTGATTACTTGAAGAATCTGTTTACTAAACTGGAAAATCTATATCAGCTGAAGATCCGTAGGATCAGAAGCGATAACGGAACAGAGTTCAAGAATCACGCTATGGAGGCGTTATGTGCAGAAAAAGGTATTCATCATGAATTCACAGCGCCATACACTCCTCAGCAAAACGGGGTTGCAGAAAGAAAGAATCGGACTTTTATTGAGGCAGCCAGAACTATGCTCGCAGACTCGAACTTGCCTGTGATCTTCTGGAACGAGGCAGTTCACTGCGCGTGTTATACTATGAATAGGGTTCTAACGGTAAAGAAGCTTGGTAAAACTTCTTACGAGCTTCTGAACCGAAGGAAACCGAACTTAGAGTTTCTGGAACCTTTCGGAGCTCCATGCACCATGATACATCCCGATGGGAAGTTTGGTGCAAAGGCAGAAGAAGGTTTCTTTGTTGGTTACAGCACTCCCAACAAAAGAGTGTATAACAAAAGAACCAACAACGTTGAAGATTGGCTTAATGTCGATGTTCAGCGTTATACTGCCAATGCACCTGGTGTTGGACCTGATTGGTTGTTCGACTATAAGAGTCTATTTGATTCCTTCAACGTGGAAAATTTAGTGGATGATGCTGTAGCGCAAATGTATTACGAATGTGAAAACGCAGCTAGCTCTCCGCTAATGCGTCCGATCGTGGTTAATGCACCTGCGCCTGCTCCATCTGATGCCTCTGCATCCACGGGTCCCCCTGATAAAACCGCAGCAGCAGAAGTTGAGGAAGTCTTTCAGGAGGCGTCAGCAGAGGTTCTCGAATCTTCATCTTCCGACGACGATTTTGCAGAGTCTCATGAAACTCTCACTGAGGAACAAGCTGGAAATGGTGAATCTACCACTACAGCTCCAGTTAATCCGACAGGAAACAATCAAGCTGGTCCCTCTTCTTCAGCAGCTCTAGGGATAGGTCATCGGATCGATCTCTCCAGTTTTAATATGCAACCCGCTGCTCCCTCTAGTTCAAGCGCCGTAGAGACAAATCTATCTCAAGGTTTGGAGAACCTTAATCTGCATTCGGATGATCCAGTGCCGGCACATCCGGAATCTCGGATTCACGACACTCATCTGATGCAAAATGTGATTGGTGATTCGGCTAGCAGAGTCATGACGCGCAGTCAGCTCAGAAATGCTAGTCCAAGTGACAATACAGGTACTCTGGCACTCTACTCGGAAATCAGAAAAGCAGGTCATCAGAACGATTGGTCCTTCTCCTTATATGTTTCTCAAACTGAACCAAGAACTGTGCAAGAGGCACTGAGGGAAGAGCCATGGATTGAAGCAATGCAAGCCGAACTTCAGCAGTTCCAAAAGCTAGGAGTGTGGGACTTAGTTGACTTACCTCCAGGCTCGAAGAAAATTGGAACAAAGTGGGTCTACAAGTGTAAACGGGATGACCGCGGGGTGATTATAAGAAACAAGGCTCGATTAGTTGTCCTCGGCTTCCGTCAAATCGAAGGAATAGATTACAACGAAGTATACGCTCCAGTTGCGCGCCTTGAAGCTATCCGGATGTTCTTAGCTTACGCTTCGTACAAACGGTTTAAGGTGTATCAAATGGACGTGAAAAGTGCTTTTCTGTATGGTGTCGTGAAGGAAGAGGTGTATGTTGCTCAGCCACCGGGATTTGAGGATCCGCTTCATCGCGAAAAAGTCTACAAATTGAACAAAGCGTTGTACGGACTCCATCAGGCACCGCGTGAATGGTACCAAATGCTTAGCAACTATCTGATATCCAACGGGTTCAAACGTGGACTCGTGGACTGCACCTTATTCACCAAGGAAAAGGGTGGTGATCGTCTTCTGGTACAGGTTTATGTTGATGATATTATTTTTGGGTCTACTAATGATGTCATGTGCAGGGAATTCGAAAAGCTTATGCAGGATAAATTTGAGACGAGCTCGATGGGGGAGATGCACTTCTTCCTCGGTCTACAAGTAGAACAACAAGAGTCGGGGATCTTCATCCACCAGACAAAATACGTTGCTGACATCTTGAGCCGGTTCCAGATGGAAGAATCTACTCCAGTAGGCACACCGATTCAGACCAATCACGGGATTGGGCCTGACGAGAAAGGACAAACCGTTGATCCTTTTCTCTATCGAGCTATGATAGGCTCACTCATGTACCTCACTGCATCAAGACCTGATATAATGTTCGCGACATGCTTACTATCAAGATACCAGTCAAGGCCGAAACAGTCCCACCTGGTTGCTGTGAAGAGGATCTTACGTTATCTAAAGGGTTGTCCGACCAAAGGTCTTTGGTACCCTAATGACGATAAGTTTGACCTCATCGCATTTAGTGATGCTGACTATGGCGGATGCAAGACAGACTTAAAATCCACATCGGCTGGATGCCAGTTTTTGGGACCAAGACTAGTCTCGTGGCAGTGCAAGAAGCAAGCCTCAGTCGCCTTATCCACCTGCGAGTCGGAATATGTAGCAGCATCGAGCTGCTGCTCCCAGGTTCTTTGGATACAGCAACAAATGAGAGACTACGGTTTGAAATTTCTTAATACTCCCATTCACTGTGACAATGAGTCCGCTATAGCTCATGCTAAAGACTCAGTTAACCATTCCAAGGCGAAACATATCTTGGTTAAGTATCATTTCATACGCGATTGTTATGAAAAGAAACTTATCGATATGGTAAAAATCCACACAGACTACCAACGTGCCGATTTATTCACCAACGCTTTTGACGGTCCTCGTTTTGAGTACTTGTTAATCTTAAACGGCATTAAAGTTAAGCAGGATTAGATCCTCATCGGTAATCGTTTTTGTAAATATTTTTCTTTAAAAAAAATCTGAAAAATCCAAAAATATTGTCTTTTCGCAAATTTTTAGATTTTTAGGGGGAGAAAATTTCAGAAAAATACAAAAACATTCAGAAAATGCAAAAATTCAAAAAAAAATGAGAAAATCCCAAAATCAAAAAAAAAATGAAAAATGCAAAAATGAGTTTCTTTGGTGAAAATAGGGAAGATGATATTAACCAATCAGTCGGACTGTCTGAACCCTTATCATCTTAAAAATATTGAAACTGATAGGTAGCCTCTACAATGATGTGTCGGTAGGCTCAAAATCATTTCCAAGTTCGGCACGGTGATATAAACTTAAATCAACTGAATCATGTGTGGATCAACGTGCGTTGGCATATGGTCTTGGTACCGAAATCTCGTTTGATAGCATGCCAAAATCCAAGGTTTCATGGTATTTATGAGGTTGGTACATCCGGGGTGAACTGGACGTCTCTCAGAATAAATAGGAATGGCACACGTGTCGTACGTTGGGGTCGCAGCCTACGATTGAGACACCCCTATGTCATTTCCTGAAAAAAATTAAAACAAAAAAAAAAGAATAAATTCTGATCAGGGGACGTCCGGGAATCCTAAAAGAGCAAAAAGATTCATATATGCCAAAACCCAATTCTCAATGATAATTCGCTCTAAGGTATCAAATCATATACCTATAGCATCGTACCGTGAAAAATCAAATATACGGTATTTGACTTGATCCCTGGTTTGGATCTCACTGGTCTCTCTGTTGCAGCGTTTCTGCAGACCTGATCACCACTAAGTCCACTCCTTGTAAAATACGGATGACAACAGCTTACTCACCGGTTACGAGGAAGCTTTGTGCATGACTTGATACGGGAATGTGTCGCGTGGCGGGGAACACCTTGTATCTCAGTCTTAATATTACCTTAAACGTATCTAAAGTGCCTAGCGATAAAACTTGATTTTGAGTTTAGGTGGACAACAATATCGACAACTGTTGTAGGATGCTTATTGGTAATTTTAAGCGAAAACTGAAAATATGAGGGTTCTAGTAAAGTCCGTACACTGATATGATTCCCTAACCGTTGAAACTCGCAAAAATATGATAGTGTACAGTTAGTTGATCTCCCGTTTTGTTTTATTTATGCTTAGTTTAGCTTAATTAATCATTCTTGCTTGCCGATGATGGAATCCTAATCCATTGTAATCTTTCTTCTTCAAAAATAAAACGCCGAAAATCAACTTGTCGAAAATTGTGTTTTTGCCGGGTCAAAACCGTGCTTTCTCTTAAGTACGGGGGTCGAAAATGAAAGTTTTTCAAAGTCATGAGTCGTCATCTGTGTTATGTGTTTAAACGTGGTGAAAAACGCATGTTTTGAACCTGAACGGGTCAAAAATGCGAGAATTGGTGCTGCAGGGGCATTTTGGTAATTTCTGTGAAAACTGGACACACTTAGAATCCTAATCGCTTAAACATAGGCGATTACAATTGTATTTGTGTGATTGTATACGCGAGTAATCTCTACTCGTGTGTTATTTCATGCGAATAGGGGATTCTTGTTATAGGCATTTAGTAGTCTACTCTTGTGAATATAGAAGCGAGTAGGCTGATCCGTGTGTTCCATTAAACGAGTATAGCTACACTCGTGTGTTTGTTGGAGCGATTAGTCGTCTAGTCGTCTGTTTGGGCACGCGAATAGAAGAAGGCATAAAAGGGGACACTTGAACGTTAACCTTCATTACTTTTCAAACCAACTCACTGTTAACTCTTGTCCCTCCAAACCCGATAATTAACCAAATCTGTTGCCCGTTTATTTTGACTCTACATTACTGTTCTACATCATCAAGGTAATCTCTACTCCAATTTTCAGATCCTAACAACATGTTCTTGAGGGTTAAATCAGTGATTTTTGGGTGAAACCCTATGTCATCGTGTTCTTGATCATTGGGCATTAAAATGTGTTTGTTGATGCCGTTTCTTGATGGGGGTTTGTTAATCGGACCCCCTAGGATTACTGTGTACCAAAATTTCAAACACAAACCATCAGATTCAAAAAGCCCCAATTTTATACCCTTATGAACCCTAGTTTTTAAAATGTCCAATTGAACCCGTTTTGTTTCTGAATGTTATAATTATTGTTAGGGGTTTTATTGTTGAGTGATAATAGACCTCAATGAGATGAAATACGGACTCGTAACAAGACGCCTCGGGTTTTCGACAATTTTGGTGTTCAAGAACACTGTTCATGCGAGTAGAATTGTACTCGCATGAACAGGTAGCGAATAGGATGTTTTATGCTTGTAATCGCGTTTATTATACACGAATGAGCATATAATCATGTATACATTACGCGATTGTATTCCCACTCGCGTATACAGTTTTGTACTCGCGTATAATGGTCAGTCCTTGGCCTACTCGCGTATAAACATCTATACTCGCGTATAAACAGGCCTATTCGCATATCTTATTGGCAATTGCAACCTGTAATCGCCTAATACAAGCTGAACATCAAATTTTTGTCAAATTTTGTCCGTTTTAGTCCGTTTATGCCTGTTTATGAATATATGATCAACGTATGATACTTATTACGTGTTTTGGTGTTCAGGATGGAGAATTGGAAGACATCGCCAAAGCACAACTGTTGTGCTTTTCTCGGACCGATTACTTTGGATAAAGGCAAAATCTTTCAAGGCGTTATCGACTTCTTGAAGCGATTGAGAATACACTACGCGATATCCAAGCAGCACGCTGCATACAAGGATATCCTGCTGGAATTCTATCGTAACGCCAAGGTTGATCCCAAGGCTGATCCGATCGTGATTACTAGCTCGGTTCAAGGAAAGGATGTTATTGTCACCGAACAGATAATTCGAGAAGTGCTACAGTTTGGAGATTCTGATGCTGATCCTATAGTATTTGACGCTATTCTGATACGTGGCGGCTTTCTAAGGATGAAGTATTTGGGTAAAGTCGTCAAACAGACAATGCTTAAGAAAGGATTACTTCCGCCTGAGATCAAATATCTTACTCATGTGGTCGTGAAGTGCCTTGGTCCGAGGAAAGGTGCTTTTGATGCGATTAGAGATACATTGGCCTCTGCGATTGTCGCTCTGACACTCAACAAGCCATTCAATTTCTCCAAGATGATTCTGCACCACTTAAAAGAAATCATACTGATGAAGCCGACAAAGAAGTCCTTCATTGTCTATCACCGGTTCTTACAGTTGATCATTGATAATCAAGTACCTGATTTGGTGAAGCATCCTGCTGAGTATATAGGGACTGATGATATTACTCAAGCTAAAATGAACAGGATGAGAAGTTACAAAGGCCGACCGAAGTCTGAATATCCTCCAAATAGACGACTATATGGGCAATTGAAGAGAGAAGACTATGTGTCACCACCAGGCAACAGGTGGAGACACGAAGATAGTGATTCAGAGGATGACTTCCGTGTAACATCACGAAATTCTTTTCCCGAATTTTAAATATAAAACGCCCTTATTTTCGTTACAACCGTGCCTAAGTCTCCATTACCCTAACTCATAATTTATATATATATGTATATATGTGTATAAATATAAATATATATAATAATAATAATAATAATAATAATAATAATAATAATAATAATAATAATAATAATATGTTGTTGTAGGCTTATCAACTCAAACCAAACCCTTTAGACAAATGCAGCCCAACATCCTACTGAGCCCAAAGAGCTATCCCAGCCCAAATCCCAGAAGCCCACAATCCAGGGCCCAACTGCCCTCCCCTCTTCCTTCTCTGTTTTGATTTGAAACAAAAAAAAGGGTTGTGTCGGGTTTCGAACTCGGGACCTCCCACACATACACACGAGCACAAACCATCTGGGCTAGCCTTCTTTGTTGAAATAACCCGGATACTTTATTATCTTATACGCATATAAAATCCTCACAGTTGACAAGGAAAGTCAACTGTGGGATTTCTTGTTGATCAATCCGTCTAATTAACGCGTAATTGAACTATTTTTGGCAAACTCGTGTAATTATCGGCCTTGTACAACACGAATACACATCGATTACACGTCAATTGTTGACCTTTCTATTCAATTAGACGCGTATGTATTAAATTGAAAGTCAAACCTTCCAATTAACATTAACCCTAATCCTCAGTATAAATTGAGGCATTCCGAACCTTGACAAATCGCTCACAACTCTCTCTCAATCTCTATTTCTCTCTGTCTCACTCTGATCGTTGCTATCGAGCTCGTAGTTTGACTTTTGCCTTGACCCGGCTTCTAACATCTATACTACACTGTGAGTCTAATATTTTTGGTGGGTTTCACTCATCGGCGATCAACCAACAAAAGCCCCAACATTAATCGGGCTAATGATGGCTGATTTGCTCAATTGTAAATTCTAGGGTTCGTTGTGATTGATTTGGGGATAAATCTGAAATTACGTATTGTATTTATAAATTTCAAAACGCAAAACATCACAACCACCGGCCTAGGCCAAGTGGTTGTGACCCTGGTTCATCACTGTGGTCACCCGGGTTCGAGTCCCGGCTCTGACCGGTTTTTGTTCTTTTCTTTTCTTTTCTTTTTTTAACAAACAATAATATATATATATATATATATATATATTAATCCTTTTAATCATTTAAATTCTTTTTAAAATACCAAAACTATTTTATAAATTCTAAAAAAATTATAATTGTTTAATCTGATATAAAAGTTTTATTTGTAATTTTTATTTTTCAGAAATTCATTTATTTAATAATTATAATAATTAAATCATTTTTATACTATTATATTTATAAAAATCCATTTATATATCAAAACAGTTTTATTAAATTCCCCAAAAATTATCCTAACTTTTTATAGAGTTAAACTTTACTGAAATAATTTTTAATTCAGTAAAATCATTTATTTTATATTTTTAATCAATTTTTGTTAGATTTAATCATAATTAATTCATAATAAATCCAATTTTCATCATTTTTGCACCAAAATTTTATACAAATTATTTTTAATCATTTAGAACAGAAATATGATTTTTAAAATAAGAATTCTTTAATTTTAGTATTTTTGAATATTAAAGTTAATAATTGGCTATTTATAAATAAATAGATTTAAAAATCTATTTTAAATGAAATAATTTTATAAAAATTATTTTATTGCTTCAAACACTTTAATGTGCACATTCAAAAATCCAAACTTTATAAAAGACTTTATTTCATTAATTATCAAATTTTCCTTTATTAATTAAGCATTTTAATTTAAATTTCAACAATTGATTATCCCCAAATCAAAACCCTAGGATACATTTATTAGTTAATTAGACTTAGACTTATTATATATTACCTTATTATAGGGTGATATTTGGAATCACTTTGGGCAACACAATTATCATATCTTTTCAACAAGTTAACATTTACTAAGGTGAGTTTTACATGGCCCCTTTTATTATCACCATTTTTGGGGTGAAACATGTTACAACATTATTACTGCAATTCAATCATCAATGTGTCTATGTGTTTTCTATGTTGCATTATGCCTTGAGCATGATTAGAGTAAGCACCATTCTAGCATAATCATTAACATTGATCAGCCGACGGTATACATTGATAGATCTATTGGACTGACAATCCCACCCGGATACGTGCCTCCTACAAAGGTTACGTGGGTGTTTGTTATCGCATAACATATTCATTGGGACCATAAGTGTATGGTATGTATCATTTTATAACAGTCAGCAGGGTTGATTATGCACTCGATTTATTTCTAATATGTTCTCACATATGGGCTAGATTAACATGACACATGAATTGCACAACATTTTATTCATTTTATCATCAAAAACCTATGTAATTCTCACCAACTTATGTTGACCCAAAAATACTTTCAAAATTAACATGTTTCAGGTAACAATGAAGCTGAGGCTTGAGTTAGCATGAGGATTTTCTTGAAGTTTATTTGAAGTTCTTTTGAAGTTGCTATTTGATGTTATGTATTTGAATTCTTAGACATTATGTCACATTTTGGATATTATGTTTGAATAAATTAATTAAAACTTATGTTATACCATGTGCTACTGAAAACAATCATCAATACGTGGCACCCCGATGTTTCCGCCATCGGTTGGGGTGTTACAGATTGGTATCAGAGCCATGGTTATAGGGAATTAGGTTATTAGAAAAATAATCTAGTCTATAACCATAGGATTTAACAAGTACTTGCTTCCTTTACTTGCTATTCTCTATCTCCCTCCTACTTCTTATCCCTACTTTCACCCCTACAAGAAGGTTGCTCTCCATCAGTGGATCTACTCTTAGACTAATAGGACAAATCCCTCAGGTTTAACCTGAACCCCCTTGAGATCTCGTCGAAGTTCTGGATTTTAATAACGAACACGTGCAATCTGGAAGGGTGAACGCCTGTATTCTGAGTCTTCTGTCTAGGCTGGCATTGCGCATATATCCCAATCAGACGAGGGACCCGGATGCCTACCTGGGAATTCTCGGGATGAGTGTTCACTTATAGGCTAAAGCATGTCTTCATATGTTATTAGAATTTAGAATCTTTGATAAGTCAACGTTTTCGTTTATTCGTTTTAATTAATGAATAAATGATTACATTCCTTATATAAACTCTCATTCATTTCATTGTGTCTATTACAGATCATGCCTCCTCGTCGCAGCACTCGCAACAACAATGGTGAGAATCACGAAGAAGGTGGTGATAACCATAACCACAACCATGACCAAGCTCCTAACCACAACAACAATGGGGTCGATGCTCAACTGGCTGCGATCATTTCTCAACAAATGGCACAGCAAATCGCAACTCTGGTTCCCAATTTACTTGCTCAGGTCATCCAATTGAACGGCAACGGGAATGGTCACAACAATGGCAATGGCAATGGTAATGGACCCCAAGCTTGCACCCTTAAGCATTTCAACTCTTGTAACCCTCCAAAGTTCAGCGGTGAAGAAGGAGCTACTGGACTCCTACAATGGTTTGAGGGCATTGAAAATACCTTCATTAACAGTGAATGCCCCGACAACTTTAAAGTCCGTTATGCCATGAGTGTTCTTCATAAGCGAGCACTCACTTGGTGGAATGAAGAAAAACGCACTCGCGGGGCTGAAGCTGCACTAGCCTTAACCTGGGATCAAGCTAAAGACATTATGAAGGCAGAGTTCTGTCCTCGTAATGAAATCAAGAAACTGGAAGACGAATTTTATGATCTTGCTCAAGACAGTGGGGAAAACCTTGCTTACAACACTCGCTTTCACGAACTTAGCTTACTGCTACCCCACAAAGTCACTCCTTTGCCCATTGCGATCGAAAAATACATTGGTGGCTTACCGATGCAGATTCAAGACACAGTGTGGGGAAGGAACCCTGCTACATTGGAAGAAGCAAAGCGTTTGGCTGCCACCCTAACAGATAACCATGTGAAGGCAGGAACCCTGACTCGTAAAGGGGAAAAGAAAAAGGATACTCCCCAACCTGCCGTCGAAATCAAAACTGAGGCCTCAACCAACGGGAAGAACAAGGTCAGGAATTTTGCAATAGACACCACTACCCCACCCACCAAGAAACAATACAATGGGAACCTACCTAAGTGTGACACCTGCCAGTATCACCATCCAACTCAAGTACCCTGTCGACAGTGCACCAATTGTCGGAGGTATGGGCATCTTGCGGAAGCTTGTCGAATCCCTGCTACAAACGCTCTTGATGCTCCAAATAATCCCGCTTGAGACCTCCGACTGCTCAACATCAAACCCTACCATTTGAATAATATCTACTTTCTCCTTAATTTCATGTATTGACACTTTTGAATCAGATAATAAATTCAAGTATTATCATAACATCTGTGTGTATGTTTGTTTTAATGTGAATTGATTGCTTTATCAATACTTGCTTACTTGTACAACAAATAGTTGACTACTAAACAATCTATTTAACGATTGGTAGAGGTCATCATGTCTTTCCAACAGTCGGGAGAGGCCCTACCACCTCCTCAACGACTGGTGGGGACTATCAGACCTGCTCAACAATCGGTAAAGTCATAAAAGGACACAAAACCCTAATGTAAGGTAAATTGGTAATTACGGTCCGGAACGTAATCATGAATTTACAGGTACGTTAAGGTAGTGTGAAACTTTATCAAGATTTCTGGTAGTTGACCTATTGTAAACCTAGTGTTTCTCTTAACTTCGGGACGAAGTTCCTAAAAGTAGGGGAGACTGTAACATCACGAAATTCTTTTCCCGAATTTTAAATATAAAACGCCCTTATTTTCGTTACAACCGTGCCTAAGTCTCCATTACCCTAACTCATAATTTATATATATATGTATATATGTGTATAAATATAAATATATATAATAATAATAATAATAATAATAATAATAATAATAATAATATGTTGTTGTAGGCTTATCAACTCAAACCAAACCCTTTAGACAAATGCAGCCCAACATCCTACTGAGCCCAAATAGCTATCCCAGCCCAAATCCCAGAAGCCCACAATCCAGGGCCCAACTGCCCTCCCCTCTTCCTTCTCTGTTTTGATTTGAAACAAAAAAAAAGGGTTGTGTCGGGTTTCGAACTCGGGACCTCCCACACATACACACGAGCACAAACCAACTGGGCTAGCCTTCTTTGTTGAAATAACCCGGATACTTTATTATCTTATACGCATATAAAATCCTCACAGTTGACAAGGAAAGTCAACTGTGGGATTTCTTGTTGATCAATCCGTCTAATTAACGCGTAATTGAACTATTTTTGGCAAACTCGTGTAATTATCGGCCTTGTACAACACGAATACACATCGATTACACGTCAATTGTTGACCTTTCTATTCAATTAGACGCGTATGTATTAAATTGAAAGTCAAACCTTCCAATTAACATTAACCCTAATCCTCAGTATAAATTGAGGCATTCTGAACCTTGACAAATCGCTCACAACTCTCTCTCAATCTCTATTTCTCTCTGTCTCACTCTGATCGTTGCTATCGAGCTCGTAGTTTGACTTTTGCCTTGACCCGGCTTCTAACATCTATACTACACTGTGAGTCTAATATTTTTGGTGGGTTTCACTCATCGGCGATCAACCAACAAAAGCCCCAACATTAATCGGGCTAATGATGGCTGATTTGCTCAATTGTAAATTCTAGGGTTCGTTGTGATTGATTTGGGGATAAATCTGAAATTACGTATTGTATTTATAAATTTCAAAACGCAAAACATCACAACCACCGGCCTAGGCCAAGTGGTTGTGACCCTGGTTCATCACTGTGGTCACCCAGGTTCGAGTCCCGGCTCTGACCGGTTTTTGTTCTTTTCTTTTCTTTTCTTTTTTTAACAAACAATAATTATATATATATATATATATTAATCCTTTTAATCATTTAAATTCTTTTTAAAATACCAAAACTATTTTATAAATTCTAAAAAAATTATAATTGTTTAATCTGATATAAAAGTTTTATTTGTAATTTTTATTTTTCAGAAATTCATTTATTTAATAATTATAATAATTAAATCATTTTTATACTATTATATTTATAAAAATCCATTTATATATCAAAACAGTTTTATTAAATTCCCCAAAAATTATCCTAACTTTTTATAGAGTTAAACTTTACTGAAATAATTTTTAATTCAGTAAAATCATTTATTTTATATTTTTAATCAATTTTTGTTAGATTTAATCATAATTAATTCATAATAAATCCAATTTTCATCATTTTTGCACCAAAATTTTATACAAATTATTTTTAATCATTTAGAACAGAAATATGATTTTTAAAATAAGAATTCTTTAATTTTAGTATTTTTGAATATTAAAGTTAATAATTGGCTATTTATAAATAAATAGATTTAAAAATCTATTTTAAATGAAATAATTTTATAAAAATTATTTTATTGCTTCAAACACTTTAATGTGCACATTCAAAAATCCAAACTTTATAAAAGACTTTATTTCATTAATTATCAAATTTTCCTTTATTAATTAAGCATTTTAATTTAAATTTCAACAATTGATTATCCCCAAATCAAAACCCTAGGATACATTTATTAGTTAATTAGACTTAGACTTATTATATATTACCTTATTATAGGGTGATATTTGGAATCACTTTGGGCAACACAATTATCATATCTTTTCAACAAGTTAACATTTACTAAGGTGAGTTTTACATAGCCCCTTTTATTATCACCATTTTTGGGGTGAAACATGTTACAACATTATTACTGCAATTCAATCATCAATGTGTCTATGTGTTTTCTATGTTGCATTATGCCTTGAGCATGATTAGAGTAAGCACCATTCTAGCATAATCATTAACATTGATCAGCCGACGGTATACATTGATAGATCTATTGGACTGACAATCCCACCCGGATACGTGCCTCCTACAAAGGTTACGTGGGTGTTTGTTATCGCATAACATATTCATTGGGACCATAAGTGTATGGTATGTATCATTTTATAACAGTCAGCAGGGTTGATTATGCACTCGATTTATTTCTAATATGTTCTCACATATGGGCTAGATTAACATGACACATGAATTGCACAACATTTTATTCATTTTATCATCAAAAACCTATGTAATTCTCACCAACTTATGTTGACCCAAAAATACTTTCAAAATTAACATGTTTCAGGTAACAATGAAGCTGAGGCTTGAGTTAGCATGAGGATTTTCTTGAAGTTTATTTGAAGTTCTTTTGAAGTTGCTATTTGATGTTATGTATTTGAATTCTTAGACATTATGTCACATTTTGGATATTATGTTTGAATAAATTAATTAAAACTTATGTTATACCATGTGCTACTGAAAACAATCATCAATACGTGGCACCCCGATGTTTCCGCCATCGGTTGGGGTGTTACATTCCGTATCCACAGGTTGGTGTTTAAAGAGGGGGATAATATAGGGCGTAAAACAGATGAATTGGGTGAGAACGCCTCGGGCAGGATCTCTGACACGGCTGAAGGTGATGAAGAGGAGTTTGATCCGAATTTATTAGATTTCTCTGAACCTTCTGGTACTGCACAAGAACATGATGCCTCTCAGTCTGGAAGAGGTAAAGCACATGTTTATGAAGACGCACCAGTTGACATAACTGATGTAGATGATGACTCTGATGAAACAGAAAGTGATTCCCCCGACACAGATGCTGGAAAACAGCTAAGAATAAAGAGAAAGGCAGCGGAGGATTTAGCTACGACTGCTGCGATTAGAGCGCTTGCTAAAGATCCCACCTATGTTGTGGAGGCGGATCAAATAGCAGAAATAGATGCAGAGCTTGCTTCTACTCCTCCTGCAAAGAGACAAAAGACAACTGCCAAGAAGGACAGTGTTCGAGGTAAGAAGATGATGTCTGTTAAACCTCAAGCGGTGAAACCTCCAAGAAATAGACGATTCACCCTTCCTGAAGCTTTTGGGGATCCAGTCACTCAATCCTCTCAAGCGGCAGCAGCTACAACAACAACAACAGCAACAACGACATCTTCGGCTCCTATTACAGTTAGTGCAGCGATGCCTGCCAGTGTCACTATGTCAATGCCTGCTTCGGTAATCTTCACTGAGCCAGTCTCAGTTACTGAGGCAGCGACAAGCTCGCAGATTGTTCCTAATACTATTGGTGACAGGATCCGAAGTATAAGACAGAAAGTTCGACCCACAGCTTCCGGGTCAACCGATCAGACCTCTTCGTCTGCTTCTGCTACAAATGAACAACTTCAAAGAAAGATTAGCGAGCTAACTGCCATAGTAGCTGCGCAATCATGTGATATAGCAGAATTGCGAACGAAGAATGCAAGCATAGAAGAAAATGAGAACGCAATGCTTGAGCTGATCGAAGAATCTATCCAGTCTAACACAGAGCTGAGAACGATGGTAGATGCGCTCACATTATCTAACCAGCAGGTCATAGAGTCGAACAGGCTGATGATGGAATCTCATCAGCAGCTGATACAGTCGAACCAAAGTACTTTGGAGAGACTTGCAAGTGTAGAGGCCTCAAATAGCGAACTCCGCCTGATAAATGTGAACAATGAGCGAAGGATCACGAAGACTGAAAAAGAAAATACCGAGCTGAGGGCTAGGATAAATGAGTTGACTGGAACTCAACCTAGACTCACCGGTGGTCCTAGTTCAGAGGCAGAGGCTGGTGCTGGTGATGATGATGATGAAGATAATGATGATGAGGAAGATGATGATGAGGACGACGATGATGATGAATCAGATGGTGATGATGATGTTGGTAAGGGTGGTGGTGGTGATCATGGAGCCACAGGTGGTGGCGGATCATCAACTGGATCTGGATCTCGGCGAACAAAGAAGAGTCACGACAAATCAGGCAAGGATCCCGCAGCATGTTCTTCTGCTCAGGGGAGCCTGATCCAAGGAATAGCAAGATTCAGCAACTCAAAGACTCACTGAAGCGAGCTATAGTTCCTGTGGAGAATGTCGAGCCTCTGAACAGTTATTTTGACTATGATGATGATGGTAACTTGTACGTGCCTCCTGTGTCCTCTGATTATGATTTGGAAGAAGGTGAAATACCTCCTAAGGTTACACCTGAGGACCTGGAAAAGATCTTTGGCTTGGCACCTGGAGAATCTTCCAGTGCAGGCCACACTGCTCCAGAACTGCATCCAGACAACCATGAAGTGGAAATGGAAGATGGAACCAATGTCACTACACCCGAGTATGTGGTTGGTGAGTCGAGCAGCGGGATACCTAAGATCTCTGAGGAGATGCTTAATCAGTCTGAAGAAAAGCTTAAGTCTGATCCTACACCTGTCCCAGACAAAGTGAAAGAGCGACATGACAAGATCAGACAGAAGTATCCTGATTGGTTTCCATCTGGAGGCGAGTCTGAGAAGAAGAAAGAACCTGTACAAGCATCAATATTCAAGAAACGGTTGGTAAAGATGTCAGGAAGCGTGATCAGCTGGGCTTACATAAAGCATGCTAAGATGTTGGGAGTAAAATGGCAGGATAGTCTTCTCTACTTTCAACCGTACACGAAAGTCCTCAGTCTGCCCTTCTGGCATATTCGTGATCTGGTTAGATTGCAGCCTCCTTTGTACCATGAGTCTCGCTTTGAACTTCAAGGTTTCTACAATATTATGAGAAGAGAAAGTGTTGAGGGATGGACCAGTTCCAACCACAGTACCCTAGATCCATTGTGACAAACAAGATTCATCCCATCACAAAGAGTCCTATTTGGAAGCACATCATCAAGCCACCCGAAACCGCGTCGAAGATTCCATTAGTTCCGGTTGAACAAGACTTTTCTTCTAAGTTTTATTACTGGCATTATGACGCAGAGACAACAGAAGCCGTAATAGTCTTGAGCAACTCACCAAAACCGTGCAGGAAAATTAGAATATGGGATCCAATGTGGCTGATTAACTGCTCGGAGAAAGACGTGGAGACATTGTTCTTATATCCAATACAACATCTGAAGGCCGAAGCCGATCAAGCATTGAAGTTTCAACGGGTGATTCGTTTCTGTCACGCCAACAAAGTTCATGCGGGATGCAACTGGTCAAGACTTTCTAGGATCGAGACAATGTCGATTTGATGAAGACTGAGGATGCTGCATGTTTTGTTTATGTTATGTTTGATGTGTATGTTTTTCAATTTTGAGTCTGTAAAGTTGTTGGTAGTTGCTATAAACGATGTCTTATGTAATCTTTGTACGTATACTAGCCTGGTCCAAGGGGGAGTCTGTAAGTGCATGATGTCCCTAGGCTAGTATATATGTTGTTTGGACGTGTTACGGGGTGTTTGGAGATGTTTATACGCGTTTCGGGACGTTTGGGACACTTCAGGCGAGTACGGTGTGGCTTTAGGCATTTACAGCCTATACCAAATTAGCTTTAGGCATTTACAGCCTATACCACATCAGTATTGATGTGGTATAGCCCTACTCGCATGAAGCTACTAGCGAGTACGGCCCTACTCGCTAGTTGATCATGTGTGATAGCCTCCTACTCGCCTAAAGAGGTCTGTACGAGTATGGGAGGTATAAATAGTCCCAATCATTGCCCTAATCATCAGTTCTTGCTACACACACTCTCCAAATACCCTCCCCAGGTCTGAGATTGCTAGGTTTGTTCATTGTAACACTCGAGCTCTGTTTTAATGATATAAACGTGAATCTTTTGACCCATTTGTGTGTTGTAATTACTCGTTTTTCATTGTTTCATCTTCGTTTCTGTTATTGAGACATATTCAAGGGATTCCGCACCTTGAATATAGCCCTCGTGATTGTCGGGTGACACGTTAGTCGATCCTACACACGTGGACCAATCAGGAAGGGGGGCTTTATATATAAAGCCCCCCACTACACATGGTCTAAGTAATTGATTTTTATTCTTTTTCTTCCCTGATGCATCTCCATTTATTTAGGAAACTTTATATTTCCAATTACATAGCCGCATGATGATTATGCAACACAGTTTGTTTTCAAGAATTCTTATTCAAATAGGTAAATAATTTATGTTTTCCTTTCTCCTATCGCTATTACACTATTTTTTTTATTCGATATTCATAGCATTATTTGTTTCTGGTTGAGTTTTGGATGATTTTTTTTTTTGTTTTATTATTGTTAGTTCGTCCAAAACCCTAGTACACTGCCACATTTTTCAAGCTCAAAAAATATAAATAAAAAATAAAAAAATACATAAAGTCCCAATTTGTTGTATGGTGACCATATTTGTATGCTACAATTTGAATAGAGTTTTCATACCCAGCTCAGTATTCGTGTAATTGTTTCATGGGATAGAACTCTAGTGCATCTTGGATGTGGTTCCGATGATTGGCAGTGGAGATATGGAATTCAAAGTTTGTTAAATAAATGGAGAGGAATTAAGGAAACAAAAGAAAAAAAATCATTTATTTATAAAATCATGATCAAAATTATGTAGTTTTGATGGTTTCGCATGTAAGGTTAGGTGCACAACAACACCATATTCACTTTCCCATATATAAATACTTATTATGGGAGGCTATGGGCTAAGCTAAGGAGGTTATCCGACTGGGGTTCATTTTTATCGAGGGAAATTTTTTTTTTAATAAAATTCCTATGTGTGTGTTTTTTAATAAGAAAATCAGTTAAAAATTGAAAGTTGAGTCTCGATAATCAATTTAAAACTTAAAAATTATTAACGCATAACGCCACATAACATTTATAAGCCAATACCCATTTAACCCTCTAAATAAAAAAAAAAAAGGAATAAACATTGTTGCTTTATAAATCGTCGGTAAGATATAGCCTATTATGGTATGTCATTTCACTTATTCTAATATTATGAATTTGCTACTTGTTACGTTTATTGCAATACTATTGATCGTACATAAAATTTAGTTAAATTACTTAATTCCTTAAAGCCTAAAAAATATATTTTTGAGGATGGAGGGTGTGGACACCCAAACTACCCTAACACCCTCCAATCACATGTTGCCATATCATATTTTCTATACTACCCCAAGGTACCCGAAATTGGAGGGTGTGGTGAAAATTGATACCCTAAACCATGGGTCCCAACATTTTTCACCCACTACCCACGTACTACCCACTACCCTGTCTCTATATCTCTCACCTACAAGCACGTACTCTCAATCGGTTACGTTCACCCGAATTTACTACCCGAAATTGATACTCGAGCGAGGAGGAATGGTGTTACCGATCGGATACCACCTACTTGAGGGTGGTACCCGCATCTACACCCTCCACTACTGACCTAGATATGGCAAGCAAATCATTAGGGAAGCTTCTCATACTTTTAGACTGAAAATCAATTTTTAATCGAGATAAGTACATTGACATGAGCGTTCCCATATAAATTGAGAGGGAATTTCCTGGGCAATACTTTTCAACCAAACGTGTGATATGTCATGACTTTTAGCTACAAAAGATCATTATAAATTGATGATTGATACCAAATATAGAATAACTTTTGAGGTACGTAGGAATCCACAAAAAGATTAAAATAGAATCTCAAAAAGATGCATAAATTTTATAGTTTCCTGATTCTTTTTTTGGTTGCTTTCTCCTTACCATGTTTTCTTCTTCTTCAACCAACCATAGCAACCGAAAGCTTGACTGCCACGCCAAAAGCTGGTAATGAGACGGGCATTGGTGTCATCCTTGACCAAACGTCTAGGACCGGCAAAGAGGCCAAAGTGGCAATCGAGTTAGCTATTCAGGACTTCAACAACAAAACCGATAAACATTTGGTTTTATACCTTAAAAACTCTCTAAACAAGCCTGTTCATACGTTTCTTGCAGGTAAACTATTTACCTCTGTAGCTACCTTTTCAGCATAAAAGTTGGCCAAATTGTAGTAAATAAATTGAAGTTGGCTGTTTAGAATTAAAAGTTTGTAACCATATGATTAAGGTTATTTTTTTTTTCTTTCAAAACTGGGTTACATATTTTGAAAACCAGTTTAAACTTATCCCCACTAGCAGAAATTTTTTTTCTTCCCCCAAGAAAAATCCAAGCCAGAAATTTGATCCATTATCTTCATCATATTTTTTTCTCTATTTTTTTTTTTAATTTTCTAATATATTATAGATAAATTGTTTTAACTTTTTGTACTGACCAAATTATACTTAACTTTTTATCAGATAAGTGATAACAACAATTTGTAAATTAACGTTGAAGCTTTGTTTGATATATATTTTTTTAAGAAAATGATTCATTTTTGAATTTTTATAAGGAGATGAGCATCGGCTTATTCATTTATAAGCTAAACCAAATGTATAATCCATTAGTTATTTTTTCCATATACTATTGATTTTGGATATAAATGATTTGGTTAAGCAGGTGAATGTAATAATAATAATAATAATAATAATAATAATAATAATAATAATAATAATAATAATAATAATAATAATAATAATAATAATAATAATAATAATAATAATGTCAAGTTATTCTACATAGTGTAACAAAAATGAGAAGGGTGAGAAGGATACAAAAAACAAAATAGATCATGAAATATGACACAATAAGCCGAAAAAATAACACAATGCCGAAGAAAAAAAACATAATGAATTGAAAAATGACACAATGCTGAAAATAAGAAAAAGACACAATGGTACATAAAAGACACAATGATATAACGCATATTCTAAAAACTACAAGCTAAAACCCCAAAAACGATGACCTAAAAATTAACATCGTAAGGTTCGATAAGACGGTTCCAGTGCCGCTTGAATGAGTTCAATCGGAGTCCGTTTGATATCTTTCCTACGACTTCCTATTTTTCTTTCACTGTGTAATTGATCCTACCCCAACAACAGCAGCAGCAGCAGCAACAACAACAACAACAACAACAACTATTGTGCTAGTGTTGTTTATTATTCGAACTAGCTTAGAGCCTCATGTATTACACGGTTTAAATAAATATAATTTTATATATTAATTAAAAAATTACATTTAAAAATAAAAACCCGTGTATTTCATGGATTGAATAAACACGTGCATAATAGGTTAATACATATATTCGTCAAAATATGTGTTTTGAACAAATGAACTTTGATGTACTATCAACAAAAAAAGTTATATATTTAAAAACATGTTTATTGGATGGGTTGAACTTCAATCACATTAGTTAAATAAATATAATGTATCCGGTTAAACGTATACTCATCTAGATATGTGTTTTGACTTTTGAGCAAATGAACATTAATGTACTAATTTTTTATTATAACATTTTATTTGTGTTATTATTTTTTTTTTTAATAAGGCTACAAACTTATGTATTATGTGGCTACAAAATTTTACTTTTTTGTTTATTTATTGTTAGGTTGGAAGCCTGTGTATTATATGTGTTTGGATCATTGAAATATTAAATAGTTATTAATGAGCGAAAACAAATAAAATAAATAGCTAAGAAAATACATATTAAATAAAAAAATAAGATTTAAATATAAAATTATGATTTAACAATATTAAGTAACTAGTGTGCTTAAAGGCGTGCGTTGCGCACCTTACAATTTTGTCGTATCCAAAACACTAAGATGCTATTATCAACCAAGTAACTATCAATTTTCATATCATAGTTTAAGAACGACATCTCACACAAACATGTTAGATACAAATTTCATAGATATATCATCATATTATGTCTTTTCAAAACGTTGAATCAAGAACCCAACACTTACAATTCAAAACTTTGTTGAACGTTATATCAAGTATCTGATCTGCATCAAAACACTCTAAACTTAATAAACTAAGTATATAGGGTTATAGAAGAAGAACGAACATGTGGTTAGGTTTATAGGGTTATCGATACATATTGAATGAAGGCGAACATGGACGAATTTGAGTTAAAGATTGGGTGTTGCAGACGAATGGAGACGAACACCAAAATCAGCTGACCCACAACGGCGACGCCATGTGAACTGCTCATACCTCAAGATCGGAGGGATGAAGGCGGCGGAAAAAAATGGTGTAAAACCAAACCCAAGAAATCTCCTATAAATATATCACCCTTCACAAAAAAAAAAAAAAAAAAAAAAAAAAAAAAAATCGAACTTGAGACCTCAAGCAATAGAAATGCATCACAAACCACTCCACCATTAAGCCAAATTGTGATTTATTATGAAATCATTTGTATTTATCACTTAATAACATGTTGTGAATGAAAAAAAAAGAAGCCACCCCTCGCCTTCCCCATGTCTCAAACCTGAGACCTAAAACAATAGAAATGCACCACGAACCACTCTACCACTAAGCCATGTTGTGATTTATTATGAAATTATTTATATTTATTAGTAAATAACATGTTATGAATGAAAAAAATGGAGGCTCCCTTGCCTTCCCCTTGTCTCGAACTTGAGACCTCCAACAATAAAAATGCATCACAAACCACTCCACCACTAAGGCAAGTTGTGATTTATTATGAAATTATATATATATTTATTACTAAATAAGTGTTTGAACCTTAAAAAAATGGTGGTTGAATAAAATATCATTAAAGTTATTATTCAATTACAAGAGCTATAAATATAATTATAATTATAATTATAATTAAATGAGAGAATGCCAATACTTTATTAGAAGTAGGATGATAATAATAATAATAATAATAATAATAATAATAATAATAATAATAATAATAATAATAAAAAGATAAGGATTACTATAATATTATTAGATATTATATATTAATATTATTATTATAAATTGATGGAGAAAGTGTCACGCGACATTAATTTGAATAAGGATTTGATAAATAATAATATAATATTAATTATTATTATTGTTATTTAAAAAAAATAAAAAACCAATGGTTTAAATATAATTATATAAGAATTTGAGGGAGTGGGTACAAGAAGACTATTTGTCGTGGTCATGTGAAAGGTGTAAAAAAAGTTTTGCTATATTTGGTTTTATGTAGGCATGAGTTGTTTCATTTTATATTTTAGTAAGGAGTGTTATAGTAATGCGGAATGTGGTGTGGTTAGTAATACAACAACAATCACTACCTAATAAATCATACAAATAACACACTATTGGTAGGAATAGAGAGACAATATCCAGTAAGACACTCGACTTCAAAACACCCAACCGATTAATAAAAAAACATGAGGTATATAGAAAACTACCAATATCAAAAGAAAGTGGTGAAAAACGTACAAGGTAAAAATAGAAAGATATATTATATTGAAAAAAATCTAGACATAGATACAAGAAGACAACCACATATAAGTTTCACCTAAAGTGTGGGCAAATCTAAGTTCTCACCACACACCTAAAACACATTTATACCTTGTACTATAATCTCTAAAACCAAATCAACTTTATGTCACAGCACCCAAGCTTTCAAATTCTTTAAAAACAAATAGTCTGATCATTTTTTTGTTTTCAAAATTGAGTTGTCCATTTTGTTTTCGTTTTTATTTTGTGTTTATTTGACCTAGCTGGATTTAATCCACATTTCCATCATCATATCATCATTATTCTGTTTGCGTAAACTAGCTGGATTTAATTGATGTTAACAATTACACCAAATTATCATAGATTTAAGGTATTTGAGTTAGGTTACATGTACATGTACATGTGTTAGAGTATGTGTAGTGGGCACGTTATAGGGCGTTTTGAAGCCCCATAGCGCCGGGGAACACCGCCCCCGGCGGCGCTATAGGGCGTTTTGGTTCAATCCGGCATGTAAACAACGAGCGCTATGCTCTGCTTCTTGATTTTTATTATTATTATTATTATTATTATTATTATTATTATTATTATTAGCGACGGAGATGTCGGAGTCGCAGGAGGATTTGTTCTCGAGGCTGTGTTGGTTTGGTGTGGTTAATGAGAGGCCGACGAAGACGGCGATTGTGAAGAGGGAGTTGACGTTTACTAGGCCGTCGAGTGCTGTGACGTGGATGCTTGTTGTTGATTGTGTGGATGGTATGGATCTGGATCGTTGGGGGCAGTATCCGTTAGATCTGTAGAGGAAGAGGGGTGAGAGAGATTAGATGAATGTAGAGAGAGAGAGAGAGAGAGAGGAGAGAGAGAGAGAGAGAGAGAGAGAGAGAGAGGATAACTTACTCTGCCATTGATGAACCTTGGAAGCTTCAATGTGTGTGAAGGAATGGAATGGTTTAATCTTGGGGTTTGGGTTATTACTGAATAATAATAATAATAATAATAATAATAATAATAATAATAATAATAATAATAATAATAATAATAATAATAAAAAACAATAATTAACCAATCATTACCAATCATTTATAACCCCAACATAACCCTCCTTCCCACTACACCCTCTTTTTCCATAACCCCAACATAACACCTTTTCTATTACTTTTTAATATTTTAATCCTATAACCCCAACATAACTATCCACCACTACACATACCCTTATGTATGCTAGATATTTATCATATGTGATTAAAGTATTAAACAATAGAATCCATAGTCTATTATTTATGAAGATCATACTAGCACACACAGATACATTTCATTTAGAACAAATAATTTAGAGGGGTAAAATAGTCGTTTTACAATAGAAAGTTGTTTCGTGAATCCACTGAAGGTTGTTTTGCGTCCACCACTATCCACCCAAACATATATTATAATAAAAAAAAAGTGAGGTTAAAAGGGACGTTTAACACAATCCTTTAAAAAAAAACACAATCCTTTCAATAACCTTCGTTTGTTTTATTATGTCATTAAGTTGCAAATTAATCTTACAGATAGATATCACCCTAGTGTTTTAGATTTTTGTCTTGTACGAGTTAATTAAGTTAAAGTCCATGTATGAGTTTACCTTGATAGTTGTAATATCACCAGTTCGAGCCTTGAAGGATACTAAGTGTTACCGATTATTCATTGTCATGCTTTCAGGCGAGTGGGTGGTCGGGTTTTACCAGCAATGGTGGACCTAGAGGACCGGGTGCCCCGTAGGTATCCTGAATTCATCATAAAGAGATTCCCACGAGAGCCCGTAATGACTTTGTTGACCTTAAAAAAAAGTTGGAATATCACCATTTATGAATATGAAACTGCTACAACACTAAATGCCCCATCTTCTCATGATATCATTAATATTTTTTCTCAACTCTAAAAATATATAGAAGTCACAATCTTAGATACCGACTAACCTACTCAAGTTTTTTTAACCGCAACTAAAGTTCCAGTGATATGAACATGCAGCGAAAGAACTTATTGAAGAACACAAAGTGAAAGCCATATTAGGAGGCCATACATGGGAAGAAGCATCTACAATAGCCGAGGTTATCCGCCACAGCGAACCTAATCACGAGATCCCTGTCTTTCATTCCTTTGCTAGCACAACTCCGCTACAAGCAACCGATCAATGGCCATTTTACATTCAATCCGTCCCGACACAATCAACACAAATGAATGCAGTGGCTGCCATTTTACAGTCAATGGGTATACACGAAATTACCCTCATATACGAATCGGCCTCAATCATTTCTCATCTCACGCAGGCATGTCATCAAAGAGGTTTTGAGTTAACATATACCATACCAATCACATCTAGCTCGGGTTCCTTAGATAAAACACTTGAGGTTGTCAAGAGACAACAACGTAAAGTGTTTGTGGTTCATACGTCTTTCGAGCTTGGTGTTCATTTGTTTCAAACAGCCAAGAAGATGGACATGATTGGAGATGGGTATCTATGGATTGCAACTAATGCAATTACTGATCTTTTTCATTCAGTTAATTCTACTGTCATTTCGTCACTGAAAGGTATGGTTGGAGTCAAAAGTTACTTCCCTGAAAACACTCAAGAATTTCTTCATTTCAGAAAAAGATTCAGGCAAAAGTTTCGTTTGGATTACCCGGAAGACGAGCATGATGAACCTGGAATCTTTGCACTGCAAGGATATAATGTCATGAAAATGGTGCAAAAGTTTTAGTGAATTGAAAACAATTCAGGCGAACACGGTAGAGATTGTTAATGTGAATGGAAAGGGATATCATAGTGTGTACTGGACAGAAGGATTAGGGTTTTCGGAGACGGTTAAGGATGAGATAAATGGAACAAGTAACTACACTCATTTGATAGATAATGTTGGGCAGGTTTTGTGGCCAGTGCAGCCATGGTATGCTGATAAACGTCGTCGAAATCTGGCTGAAAATTCATGGGGGCGGATACGGGTTGGTGTTCCGACTAAATCTTTGTTCAGGCAATTCGTGTTATATGATAAAGAGAAAAACCATCCCTTCAGTGGATTCGTAATTGATGTGTTCGATGAAATGATGAAAAGAATGAATCAACCATATGATCTGATTCCATATGATAATTATTCATATGATGACATGATAAAAGAAATTCATTTAGAGGTTAGAAAACTCATGATTTGTCATTACTAATTAATTTACCATTTGATATTCATATTTTTATTGTTTATTTTTTATGTTGGAGCAGAAATTTGATGCTGTAGCGGGTGATGTAACGATTCTAGAGGATAGGCTTGAACATGCAAATTTCACACAACCGTACACCGAGTCAGGTTTGGAGATGATTGTACCTGCTCAATCCAGAATATCGAACCAGTCATGGTTGTTCTTGAAGCCTTTCACTATGCAAATGTGGTGGATAACAGTAATAATTACTATTTACAATGGCTTTGTTATTTGGTTGATTGAGAGAAACCATAATGAAGATCTTCAAGGCAACATCATAACCCAAATTGGAATCATCATTTGGCTTGCATTCACGACGCTCTTCACTTTGCGTGGTAACTTTCTAACTTACACGGTGGTTTTGAACCTCAGTTTTGTATTCTTTATTATGGAGAACCAATTACCTAGAAACCCATGGGACCCACAAATACTATGCTAATCAATGAGTACGGTAAAACGTAGCTTGCGCTAGCAGCCTCAAAGGGGTTAAAGACAAAAAGCTAGTAGTTTCACCCAATTTACATATGAATGATTCAATCTTAATGGTGTTGTAAGGTTTAACTAACAAATTTAGTTAAAGGAGAGATATGCCAAACATGTCCAATAAGTCAAAATGTTGAAAGTCCAAAATATAATAAAAAGAAAGGGACAAAAAAGTGTTTTATTAAGTTGTTATTATATTATGACAATATTGTTGTAGGAAATAAAATGTCATGCTAAGCATTTAGCATCCTATATAAAAAAAAAAAGATACGGACAAAGATGTTTTTACACGTCAACTCAGCCTCACCTGGTCCCATTTTAACTTGATAGCCAACTTATCTAACCCGTCCATAGTGCCACATCTAGTGCTATCTTTGCTTGTCATGTTACTTATAATCATTTTCTCTCACAGGTGATAAGATGCATAGTAATTTGTCAAGAATGGCAGTGGTCGTGTGGTTATTTGTGGCTCTAGTTATCACAGAAAGCTACACGGCTAGCTTAACAAGTATGCTCACGGCTCAAAGGCTTGAACCAACGATAACGAGTGTTGAGATGCTTAGAAACATGAATGCAACTGTCGGGTACTGCAATGGATCGTTTGTAAACAAATATTTGGTCAACGTTCTACAATTTCAAGATTTTAGAATCAATGATTATGACTCAACTGATAGATATGCTGAGGCCCTTAATAGTGGCGAAATTAAAGCCATCTTTCTTGAAGTTCCGGCAGCTAAAGTTTTTCTAGCTCAGTACTGTAAGAGTTTTATTAGAACCAAAGAGACATTCAAAGTTGGAGGTTTCGGATTTGTAAGTCCTCTTGTTTTTAGTTTCTCATAATCAAAAAACTGTTGACTTTCAATTTCAAGAAGTTTGTTATCCAAATTTCAATATGATCCAGGCAGGTTGGGTAACAAGCTAGGTACGATGTAGTTGACTTGAAGACATTTTCTAACAGTTAATTAATGCGTTATGTTTATGATTTAAAAACAATGATATTACATGATAATCTTAGTTTAGAATATATGACGTGTGACACATGCATTACTTAAAAGTCCAAATTGGGAGATATTTGACCCATTTGAGAAAAAAAATCATCACCTAAATCGTTATTAAACATGTTAAAATTGTCACATGTACATAATATGTTTAAAGTTTAATTTTCAAGAAAAAAAAACTAAAATGGAATGGGAAAGCATGTGTCCACGCACAGAAACGTTTGTATCGAGCTATCAATAAGAAACGGTTCAATGCGAAAAAAGAATTTAGCGTGTTCTTTTCATTTTACAATGGCTCCATCATATTTTACTTGGATATGGTATAACTAAAACCATATTAACCTATCCTAACCAAGTTTTTACTGCTTACTAACATTCTGACTTGATACATATTATTTATACAGGCATTTCATCAGGAGTTTCCGCGACTTTCAGATGCCAATAAGGCATTAATGAACATCTCAGAAAGTAACAAACTCAAAGAACTTGAGGACAAACATCTTATTTCCGAGAAGTGTGTGGATGAAGAATCTTCACCAGATGAAAAGGGGAGGCTTAACCTTCACAGTTTTTGGGTACTATTTGTGTCAACTGTAGGGACATCAACAGTTGCTCTTTTGATCTACGTCATCATGAACATCGAAGAATTCAAAAATATATTCAGATGGATATCAACATTTATTAAAATTTGAAAACTTCAAGTGAGACGATCATCTAGCATAGTTTCCGGTGTAGAAATTGCGAGACTCGAAACATTGGTCATTATATAACACAAATGATGATTCATTGCACATTAAAGCTCCAATAGATTATATGATCATAAGTTTAATGTTCAATTATTGGTAAAAAGAAGTTTTTAGAAATGTACAATTATTAATTTTCTCTTTCTTGTAAAGCATATTTACACATGTTTAATTAATCGTATATCGATATTGTACTATTTGTGTTGCTTTTAAAGTACTTTTGTATTATGTATTTTTTATAGTCGAATAATTGACAAAATCTATAATCTATAATTTTTTTAACGACTAATTTCCTCCCTCATTTTTCACACCCTTTTTATTACACCATTTATTTCATCCTTTTTAAATACACCTTTTTTTTGCCACTTATGAGGCTTGAATTCTTAACCTCCCCTTTGAAACTCCAACATCTTTACCAACACACCACAAGGGGTGGGGCCTATAATATATCATCTATAATCTATATCTATAATCTATCTATCTATAATAAATACTAATAAACGAAACCATTTAATGACACATGTCACTCATCTAGATAACCTTTCACTAAATTCCCCCTCCCCAATTTTGACACATGTCGCTCTCAAAATATTTCATACACTAATCATCCACTCCCCAATACTTAACACATGTCCCTCTCAACACCTAAGTCTCTCCATTATTTCCCCTCATTTTCCTCAATATTTATAACCTCCATTCTTAATAATATCTCACATAATTTCTTCCTTTTACATGATTCTCTTTCTCGATCAAAAGCCTAAACAAATTTCTAAACCCTTACCGAATTTCTCTTCCAATGATTGTTAATCGTATAATCTATTAGGTTACAATTCGTATAACTTCATCCTTAATGATCCATCTTTCGAGGTTTATTGATGCTCTGTTTTAGTTTTAAATGTTCGTTTGATTGTTGCTTTGTTTTAGTGTTAAATCGTATGTTCCGAATGACTATTTTTGTTAGATGTTTGTAGGTTATTGTTTCTATTTTTGTTAATCCGTTTGTTTAATCTCATCTCCTGTTAACGATTTAGTGTTAAGTGATTTAGGTTTTCTATGTTATTGTTTTCGAGTTTGTTGAATCCGATTGTTTCTTTTTTGTGGATGAGTTTATGTTTATTGTTTTTTATTTTGTTGAATCCGATTGTTTCTTTTTTGTGGGTGAGTTTATGTTAATTAAACCACTATTATTAATGTTATCGATCTATTCATTACTTATGTTAATAAAAACCCATATTATTATGTCGGAGTTCATCATGTTCATACAGATTATGATATTCTTCTTTGAATGTTCATTTGAATTTTATGTTTGATCTTACTGTGGTTGGTCAATAATGGATTGCATGTTTGTAGGAATCGCTTAACTGGTTACTAAGATTGTGGCATTAATTCTCAATGATTTGGTTTGACTAATTGTTATTCTTTTTAAGAAAATTCGAATTTAAAATTGATTTATTTGAATTAGTTTAACCATTTTTTTACGTTTTAGATTTCGGTTAACCTTTAAAAATATTCGAATACTTAATATTCTATTTAAGTATTTAATTTCAAATTTTAATATCTATAATTTTAATTTTTAATTTCGGTTAAGATTATAAAAGTTTGAAATTTGAATTTAAGATAATAAAGATAACAATTAGAGTTAATTAATACATCTAATTTCAAAATTTGAATGATCTGAATCTTTTAAAAAACATCAATTTTTTTAATTTAAGTTAATAATGGTAATAATTACACCTACTTATTACCTTTAAATTATAGATTTTCTAATACATTTAAAATTTAATTATTAATAATTTCGGTTATAAATTTCTCAAATTAGTTACAAGTTAATATTCAAATTTTGAATACTATAATTTGAAATTATAGATTTATAATAAACTTTATAGATATTTGAATACTAAATGTTCTTTTAACTATTTAATTTTAAATTTTAACATATATAATTTTAATTTTAAATCTCGGTTTCTAATATAAAATTTTAAATTTTAAATTTAAGAAAATAATGTTAAAAAATAGACTTAATTAAAACATTTAATAGTGGTAACCGTTACACTTACCTATTGTCTTTTAATTATAGATTTCCAAATATATTTGAAATATAGAAATAAAAATTTCGTTTATAAATTTCTCAAATTAGTTACATGTCAAATTAAAATTTTAAATACTAAGATTTGAAATTATAGATTTCTGTTAAACTTTAAAAATACTTGAATACTAAATCTTTTATATATGTATTTAATTTCAAATTTTAATATTTATAGTTTTAATTTTTAAATTTTGGTAAATATTATAAAAGTTCAAGATTCTGAATTTAATATAATTATCGTAACATTAAAATTAAATAATACATTTAATTCAAAATTTTGAAGTATTTGAAATTTTAAAAAATTTAATTTTGTTAATTTAAATTAATAATGGTAATAATTAAATCTAATTTTTATCTTTAAAAGACAGATTTTTTAATATATTTAAAATTTAAAAATACTAATTTTGGTTATAAATTCTCAAATTAGTTATAAGTTTAAATTAAAATTTTGAATGCTAGAATTACAAATGTTAGATTTTAGTTAAACTTTAAAAATATTCGAATATGATATGTTATATTTAAAATATAATTTCAAACTTTAATATTTAGGATTTTAATTTTTTTAAATTTTGGTTAATATTATAAAAATTCTAAATTTTGAATTTAAGATAATAATGGTAACAATTAAACTTAATTAATGCATTTAATTTAAAATTTTGAATAATATGAATCTTTTAAAAAAATCAAACTTTTGAATTTAAGTTAATAATTGTAATAATTAAACCTATTTATCACCTTTAAATTTGAGATATCCTAATATATTTTAAAAACACATGTGAACGAGCTGGTTAAGGATGTGTTTGTTAGCCTTCTAATCATTCAACATTAAGAGTGTTTTTTTCAACTAGAAAAAACTTTTGAATGGTTCTATTAAGCTCTTAACCATTCAGCTAATAAGGGGGGCTGAACCATTCAGACCGTCTTAATAATTCAACACTTAATCAGACATATCATACCAAACAGCCCCTAAATTACTTGTCTACTCACTTTATGTGACACCCGACGAAATTCCAAGTTAAAATCTGTCACACCCTTAAATTCCACATGCGGGGTTTTACTGCAAGGCGAGTGACACACCAGAATCCAAGTCAACGGTCACAATAAACGACAACTAAATGTAAAAGATACGTAAACCATTTATTAAGTTTTAAAAGCATAAACAACTACAGCAGAAGCATAAACATCTTTACATCCCAAAACAGTAATTGACATGAGTCTGACAACGTTTAAAACCATACAAGTAAAACCTAGACGCCGTGCGACTTCGTGCGCCTATCAAATGCTGCTACCTTAGCGATGTGAGAAAACATGCTAAAAATGTCAACATATAATGCTGCTGAGTTCACAGATCAATACCGTAACTACTATGTCATGCGAACGTTAACTAGACGTTAAGTATGTTACTACTTGTAATACCCCAACCGATGGCGGAAACATCGAGGTGTCACGTAGTGACGATTGTTCAATAGCTCATAGACTAGAAATGTAAATTTTGATACATTGAATTGAATAATTTATTACATTGAAAGAAATACAACAATTAAAACTAGCAATCTAAACTAAAATACAGTAAATCTCAATCTAAGCCTAAGTTCCAAAAGCTTAGAAGTGATCTCATAAGAACCTGAAACATGTACGAAAATAATTTGGTCAATACAAAAATGTATTGGTGAGCATACCCGTTTGATATATATATATATATATATATATATATATATAGCAAGGAAAATTTAGCAACTCATGTGTTATTTTGCAAAATGTAATAATTGGTATCCGGGTCAAATCAACCCTATGAAAGGAAAGAAAATGTATATAGTATGCGGCAGTATTAATGAAATACATAGCAATGACAAGGACTCTCAACAGAGTCACAAGGGTATATACCATAGATCTATTCATTGAAATGTTAGGCCGCAACGGTTAATGATTTGACAAGTCATAGATACACGAAATGACACAAGCAAACACACATAAGAATTGCTATTTTAGTAAAAGGAAATAGAAACTTGATAGTAAGTACATGAGTAGCCCCAAAAGTAAAATGAAAAGGGGGAAAAATATACTCAGAGTTTGTGAAAGTGATCAGAATCCAACTTAAGCGGTCGTGAGCTAAGTAATGGGAATTCCGAGGAATTCAACCTATAACATATATGAATACTAGTAAGAAAAAGTCTACAAAGTCTAAGGTATCTAGGGTCTAAGGCATTAGGGTCTGCTATGTTAATTTGGGGAATTAGAGTTTATATAATAAATCACATTAATGTAAAGGTCATATGTCACAAATAATATATGAAAGTTTGTAAAAGTGGTTTAGGTAATATAATTATTACCAAGTGAATATTTAGATAATAATATGTTTGAATAATTAAGACAAAATAATTTAACTAATTATTGTAAATAAATATAATAATCATAAATATTGAAACAATTAATTATGAGTTACTCAATGATCCACAACTAATAATAAAGACTTTCAAACATAAGATTATTTCTATTTTATAAGAAAAGTATTTATAAAATAGATGTTAAATGGTACAAATAAATAAATAGTTAATTATATCTAATTAAACATAAATAAAGCTTAATAATACAAGACATGATCCAAAAATGCTATTTTTTTATGAAAATAATTATTTTCTGATATGAAATACTAAAAATAATATTTCCATAATTTCTCTTCAAATTATTTGTATTTAAAACATATTTAATGAATTTAAATAGTGTTTTAATGATTAAAAATAGTAAAAATAACAAAAATAATCATTTTCTGAGAAATTACATTTTATTTTAGTTTATTATATATAAAAATAAATCTTCAGAAAACTTGAGGTTAAAATCACTTATAATGAATTTTTAATCATTTAATTATGATTAAAACAATTTAATTCAAGAAAAATATGAAAATAATGTTCTTTTCATAAAATAAAAATATGATAATTTTCTTTAGGGTGTCAAGATGCTTCCCCTAAATTTTCATAATTTTTGGAGTAAAAATGAATTTTCTATGAATATTTCAAATTCTATATATTATATATATTTTAAAAAAAATAAGGAAATGGAAATGGAAAGGACATAACAAGAACAAAAAAATGCAGATTTGCTTTCAGGGGTACACAAACCCGGGCCCTTTCCCAACACAACCACACACTAAACCACTAGACTACAAGCTTATTTTGTTTTCAAAATCAAAAAGTAAATGTTTATAATTTTCACATGTTATATCATCTTCTTCCCCAAATAAACAAGAACCCTAACCCCTAAATTTAATAAACCCGATTCAAACACGATAACAAATCTGTTATAGAGGGATTTGAAAGAATGTTGATAAACTAATAAAACGGCTACGAAAAAATGGACTTACAGACACGAATGAGATCGAAGACGAAACAACTAAAACTGAAACTTCATGATTTGATTACACGGGTTTTAGACGTGTTAAGCCTATCATTTTTGTGGGTTTCGAATGAGAGTGAGTGTAGAAATGATTTAGAAAGGTTGATTTATATGCTTGTTTAGTTGAAACTCATCATTGACTCATCATAAAGATCTGGCGATTACACTATAACACTTGACTTTGTAAGACCGAATTAAAATTCATTTATAGACCTTTGACTTTCTAAGTTGTTATAATTTATAAAAGAAACTTGATACTAGAACTTTAACTTAAACTTGTTTTTCACTTTATAACTTTATAACTTAAACTTTATAAACTTTAACATCCTTTATAGCTCATAAATGTTTACAAAATATAAAAATAAAGATTTAGTTTGTTTTTAAACTTTTCAGACCAACAAAACTATAAATAAATAGACAAAAACTTTTACCATAGCATATGATTGTAGATTTATAACACGTTTAATACATTAACATATACATATTCAATTAAGATGTATATCCTTTAAAGAAAAATATAAGGATCGAATGAAACTCAACTATTATTAAATTTGACAATGATCAAAAGTATGAGGACTATAAATCACAACTTGATAAAAATATGAGGGTGACGGATGTCACAGTCTCCCCTACTATAAAAAATTTCGTCTCGAAATTTCTTTCAAGTGGAGGTTTCTATGAAATGAAAGGTGTTGAAAAAGTCAAGCAGGTAAAATTTTTTTTGCATCAATTATGATTTGACAAAATTTAAAGTAATTGTCTAATATCCAAAGTAAAAGTTTCAAAATCTTTGACAGTTGACCCAAAGTTAGAAAGTTGAGAGTTTAAATGAGTATGGTTTTGGGAATGTGTAGCGAGTGAGGGCAGAGGTACTAATGAAGCGGTCTCCCCTACTTTAGAAATGTTTCTAACTGAACTTTATTAATGACATGCAGCAGGATTTCGACTAACAGAAGGTGTAAGAGTATACAAGGTTTATGTTTTCTGTAGAGATGGTCAAGAGAAAGGCTCTAGGAAGACGAATTGAAGGTCATATAAGAACGTTCTTATCGAAAATACTAGCTATTAGTCAACTATCTAATGAAGAGGTAGTAATGGGTAACGGGTAGGTTCTTGGTTAGACTCTTAGTCCGTTTCCGCAGTATCGTTTATGCTTATATATAGGGTGTACCGCAGCTGACCCACCACACTCCCGATACTTTGGACTCGTACTGATTGTCTACCAACAGGCTAATTAGAATTACACACCACCCTCATGTACCTGTAAATCCATGATTGCGTTCAGGGCCGTAATCATCGATTTACCTTACACTAGGGTGTTATGCTTTTCCTTAACCCTATCCTAAGTAATACTAGAAACAAATGTGTGTAATTAGGATATGCTAAGTAATTGATACTGCAATGAAACAATGATATGGTTAGAGGTCCTTCCCTTTCGGGTGTTCCTTTTAACCATAATGAGAGTAACATATAAGTAATAGACATCGTTAGAGGTTCTTCCCTTTCGGGTTCACCCTTAACCGGTAACTTCTATTCACATCATTGGCTTTAAACACTCATATTGATAGACCCTGAGGTTTACACCGTTCCCCTCGGATTGAAGAAATACTCTAATCCGAGTCGTACGTGGGCACTGGCTTAGATCTCATATGAGTTATCAACTAGTATGTTCGTTGGCCATGATGATGAACAAAATAATGTAAAGTATAACAGGGTTTTGCTCACAACAAAAAAATGCATACCAAATATGCGTTCATTAAGTATATAAGTATAACATAAAATTTCGATTGAAAGAATAGTATAACGTAAATCGAGTAAATCGCACAATTTGCACAAAATGAAAGTAAACAAGTTAAATTAATGCTCAAAACCAGTGTTCTAAGAATAACTACTAATAACTAGTGCGAGAATAGTTGCGAATAACGCGTGAAAATAACCACCAATAAAAGAATAATACGAGAATAATAAGATAATGTGCGACCGTGACTATAAATTGAATGGTGTAATAATGAAATTTACTGTAAATGAAAGTGCGCAGAACAGACGTATAGTCTACTGGCATGAGGGTAATTTTTTAGAAACCGAAGAATGTTTTAAGTTCAAAACAGGTTTACTTGAAAGGATTTCATAGGTACACATTTTCATGTGTTTACGAGAAGTCGAGTTTGAAAAATGTTATAGGCTTATTATTAGTTGCAAGTTTCTCCTGAAAATATATATTGGATATGTCATATGAAAACAAAAGGTTTACATTTGTTTTGTAAAAGATGCAATACAAGTTTATAAACCGCAGATGAAACCATTTCATGAAGTATGTGAAATTCTAATATGTTTCAAAAGACCAAGATTTAAAATGGCGTGAAGGTTGTGAATGACCCCAGATGCCTTGACAAATTTTAGAAAATAGAATTTTCTGTATTTAAACATTTTTTTAACTTGTGGGTTGAAAATTCAAAAAATTTTAATTGTTATGAAATGTCTGAGAAAATCTAAGTGTTACCCGTTAAGACTGGTAAACTTGAAACCTTTTAATTATCATTTTTTTACGAATTTTATACATTGAAAGATCGTTTGTTTATAAAGATCGCTAAGGCATCTCTTTGGGCTCATAGCGTGCTATTTGTTTCAGGACACGTGGTGTATGTAGGGTGTGTATTAATCTAGTGAATAGGCTTCCCTGAACTGGGTGTAAATTAGTATTGTGTAAATGAGGATATTTTGCGTTGAGAGCATTGTGGATGCACAAGCGGATATAAAAGGTCATAGTTTAGGAATATCCTGTGACATCTATCAAATGAGTTTATAAATATAAAAATATAAACAAGTTGAATAATAAATTGTGAAACCATGTTTATTTTAACTGTGTGTGAAGACTTAACGTACCAAAATTAGGATGCGATCAAAGTTAAACATGAAGTTTAAAATCTGAATCATGGGAAAAATGTTTTAGCAAAAGAGAAGTGATGCTTTATAGTGTAAAAGTCACAAAGCATAAGTGAAATAGTGTAAGCTTTAATGCGATAATACATCGAACAAAAAGTTTTAATAACGACGATAAGGAATTCAAAAACGAATGATCAATGAATAATGTCATATGAAACATTAAGTGATTAAATTGAGTCTTGTCTAAATTTGTGACGCCTTTTTTCCATAGGAAAACTTTGTAGTAAAATGACCACTTTTTTAGTAGTGCTAGTGGAGATGGACATGATCGAATGACTCTGCTTGTGACACGATAATACTCTAGTGATCCAAATTTGCCGTTAAAAAAACTTCTGATTTACGCTTAACATGAAATGTTAAAGTTTAGGGTACCTTAATATACATCAAGCCAAATGGTAAAATTTGTAACTTTACTTGCTCTAATATTTTCAACTTTAATTTTTTTGAATTACTTCACGTTCACCATTATCTTCAACAAATTCTTAAGACGCTTGAACTTCCTTTAACGGTTGCCTCTTATATCGGCCCCTCAATAAATTATAGACCAACTTTTGAGTTCATGCAACTACTTCTCTATCAAAATCTAAGAAGATATGTATTGGCATGGTGAAAGGGTGTTAAAGGGCATTTTCAAACCCCATTTGCGTCTTGCACCCCCCCCCCCCTCCATGTAAATGGGCGCTAAATATGGTCAGGAGGAGGCGTGAAAAATTTCACTTGGGAAGGGGATGCTTTCAACCAATTAAATCCCTCCTTCACCGTCTCAATCAATTAACAACTACTCCTTTTTTTAGTTGAAATTTAATATCTTTATATAGACACTCATACCACATCACACCACTACACCCCTTATGAGATTCAAGTCATTTTAAGCCCCTAGTGAGACCCACATACCACTTGTCAAAAAATCTCAAGTAAGGGGCTCTAAATTTCACCCCACTTACACATGCTCTAAAAAGTGTTCGTTTCATGAAAGGTGTGACAGATATGCCAACCAACTTATCATGAACAAATGTTTCATGAAAGGCGTTGATAACCAAAAGTACACATGCAGAATTTGGTCTCAATGCGACAAGATCGAATGAAGCAATTCACATACAAACAATAAGAAATTCATTTCTTTTATGGCTAAAAATTATTGAGCCCAAAACTCGAATGTTTTTTGCTTGGAAAAACTCTAATGTTGATTTTGTGTAACCCAAGACATATGCTTGGTCATAATTCTATTTAAAAGTATACCAACATGACACGCGTTCATCATCTAAGATTCTTTTTAGTCATCTACGTACCACCCTCTTAATGTTACATGTTTTTGTTAATATATAGTCAAGTGAATCATTCAACAATTTCATTTATTTTTGAAAGAGATTGCATCGTTTTTTAGAATATATAAAGTCGATATCTTGGGACTTTGGATGACATATATATATGACTGTTAGCCGTTCAAAAAATATATATATATATATATATGACTGTTGTGAGGAAGGTGCGTGGAACTTTCTCTTTTGGAAATATATATTTGGTAAATCATAATCAAAGTAGATAAGCATCACAATTTCGTTTTAGATATTCGGTTATTGGTTGACTCCCTAATTATTGTCACAATTTTTATTTCAAGGAACTTTTTTATACCCTTATCCAATCCAACAGGACGAATACAAAATATCATACAATTATTCAAATATAATTACACTAGCTGATTACCTCGGGAAGGTCCCGGGGTTGAAAAATTTAATATGATTTAATAAAAATTGATAAAAGAAGAAAACTCAAATCACGAAAAGAGTAAATAACTTAAACATAATTAATCTTAGTTAAAAAAACAATTATTTAAACAGTTAAAAAAATAAAAAGCATAAACCATATTAAACATAATACAGTATTAAAAGGATAACCTTCAACATATAATCATCTTCACGTAATTTAAAATATGTTACAATTTGACTTTGACTTATATAGATGTAGAATTCATGATAGGGGTTGAAAAATATAATCATTCTAATAATACTAATACTAATACTAATAATTATTACTCTTGTAATTAAATAAATAAAAAAATAACTTTGCTATAAAGTGACACCATGTGTTGAAGTGTTGCGCGATTCTTTCTCCTAGCTTCTCTTGATGAAGTATACATATCCATCTTTAGAAGAGTAAAATTCCAATGATAGCATGACGATTGGGCTGAATTTCAACATCGTAGATAAGAATCCGATTTAAAAGAAAAAAACATGATTAATGAATAACCTGAACACTTTGTGTTTTTTTTCTGTATGAACATAGCCCCACAAAAAATAGTCGTTTTTTTTTTCGTTTTTTATATAGCACTATGGTACTCGTTGGAAAGATAATTAAACGTTCGTTAATTTGGTGTAAGTTTTTTATTTAAAAAATCTCGAATATAAAAGATATTAACGTTTAAAAATTATGAGAGGAACATAAGAGAGAAAAATTTAAATTTGTTTTTAAATTATTTTTTCCTAAAATAACTCAATTTAATTTAAGTAATTGAAAATTAAGAGATAGAGAGATAAATTTAGAGTTTTATGTTTATCTCTTTTTTAATTAAAAAAGGAAATAATTCAAAAATACTAAAATCTTTCATTTATTATGCCACGTGGCAGTTTCATGGAGAGGTTGAAGGCACCATTGCACAACACGTCAGCAATGTTCAATTCTTTTATATATATTAATAGATTAATAGATATTCTTGGATTTCTTCTTGTATCTATATATTGCACCTAAAATACTTGCTCTTCTACCTAGGAAACTATAATTGTTGCTCCATTATGTGGAGGCTCATAGGCAACATATATATTTGTGTCGAGTAATCCAAATCCGGTCACTAAACAACTGTAAGTTGATGCTTGTTTATATAGACACAACATTGACATAAATTAGTTAATGATCGAAATGTTATAATTTTCAAGAATTACCTGTGCATACTTAACAGGAAATGGCTTTGAAGTCAAATGCATATATGATTTTTCCTACAATATATCATGTATCAATGTATACTCCTTGGTAGTATTTGGATCGCTTTTTGTACACTAATCACACATATTTTCATTCGAAAGAAAACCCTTCCAAGTATATTTGATATTTTGCCTCCCTTGTCAAAACCTAATATTAAACTAAATTAAACCCTAAAAAATCTATTCACATCCGGGTTTGAAAATTCCAAAAAAAAAAAAAAAAAAAAAAAAATACAAAGATAAATATCATTTTCGATAGAAAAATCGACAAACCAAGATCTAAGAGAGTTGTGATTAGAGAGAAAGAACAATGTGAATCCAATGTACTCTGGCCCTAAGAGTTTTATGAGCCCCTTATATATGAGGGCCCAAGCTTAAGCTTATATATTACATGTAGCAACCATATAACCAAAACATTTGGCAAGAGTGTTTTAATGGTATCAAGATGTTACATTGACGTTGTGTTCTCGAGTTAACTTAACAGGGGAAAAAAAAAAGAAAAGGAAGGAAAGAAGAAGCTGATGGGTGTTCCTGAGTTTTTATCAAAGAAAAGGAAATGGAGGGAAAGAAAAAAGTTGTGTTCCAGAGTTCATTTGTAGGAGGAAGGGAAAGGAAAACAAGAGAAAAACACAACGTGAGAGTTCAAATTTCATTTAGATCATGTGTTGTAGTCACCCTGTGAAATGAGTTTTCTATCATGTGACGTCCACGTCAATATGGGCACTTCATATATAAAAATGGTGGATTGGGTTCACCCCCATTTCACATGCCTCTAATCATCATCGATATATGTGTATTTGTGTGAGTGTGTGTGTGTGTGTGTGAGAGAGAGAGAGAGTTCATCGGTTTCCAAATTTCAATCGCGTGTACATACCACGACAACCCATACAACGCGAGTGAAAACGAGGCAGGGACAGCGTTCTTGTGGTTGGGTTGTGTGAAACCAGCAACCAGGAGACTGATAACGAGCCATTACGCACAATATTAATACAAATGGTGTAAATTTTAAGAGTAAACGTACTTTGCCATTCAATAAAAAAAATAAGCAAGACTATCGGCTTTTGAATCAATGAAACAAAAATGGGGAAGTGGTTTTTTGTTCTATTTTGGATGAGTTAAATGCCAATTTCGTCCTTCAGGTTTGGTCCATTTTGCCACTTTAGTACAATTTTTTTTTTTTTTTTTTTTGCAATTCAACACCTGAGGTTTGGATTTTTTTTTTTTTATTTTCGTCCTTTTCACTAACTCAGTTAAAAACTGATGTTAAGGTCAGGGGTAGGGTTGTCATTTTGCCACTTTAATGAGAGACAATTTAGACATTTCATCCTATGTTTTAATTAAAAAAATCATCAGTCATCTTCTTCCTCTTTTTAAATGAAACCCTAATTATTAAACCCACTGCTACAACACCTCTCTCTCTCTCTCTCTCTCTCTCTCTCTCTCTCTCTCTCTCTCTCTCTCCCATTGGTCTTTCCAATTTAAACCCCTTCCATTCTCTCTCTTGTTCTTTGTACAGTCGAGACACACACTGATATATTAAGTTTTATATGCTAGGCTGTTAGCGATAAAACACTACATGAATCTCACCCTTTTTCAGTTCTGTTTAACTAAGCCCAACAGGAATGATTCAAACTTGATTATGTATAACAAGTTCAGAAATTAATTGTTGGCTTGCCTGAGCTTCTGGTTGAAGAAAACGCATATCTGGCAGAACCATGAAAAGTTGCTCCAATCAAGAAAATTCCTAATCAAGTATGTTCTGAAATCTACAATCAAGACGCCTAAGAACATAAACAACCTTGAGAAAGAGAATGACGACATTGAGTTCTCGGCTAAGAACATAAACAACCTTGCAGACCGTTTGGTGGGCATCTGTTGCCACTATCTAATCAAAATATGGGCTCTTGGAATTTTAATCCGCCACCTGGACCCTCATCTTCACCATCATCGACCGAACTCCTCCTCGTCTTCCCCCTTTGCCCCTTAAACCACCATGAATCCGACGTCGTTTGAGGCTCTGTCTCTGTCCCTATTAACCACCATGAATCCGACATCGTTTAAGTCTCGTGGCCTCTGTATATTAATTCAGACCCTATCGGTTGTTGTGGTAAAAGGTAATATTGAAAAACCTGAATCTATGGTGGAGAAAGAGACAAGTAGATCAAGTGAAGAAGAACGTGAAAAAGTTATGATTGTTGTTGTTGGTGAAGAGTTTGCACATCAGAATCAGGAGATATATATATATATATATATATATATATATATATATATATATATATATATATGGGGTGGGGTAAGGTTGATATTTTAGGAAAAATAAAATATTTTATTATTAAAATTTTAAATTGCAGGTAAAAGTACAAAACTACCCCTGACTTAACGTCGGTTTTTAACTTAGTGAAAACAACGAAAATAGGAAAAAAAATCAAAACCTCAAGTGTTGAATTGCAAAAAAAAAAAAAAAAAAAAAAAAAAAAAAAAAAAAAAAAAAAAAAAACTTTTTGTACTGAAGTAACAATCTGTACCAAACCTTAGGGACGCAATTTGCATTTAACTCATTTTGGAAACTCATCATATATACCAAAGGAAAAACAATAAAATAAGCATAAGGGGTTGTTTTGTTCGCCTTTTACACTGTGTTCCAGAGTTTAATAACAGAAGGAAAGGAAGCGGAAAGAAAGAGACAATTTTGTGTTCAAGAGTTTCATTAAAGGAAGGAAGAGGAAAGAAGAGAAAGGAAAATTCTCCTAAATAATCTTCCTTCCAAATTGGAAGGAAGCCGAAGGAAGGGAAATGAAAAAAAAATATAAAGTATATCATTTACCATTTTACCCTCTCATTTAACTTATAATAAAATCTTACGAGGGTATAATTGTAAAATATACGTTTCTTTTCTCTTCCTTTCAACTCGGGAACACATAAAGTCTTTTGTTTCTTTTCTTTTCCTTTCAACTTGGGAACACAAAATAAAATTATATATTTTCCTTTCTTTTCTCTCCTAGAATCCCTTTCTCTTCTTTTCTTTTATATAGTAAACTCGGGAACACAGCGTTAATGATTCCATTAAGAGGGAACCTCTGAATCGTCAGAGGTGGAGTTGTTTGGTTGGCAAAACCCAACCTCTTAATGGTCTCATTCACTGCTGTATCATTCAGCTACCACTACTAGAAAAAGTGGTTTTCTTGACACGCGTTTAATGACACGCGCGTATTAATGACACTCAAAAGCGTGTGTCATAAAAAAAGTGTCATGATTTGAAAATTTTGGTTAAATAATGACACGCTTTTTGGCGTGTCAATAATGTAACGTCAAGAATTAAAAATCTTGACGGAATAGAAAGGCGTGTGTCATCTGCTGGTGTCATAAAACATAATTTCACAAATTTGATTTCCCACCCATAAGTCTCGGCCTCCTACTCTAAAAGATTGTGTGTTTACCACTAGAATAAACAAAACCCTAATCGATCATTCCCAGAAACCTCAACTCATTCTCTGAAACCCTTCACCGTTTACACACACAGAAAGTTTAGATGATGATTGATGACGCCTGCGACGACCGTAATCTCCTCTCCGTCGTCGTCTCCCACCAATAAAGATCTCCCACAATTTTCATCTGTAAACAATTTTTGTTTAGCCTCCGACAACCGTCATCACTTCACAGCTGCCTCCTACCGCAAAATCTGCAAACATGTCGTTTCCGGCCAATTGTTTCAACCCACAGCTGATATTGGACTGGTACGTCGCACATATGTCGTTTATTTGGATTCCTCGGTTTTTGTTGTCTATTTTAAACCCAAATTATGTCTTTAGCGTGTAAGTTTTTATGCTACATGTCGGTTGCTAATTAGTGGCGAGCTTAAATTTACACTTTGATTGTCGATGTCAATTTGCTTAATTGCTAATGGGCTTTAGCAAGATTGAAGTTTTGCCATTGTAAAGGATAGGCGATTGGTGGGCAAGAGTTCAAATAAGGATATATACACCCTAATTGACATGATATGGACCTGAACCATGGGTCGATAGTTGGATAAAAAAAGTATTGTAAAAGGTCTTCTTGGTTGCAGTGAAATTAGTAGTATGATTGGGTTTTTGTGTGTAATTCAATACACCTGACTACCTGAGTAACATGAGTGATGGCAACCCAAAATTGAAGGTTGCGCCAAGCGTCAGAAGAAATTGATGCGGTGTTTTCGTTTTCCTGGGTGGTGCTTTGCGGCGTCGACATCAGGGCATGATTAAAAGGTGTAGATAGATCTCAGGTTGTTGAATGAAAAAAAAAGGACTCTCAAGCCCTCATAAGTTCTCTCCTGCTGTACTAAACAAAAACTCTACATTCTTCCCCACTTCACCTCTCCTCCCTATTTTCCTCCCATCGCCGTCCCACCCCTCTCCTGCCGCCCTCCTCCTCCCTCTCTTCCTCACATCGGCGCCGCCCCCTCCTCCTCCCTCACATCCTTCTCGCGTCGCCCTCCTCTTCCCTCTCATTCCTCTCGCCGCCGCCTTCTCATCCTTCGTCACCCTCCTCTCCTCTTCTTCTGCTCCGACCACCAGCCGCCCCCACCCTTCCTCCTCTCCTCCTCCGACCTCCAATCGCTGCCACCCACCCTTATTCTTCTCCTCTGCTCTCGTCTCGTCTCCTCTGCTCAAGTGTGTGTAGGGTTTAAGAAAAAGAAAGAAGGGAAATAGAGAGACTATGTGTGTGTTTGTGTGTGGGTTAAAGAAAAAGTAGGTTAAAGAAAAAAGAAAAGATTCTCTATAGTGTCGTGTATGTGTGTAATGTGTGTGATTTTTTAGTTGATATTTATATTTTTATAAAAAATATGACGAGGGATAAAATAGTAATTCCATACAGTTATTCAGAGGTCTAACCAAACAACACTTTACTGACTCAACACTTACAGGTTCAGAACCTCTTAATCATTCAGACCTCTTACTGGTTCGGCACTTATTGGTTAGCACTTGCCAAACAAACCCTAAGATTGCTTACACAGTTACACTACTGGTTATTGCATATTTTAACAATAAGTTAATCTCATCTATCTATATATATAAAAGAAAACGTATATGCTGACATGGGGTGCAATAGAGGCCTCAACCTTCCCTTGAGAGTGCCACGTGTCATCATAATGGAGAGTTTTTGGTGTTTTTGAATTGTTTCCTTTTTTAATTAAATTGAGTTATTTTAGGAAAAAAGAATTTAAAAATAAATTTAAAATTTTCTCTCTCATATTTCCTCCCATAATTTTTAAACGTTTGTATCTTTTATATACGAGATTTTTTAAAGAAAAAAATTACACCAAATTAACGAGCGTTTTATTATCTTTCCAACGAGTACCATAGTGCTATATAAAAAACGGAGAAAAAATCGACTATTTTTTGTGGGGTTTCGTTCATACAGGAAAAAAATACACAAAGTGTTCATTGTTGTGAAACTAGCCTAATAACAAGAATATGAGAAAAGATAATAGGGAGAGAAAGAGATGTTTTATTATTGATAGGTGTGTTTACAATGAGGTACAATGAGGGTATATATAGGAGTACAAAACTTGGAGAATAAGCTAATCTAATTTAGGAGGTGATAACCACATTAATGTAATATATTTATAACACTCCCCCTTGGTTATCAACTTAATACGCTTTGAGATGCTGCCTCGTTACAAACCTTGCTAGGAAAACCCAGTGGGACAAAACCATAGCTAAGGGAAAAAGAGTGCAGCGCGTATTGTCTCCCCCTGATAATGTTGCCTCGTTAAAAACTTTACTAAGAAAACCCAATGGGATAAAACTTAGTGAAGGGAAAAAGAGTGCAACTTGTATAATGCTCCCCCTCATATGAACATCTATTCTCTAAGTGATTGGTGTAGATCTCCGTAGAATTTACTCAAATATTTTGTAGTCAATGATTTGCGTCTTGATCACTTGGCGTGAAACTCTTTAATTCGAACATTGGTGTATGATATTCATTCCAAACTTTTAGTCCCTGCTCTCGTAAGTGCAATTCTTTAAGTTGAACTCTGTTTGTAAAACTAATGTCTCCTCTTCTCGTGAATAAATGTCACAAGATCAATAAATGTGATGTGTTATATTCCCTGCATCTACAAGACTAACCAAACTTGTTTTCATGGGTTAGTGAAATATAATCAAATATCGCTCATACCTGAAATATTTGTTTTAACTCATTCTGGTGTCTTCCCGCTTGACATAGGCTATATATTATGATAATAACTTCATACGGAATATATAATAATCATGAATACCTAGTAAGACACTAATGCCCATGTGCATTTAACTATGGTACTTCTAGAATGAAAATCTATACTTTGGTAGTAGATTAAATGAATAATTTTCCATATCAAGTAATTGGACAACCTTTAATGCACTTTAAGTGTGAGCTATGTTCACTGTAAAATGTCCCACCATCTTTTCAAGATATACTTTGATGGATTGGTAAACATATCATTACACATATACTCGAATTGTAGGTCAAGCAACAAGTGCACTATGTCAAAGACTTTCAAAAAAAAAATCACTCTTTAAAAGTTCTACAGAGTCTCTCGATGATGCCTAGGCATTATCACTGTAAACTGCGATTATAGTGAACTTTTAAGAGAGAACTTATGTCAAAAGATAGATAATATTATGAGCCTATATTCCTCTTTGTAGGAATACTTCATGAGTTGTACAACACTCAACTCAACTATTTTAGTCCATATTTATTTTGTTAACTTTACACAATACTTCTTAAGGTATTGATATTAATGCTTGGGGCATCCTCAATCCATCAAGGACTTTTCCATCTTGACCAATTACGCAAGTGCATTCACTCTTCAATTGGAAAATCAATAACATATATTTCTTCAATCTATATTGTACCATTTTTATACATTGAAGTATCATAATCATCAGGTTCAATTTATTACTTATGGTGTATTGGTGCACAATAATTACATCCTACGATGTTTTATATTACTTTTCAAGCACTCAGTTGCTTTAGGATACTCATGAGGAGTTCCACTTATATTCAATTCAATCATATAACAAACATAACGTATTCAGAATTGAATCTATTTATTCCGATCATAACGTTCTCGAGAACTTACGTTACAAGATTTTGACACATTAAATCCTTCATCAAGTATTTTCATGTAAATTTTCAGTGTCAAGTAAATCATGATATTTATTAGACGCATTTCAATTCTCTCTTTGCTTTACCAGACTAATAACATAATGAAAAATCGTTGTATCCACCACTGGAGAATGCGTTTCCTCATAATCAATTATGGGTCTTTGTGAAATTCTTGTGCCCCCAATTTTACCTTATATCATTTTCTTTTCAAATGTTGATTTGCACAAAAGATATTTTCGTATCTATATGTTTTACAACTTTTGTTGTATGGACTACTGGTCCAAAAACTTTTCTTTTCAATAGAGAATTCAACTCTGCCGTATTTGCGTCTTTCCATTTTGGCCAATCATTTCTATGTATTCATTCATAGGCAGATCTTAAATCTTGATCCTCATTTCAAGCGCTACATTGCATAAAATTTATAACGACGTCGATTTTATTTCGATTCCATACATTTCGTAGACATGATACTATATAACGAGATCTCTTTATTTTCAGGTACCTGGGGTTCTTCTGGAACCATCATGTCTAATGTCTCTTCAGGAGACCTTTTTACTATAACCTCGACTTGACCATCTTTCTTACTTGCTCCAATTTCTCGAGGATTTTTATTCTTTGGAATCGACTAGTCTACCATGCTTTAGGCATGCAGTAGGCTTATTGCCAATATACGATTGTCCTTCTTGGACACTCATCTTAATTGGAGCATTAGCAGTTTGTATATGTGACTTGATTAGCTATTCATCATATTTAGGTCAGTTAATACGTCTGGTAATTAATTCGCTAATCTCTGTGAATGAATTATCCTTTGAACTTTTGGTTCACATTGTTTAGTACGAGGATCATGATATTTCATTCAAACTCATTTCTATTTCCAACTGCCAAAATCTCCCCCTGATGCTGGGAATGTTAATCCATTGAGATGGATATCAATTAATTGAGATGTAAATAAATCTCTTTTTGAAGGCTCTATAAATCATCATATATTCCCAATCACCTTTTAAGATCCCATCTCTGTGCGTCGTGGTGGATCAATTTCAATATATGTCGCACAACAAAAAATCTTAGATGGACAATATTTGGTTCCTGACCAAAAACCAACTATAATGGGGAGAAACTATTACCACGTATTGGCTTGATGTGAATAAATGTTACTGCATGTAAAATCACATTTAATCAAATATAAACATGAACTTTTGCTCTCATGATTATTGACGTTGCAATCAATAGTAGACGTTTAGTGATCATCTCAATGAAAGCAATATATGTATGAACATAAGCTATATGAAGTTCAGCACTTATTCCAATGATCATTATTATCTTGGGAATTGATTAAATATGTCAATCTAGAATGATATGTTTGCTATCTTATTAGCTAAGCCATAAATCAAGCAAACTTCAGGTTGCAAACTTGATAACCATTTAGACGATGCATCGATTTTAAATACTAAATAGTATCATGTTAGGATATGTGTATCCTTTAATCAATTCCAAACATATAATTTCGCTTTAAGAGCAACTCAGACTGAAGAGTCTTTAAGTTCTTCATTATGTTCACATCATTATCGACTCGGTGTGGTCTTACCGGTCATGCCAACTAATTAAATAACTATGATCCATAAACTTCTAGTTTATGATCGTTTATTTATTACTTGCACGTATGTAATACAAAACCTAAGATATGAAAAAATGTATTGTAACTTCAATGTTCAAACAATCATGTTATATAATCACTCTTTTTATTTGCCACATGTGGTGGTCAATCTCATTAGTAACATGATCATCGTTGCATTTTTGATGATCGATATCATTATTAACTTGGCTATCATTATAATTATTGATGGTTTGATCACATCATGACCATCATAACAACTTTCTCAATTATCTTCATGATTATGACAATTTCAGTTAATATATTATCAAATTCACTTCAGGGAATGAAATATAACTGGAAAATTTTCATAGATACTTTACTCGGTCACAAGAATATGGAAATTATTTCAAACTTTTCATATCTCTATAGATATTGTTTGGAGCATATCTCATGTATGGCTAATGATAAGTATTTTATCCGATTTTTTTCTTATAACTAATCTTCTCACCACATAATATAAATTGAGAAGTAATTACATGATCAAGTCATGTATGATTTATCGGTCTTTTATCTTACGATCTTCTATAGATCAATAATGAGATTTCGAGATATAACACTTCAGGTGTCATATATCTAAGTTTATTTATACTCTTTCATGAAAACACTGATAATAAATCATATCTTTGATTTAATTTCTTTCTCAGTATTATCTATATAAATAAATGATCTCATACAAAAATAAGGCATGCCATAAAATCAATTTATACAATACATGACATGACATTATAACATGTAGTCATATAAAAGGAATAAAAGAGTGATAGTAACATTTAGGAAATAAAAGATTTATCCTCACTTATAAGCAAATATGTATAATTTATGTATTAACATATCATGGCATAACCAAACATAAGTATATCATACATATATAAAGATATGTTCCTTAATTTAAAAATAACAAATATCTCAATCACTTCCCATAATACAGATAATCATAACGCTTTCGAATTTAAATATAAAAGAACTTCTTTTTTTTTAATACTCTTTAGCAAGAAAATGCTAATAAAGTATGTGATTCATACCTCCATCATTTTCCTTTTCTTTTCAATTTTACCGTCAAAGCAAATATACATAATCATATATAGGATATGAAACATGATTTAGATAGTTAATATAACTTCTAAAAGTAAGTATACAACGATCATAATGTTCTTAATAGTATATAAAACTTTCATTATGACATAACTATACTATTAGGAATATCAATATTCTTCATATACGATATATATTCACTATTAATATACATACAATAGCATGTAATATATATTCACAGTAACACCTAATTTATGATAATATGCATATATAATAAAATTATGAATGTTTTAGGAATGTACTGTAATTAGGAGAGGTTGCTGGGTGTTTGTATGTTGCTTCTAGTGTCTTGCTAGTTAGCAATGTTGTACATATGTTTTGTTGGGTGAAATATAAATTGCAGTTTGCCGATCAAAAAAAAAAAAAAAAAATTAACACGCAAAAGTATCTTGTGCCACACAAATGTTACATATATACATATTTGTTAGTTTCCGAACTAAAACAATTATTGTACATCTCACAAACTATAATATATACTGCAGTAAATCAATTCAATCTTTCTTCATAAGAACTTTATAATAGTATTAAACATGACACATAAAAGATAATTATTCTTGTAAGTTTTAGTGGAGATGATCAACAGATAATACGATTTCAAGCATGTATAATTAAAATGGTAATGCTTAATCGTCACAGGCAAGAAAATCAATATCAAGTTCGTCTAGGGAAAAATAAAAGTTGCCTTTGTAAAATCAGTTACAGTCAAAAGTATTCCTATACCCCATATTTTTTCAATTATTTTTCCTCTTTTATTATTTTTATTTCGATCAATCTATAATATCAAATATAATCAAGATATTACCTTACACGAAGACGAGGAATGGGTAGTCTATCTCGGTTGAAGGTGTCAGATTGGAAAACTGGTGTTCCACGACTTCTTTGTGTAGAGTCTCGTGCTGATAACGTGTTGTGAAACTAGCCTAATAACAAGAATATGAGAAAAGATAATAGGGAGAGAAAGAGATGTTTTATTATTGATAGGTGTGTTTACAATGAGATACAATGAGGGTATATATAGGAGTACAAAACCCTAATCGATCATTCCCAGAAACCTCAACTCATTCTCTGAAACCCTTCACCGTTTACACACACAGAAAGTTTAGATGATGATTGATGACGCCTGCGACGACCGTAATCTCCTCTCCGTCGTCGTCTCCCACCAATAAAGATCTCCCACAATTTTCATCTGTAAACAATTTTTGTTTAGCCTCCGACAACCGTCATCACTTCACAGCTGCCTCCTACCGCAAAATCTGCAAACATGTCGTTTCCGGCCAATTGTTTCAACCCACAGCTGATATTGGACTGGTACGTCGCACATATGTCGTTTATTTGGATTCCTCGGTTTTTGTTGTCTATTTTAAACCCAAATTATGTCTTTAGCGTGTAAGTTTTTATGCTACATGTCGGTTGCTAATTAGTGGCGAGCTTAAATTTACACTTTGATTGTCGATGTCAATTTGCTTAATTGCTAATGGGCTTTAGCAAGATTGAAGTTTTGCCATTGTAAAGGATAGGCGATTGGTGGGCAAGAGTTCAAATAAGGATATATACACCCTAATTGACATGATATGGACCTGAACCATGGGTCGATAGTTGGATAAAAAAAGTATTGTAAAAGGTCTTCTTGGTTGCAGTGAAATTAGTAGTATGATTGGGTTTTTGTGTGTAATTCAATACACCTGACTACCTGAGTAACATGAGTGATGGCAACCCAAAATTGAAGGTTGCGCCAAGCGTCAGAAGAAATTGATGCGGTGTTTTCGTTTTCCTGGGTGGTGCTTTGCGGCGTCGACATCAGGGCATGATTAAAAGGTGTAGATAGATCTCAGGTTGTTGAATGAAAAAAAAGGACTCTCAAGCCCTCATAAGTTCTCTCCTGCTGTACTAAACAAAAACTCTACATTCTTCCCCACTTCACCTCTCCTCCCTATTTTCCTCCCATCGCCGTCCCACCCCTCTCCTGCCGCCCTCCTCCTCCCTCTCTTCCTCACATCGGCGCCGCCCCCTCCTCCTCCCTCACATCCTTCTCGCGTCGCCCTCCTCTTCCCTCTCATTCCTCTCGCCGCCGCCTTCTCATCCTTCGTCACCCTCCTCTCCTCTTCTTCTGCTCCGACCACCAGCCGCCCCCACCCTTCCTCCTCTCCTCCTCCGACCTCCAATCGCTGCCACCCACCCTTATTCTTCTCCTCTGCTCTCGTCTCGTCTCCTCTGCTCAAGTGTGTGTAGGGTTTAAGAAAAAGAAAGAAGGGGAAATAGAGAGACTATGTGTGTGTTTGTGTGTGGGTTAAAGAAAAAGTAGGTTAAAGAAAAAAGAAAAGATTCTCTATAGTGTCGTGTATGTGTGTAATGTGTGTGATTTTTTAGTTGATATTTATATTTTTATAAAAAATATGACGAGGGATAAAATAGTAATTCCATACAGTTATTCAGAGGTCTAACCAAACAACACTTTACTGACTCAACACTTACAGGTTCAGAACCTCTTAATCATTCAGACCTCTTACTGGTTCGGCACTTATTGGTTAGCACTTGCCAAACAAACCCTAAGATTGCTTACACAGTTACACTACTGGTTATTGCATATTTTAACAATAAGTTAATCTCATCTATCTATATATATAAAAGAAAACGTATATGCTGACATGGGGTGCAATAGAGGCCTCAACCTTCCCTTGAGAGTGCCACGTGTCATCATAATGGAGAGTTTTTGGTGTTTTTGAATTGTTTCCTTTTTTAATTAAATTGAGTTATTTTAGGAAAAAAGAATTTAAAAATAAATTTAAAATTTTCTCTCTCATATTTCCTCCCATAATTTTTAAACGTTTGTATCTTTTATATACGAGATTTTTTAAAGAAAAAAATTACACCAAATTAACGAGCGTTTTATTATCTTTCCAACGAGTACCATAGTGGTATATAAAAAACGGAGAAAAAATCGACTATTTTTTGTGGGGTTTCGTTCATACAGGAAAAAAATACACAAAGTGTTCATGTTATCACGTAAAATTAGATTTTGTGGGGAATATGAGTTATTACTGATTAGAATACTATGAACATGCAATGATTGATAGATTTTGTGGTTAGTTAACTTGAGCCATTTGCAATAGGTTATCACGTAAAATTAGATTTTTCAACACCGGAACCCTCCTGGGATAATCAGCTAGTTATTATTATATACGTATATTACTAGTTGCATATTTCAACCTTTCAATCAACCTCTATTTAATGGTGCCTGAGAACGAGGAGATCGAAGTCTAGGCGCGGGTTCTATTTATGCATCATTTCTTTTCCTTATCATGGCATATAAACGTACTTCAATTAATGTATCTCTCTTTATGTTAATTTTGTTATTGTTATTTATTGTAAATGTTAAAACTACGGCAACATCTATCACACGAAGAATTCAAATTATCACGAGCAACACATCTGCCATCGGTGCGGTTATGGACATGACATCTCGAGCGGGCAAAGAAGCTAGAGTTGCCATGGAAATCGCGATAGACGATTTCAATGCAAAGACATCTCAAAACGTGACGTTATACAGTAGAAGCTCTAAAGGAAATCTCATAGGAGCAATCCGTGAAGGTAAGCCACTTCATTCCTTTATTATTAATAAACAAGCTATTATAACATTTCAAATGAATAGCAATGATAATTTGGTCAACAGGCAAATTGGTTAAAGTAGACTCTTAAATTGAGCTTGCTCACCTTCCTATCTATCAAAGCAATCGTATTTTGCACTTATATATGATCTATATAGATACTATCCTCATAAAAGTATAAGTAATCCCGAACAAGTGACAAAATAACACCTCGATCGAGTAATTGAGCAAAGCACAATTATAAAGGGATAAACATATTATGCAAATGATGGTTTAATTGTTTTCAATAAACAAAACTAGCTTGAAGTTTTGTGAGATGTGAAGTGATGAAGGTTACTTTGAAGTTTGACTTTGAGCATTGAGTGATAACTGAACCACCTTTAAACCGTTGACTTTTTTAATTATTGTGTTACGTGATTACTTCAAAACATACATAAAAATAAGAAAATCGCGAACGTAAAAATTAAAAAACACATGGCGACGGTATATTCTAAAGTCACGGAAAAGTTACGTTGCAATATATGAAAACCATGTTATTCGAACAAAATTTACACCAAAACGTGTATATAAAGATAAACATGATAGTCACACATTATTGTAGGTCAGTTTAAACGTAGATAAAAAAACATGTCACCATGGTGTATTTAGAGATGAACGCCAAGCGTTGATGTAAAAAACGAAACCCATAAAAAACAACGTAACTAGAAAATTTTGTTGAAAACTCAAAATGATAACATTTTGTTAAACTTTATATGTTTTAATGTAACTCGGTTAAAAAAGGGAAAAAAACAAACTAAATTGCAATTGGTTTATTTTCTTTTAAAGTAAACTTCATTAAAACCGTGCGTCCTTAAAACGAGGACTGCTAAGAAACCTACAACATATACAATGAACACATAACCCACTCCTTCCAAAAAAAGGTCTTAAATCTAGATTGATTCTTAAGCCAAAAGAACGCTAGAGACTTAATACTCGCCACCACTTCACTAACCCTTACTTCTTTTCTATGGAAGGCTCTTCCTCAATAAATTGCAATTGGTATAAACAAAAAATAAACTAAAGTGAAGATGGTATGCTTAAGTTTATTAAAGTAAGTGTAAATAAAACTTTCACAAAAAACAAGTACTAGGGGTAAGTTTTGGCAAAACTAATTAGTTGCTGAAAGCTGGTAGCTGTAGTATTTTAGATATATTTATGTGTTTGATAAAGTAACTGGAGCTTTAAATAAAAAGTATAAAATGATCAAATGGACATAACTAAATATAATCAAGAAATAATATTGTTTTGAAAGGTTATTTAAGTAAATTAAATACTAAAAGATTGTAGCTGTTTTTAAACGCTAGTAGTAGGACATTTCCAATATGAAGCTTTTTCTCCTAAAATAAACGATTGAAGCTCTTTTAACCAAACAAAACTTTTTTATTAAATAAGAGCTTTTTCAACCAAACATACCCTAGGCATATCTAATGTTTCATGAATAATACGAAAATAGCCATAAACAAAAAGGAGTAAGAGACAGAGAGAGAGAGACAGTTCCCCTTAGGTTTGAAGAAATCATTGCTTTATGACTTTTAATTTAAACTTGTGTTCTTAAAACAAACATAGCATGTTTTTTTAACAACCAAACAAAATCTTTTCATTCAACACGCACAACCAAGCTTATTTACAATCAAAAGCTCCTGCCCAAATAGCCAGAGAATATTTGGACAGGAATGCCACAAAAAAACGATACAAACCAAATAAAACTCCTAAACAAAACTTAACCTTAACAACCCCATCTCAGCCACTGCCTAGCTGAAATATATACCGGAAAATTTATACCACTTTGGTAAGTCAATTCCTAGCACCTTGGATCTCTTAATCATCCACCAAAAGGTTTCTTCTTTAATGTCTTTCACCACCCATGTTGTTGCCTTATTACTCTCTTTGAAGATTTGTCATTTAATCCAAATCTTCCATATCACCATAAGGAATATTGCATAAATGGTCTCTTTTTTTCTTTTCTCCACATTGAGTAGACAAACAATGATCGAGTACTTGAGGGACCGAATCATATTGTCTAGGTTCCGGGATCTCCAGCCACGAGTATACATTCCACCAAATTGATGTTGCCCATAAACAACCTACAAAAAGGTGATTAGTATACTTAATTTCCACACCACACAACCTACACATACCATCTCCCACTGATAACCCCCGAGATATTAATGCTTCCTTTGTCGGAATATTGTTGTTTACGGCCCTCCAACCGAAACAATTCACCTTTGGGATAACGATCTTCGACTATTCTAAGCATTCAACATATCTCTAAGGTGTATTGCTTCAATAATTTTGTGCCCAGAAGCTATAAATCTAATCCAATCCAGACCCCAAGTAACTACGTCACCATTTTTCTGATAACATTGAAAAACTTTTGCCCTTTTATTTCTGTGAATCTTGTATAACGTATGGAATTTAATCTTGAGCAGCTCTCTATTACACCAACGATCATGCCAAAAGTTGAATCTATCACCCAACCCAATAGAATACACAATGCTCAATTGAATATCCAAACCCCTCTTTAATAACTCTTGGTTTACGGTCGCTATATCTTTCCATACCGCAGATCCTACCTTTATACACAGAATTAAACCCAATTTCCTCCACCTCCCAAGTATAGCGTCTATAACCTTAACCCAAAGTTGATCTGCCGATTTTTTTACCTCTACTACCATTTAGTCAGCAACGCCAAATTCATATCTTTTACACTCCCAACCCCTAGACCACCCCCGGCTTTGGTGTTATTACTTTCTCCCATGCGACCCACCTAATTTTCTTTGAAGAACTTGACCTACTCCATAAAAACCTTCTTCTTATACCTTCAAGAATCTTTAAAACTTCTGCTAGTGCTTTGAAGACAAATAATAGTTGGGTAGTGCACCAAACACCGATTTAATCAAAACTAACCTACCCGCAAAATGAAAGATTTATGGCCTTCCACGCGGATAATTTAGAGTTAAACTTATCAATAACCTGTTTCCACCTCCCCATCCTCTTCATATTTGTACCCACCATAAGACCAAAATGTACAAACGGTAATTTCCCCTTCCCACACCCTAGAGCCGATGCCATATTGTTTATCACTTCATCCCCTACATTTACATCGAATAAATTACTTTTAACATATTAACTTTTAGACCAAAAGATAAGAAGAAACCCCTCAGGATCATATTTAGATTCTTTATATTACTTTCAGACCACATACCCGAAAACAATGTGTCGTCTGCGTAGAATTAATGTGATATTTTGGGGCCCCTATTTGGAAGCTTTATACCTAAAAGTAAACCTGCTTCGACGGCTTTCCTCATCATTACGTGTAGAGCTTCCATTACTAACGTGAACAAAAAACGGGGAGAGTGGGTCGCCTTGCCTTAAACCTCTCTTAAGTTAGAATTCATCAGACGGAGACCCGTTAATAAGCACTGAGGCCTTACATGTGAATAACAGACCCATGATCCATTTTTTCCACCTACTTGGAAATCCCATATGATGCATAATATTGGCCAAAATTTTCCAAGCTACACAATCATACGCCTTTTCAAAGTCTGCCTTAAATAACAAGATTTCCTTATTCACCTTTTTTGCCCACAATACGACCTCATTTGTGATTAACGGTCCATTAAAGATATTTTTCCCCTTTAGAAATGCCAAATGCTCAGAAGAAACAATACTCTCCAAAAGATTATTTAGTCTTATAGTTAACACCTTAGAAAACATTTTACCAATACAACACCTTAGAAATGATTTTCCTACAAATTAATGATCCGTTCTATACACACATGTGTATATATATAAGTAGATCAATACACAATACTAATTTATCTTTAGAAATGTAGGAAACAATTTTTATCATCGATCATGTTAAGAACACCAAAGAAACGAAATGATAGCAACACTATTGAACTGTTGGTTATTGAATCAAGATTGAAACGAACATAATGAAAACAAATTGAGATGAAATTACAAACAATTACCTAATCAATTGAACTAATCAGCTACTTATAAGAACACACCCAAAGTTGACTAACCTAACCGTTTCTAACAACCATAGTTTGTTGTCGACACTTTCAGTCCTCTAACTTTGAACTTTTATTTGCTTTAATACAAATCTAATAAACTTGGATGAAATGACTAGAAGGCCCCTCAACTTTCCTTTGTACAGCTTGTTACAACCAATTCTGACTCTAACCTCAACAGATCACATCTTTAATTATTAAAATTAATTTGCTTCTAGTTTTGTAGCTAGTAGAAAGTTAGTAAGAATTGGAAAGATGTGAGGAGTAATATTGGTATAGGCTATCATTGTTGGTTTTTTTCAAGTTTTCTCGCTTTCTAAGTATCCATAGCTTTTTATATGACATTAGTTTTGAAACGATACCACACAAACAAATATTTTTCTCTTTAATAAGTGTATAATATTGATATGCTTATTATAATTTAACTTGCTGCCATATCTTTTTCTCTGATAAGCTCATTCCTATATAGGTCTTCGCCTTATAAACTCTAACTCCCTATTAGAAGTAACATTATTTCTTTTGGCAACGCAAGCCATTGGTACTAACACAAAAAGTGGATGGTGAAGGTGCACAAGGGAACCACCAATGAGAACCCGACCAGTTTATGCCGACCACACAAGTTCCTGTTGAACTACTCTACTGGTGATCCACGTCAACAGTTACCCTAAACAAGTCTCCATTGACTTTTGTTTGACTTTACCAATACATTCCAACATCTAAAGGTGTAAAGTAATTAGTCCACATTATTTTAGAATGACAACTCCCACCCATCTTGTTGGATCAGTTTTGCTCTTGTTTGCTAAGTAAGAACTTGCTATCTTGACACTTAAGTGTTTAGCAAGTCCTTGTAAATCAGATTATAAGCACAGCGGAATGTTATAAGTTAAAGTAACACTTTTTATGCAAAGGCAGAGTTGTAACTCCCCCTTGATGTTTGAAACAAGATAAATGACAAAGTATTTATTATGAATCTAAGTTGTAAATGAGAATTAGATACTTAGAGAGATTCACAATAAATACAGAAATGGAATATAACAATGAGAGTGTTTGAAGGATTTTTCTGTTGAAAATCAATGTATAAAATAGAAGGTTGAAGCCTTCTATTTATAGACGATTACATGCATGCATCTTGCCTATAAAGCAAGCACAGAAAGTCCAGTGACAAGTTGCACAAGTTGCAACATTGAAAGAAACAAATAAAGCTAAAAGTAATATTAAACAATAAACTACTGATGCAAAAGGGCGGTGGGAAATATCTTCTGCTAAGTGCTGATGAAGGACAACTACTGAAGAGTAGTTTTGTCTTCAGTACTTCTGAAGTGAACTTGTCTGGTTTGGACTTCAGAACTTCTGCAACTTTCAGCACTTCTTCATATCTTCTAATCAGCAGTTTCTTGTCTTCTATTCAGTACTTCTATACTTAACCAAAAATGACAGAAGTGAATTAGACTAAGGTTTACAAAAGTGGTTTCACCAATCCTCTTTGTCCTAACAATCTCCCCCTGGATTGATGAAGCCAAAACCTTACTAATTCCTTATGTATTTCTTCTATCTTGAACAATCTTCCATATCTCTTTGTACATGGTGTTCTTGAGCTGGTTGTACTGATCATCAGACAGAGATCCTCTCTGTGGTTCTAGATGTTGAATTGTGAGCAGGTCTTGTGTTGACAGTTTCTTCAGATCACTGATCTTCTTGTAAGCCCTGCTTGAGAAGTCTCTTCTTGTCAACAGTACTGAGTTGTTATCAGTAAGTGACCATCTGATGATAGGGATCTTTGACTTGTTAAAGTCAGAAGAATAGGGAACCAGACTTGTCCCTTGGGTTGATGGTCCTGAGTGCTGGATGTCTTCAGTTTCAGATAGCCTCAGGTGGGATTCTCTTCCTTGTTGATGTTGTTGCATACCAGGCATCTGAACAGTTGGGAGATGGTGTTCAGTCACTACTTTGGTATGCAGCTTTTCTGTGATTGTCTTTTGTATTTGATAAGCAAAAGTGGAAGGATCCCTGAACTGTGTTAACAGAGGTTTCTCCTCAATGTCAAAATCTGAATGGACTATTGAGCTTCCCTCAAGTAGTACCATTTTGAAATCAGTTTTGACATTGTCCTCTGTCTTCTTCTTCTGAGCAGCAGATCTTCTAGATGCACCAGAAGTTCTAACTACTGATCTTGAAGGATCAGCAGTTTCAAACTTCTCAGGATTTGCAGCCTTGGCAGCCAAATATTTTCTATATGTATCCATCAGTCTTTCTTCTTTCCATCTGGATACAGAGGCTTTTGAACCATATCCTTCTGCTACTAGCTCTTCTATTATCTGGGCTCTCTTGGCCTTTCCATCTTTGCTTGTGGCCATTTTCTCTGCAAGCAGTTGTGCTCTTCTTGTCAGCTCTTGCATAGAGAGTCCTTTGAGTGTAAAGGCTTTAGTCTTGCTGTTCTTGGTAATATAAGACACCAGTTGTTGTCTTTTATCCTGTTCAGCAATCTCATCAAGGCTAGCCTGCCTTTGTAGTTCAGCTGCATAAGCCTGAAGTTTTTCTTCATGGCTTAAGTCCAAATCATCCCTTTCTTCCAGAGATTTCCAAATCTGATCTTCTCTGGCCTTCTTGTTGGCTGCAATTAAACTCTTCTCTAATAGTTCAGCTGAATGAGAGATGGGAGAAGGGTTTAATACAGTCATTGTTGTAACAGATGTAGGCCTGATGGGATCAGATGTTGGTTGAATGGGAGCAGTGGTTCTGGAAGGTTCAGTTGTTTGAGGTTTGGAAGTGTTAACTTCTGATGTGCTGACAACTGCTGATGGTTTGTCAGCTACTGAAGGATTGTCTTCAGTACTTTCTGATTCTTCATCAGAAGTTTGGTCATCAGAAGTTTCTTCATTACACCTTAGGGAATCATCAGAACTTTGGGTCTCATCTTCTTTCTCAGCAGCTTCAATTTCTTCAATAGAGACACCAAACTGTTTGGCCAATTTTTCTTTCCTGGCCTGATCTTTCTGATCTCTTTCAAGGAGTGCCACTCGTGCCTTTACTCTGGCTTGGAATGACTCCTTAGGTTCCCTGATCTTCTCCCCCTTTTTGGATTCATCAATTCTAACCCTTGAAGCAGAGGGTTGGGAGAAGTGTCCTTGAAGATGAGCAATCTGCTGGCTGTTGTAGTCTATTTTGTTAGACAGATCGTTCATCTTGGTTTTAATCACTCCAAATTGGTTCTTGATTGACAGCTCCAAGTCAGCTGTATATGTTTGGAAGTGATTTCTGATGAGTGTATTCATCATGTGGTACAGGGGACCCTCTGGGCTGCATAGCTGGTTCAGGTCTATGCTTGTTTGCCCAGGGAATTGGGTAGGCATTTGCTGTGAAGGGGGTGTTTTTGGGAGATCCTCATGTTGTACAGAGGATGCCACTCTAGGGGTTTTAGGGATTGAGTGGACTTTAACCTGTGCAGAGGTGACTGGCTTCTTGAGCCTGGATACCTTTGCAGCAGGACCTTCAGAAAGTGCCGTCAATTCAGTAGTTGGAGTTTTTGAAACATCATCCAAATTAATGGAATCATCTGTATCCCTGATGTTGCCCTCAGAGAGGACTGTCTCAGTTAAATCATGAGCTGAGCCCAACTCAGTTCTCTCATGAACCTCTGTTTCTTGGTACTGAGGATTTCCTACTTCAGGCATTAAGCCTTCATCAGTAGTTGCCACATCTGAGGTCTTAGCTATGTTACTTCTGTCCTCAGATCCACCACTGGGTGGTAACTGAGTAGTAGCAGCCTCAGATGCCCCAAGAGTCTCTAAAATTGGGCTTAAAGACTCTGGTCCACCCTCATCTCTTGGGATAGGGCTAATGATGTCCACATCCATGTCTAAAGTAGTAGTTATGTCCCCTGTTTGTTGTGGTTGATGGGGACTGACATGATCAGATGGGACATTCTCTCTTAGCCCAGAGAGAAGTTTGGCAATTTCTATTGCCTCTTGTTCAGAAATTTGTGGGGATGGTTCAGTAGTTTGGGCAATAGGTTGTTGTTCAGCAGTTTCAAAAGAAGAGTGTGTTTGATATGTTTTTCTAAGTCTTTTTCTTTTGAAATGAACAGATATGGGTGCTCTTGGTGGGGTTTGAGATGGATGAGACTGAGAGGGTGTTTCAGTCTCAACAATTTGAAGAGCAGAATGCTCAAGAGCATGTTCAGGCATCTCAACCTCCTGAACAGCTTTTCTTTTGGGTTGGTGGGTTACAGTTTTTGTTGGCTTGGGCTTTTTGGCTTTTGGTGGTGTGGGTGTGGAAGATGTGGGCTTCAGGGGGACTTGTTGTTGTTCTCCCTGATCATCTTCTGGCCAGGCAGCCGGTTTGTTCAGTCTTGAGTATGCTTGTGATGTTAAAGGGTTTAAAGTTGAAATTTTTCCCACAAGCACCTCATTACCCAGTTCCCCTATTATGCATTGCATAATGAACCTTGGGTACAACAAAAACTTTTTCTTGGTATTATTGTGATGTAACACCAACTCATGGAAAAACAGTTTTGATGCCCTGAATTTAGTTTCATTCACAATGGAATGAAATATTGGTTGAAAAGTGGAGGGCATCTGGTCATATGACCCTGTTTTTGGACTCAAACACATAATTATATAATGAAACAAAAGTTTGTATTTTGGTTCAAAATATTTTTTGAATATTGTTGCATGGGAGAGAGTACCTTGATAACCACACTCAGTCATGGTTAGATGAATATCTTTGTTAGCAACATGGTCAGGGGCAGCTACATCGTCCAGACCCAGTCTTGTTGCTAGTGTGGCCGGTGTGATGGTCAGTTGTTTCCCTTTTATCTTTGAGTTGAGGGAAATGACCTCACCACCCATTGTAACCGTCTCAGCATTTGCCCAGAACTCATTCAGAGTTTCAGTGTGAATTGGTGGGTTAATTGTGAGAGCAGTAAAGTATTGGGATTTGACGACAAGATCAATGATCTCATCGTATTGGGACCAGCCTTCTTGTTTTTCAAGAAAGGCTCTTTGATTGTGTCCCTGTTTTAGAACTAGATCCATTGTGGTTTGGGTGTTTGATCGAACAGTGAATTTTCAGGTATAGGTTTTGAGAGAGTTTTGAGAGAGAAGGAGGGATATTTTGTGAGTTTAAAAGGATAAGTGTGTGAAAAAGGTATTTATTAGAAGTTTTAACCGCTTGAATCTTCTTTATTAGAAGTTTTAAAACCGCCTTTGGTTAAAAAATCTCTTTATCAGAGGTTTTAAACTTATTAGGTCAAACCTCTGATGATGGGAAAAGTCAGATTTGCCCTTTTGACTTAAACTGCTGATGAAGGATTACTTCATCAGTAGTTCCCATTTTCTCTTCAGCAGTTTTAACATCTGATGAGAAATGTTTATAAATACTTTATTCATAACTTCTGAAGTTTATTTTATCAGAAGTTACACACTTTTTCAGAAAGTTATCCCTATACTGATGATTTTTGTTCATCAGTAGTTTCTCTCAAACTGTTTTTGTTTTTCAGAAGTTTTGTTTCAGACTTTTGACATTTGTAAGTGAAAACCAGAAAAAAAGATGGAAAAGGTTAATTTGAAAACCACCAAGGTAAACAGGATGGAATCAGGGGTGGAAAAAGGAAAAATAAAATTTTTCATTTTGATTCCACCATGGTAAACAGGATGGAATCAAGGATGGAAAAAGGAAAAAGAAAAATTTTGATGCATAACAGTAGTGATTGATGTAGAAGTTTGATGTAGAGTTGGGTAGAATCAAGTGTTTAACTTGGATTCTAACTGATATGCAAAAAAAAAAAAAAAAATAAACACTTACAAATTTAGCATTCCAAGCATGGAAACTAACTTCTGAAATGTTGATGTGTCAAGGGGTTTAGTGAAGATGTCAGCTATCTGATTAGCTGTTGCTACATGCTTCACCTCAATCTTGCCTTTTTCATAGCAATCTCTTATGAAATGGTACCTGATCTCAATATGTTTAGTTTTTGAGAACTGTACCGGATTTTGAATGATGCTAATGGCAGATTTGCTGTCTACAAACAAAGGTGTCTTGGTCTCTTTGATTCCATAATCAAGAAGTTGATATTGGAGCCATTGTATCTGTGATGTACAACTTGCAGCTGCAATGTATTCAGCTTCAGCAGTTGAAGTTGCAACAGATGTTTGCTTCTTTGATTGCCATGACACTAGACAGTTACCCAGGAATTGACAACCACCAGATGTTGACTTTCTTGTCATCTTACACCCTGCATAGTCACTATCTGAAAATGCTGATAACTTGGTATTGCTTGAAGCAGGATACCAAATTCCCAGTGTTGGAGTTCCTTTCAGATATCTAAAAATTCTTTTGACTGCAATAAGGTGTGATTCCCTTGGTGCTGATTGATATCTAGCACAGACACATGTTGAAAACATAATATCTGGTCTAGAAGCAGTTAAGTATAAAAGGGAACCTATCATGCATCTGTACATGGTTTGATCAACCTGTTTTCCTTGATCATCTGGTTCAACTTGTGTGATAGGTGTCATGGGAGTGGAACATGATTTACAGTCATTTAAAGAAAATTTGTTCAATAATTCTTTAACATATTTTGATTGATGTATAAAAGTTCCATTTGTTTGTTGTTTGATCTGCAGTCCTAGAAAGTACTGCAGTTCTCCCATGGTACTCATCTCAAATTTTGATTGCATGAGTTTCTTAAAATCATCACACAATTTTGTGTTTGTTGAACCAAAGATGATATCATCAACATAAATTTGAACAAGCAAGACATGATTTCCAACATGTTTAATGAAAAGTGTTTTATCAATGGCACCTCTTGTAAAGTTATTTTTGAGTAAAAAGGTGGAGAGTGTATCATACCAGGCTCTTGGAGCCTGTTTGAGCCCATAAAGAGCTTTGTCCAATCTGTACACCCACTCAGGATGAGAAGGATCCTCAAACCCAGGTGGCTGACAGACGTACACCTCCTCTTTGATTTTACCATACAAAAATGCACTTTTCACATCCATTTGATAAACTTTAATTTTGTTGGAAATGGCATAGGCCAGAAATAACCTGATGGCCTCAAGCCTTGCAACTGGAGCAAAGGTTTCATCATAGTCAATTCCCTCTTCTTGAGAGTACCCTTGAACTACCAGTCTTGCCTTGTTCTTGATTATCATACCAGCTTCATCTTGTTTGTTCCTGAAAACCCATCTTGTACCAATTGGTTGCTTGTTTTGAGGTAAGGGACAGATTTCCCAGACCTGTTGCTTGTTGAACTGTAGTAGTTCATCTTGCATAGCCTGCACCCAATTGTTGTCTTTGAGGGCTTCCTGGTACTTCTTTGGTTCCAACTGTGAAATAAAGGCTGAGAATAGGCAAAAGTTGGAGAGCTGGTTTCTGGTCAGAACACCTGTTGCTATATCACCCATGATTTGATCAAGTGGATGATCTCTGTGTTCAATCAGTTGTTGTAAACCACTGACAGGTGTAGGTGGCTCTGGTTCTTCAAACAAACTACTGAGGTCTATGATATCTGGTTCAGCAGTTGCAGCTTCTTCAGTAGTTGCAGGTGCTGAAGCAGATGTTTGAGTTTGGCCTTCAGTATTTGTTTGATCAGAAGTTTGAAAAACTTCTGATGGTGTTGTAGTTGACTTAATGACTGTTTGAGGAGTCCATGGTGCAGGATCCTCATCTTCAAACCTCTGATGACCATAATAAGTAGGTTTGGAAGAAGTAACAGCCTTTTCAGGTCCAAAGTGAAAGTTGTCAAGGTCAAAGAGTTCAGCAGGATGTGCTGGAATAAGAGTGTGCTTTGACTCATTGAACTTGACATTCAATGTTTCTTCTACTATCTTGGTGTGAGAATTAAAAACCTTGTAGGCTTTTCTAGTTGAAGAGTAACCAAGAAAGTAACCTGAGTCAACTTTGGCAGCAAACTTTGAGATAGATTCCTTGATGTTCAAGATGAAACATTGACATCCAAAAGCCCTGAAAAAGGAGATAAGGGGCTTCATGCCATGAAGAACTTCATAGGCAGTTTTGGAATGTCTCTTGACCACAAGAACTCTATTCTGAACATAACATGCTGTGTTAACTGCTTCTGCCCAAAAGTACAATGGCAGTCCAGAATCAGCTAACATTGTTCTTGCTCCTTCTATCAATGTTCTGTTCTTCCTTTCTACTACACCATTTTGTTCAGGAGTTCTGGGAACACTGTATTGTCTAATAATCCCTTTAGACAAACAGAATTCATCCAGAGTTTTGTTCCTGAACTCTGTCCCATTGTCACTTCTAATGGTTTTGACAGATAGAGAATATTGTTTCTCTACTTGTAGAATGAAGAACTTGATGATTTCAGCAGCCTCATCCTTGGAAAATAAGAAGAATACCCATGTGAATCTTGAGTAGTCATCAATGATGACTAAGCAGTACTTCTTTTTACCAAGGCTCATAATCTTGACAGGCCCAAATAAGTCCATATGGAGTAGTTGAAGACATGCAGTTGTTTTTGATTCTTCAATAGACTTATAGGAGGACTTATGCTGTTTTCCCTTTAAACAGGATACACAGTGTTCTTGACACTGGTATACTTTCAAAGGTAGACCTCTGACCAAGCCCATTTTTGTGACTTTATTTATGGTTTTAAAGTTCACATGGCCAAGTCTCCTGTGCCAGAGATCTGTTTCTGAAGTTGATGCCCTTGAGAAGAAACAGGCAGTGTTGTTCAATACTTTGTCTTTCTCAATGTCCACTGCATAGACATTGCCACATCTTTTGGCAATCAGCAAAGTATGATCTTCTATAATCTTCTCAATCAACTTCTGGCCTTCTGGTGAGATGATCTTGCAAGCTGTCTTTGTGAAAAAGGAAGAATATCCTTTATCACACATTTGTGACACGCTCAGCAAGTTGTATTCAAGATTTTCCACCAGATTGACCTTATCAAACTGTATTTTGCCAGAGGAGACATTGCCATGTCCTAGCACATATCCCTTGGCATTGTTCCCAAAGGACACAGATCCTTCTCTTTGGCTGATAAAGTTGTTTATCAGGTATCTGCATCCAGTCATGTGCATAGAGCCTCCACTATCAACATACCATATGCTGTTTAAGCCCCTGGAAACTCTCTGCACATAAAAGCAAATTAGTTAGATTTGGAAACCCAAGCCTGTTTGGCTTTGGGTTTGCTCTTGAGAACAGTTACAGTTTGTTCTTGACCAGGTTGAGAAATCCATGTCTTTTTGGCAATGGATTTTTCATTAAGAACCATGGTGGTATCCTTTTTAGGACCACCATCAACCTTGGTCATCAGTAGTTCTACCATGTTCTTTAGATTTTGAATCTCAGCAGTTTGTGAAACTGCTGATGATTCTGGTCTAACTACTGACAAGGAATTTTGAGAAAAAGATTTTGGTTGAGATTTTATCTTTTTCTGAGAAAAGGTGTTTTCAGGTTGTTGTTTCTTGGGTTTAAAGATTTTTTCATAATCATTTCTGATTTGATTTCCCACAACCTGTTGTTTAAATTTTTGATTGAACTGAATTCCTTTTCTGTATCTACAAAATTCAGTTTTGTGGTTGAACAGGCCACAAATTTCACATTCTTTTGCCTTAAGTTTTTGATCAGAAGGCAAATTTCTGACAGTTGTGAAAAGATTTTGCTCATCAGTAGTTTTCAGGGTCTCAACTCCTGAAGTAGATGAAACTACTGATGGCTTGTTGTCAGTTTTTGTAAATACTTCTGAAGTACTTTCTTTAAAAATGCCAGGATTTCTGTTTAGAAGGTTTTCATGGAAAGATGTGCAATCTTTCCCTTCAGAAGTTTCATTTGAAACAATTCTTCTCCCATCTTCAGTAGTTTTGGGAGAAAAATCTGTTGGTGTTTCAACATGATGGTATCCTATGCCAAACTTAACATTTGAAGCACTTTGTTTGTTTAGCAGTAGTTGATACCCCCTACAAGATTCAACCCATTTTTCACAAGTGATCCTGGTGTCAGCAAGCTCTTGTCTGACATCTCCCAGGTCATTTAGCATCATTTTGATTTGTGCTTGGGTTTCAATAGCAGAGTCAGTTAATTTAGAAACCTCTTTTGTTTTAGCACACAGTTTTCTTTCCAAATCACATTTTATCTGTGTGTATTTTCTTTCTAAATCATTGGCTTTGCCTTGTAGGTGCACGTTTGTCTCTCTTATGAGAGCAAAAGTTTCTTTGCAAGAGTTTGAACAAAGTTTTGTCAAAGATTCTTTTGATACCTGAGACAATGCAGATTTTGAGGTACAGCCTTCAAATGCCATTAAGGCAAAGTTCTTTCTGCCATTGTCTGGTTCTCCCCAGTTGATGTCAAACACTTTGTTGTCTGCATCAGGATTACACTCTGTGGTGTCATAAGGGAGACTGCTCCAGTCAACATACCCCGAGGTAAAGAGGCTTTGTTGAGGGGGTTGTTGAGGCTGTGGAGGAAGTTGAGCAGCTGGAAAGGGAGGGATTGATTGTTGGCTCTGCATCTGTTGAGCAGGCACTTGAACATATTGTACTTGAGGCATATATTGCTGTTGAGGAGCTTGTGCCTGTACAAAATGAGCACTCCCTTGAGTTCCATTGTTCCTATTATAATTGGGGTTATAGTTATTTCCAGATTGTGATTGGTTAAAGCTAGAGCTTCTACACTCTCTAGCAAAGTGTCCCAACTTCTGACACTTGTGACATCTCAGTTTAGATTTGTCAAAACCAATTTTTGTATTACTGGTCAATCCTGGAAATTTCCTTCCTGACCTTTTATAAAACTTGTTAGTTTTAATGCTTAGCATGGCCAGTTGGTGTAGTATGTCCATTTCTTCCAAGTCATCACTGCTAAAATTTTTCAAATCATCCATGATAAAACATAGATTATCAGCAGTTTGACTTTGGTCATCATTGTCATAACCTGGGAAAGATCTTTCTGATGAGATCCCAGTGGTTATGTCAATATTGTCATAAGATCCATAGGAACAAGTTGGTGAATCTTGTCCCAAAAGTGCTGTACTACCTGGTAGGTAGTCATCAGCAGTTTTACCAGAAGTTTGTAATTTCTTCTTTTGGTCGATTTCTCTTTCAAAAGTGAGTAATCTCCCATGGAGTTTTGTAAGAGTGAGGGAGCTAAAATCTGGTGAGGATCTTAAGACAATGGAGTAAGTTTCCCATTTGTCAGGTAGAGACCTTAAAAATCTATGTAACATAGATACTGTTGTATAGGTCTGACCATTTAACTTTAGCTCAGAGATTAATGAGGAAAATCTTTCAAATTGTTGTGTCAAAGTTTCCCCATTAATATAAGCAAATGTTTCATATTGTTGAGCCAAAATTTCTCTGGTGTTGGCAATCACCTCTTCAGTTCCTCCAAACTGTTCTTTAAGACAGTCCCAAAGTTCTTTGGCACTTTCACAATGTAAAAGGCCAGAGTATATTTCATTTGGGAGAGCCATTGCCAACATAGAGAATGCCTTAGCATCTAGCTCAAGTTTTAGGAAATCTTCATCTGTATAGTCTTTGGGATCCTTAGGAATCCCTTCTTTAGTTTCAAGGTTTATGTTTACTGGTTTGTGTGGACCATATATCACAGATCTCCAACAACCAGTGTTGGTTTGTGACAAGGTATGTGCCATTCTTTTCTGCCATATATTGTACTCATTTCTCACAAGCATGGCAGGTTTGGTGGCAGAACCAGTATTGTGTGGATCCATTTTTAAAGAGTATAGATTTGTCTGATGACTCTTTTAAGTGATGGATATTGATAAAAAGTGAACTTTTGATCTTTTTATTGAATATCAATAAGAGCTTTGTGTCTGATTCTCAATTTGTTAGATTGATATGTGATCAGATAAACTAATGCTCTGATACCAATTGTTGGATCAGTTTTGCTCTTGTTTGCTAAGTAAGAACTTGCTATCTTGACACTTAAGTGTTTAGCAAGTCCTTGTAAATCAGATTATAAGCACAGCGGAATGTTATAAGTTAAAGTAACACTTTTTATGCAAAGGCAGAGTTGTAACTCCCCCTTGATGTTTGAAACAAGATAAATGACAAAGTATTTATTATGAATCTATGTTGTAAATGAGAATTAGATACTTAGAGAGATTCACAATAAATACAGAAATGGAATATAACAATGAGAGTGTTTGAAGGATTTTTCTGTTGAAAATCAATGTATAAAATAGAAGGTTGAAGCCTTCTATTTATAGACGATTACATGCATGCATCTTGCCTATAAAGCAAGCACAGAAAGTCCAGTGACAAGTTGCACAAGTTGCAACATTGAAAGAAACAAATAAAGCTAAAAGTAATATTAAACAATAAACTACTGATGCAAAAGGGCGGTGGGAAATATCTTCTGCTAAGTGCTGATGAAGGACAACTACTGAAGAGTAGTTTTGTCTTCAGTACTTCTGAAGTGAACTTGTCTGGTTTGGACTTCAGAACTTCTGCAACTTTCAGCACTTCTTCATATCTTCTAATCAGCAGTTTCTTGTCTTCTATTCAGTACTTCTATACTTAACCAAAAATGACATAAGTGAATTAGACTAAGGTTTACAAAAGTGGTTTCACCAATCCTCTTTGTCCTAACACATCTAATATACTCCTAACTATACTCCAAACTGAATAGCAAATATCAAATCCCCAACCTCTAGGGGAGGGGACACCATTTAACACGCCAAGATACATCAACCACTATTATAGCAAATTGAAGTATGTATTAGGAAACGTGTGTGTGTATATATATATATTTAGAAATTTGTCATACAAATATTATATGGTCCTTGTTGATAATTTTTCTAATTTTGTATGGGTCTACGCGTTGAAATTTAAGTCCGAAATATTTCCAACATTTGTGAAATTTCATAAATACATACAAACTCAATTTCACAAAAATATCGAAGCTTTTCAATGTGACTTAGGATGCGAATTTGATAATCATGCTTTTCGCAACTTTTCAACTTCGCATGGTCTTGTATTTCGTTTTTAGTGCCCTTAAACGTCTTCCCAAAATGGACGTTCCAAACGTATGATAAGGCATCTAAATGATATTATCCTTTCTCTCCTCACCCATGCCCACATCCCGCCTACATTTTGGGTCGAGGCTCTCCACACTACCGCCTACTTACACAACATTCTTCCCAACACTAGACTTAACTTCAACACCCCCACTTTCGCCCTATACCTTTGCCACCCAACCTATGGACATATTCGGGTTTTTGGTTCTGCTTGCTACCCAAACTTCTTTGCCACCCAACCACATCGCCTACATCCTAGATCCACACGGTGCATTTTTCTTGGCTATCCACCTGATTTTTGGGGGTATCGTTGTTTAGATCCTTCTACAGGTAAAGTCCATATTTCTTGCCATGTTGACTTTGATGAAAACACATTCCCTTTCGCTACCCATATATCACCAAATGCATACAAATTTCCTTGATGATGAACCCAACCCTCATACCACCTACCAATTTCCCACCAACACACCCGAACCCGACCCTCAACCCACACCATCACCCGTACCCTCAAATCCACCAACCCACACCACATCCGGACCCTCTACATCATCAACCTCCCCATCCATGACCATCCCTACCCCACCTAAACCTACTATTACTCAACCACAAAACATAAAAGCCACTCAACCAAATATTCACCCTATGAACACAAGAAGCAAACACGGCATTAGCAAACCAAACGCAAAATACACACTTTATGCTAATATTCCAACCAACATCTCACCATTGCCCACATCTCACCTCAAATCTTTAACTGGCCCAAATTGGCAAAAGGCTATGCTTACAAAATTTAATGCATTAATTATAATGGTACTTGGGAATTGGTATTGCGCCCACCGGCTCATCTTATTATCCGCTGCATGTGGCTATTTCGTCACAAATTCAAGCCGGATGGTAGCCAAGATCGATATAATTAAGGAACGCCTTGTCGTGAACGGGAATTATCAAACTGTTGGAATTGATTACGCTGATGCCTTTAGTCCGGTAGTCAAAACCACAACTATACGCATGGTTCTCTCCATTGCTATATCTAAACAGTGGTCGATTCATCAACTCGACATCAAAAATGCCTTTTTACATGGAAACCTTCAGGAAACCGTGTTCATGCACCAACCACCTAGATTTCTGGATACATCTAAACCAAATTTTGTTTGCAGGTTACGTATATGGCCTTAAACAAGCCCCTCGGGCATGGTTCCACAGGTTCTCAACTTTCATCACAGCTCGCGGGTTCAGGGGGGACTATTTGCGATAGCTCTTTATTTGTTTTTAGTAAAGGTGATCAGATGGCCTATCCGCTATTATACGTAGATGATATCATTTTGACCACATCTTCCACAACATTGCTTAACCACTTCATTCACCTACTCTCTCGAGAGTTGGCCATGACCGACCTTGGGGGATTTACATCATTTCTTAGGCATTTCAGTCGAACGGGATGCGCATGGCTTATTTTTATCGCAATCCCAATACGCCAGAGACATCTTGCATCGCGCCAACATGACCACGTGTAACCCATGCGCCATTCCTGTCGACACGGCCTCTAAACTCAGTGCCACGGACGGCACTCCTCTTCTTGATGGCTCTCTTTATCGTAGCTTAGCCAGGGCACTTCAATACCTTACGTTCACTAGACCCGATATCTCTTATGTCGTACAACAAGTATGTTTATTCATGCATGCTCCTAGAGAACAACAATTAGCCTTTCTCAAACGGGTCCTACGGGACATCCGGGACACACTCGACTATGGGCTACGACTCACGCCTCACACAGGTTTGACCATCACAGCCTACTCTGATGTTGACTGGGGGCAGGTGCCCTGACTCAAGACGATCCACTTCTGGCTATTGTGTCTTCATGGGTAACAACTTGATTTCATGGTCTTCAAAATGTCAACCGACAGTGTCCCGATCCAGTGCTGAAGCCGAATACAGAGGAGTCACCAATGCTGTTGCCGAAACCAGTTGGTTAAGAAATTTACTCCTTGAACTTCACGTGACCGTCAACCGTGCCACTATCGTCTACTGTGATAATATTTCAGCCGTTTACTTATCAGGTAATCCAATCAAACATCAGCGCACTAAATGTCACACCCTCAAATTTCCACTGCGGAGTTTTACCGCGAGGCGCATGACAAACCAGGATCCATAGCCATAAGTATCATGAACGACTCTAAATGCCCAAACCATTTAGTTCGTTTTAAAGAAAAAGTTTCAAAGTTTAGCCAAGCAATTTAAAGTAATGCGGAAGCGTAAACAAAGTAAAACAATTGCAAAAGTCTGCGCAAAACAACGCGCCCAAAACCAAAGTTTAAAAGTACGAAATAATAAATATTCATAACCCAAGACACAAATGATGCATGCCCTAAAACGTGCTCCGTACCTAAGGACCTGCAAAGCATGCTAAAATGTGTCAACATAAAGTCGGTGAGTTCACAATATAAGTAAGCGATGTAAATAGAAGTGTAGGTTCTCAAAACCCCAAAAGTCAAGTGTACAACGTTGGCCTCTCAGACCCTGTAAACAATAGCTAATTCAAATGTCAGGGGTAGCTAGCCCACTCATGATAACTAAAACCGGCGAATACCGAACTACTAATGAACAAGTTCCCATAACCGGGATGAGGATGCCTTGCATCATTGTCCATCGACAATGACATTATGTTTAAAGCTAATAGTTCACATCCGTGCTCCCAGCACGATGTGAGGTTTGTTAGACCTAATAGCGCTATCAACTAATTAACCCGCTTGCCCAACCGGCAATTGATTCGGTATTTTGAAGGACTTAAAAGATGTGTTTGGTTTAGTTCATCAAGGACATAAATATGAATTAGTAAAAATAGATTCACCCCGTGAACCATGCACCCCAAAACCCGGGATGTGTAAAAGAAAGTTGTCTCAAGACAGACTAGAAAACGTTACCAATGTAGTCTCAACCCGAGACGCATGCTTTGAGAAAAAGTAGTGAAACTCACCTTAGGTTGCAAGCAAAAATATCCAAACTTCAACGTAGTAGAGACTCGCTACCGACTCCCTATTATATGTGTCACTATGTGAGTACACTTGCATAACCAATATACCACATAGCACGTTTATTCGATTCTTAAAAGTTTCAAAATCGTGTAGTGACACCTAGTGACTCTACATGCACAAGTATGTCCTACGTATCCCGTTGGTGATCGTGGTGACTATTATAAGTTTAATGCATCAAATACATCTCATACAAGTTTCCACACAAAGTACATGTCAATTACACACCACATAGAACTCCAAATAGTCACTTAAAGACCCCGTAATCTGTGTTTTTAGGACAGATTGTGCGCTGTGAAAAACAATTTATTTAAAATACTTAACGAATGAATTAGAGTCCCAAATTTTTACTGAATTTTATTTGGGATTCATTCGACAATAACAATTTTTGTTTTGTCTTAATTCCAAACACAAAAATTATAAAAATTCGTACAACACAGCAGTGTCCAGAAAATTTCCTCAACAGGTCAGTTTAGTAGGAAAATTCTTAAAAATTGTGTATTCATCCAAACGAGATGAATCCACTTGGAAAAGCTCTATTTTTCCAGTATTGACCTACTGTAAAAATTTCATAACCTAACTCCTTGTAAATCTCAAGTTATGACCATTTAAAGTTAGCCCAATTTATAAATCCGAAAATCTGATATGACCCCTAATCAATTAAAATTCCAAAAACGACTCATACGGTGTCCAAAATCGATGGTTTTGCCCATTATGAAAAGCTAAGACTATACAAAACACAATCATGCAAAGAAATCATCAAAACTATCAATTTACCAACCCGTTACAGCCCCTACAAAACATACAAACTAATCTGCCAGAATTTAAAACTTGCATCCCAAGTTATTTACAAACCCTAATCATGCTCAAAAATCTCTAACACATGCATAATCCATACTCTCATGATTAAACACATATATTATCATGCAAAACCCTAATCATGGCAACTAACAACAATCATCAACATTAAATCATCAAGCACAATCAAGAACTCATACATATATATATATGCGATTGTATGTATATGATTTTTAGAGTTTTTAAAGTTTTTCGATTAACATAATCTTTCAAAGAACATATAAACGCATACCTTGTAGTGCTAAAACTCCCTAAAGCCTTGAGATTAAACCCGAACTAGCTTGATTAGGTGTGAGATTAGTTGATTGATTGAAAATTGAAGGGTGTGGGGTTGGGGGACATCCACGGCGCAAACAAGAGGGTGGGTTAGGGTTTTTTTTTTTTTTTTGAACTATAATTATAGGATAATGTTTCTTGTTCCCCAAGTAGTTGGGCATTAGGGCCCCTCTTGCACAATATCTTGACCCGTTAAGACTATACTAGCCCAATACCGGACCCAATAATATTAATCCCTCTAAATTGTATAAAAAACATTGTTTTTATTATTACGTAAGATATTAGTCATGACGTGTACGTAACTTGCATGGTCTACATATTAATCGTCAGTCAAGTTATAATTCACATAATTCACGTAATTCATACAAGCAGGCACTTCGCATCCATCACCATTTAATTGCACATATTATGATTATACATGTCACATAATTCACCAACGTTCGGGATACAGGACTCATGTGTGTGTTAAACAATACTTATCATATTTAACACATATGTTAATAACCTCTAACATGTGTTAGGCCTACTTAACTAACCCTAGTTAAGTATCTACCCATGCACAACGTAAGTTAACTAAAATATATCATGTAAGTTAACTAGAGTTCAGTGAAAGTATTAACCTGAAAATGCGGGGTGTCACATCATCCCCAAGTTGAAAAGAATTTCGTCCCGAAATTCAGCAAGTAAACAATAAAGCCAGCTATAAAAAGGTGTGCTTGGTTCCCGGATGTCACATCATCCCCAAGTTGAAAGGAATTTCGCCCCGAAATTCACTTTGAAAGAGCTGCTTTATGTTCCGCGTTCGATCTATGTACGATTTCAGGTTCGGTAAAGAGATGTGGGTATTTGAGTCGCATCTGATCCCTGCGTTCCCACGTGTATTCCGGTCCTAGACGGGAATTCCACCGCACCTTCACAATAGGTATGGTGCTTTTTCTGAGTTTCTTGGCGCCCTGCTCAAGAATTTCCATGGGTTATTCCACGAACCGAAGTTGTTCGTCCACCTGGATCTCCTCCAGTGGCACTGCTAATGTCGAATCTGACAGACACTTCTTCAGATTCGATACATGAAATACATTGTGTACTCCATTGAGTTCCTCGGGCAGATTTAATTCATAAGCTACTGGACCAACCCTTTTGACAATCTCAAATGGCCCAACGTATCGTGGGTTCAGTTTTCCCCGTTTGCCGAAGCGTATCACACCCTTCCATGGTGACACCTTCAGTAACACCCTGTCCCCTACCTGGAATTCCAATGGTTTCCTACGCTTATCAGCGTAGCTTTTCTGTCGATCACGAGCAGCAGCCATCCTGTTTCTGATTTGCACTATCTTTTCAGAAGTTTCACGCACTAGTTCGGGACCTGTCAGTTGGCTATCCCCAACTTCCGTACAACAGATGGGAGACCTACACATGCGCCCATAAAGTGCCTCAAAGGGCGCACACTGAATCGAAGTGTGGTAACTATTGTTATAAGAAAATTCAATCAGTGGCAAGTGCTTGTCCCAATTGTTTCCAAAGTCCACCACGCACGCTCGTAGCAGATCTTCTAATGTTTGGATGGTACGTTCGCTCTGTCCATCCATCTGAGGGTGGTAGGCTGTGCTCATGTCTAAACGATTCCCCAAAGCATCGTGGAGAGTTTTCCAGAAATGGGATGTAAATCGCGCGTCGCGATCAGATATGATGGAAGTAGGCACCCCGTGCCTAGAAACAACCTCTTTGATATAAAGATTGGCCAGCTTCTCCAGTTTATCAGTGTCCTTGATAGCAAGGAAGTGTGCCGATTTGGTCAACCGATCAACTATGACCCAAATCTTGTCATGCACACTTGGCGTTTTAGGGAGTTTTGTAATGAAATCCATAGAAATTCCGTCCCATTTCCACATAGGGATTTCTGGTTGCTGAAGTAAGCCCGAAGGTTTTTGATACTCAATTTTAACCTTGGCACAGGTCAAGCACTTACTAACATAAGTAGCTATCTCTGCTTTCATGTTTGGCCACCAGTAGAGAGTTTTGAGGTCCTGGTACATTTTGTCCGAACCGGGATGTACCGAATAACGAGATGTGTGAGCCTCATCGAGCACTAGTTGTCTAAGATCCCCGGAACGTGGAATCCAAACTCGATCCATAAAGTACTGAAGCCCATCCGACTTCAGTTCTAGGTGCTTGCCAGCACCATGCAATGTTTCCAACCCGATGTTTTCCTTTTTCAAGGCCTCGCCTTGGGCTTCACGTATTTTATCAGGCAGATTAGAGTGTATGGTAAGTTGTAAGGCTCGCACACGTTTGGGTTTCGTTTCTTTACGGCTCAGGGCATCAGCTACTACGTTAGCTTTCCCTGGATGGTACTTGATAGCACAGTCATAATCATTCAAGAGTTCGACCCATCGTCGTTGCCGTATGTTTAGGACCTTCTGATCAAATATGTGCTGAAGACTCTTATGATCTGTGAAGATTGTGCACTTTGTTCCGTAGAGGTAGTGCCTCCAAATTTTGAGAGCGAAGACAACCGCTCCCAGTTCCAAGTCCTGAGTGGGATAATTCTTCTCGTGAACTTTTAGTTGTCATGAAGCATAAGCGATCACCTTCTCGCGTTGCATCAAAACACACCCTAGACCTTGGATAGATGCATCACAGTACACCACAAAGTCCTCCGTACCCTCAGGTAGTGATAATATTGGAGCACTGCAAAGTTTAGTCTTTAGTAATTGAAAAGAAGCTTCTTGGGCATCTCCCCACTTGTAGGTAATTCCCTTCTGTGTCAAAGAAGTGAGGGGTTGAGCGATTTTTGAGAATCCCTGAATGAATCTGCGATAATAACCTGCAAGGCCAAGGAATTGTCGGACCTCCGTGGGAGTCTTAGGAGCCTCCCATCTTTTAATCGCATCAATCTTAGCGGGATCGACCTGTATTCCTGCCTCGTTCACCACATGACCCAAGAATTGGACCTCACGAATCCAGAAGTCGCACTTGGAGAATTTTGCATATAACTGCTCACTTTTCAGAAGTTCCAAGATCAGTCGTAGGTGTTGCTCGTGCTCTTCCCTACTCTTGGAATAGATCAGAATGTCGTCTATGAACACTATGACAAATTTGTCTAGATAGGGTTTGCACACACGGTTCATGAGGTCCATGAACACAGCTGGTGCATTGGTCAGCCCGAAGGGCATTACCAAAAATTCATAGTGCCCATAATGAGTTCGAAAGGCTGTCTTTGGCACATCCTCCTCTCGGACTCTCAGTTGGTGATACCCCGACCTTAAGTCAATCTTGGAATAGAAACTCGACCCCTGAAGCTGGTCGAATAGATCATCAATACGAGATAAAGGGTAGCGGTTTTTAATTGTCACCTTATTCAATTCCCGGTAATCGATGCACATACGGAAACTCCCATCCTTCTTCTTCACAAATAAGACTGGGGCTCCCCATGGTGAAGAACTAGGTCTGATGAAACCCCTGTCCAATAGTTCTTGGAGTTGGGTAGATAGTTCTTGAAGTTCGCCTGGTGCAAGGCGGTATAGTGCACGCGCAACTGGGGCGGCTCCTGGTGCAAGGTGAATTTGGAACTCCACTTGGCGAACCGGTGGAAGTCCAGGCAGTTCCTCTGGGAAAACATCTGGAAAATCTCGGACCACTGGGATGTCCTCGATTTTTGTTTCGACTTCAGCTCGAGTGTCAGAAATGTTAGCCAATATGGCTGGATAGCCCTTCCGTATGCACTTCTGGGCCTTCAAGTAAGAGATGATGCCCACCATGGCACCACCGCGATCACCCTGGACAGATAAGAGTTCTCCACTGGGGAGAGGGATACGAACAACTTTCTCCTGGCAGAGAATTTCGGCGTGGTGCTTGGACAACCAGTCCATGCCAACCACAAGATCAAAGCTTCCTAGAGTGATAGGTAAAAGGTCGATAGCAAACAACTGTCCATCTAGTTCGAGCCCACAGTCACGAAGAATGTGGGTTACCTCAACAGGCTTCCCATCAGCTAGTTCTATAGAGTACGGGGTCTCGAGTAATGTAGGAACTATCCCTAGTTGTTTGCTAAGTTTTGATGACACAAAACTATAGTCTGCACCAGTATCATATAAAACAGAAGCGAGAGTGTCGTTTAAGGAACACGTACCCGTCACGACGTTGTTATCATACCTCGCTTCCCCAGAGCCAATCACGAATGCTCTACCACGCGCCCCATAGTTGTTGCCGTTGTTGTTGTTGTTACCAGTGTTGGTGTTGTTGTTATTACCCCCATTGTTTCCATTACCGTTCAGCTGGGGACAATTCTTCTTAAAGTGGTTCTCGCTACCACACTGGAAACACGCTTTTCCACCCTTCTGTTGCTGACCCTGCGGAGGTGGGTTACCCTGAAGGTTGACTCTACAGTCTTTCTGCACATGCCCCAGCTTACCACAACGATCGCATCTAATCCTGTTACATGGCCCAGAGTGGTGATAGTTGCACATGCCCCAATCTGTCACACCCTCAAATTTCCACTGCGGGGTTTATACCGCGAGACGCATGACAAACCAGGATCCCATAGCCATAAGTCACAGGAACGAACTCTAAATGCCCAAACCATTTAGTTCGTTTTCGAAAACCAAGTTTAGTTAAGCTGCGGAAGCGTAAACCAAATTTAAACCTTTTTAAAAACTATGCGCAAAACAATGCGCCCAAATTAAAACCATACGAAAGCATAATATATAATTTATGTGTATGCCCGAGAGCCCAAATGCAGTGAAGTGTACAGTGCTTTCTAATCCTGGCACCGGAAGCTAACTACCTGCAAAAGCATGTAAATCGTGTGTCAACATAAAGCTGGTGAGTTCATAAGGTAAAATAATTTAATATGCAAATGCGCTGGTTTCCAAAACCACGTAAGTAAGTAAGTTGTGTTGGTGCCCCGCACCGTGTAACCACTAATTCATCGCATGTCAAGGGTAGCTAACCCATTCATGATAACTAACCAAAAATACCGAACTGCTATGTACGTGTAGCCACATAAGTGTGCCGCATGCCTGACATCATTGTCTATCCACAATGATAATGTTTCGTTAAGTTATAGTTCACGCCCGCGCTCCCCGAGCCGGTGTGAGGTTTGTAAGACCTAATAGCGCTATCAACTAATAACCCGCTTGCCAACCCTGGCAACTCATTCGGTACGTGAGGAGTTACAGATGATAGAAATGGTTTAGTTTATCAAGGACACAATTGCGAACTAGCAAAGTAACCGACCCTCATAAGGATCCATGGCATCCCAACCCGGGATGTGTAAGTAGTCCCAAACCGGACTAGAAAATGTTAAGTAAAGTGTCTCATACCTGAGACGCATGCTTTTGAGAAAAAGAGTAGTGAAACTCACCTTAGGTTGCACGTGAATGATCCAAATCCCTCAAACAGTAACGAGCTACCGACTCCCTATTACAAGTGTCACTAGGTGAGTATATGTGCATAACCAACACACCATATAACTCGTTTATCCGAGACCTTTAAATGTTCAAAACCGTGTAGTGACACCTAATGACTCTACATGCTCAAGTATGTCCTACGTATCCCGTTGGTGATCATAGTGATTATTATCAGTTTAATACATCAATTACATCTCATACAAGTTTTCACACAAGTACATGTCAATTACATACCACATAAAACTCCAAATAGTCAAATAAAGACCCCGTACACAATCTGCGTTTTTAGGACAGATTGTGCGCTGTGAAAAACAATTTATTTAAAATACTTAAAGAATTAATTAGAGTCCCAAATTTTTACTGAATTGTATAAAAAACATTGTTTTTATTATTACGTAAGATATTAGTCATGACGTGTACGTAACTTGCATGGTCTACATATTAATCGTCAGTCAAGTTATAATTCACATAATTCACGTAATTCATACAAGCAGGCACTTCGCATCCATCACCATTTAATTGCACATATTATGATTATACATGTCACATAATTCACCAACGTTCGGGATACAGGACTCATGTGTGTGTTAAACAATACTTATCCTATTTAACACATATGTTAATAACCTCTAACATGTGTTAGGCCTACTTAACTAACCCTAGTTAAGTATCTACCCATGCACAACGTAAGTTAACTAAAATATATCATGTAAGTTAACTAGAGTTCAGTGAAAGTATTAACCTGAAAATGCGGGTGTCACACTAAACATGTTGAACTCGATATCCATTTTGTTAGAGAAAATATTCGCCTCGGTCACGTCTGTGTTCTTCACGTGCGCTGCCATCCTCCTATCAGTATGCCGACATTTTAACGAAGGGTCTCTCGAGAGAACTCTTTGATAGTTTCCGCTCTAGTTTGACAGTTTGTTTACACTCCCCATCAAACTAAGGGGGAGTATTAGGAAACGTATATCTATATGTATAGAAGAATATTGTGATTGCTCAATCATCGCACAATCATAGGATGATTAGTTGGCTACTCTCCATTATATATTGTACACCTCATTGTGAATATTCAATCAAGCATTGTACACTTTCAGTATGATGTTTTTGTTTCTTGGATCAATCGTGTAACACATGATGAGTTTTCATTGAGTTCAACTTGCATATTGGAATATGATATTAGTTGTTTCATTACTAACTAAAGCTTTTCAACGCAACTTAAAAAATCGTTTGAATTATTTAGAATTCAAAGTACATACATATGTTTATTTGGATGGGAAATTTTTATAGGATATTATATATTATATCTGGCAAGGGCAATTGATATATGAAACATACTGTTTGTAATTTCAGGCAATTGATACATTTTTCTGCTTGCATCAAAAGAAAGATGAAATATACCCAGAAACAATAGACATATGCTATTTAGTTGCACGAGACTCAAAGAAACATAAGATAATGTCACATTCATCTCCCTGTTGGATTGAATATACAATCTAGAAACCTCATTATTAATGATGGTGATTATTGATAGATTTAACATTAAGTTGATCAATTGATATGCTCATAAAACAAATTGTAGTTCTGCAAAGACATCGCTAATGTGTAGTGTTCTCCACTTGTTTTTCTCTTTCTTTCTATATCCTATGTGCAATATACTTCACTAATTCCTGACTACAACGAAATGCAGCTACATATCTTATTGATAGACATAAAGTGGAGGCATTTTTGGGGCTACAGACCATGGAAGAAGTGCTTGCAATTGGAGAAATTGGTAGTAAATATCAAATTCCAACCTTCGCTCTTCTTGATTCAATTCCTCAATGGGCACTGGATCGTTTGCCCCTCCTTTTTCAAGCATCGCCTTCTCAATTTGGTCAAATGAAAGCTTTTGTTGCAATTATGGAATCATTTAAGTGGAATCGCTTTACTTTCATATACGAGGATATCAATTCAGCATCCACTGAAGTCATCCATAATCTCATGGAAACCATCAAAGAATCTAGTGTACAAATGAGTAATATGGTAAAACTCTCACCTTCAACTTCTTCTACTTCATTTCTAGAAGAACTTGAAAGCATCAATAAAGAGCAATGTAGAGTGTTTTTGGTTCATGCCTCTTTGGAATCTGGTCTTCGCCTTTTCCAAAATGCAAAGATGATGGGAATGATGGAAAAGGGTTATGTATGGATTACCACAAATTTAATTACAGATCTTCTCTATACCGTAAATTCCTCTACTTTTTCCATCATGGAAGGCGTAGTGGGAATTGGCAGTTTCTTAAACGACACTGGCTCACGGTTTAATGATTTTAGCACAAAGTTCCGGACAAAATTTAAGCTTGAGCAACCTGAAGAACAAAGTTACGTGCCTGGGATTTTTGCAGTGCAAGCCTATGATGCTACATGGATTGCAGCCTTGGCATTGAGCCAAAAGAACATGAGTCGGGAAAAGTTATCGGATATGTTTCATCAATATCATTTTCTGGGATCACTGGTAAAGTTAGATTTGTAGATAAGAAAACATATGCATCACATACATTTCACATTATCAATGTTATAGGAAAATATTATAGAGAACTTGGGTTCTGGTCAGAAGGGCTTGGTTTTTCTGAGGTTGTTAATGATAGAGCTGATTATTACACCTCTTTGAAAAATTTGGGTCACATATTTTGGCCCGGAAGACCATTGCATACTCCAAGAGGATGGGCCATTCCTACTAGCGTCAGCCCATTGCGAGTTGGTGTGCCTACAATGGCAGTTTTTAAAAAATTTGTGGAAGTGAAATATGATCACATGCGTCATAACTTTACTTGTATCGGATATTCAATCGAGCTTTTCAAGGAAACGATCAAACGGTTGCCATATTATTTATCTTATGAATTTCATCCATTTAATGGATCATATGATTCCTTGGTGGAGCAAGTTTATCTCAAGGTGAAGAATCCCTTACTACACACATTATTTATAATATTCAAGCTCAAGTTCCTTCAATTACTATACATTTTAAAAATAATTACCTAATTTTGTGATCACAGTTCAATTAACAGTGTCTTCATCAAAGCTATGATATATAGTTTCTATTTTCTTATTGTTATTTTCTTACGACGTTGCATATATTGAGCAGAGATTTGATGCAGTAGTAGGAGATGTCTCAGTAATATCAAAGCGGTATCAGTATGCCGAGTTCACACATCCATACACGGAAACAGGGTTGATGATGGTAGTGCCCGTCGTATCCTACCATGAACAATGGTTGTTTGTTAAGCCCTTCACATTGGGCATGTGGGCTCTAACAATTGTGGTGTATATTTATAACGGCTTCATATTATGGCTAATTGAGCGAAAACACAGTCCTGAGCTTCAAGGCTCCGCGCTAAATCAAGCTGGAATTCTTCTATGTTTAGCCTTTACCAGATTATTTTCTCTAGATGGTAAGTTATAAATGCTTTGAACAGCGCATTTGAAATGAATACTTTCTTATCTATGTAATTTGTAACACTACTCTCATTATTCAGGTGACCAACTCAAAAACAATTTAACACGAATGATAACCGTTGCATGGCTTTTCGTGGCAATAATTGTTGGTCAGTGTTACACGGCCAGCCTAACCAGTATGCTCACTGTTAGAAGGCTGGCACCTAGAGTAGCTGATTACGAGACCCTGAAGAATGCAAACGCCGCAGTGGGGTATGGAAGAGGAGCCCATGTGGCTAGTTACTTGGTTGATGTCTTAGGTTTCAAGAACGAAAACATTAGGGGCTTTACTTCGCCTCAAGAATACGCTCACGCCCTTCGAAACAAAGAAATAGGAGCAGTTTTTCTTGAGGCTCCTTATACTAAACTCTTTCTTGCCAGATACTGTAAAAGCTTCATGGTAGCAGCTACATTCGGGGAAGGAGGATTCGCATTTGTAAGAATTTTAAATTTCGGTTGATTCATCAATACACATTCCAAGTAGTACATATCAACTTACTTATAGTACCTTTTACTACAGGTACTTCCAAAAGGTTCTTTTATGGTTACTGATTTTACAAAGGCGCTACTAAACGTATCTGAAAGTGGCACTCTCCAAAACATGGAGAAAAGAATGCTTGGGTCTGAGCAGTGTGTAGACATGGATTCAGACCATGATGAGTATGGGAGGTTGGGTCTTAATAGCTTTTGGTCGCTTTTCATTTTAACAGGTGGCACATCAACTATTGCCCTTGTCATCCATCTTATCATTACCTTCCGAAATCGTTTCTGATGTTACAAAATATTTTGTGCATCTAAGATGGAGACGACTTTCCAAGAAAGCGCGCTAGCGATGTAGAAAATCGTTTAAGATGCCAGTCATTTAGATTATTGTTTGTATACCTTGTTTAATTCACAAAAATATTAGAAAATTAGAGTAGAGAGAAGATTAAAATTAATAGTTGTGTATAAAATGAAATTTGATATAATGCATCAATCATATATGTGCATACATGTACTTTTGTATAGGCATCAATGTATATGTGTTATCAGTTGTCACACACGGTTATAGTTGGGCGACATTATGATCAATCAAATTACGTGAAGTAAACGTGTGATTAAAATATTTAAAAATTCCACATTTTTCGGGGAGGAGTAGCAACATTTTACGGGGTCAAATTACAATAAATAAATAAATAAATAAATAAAATATTACAAATAGATAACTGAATTGAATACTAATTGAAAAGTCTATGATTTTGATGTTAGTCCCCCAATTATTGCATTCTTATATTTTTTTTTTAAATAAATTGTTGGTTACAAGGCATATATAAGTATTTATAAGTAGTCAAAACACATCTATATAACTTAATTAAAAAATATATATATACACAATTATTTACTTGTTGATTTAGTCAGATCATGATACATGTTGACTTTTGATATTGACACATGTGGATACATGATGCCTTGATTCAATTGTAATATATTCAAGAGTTTGAATGAGTAATAAGCTTCTGGAATAACACAAATATTGTCTTTGCATTCTAAATCATTGACCATAACTCTCCTGACCAACAAAGTTTTATGTATAACTTTCGCGAGTACGCGTTACGACTTACTTAATTTATACGGCCATTGTAGATGTTCATACTAGGTCCATACCAAAGAAAGTTTACATGAAACTTCATGGGAAACATTTAGTAAACGGTGTGATTGATTTTTGGGTACAAAATAATCTATAATCTATTATAAACTATAATGGTCAAATGATTGTGTGAATATACTTAAACTTTTGAGACACATAATAATCAATAAAGGGAATATTTTTTTAATGAAAGAATCAATTGAAATGCATTATCTTACAACTTACCTGATCTTTGTGGTTACCTTTTGTTCTCCATTGTTTCTTGATCTGCAAGCATTACCAACCATCGAAAAATTGATTGAAGTCAGAAACGAAAAAGGGACGTTTACTAGGATTGGCGTCATTCTTGATCAAACGTCTAGGCGTGGGAAAGAAGCGAAAGTGGCCATTGAAATAGCAGTTCAAGACTTTAACAATGAGACTGATCACCCTTCTGTTTTATGTCTTCAAAACTCTCGCGGCAAACCAATACTTGCAGCTATTGCAGGTGATTAAATCTTTAACCGATTTCCATTTTTTCAAGGATGTAGCAATAACTTTGATTTAATAATTTATAATCCTATCTATATGAATGCAGCTAAAGAACTTATTGATGAACACAATGTGAAAGTCATTTTGGGAGCTCATACATGGGAAGAAGCATCTGCAATAGCTGAGTTTATCAGCGAATCTGATAAAGAAGTCCCGCTTTTTCATTCCTTAGCTGGGTCAACTCCTCTGCAAGCAATAGATCAATGGCCATTCTTTATTCAATCCGTACCTACACAATCCGCACAGATGAAAGCAGTTGCTGCAATTTTACACTCATGGAGCATAAGTCAAGTTACTCTCATATACGAAACCTCACATCTAGCCTCCGGTTCAGCCGCAATCATCTCTTATCTCTCCCAGGCATTTCGTGAAACAGGCGGTACACTAACCCACATCTTACCACTCACATCTAGTTTAGATTCCTTAAACTCGGAGCTTGAGGTACTCAAGAGACAGCAGCGTAAAGTCTTCGTAGTTCATACATCTCTGGAACTTGCAGTTAACTTGTTTCAGACAGCCAAGAAGATGAACATGACTGGTGATGAGTATCTATGGATTGCTACTAATGCAATCACAGATCTTTTTCATTCCATTAGTTCCACTAAAATTTCTTCTTTAAGAGGTATGATTGGAGTCAAAAGCTACTTCCCTGAAAACACACTAGATTACCTTAATTTCAGAAAAAGATTTCGTCAAAAGTTCCGTCATGATTACCCAGAAGAAGAGCAAGACGAACCTGGAATCTTTGCAGTGCAAGGATATAATGCCATTAGACAGTTAAAACCAATTATTCCTGCAACTACAGTGGAGATTGTTTACGTGATAGGAAAGGGGTATCACAGTGTGTACTGGACCGAAGGATTAGGATTCTCAGAGACTGTTGAAGATGACACGAATAGAGTAACTGTTTATACTCATTCAATGGATTACCTGAAACAAGTTTTGTTTCCAGTGCAACCATGGTATGCTAATAGAAGGGGCAGGAATCTTGCTGAAAGTTCTGGGAATCGGATGAGAGTAGGCGTTCCTGGACAATCTTTGTTTAAGCAGTTTGTGAATGTTGAGTTTGATCACAAGAAGAATCAAACTGTGATTAATGGATTTGTAATCGCTGTGTTCGATGAAATGATGAGAGAGTTGAAGTTGCCATATGATTACTTTCCATTCAATGGTTCTTATGATGAGTTGATGAAACAAATACCTGCAGAGGTGAGTACTCATAAGAAGCTGTTAGTTTCTTTTGCAGATGTTAATTTTGTGTTTTTTTTTTTCTTTTGTCGCAGAGATTTGATGCGATAGCTGGTGATGTGACGATCATGTCAAGCAGGCATGAGTATGTAGATTTCACTCAACCGTATACAGAATCAGGTTTGGAGATGATTGTACCTGTTAGATCCAGATTATCAAACCAGCCGTGGTTGTTTATGAAGCCTTTTACTGCAAAAATGTGGTGGTTAATAGCAGCAGTCACTCTGTATAATGGCTACATCATTTGGTTAATCGAAAGGAGTCATTGTGAGTACCTTCAAGGTTCATTCGTACAGCAAATTGGGATCGTTATTTGGCTTGCATTTACGACCCTCTTCACTTTGCGAGGTAGTAAACAGAATTTTTTTTTTATTCCATCCAATAATGTTGTCTTTGCTTTTTAGTTTACTTATTGTTATTTTCAATGATAGGGGACAAGTTACATAGCAATTTGTCAAGAATGGCAGTGGTGGTGTGGCTCTTTGTGGCACTTATTATCACACAAAGTTACACAGCTAGCTTGGCAAGCATGCTCACGGCTCAAAGGTTGGAACCAACAATAACCAACGTTGAGGTGCTCAGAAACATGAATGCTACCGTGGGATACTGCAATGGTTCGCTTGTCAATCACTACTTGAAAGATGTGTTGGGCTTTAAGAGCTTCAAGGTCAATAGCTATAACTCGACTCATAGATATGCCGAGGCCCTTAATAGTGGTGAAATCGCCGCCATCTTTCTTGAAGTTCCTGCAGCCAAAGTCTTTCTAGCTCAGTACTGCAAGAGCTTCATCCGAACTGGAGAGACCTTCAAAGTTGGAGGTTACGGATTTGTAAGTTCTCTTGATCAGAATCGCTCATAATCCCAATGTTGTTTGACATTAACTCGAAACCAAACGAATCAGTAGTACATGTTTGATGACTTTGTTACTGGTTCATTATAACTGTTAATATATCAAGAAGAACAAAAATATTTTTTCATCTTTTGACACTCAAAGTTGTGCACATTGGGCTTGACCCTAAAAGCAAAGGCTTTAGCCCCCCCCCCCCCCTTATGTAATCGGGCTAGATCTTAGAGTGTGGGTTTATTTAAATGTAACACACCTAAAATGTCAAACTGTGTCATCTACGAAACATATTCTCGCTCTTACACAACATGCTTTGTACTTTCAGGCATTTCCTAGGAGATATTCCTGGCTTTCCGAGACAAACAAAGCTCTAATGAACATATCGGAGCGTGGGAAGATTAAAGAATACGAGGATGCGTATCTTATATCAGAGAAATGTCTGGACGACGAATCTTCACCTGATGAAAACGGGATGCTTAACCTGCACAGTTTTTGGGTACTATTTGTGTTAACTGGAGGGACATCAACAATTTCTCTAGTCGTCTACATCATCACAACCTTTAAAGAATTTAAAAAATCTAATCCAGAACGCGCGAATCTATTTGAATTTATCAAAGACCGTATGAGACGGTCATCTAGCGTTGTTGTCCACGCAGAGAGCCCGACACACTCTTCTTCTGATTTGTCGGATCCAAGGACTTGAGCTGACATCTATCATCTGCATATATAAGAAAGTTCCTAACAGCATATTACATGTTAGGATCTGATAGCAGATATGATCACCGGTTCAAATATCATTTTTTCTAGTAAGAAAACATTAAAAACATATAATTTTCTTTGATTTACATGTATACCTGATGAATGTAACCTGGTACCACATTTAAACTTCTTGTATATGAAAAGTGTTTATATATTATTAGTGCAATGATTAAGATCTCTTATACAAGGTATATGAAAAGGTACGAAAAGTTTATAAAGATTTCTATTTTGTATGAATAATCATATGGGGTTGTGTTTCATGGTTATTATGTCACAAGAAGAATTAAAGATCTTAAAAAAGGTTCATAAGTTCATAACCCTTTTAACATTTATCATTTCTTAATAATACTCATAAATAGGATTTGGTATTAATATTTAGTGTTAATTTAATTTATAAACCTGTATAATCTATACAACTAATATATGAAACTTAATGTGGACACATGACACTCACATGTCGATCCTTCAATTCCTTAGCCTATCATATTGTGTCAAGTGTCCAAGTGTGAGAATTTATAAAAAAATTAATTTTTTTTAAATCAAAAATAATTTATTAGTTTGGTCAAAATCGGTCATTAATATTAATTTTCCCATTAATAAGTTTCCTATTTGTTAATCAAAACCAATCTTTCTAATAACTTTCTCTCTCTAAACCCTTCTCTGCAGCAATCTTCTCCATTACAATTTGAGAGAAACCCTAATTCTTATTCAACATCCATGACGCTCATCTTTTCCTCCGCAATTGTCTCTATCCATCATTTCTTTGTGATATCCTAAAATCGATATCGTTATTGATTATTCAACAAACGTTTTGTTTATCCATCGATCTGAACAGTTAGGGATCCTATCAATCCATCGATTTTCTTCTTATATCCCTAAAATATATCATGTTTTTAAGTATTTAAGTTTATCGTCTTTCTGGATTATTTCAGGTTAGTTTTCTATCATTCATCGATTTTCAACAACTGTTTTGTTTATCCATCGATCTGAACAGGTTAGTTTTCATTGTTTTTTTTCCTTTTCGATTGTTTTGGTTCTAGATCCAGGTACTTTGCATACCCTTTTTCGGTTCATAATTCAGGCGGCCGACTAAACATTCAAGTTACATATAAGGTCTGTGGTTACAGTAATTTTAATTGTATTAATTGTTTTCCTAATTCAAATACTTTTTGTTTAAAGTGATAGGATCAAATTAGGCTTGGGATTGTGTTGGAGAGTAAGAAATAAAGTCACGTTTTGTTAATTGATCTCACTATATGAATTTGTCTGTGATTTTGGTTTCAACTCATAAAATCGAACGTTTATACATCATTTTAACGCAACATGTATTATTAATTTTCTGTTTGTTGTTTTTATTTTAGATCTGATTGATAATTCGTCTCTGATTCTTCATTCGTCGTTCAGTTGCTGTGTTTCTAATCGTGTGTTTACGGTTATTTTGGCATTATTCGTTAGCAATATTTGTATTTCGTATCCAGTTTTCATCCCTTGTCAGTGTAAAATTTGCTCAGTTTTTCAATAATCAATTATGGATGTTTCTAGGTTTGATCTGTGTATATTGATTTGTTTATAATTATACCTATTTAGATAACTTTGTCTCCCAGTTTGAATTTGAAAGGGGAGAAGTATAAGTTTCTATAAATTGTTGTCTGAGTTTTTGTGCTACTTTCTTTCAGCATTAAAGAAACAAAATGTGATTGATAAGCTTGATGGAATATTGATTTAGTAATTATATCCCATGATGATTCTAAACTGAAGAATTTGTAGGTATGTTTACACTCTAATTGCTGCGAGTATCATGTTTTTTGGATATGAGGTAATTGAAGTGATGATGGTTAGAGTGATTCTTAAGAATGATTATGTTGTCAGTTAATCATGCCTTCATCTAAACATTTTGATATTTATCTTTATGCCCATTAAAATACTTGCAGATAAATGGACGCCATAGTTCAATGATATTATCCGAGAACCTCTGTAAGTGGATACTGTATACCCTGCTTTGAGTATGATTTTTTATATAAATATTCAGTTTTATTACAAATTAACCGGCTCTATTATACCCATTAAGATGGATAATAGGATGATTGGCTCAGTTTTTACACAATCGTGTTGTATTATACAGAATTAAGCATTTGTGTTTTGGAAATATCAATGTTTATTGGGCCGAGTCTTGCTTCAATGTGCACCCTCTGATCCCTGATGTGGTTGCATAAAAGGATAATAGGATGATGGATCGAACTTGTATGTTCCTACATGAATATTTTGTTTATTTTCATTCCTTCGGGGCTTTGAGAAAGTATGCTTCTTTAAAGGCAATAGTAACTAGATTACATAAGTGTAATATTGTCTTTTTATATGATTGCAACTGTATGTTTGATTATATAACAAAGAACTCTTTTTGGTTTAGAGGGGCAAGTCTTCTCTTATTCATATGTCTATTATTTTATAACTTGAAAATCCTTTTAGTTCAAAACAGATGACTGTAATAGGTTAGTGAAGCATGGTTATACCTTGCTTTAACAGACCATAGACACAGTGGGTTCGAGTCACACCCTATGTCTGTTCTAATGTTTATCGGGTTGTAATGATTTCAGGAGGTTTACAAATGGGATGTGTCATACCAAAATCAAGATATTTGCCTAAAAGCAAGTGTGGAGAAGGACTCTTGAATCAGCATTAGTGTAGTAAGCTCACTACTATTCTGTCTTATTATTTTTGTTTTATGTAGCATATTGACATGTTTTTATCCATTTCTTAAAGAAATAATTATAATGCTTCAAGATGTGGTTTTTGTATGACTAATCATTGTGTTCACACTTCACAGGTAACGGGTCACGGGGCAGCAGATCATGGGCTTGATGGTCTAAACCAGGCTTATCGGGTATGAGAAGTTGAGTTGAAATCTATACGGATTTGGGTCATAGCTGATGCAAAATGGAGCTGCGTGGGTTTAGTTTCTTTTTTTTTTATGTTACATTTTTATTATATGTTTAAGTTGTGTCAAGTAAAATAGCAGTAGGTCAAAATCATGGTTTATTTTCCTGGCACACATGGCAATTTACTTTCAGGAAGTAGAATGTGGGTATGTTAGTTTACATTTCTTTTGGAGCAAGCTTAATGGTTTTTCTATTTAATGTATTCTATTTGATAAATGAATTGTGGAGTTCAAGCAGCAAACTATTTTTGTTTCGTGAGTTCTATGGTGTTCTTTCTTGAACTGGAACAAGTAGCCAAAAGTAGCTAAACCATTTTTTCCCATTCGTACTCTTTTGCTAATATCTACATTTCAATATTTTCTATATGAATTTATTATTTTCATACTATCTTAAAAAGTAAAGGACGTTCAGTTAACCGAAAAGTCAAAGCTGCTCATTTTTTGGAGTCAGAGCACAACTGCTATTCTGCAGGTTTCCGATGGATTTTCATCATGCTCATGAGCAAGGTTTCCGGTTGATTATTTATTTGGTACACGTTGAAATTTGTTTTTATTATTATTTTATATGTTTTCGTAAAGTATATTAATCACTTTGAATGTTCATGTTCATTTGGCTTCCATTAGAATAAATATGGTGTTATTCATTTGATTCCCATCTTCGTTTATAAATTTTGTCAAATTAAACTTTAGTTGATCGATATATCCATTATTGTGTTACATTAAATACTTATATGATATTTTTTCACTCAACCAAAATCCATACCAATTGTATTACCTAACAGTCAATAAGTAAAACAACTTGCATACTACAATATTGATATTTTTTCTCATTTTACTTTTGTATGAACCGTGTGACACACGGGTCTCTAACCTATGAATCTGCAACAATTTTTTGGTTGTATGATTTGTTAAACTATATTTATTTACTGTGAATTTTAATCTTCATTTGCGTTCCGTTACAAGAAATATGTTATTATTCATTTCATTATTTGTTTTTAGATAACGTCAAATCAAATATTTATTGATTCATATATCCATTATTGGGTAACGTTAAACTTTTTTATGATATTTTGCATGTAACCAAAATCCATACGAATTGTATTACGTAACTTTTCAATAAATAAACTTGTATGCTACAATCTTTATAGAATTTTACCATTTGACATGAGGATGTACCGAACCGCTTTGCTTCTACTATTTTTAATCTTTGACTTATATACCTGCTCGCTTAGCATGTTATGTTTTCTACTACCATTTTAGCTCTGTAAATAGCGTGCATATCCAAACGTGATTCTAAATTTCATGTCATGTATTCCTTACTTTTAAATTTTAATAAAATATTTGTAGTGATATTTGAATAACATGTGTATTCCTTACTTTTAAATTTTAATAAAATATTTGTAGTATATTTTTTATAGGTTTTACCGCTCCAAATAATTGTTAATTGTTGAACCGCGTGTCCACGTGGGCAATAGTTTAGTGTTTAATAATAAAAAATAGTAAGTTTTAATGGGATGATGATATGAAACCGGGCAGGCCCAGCCCATTTTTTATATGGGCCTCTTTTAGTAACTTGCTTGTAATTATTATTATTTTGCTTTGTTTCCTGTTAAGCTTTGGTGGTTAAATAATAAAATCGTAATCCATGTAAAATTCAATTTTCTGACTGTTAGATGAGACCGGTTTTAATGCATATAAATATTTTTTACCGTGTTGGTGGGACGTTTTATGAGAAATTAGATAAAAATCTGACCGTTTGGTGGTAAAATAATAATACCGTGTGAATTTAAAAAAAAGTTTAGATTTGTATTTAAATGAAAATAAATAAAAGAATTAGTGGAGTGCTGCCTCAAAAAAAATGTTTGGACGTGATTGTTTAGGATTAGTGTAAATCATTGAAGTGAAAATGAAAATATATGAGACCCTCCCCTAATGCCATTTAATTTATTGTAGATCAATGATTTATATGACGATATTTTCTAACCACATGTAACCATCAATCATTCAAGTCTTTAAATGTATAAGAAAAGTTGTACCGATCATTAAATACCACAAACCATACATTATCACCCAACTCCTTGTGTTCCTCTCATCTCATCTCCAAGTCCAACACCAAAACCAAACATGTTCATACCTGTCCGCACATTCCTCCTATGGTTAACCGTTATGTTCATATATTCAAAGAACACCATCACCCGTGCTCAACAACCCAAATTCCTTGACTATAACTGCGAAAACACTACTAATTATACCCGAAACAGTACGTACCAAAGAAAATCTCAACACAACCCTCTCCGCCCTTCCTTCCACCAACTCGGGCTTAGGTTTCTTCAACTTCTCCAGCGGCCAAGGCACCGATAGAGTCAACTCGATCGCCCTTTGTCGAGGTGACATCAATCTAGATGTGTGTCTAAGTTGTCTCAATGACTCCATTGTCAACTTGTTACAACTCTGCCCTAACCAAAAGGAAGCACGCGGATACTACGACTACTGCATGCTTCAATATTCCAACCAGGCAATATCGGGAAACAATCCTATACAGGATGGTTTTATTTTATATAACGTCCAAAACGTGACGGATAAGGATCGGTTTAATGCAGCTCTTAGGCCGTTGTTGCGCAATCTAACTGCTGACGCGGCTGCCGGTGATTCGATAAGGAAATTTTCTAGCGGTAACACTACGGGACTAGATTTTTCAACGATTTACGGGCTTGTGCAGTGTACTCCAGACTTATCGCAGCTAGAGTGTAGTGAGTGTGTAGAAAGTGCAATCAGTCAGTTTATGGTTGGGTATAGTGACAAAGTTGGAGGGAGAAATCTTCTACCTATGTGTAACTTTAGGTACGAGATTTATAGATTTTTTAACGGTACTACTTTTGTCATACCCTCACCACCATCGTCATCACCTGCACCATCACCGAATTCCCGGGCTTCCGTGCCAGTTGCATCATCAGGTAAAAAAAAAAAAAAAAAATTATAAACGAAGATTCGATAGTTTTGATCAAAACACTTAATATCATCTAAATTTGCTGACTTGGTGATGGGAACTATAAGACCCCCTGTAGTGGTGGCGTTTTATGGCGTGAAAACAAAAAATAGCGCCCGTAACACCGTTACGGGGGCGCTATGTTTGAAAAAGGTGGTTAGGCGTTAAGTTAATAACGCCGGGTGACAAATTCAACCTCAACTACCAATCACTCGAGGACACGTGGAGGGGGGGGGACGGAGGTTTAAAATTCAAACGGTAAATTTATATGGCAGAAAAAGTCTGGTACCATCATGTCACACTGTCAAATCATATAAAGAACCACCAAATTTTGTTGGACTAAACTCATGATCGTGAAAATTTCGTTGTAGGCCCTCCAAACTGCGAAATTTACGTATTGAGAAGTCGTGTGGCCATTCTGGATTAGTTACTTTTATTTGTATTAAAACTCTTTCCCGTGAGCTATTATGGAAAAAAAAAAAAAAAGCACTCTTACGGAACGAATTATAACCCCAAATTCATTCTCGATTGATAGTTTAACTAGTGTAATTATTGTACATTTGTACAACGACTATCTCCATGCTATACAAATAAGGTTATGGGGTGTGGTGACACTATCTCCCAACTCCCCTAAATTTCACATCAGCTGCACGTCATTCCCCCTTTTTCTTTCCCTTCCCCAAATTAAGGAAATGGTTTCCCCTTCTTCCCCATTCCATTTTTTTTATTATTTTCCACTCCAACATTACAATCATCTCTACCAATCATCATCCAAGTTTCTTCTTCGGGCCAAGGGGGAAACCCACCGAGAGCACCGAAATTTCAAGGGGAGTGGGGGATATTACCGATCGGGGGAGGTGCCACCTCACCCCCACCGAGCTCCTTCCCGATTCCACACCCATAGGTGTAAGACGATATGACTATGTTTTCTGAATGCATCACGTATTATATTGTTTTTATAATAACTATACATTGCAATTTATTTCTATAAAATCCTTCTTTTGATTACTTGGACCATATTGACAAACAAATCTTCGGTAATGCATTCCTTTTCTTGCAGGCAAAAGTACAAGCACGCTCTTGATAATAATAGTCATTATTGCAATAGTCAGTGTCATCGTAATAATCACTTTCATTTGTGTCTTTGTAAGATCAAAGAAATGGAAGCGAATTTCTACAACTGAAACAGTAGAGGGTAAGTTCAAAGTTTGAAATCATATTTGCAACAAAAACTCAACTTATATGCTTTGTTAATATATTGTGAGTTGTTGAGCCATGGCACTAGTATAAGGATAACAATTACTCAATTAGTCACTAAAACAACTTTTAACCCTCTCTTTCTTTTATAGCTGAAACTGTGGATATTGGCAATGCTGAGTCTTTGCAATACAACTTTAGTTTAGTGAAAGTTGCAACAAATGGTTTTTCTAAAGATAATAAACTAGGACAAGGCGGATTTGGTGCGGTTTACAAGGTATACGTAAATTGATATTACTTGTGATGTGCCGGATAATTATATTGATGTTAAGTGAACGTTGATTTATGTTATCATATGATATTTAGGGTACGCTTGGAGATGGACAAGATATAGCAGTAAAGAGGCTAGCTAGAGATTCTGGACAAGGCGATGTAGAGTTTAAGAATGAGGTTTTGCTAGTTGCAAAACTTCAACACCGGAATTTGGTTAGGTTGCTTGGTTTTAGCATAGAAGGGAGTGAAAGACTTCTCATTTATGAGTATCTACCAAATGCAAGTCTTGACCAATTTCTATTTGGTAAGCTCTTAATAGCCTTAGTTTTTTCGACCCGATATTCCGTGTCACCTAGGTCATTACAGACATTTCTAATATACAGAATAAAGCAATGACTTTTGTTAACTAGAGGCCAATGTTAAGCCTTGGTTTACATTTGACAAGTTCCTGACTTCTTGACAAAAAAAAAAAAATAATAAAATTATGATGTCACCCCAGTAGACCAATTGATTGGTTATACTTGTAGCCCTATAAGTTTATTTTGTCTTTCCCGACAAACAAAATTAATTATTTATGATTCAAAAATATCCTTAGAAGAGCAATTGATTGGTTATGCTTGTAGTTCTTGAAGTCAATAATCAACTAAATGAAATTTATTGGTAGAAAATGATATTTCTTTTTGGGTAGAATTTAGGACAGTAATCAACTGAATGTTTATGGTTGTTGTAGATCAAACTAAGCGTACAATTCTTGATTGGGAAAAACGATACAAGATCATTAAAGGCGTCGCGAAAGGACTTCTCTACCTTCATGAAGATTCTCGTCTAACGATAATTCATCGTGATCTGAAAGCTAGTAATGTTTTGTTAGATGTACAAATGAATGCTAAAATTGCAGATTTTGGCATGGCACGGTTGTTTAAACCCGAGGAAACTCAAGGTGCTACAAGTCGTATTGTTGGTACCTAGTAAGTATACGATCTTCGAATAAACTCAAACGAAGAACTCTATAAAAACTTGTTTTGGTTCCGTCATAGGACAAGTGCTAATATTTTTAATTGCTTTATTTTCTTATGCATGTATATATAGTGGTTATATGGCTCCAGAATATGCCATGCATGGTCAGTTCTCAGTAAAATCAGATGTTTTTAGTTTTGGAGTACTGGTATTGGAGACGGTTACAGGTCAAAAGAACAAATGTTTTCAGAGTGAAGAGAGCACTGAGGACCTTCTAAGCTTTGTAAGAATTAACCTTATATTTAAAACTACTTAAAAGAGAGCATACATGAAGAAAACATATTATTTTTACAATAACACTTACTTGCAAATATTAGTTTCCCTATTTTACCTCTGTTCTGATGATAAATTCGTTCTATTTTAGGTATGGAAAAATTGGCGAAGCAAGACATTGACAAATATAATAGATCCCACATTAAAGGCTGGGTCAGCTTCTTTGGGTGACATCATTAGAAGTATCCACATTGGATTATTATGTGTTCAAGAAAATGTTGTTGATAGGCCAACAATGGCTTCGGTTGTTCTTATGCTTAATAGCTTCACCATTACCCTTCCAGTACCATTAGTGCCTGCATTTTTCATGAATAGCAAATCGAATCCTGAAATGCCACTTTTTCACAAATACAGTTCATCAACAAGAAGTAGTGGTTTAGAAAAATCAAAGATATCAAACTCATCCCAGTATTCAGTGAATGATATTTCAGTATCTGAGATAGTTCCTAGATAGGTATTTAAAATGCACTAAATTGATATCATACGTACTTGTTAGCTTCTGGATAAATAATTACATATTACCGTTGATGATTATAATGTTTAACTTAAAAGATGGAGATTGCTTTGTACATAAGTTTCTATTAGTTCGAACAGATTTCTATTTTTTTATTTTAGTTTTATTGCCTCATTTGTTTCTTCATTTTATATCATCTAAACTAGGTTAGATACCCGTGTGATACACGGGATTCCCAACATTAAAATAAATGATATGAAGAAAATAATATATGGTGTTAATTGATTATTGACATATCCGTTTGAATTAACATTTCTTTTAAAAACAGTAAAATGATTTTCATGTAGTTTATATTGATATTGAAGGCTACATATAGGTTTTGTATTACATGTTTTCACACAACTCAAATTGACCCGTTTGTTAAATGTTGCATTTGTTACAATAAGGAGTCTAAAGAAAACACATCCATTAATTAAAATGGTGAAGTCTTAACAAACAACAACTAATAAGAACCAGAAGATAATGAATGATGTTAGAAAACCATGGTATCATGAACATAAAAGAATATTATTGATTCAACGAAGAAGATAACAAACTTCAGAGATCTAAATGATTACAAACAAACCAAAAACAATAAACTCTCAACGCTCTCACAGATCAATGATCTACAACACTAGACAAAGGATTAGAACAACTCAACAGAATACAAGACGTAAACTGGAACCCTAATCGACTAATGAATACACGAGAACTCAGAGAGAAAAGTAAGAGGGTGTTTGGGATTGAGTTTGGAGATGCAAAAGTGCTTTTGGTCAAAAGTGCTTATTGGCTTATGACTTTTTGAAAAGGAGTTTTAAAAAAAAGTGTTTGGATTAGCTTTTTGGATGAGAAACGTCAAAAAGTCAATAAATATTTTGGGTCAACAAAAGTTGGTGAGAATTACATAGGTTTTGATAATTGATAAAACTTGTACAATTCGAGTGCCATGGCAAGTCTAGTCCATATGTGAAAACAAAACCATCGGGTAAATCGAGTGCATAATCAAACCTTGTGACTAGAATATTGTGGTCCATCCCATACGCTCATGGTTCACTCGATTATGTTATAAATTCGATAACAATCACCCACGCTACCTATGTAGGAGGTACACGTATCCGGGTGGGATTGTCAGTCCAATAGATCTATCATTGTATACCGTCGGCTGATCAATGTTAATGATTATGCTAGAATAATGTGCTTACCCTAGTAATGTTTAAGACATAATGCAACATAGAATAACACATAGACACTTATGATTGAATTGTAAACTGAATGTTGTAACATGTTTCACCCCAAAATAGTGAATGGAAAAAGGGGCTATGTAAACTCACCTTGATTTCAATAGTGAAAGTGTAATGAATCAACGAGGAATAACGAAGGCCAATAAAATTCTTAATGCTTGAATCACTTGTCGCGAATTCCTACAATGTTATTGCGTTCCCTATTAATTTTTGTATTGTCACTTATTGTCTCATCTAAGTTATCATGGTGGATGGATATATATATATATATATATATATATATATATATATATATATATAGGGGAAGGATAAATTGAAAACCCTCTTGAGTTGAGAAAACCTTGGAAACCCATGTAAAAAATCATTATTTTTTTTTTGAAAAAAATAACCAATGTAAAATACATGTTTTTTAGCATTTTGGGCCAAAAAAATAAAAAAAGCGCCGAAGGGATTTTTTTAAAAAAAATAAACAAAGTTGCTAAAAAAACATATGTTTTCAGCTATTTGCTGTTTTTTATCAGGTGTAAACATGTGTTTTCGCAGCTTTGTTTATTTTTTTTAAAAAAATCCCTTCGGCGCTTTTTTTATTTTTTTGGCCCAAAACACTTAAAAACATGTATTTTACATTGGTTATTTTTTTCAAAAAAAAATAATGATTTTTTACATGGGTTTCCAAGGTTTTCTCAACTCAAGAGGGTTTTCATTTTATAATTGCCCTATATATATATATATATATATATATATATATATATATATTTAAGGTTAATTATTGATTTTGTATATTCCAAAATAAGTGAAAGGCTTTCAAATCATTTACAACCATACGTAGCTTTCACCAATTTTAAGTATATTAAATAAATTTTATTTTACTACATATATATTGTATATGTACGAGAAAAAAAAAACGTTTTAACAAAATCCATCGCAAAACAATTTAAGAGTCTTGAATTTTATATCAATGATCATAATTTGTTAACTAGCCAATTAGTTAAATAGCTACTTTGATTCTATGAGTAAACATTAACTCATGAATCCATAAATAATTGAGAAGAAAATTTGAGTTTGAATATGAAAGACATTAATAGAATAACCTTGGGTTTGTTAGCCTCTTGAAGTCCCAGGAACAGTCGAGTTATTGTTAGGAGTATCGTATCTTGATGATAGTTGAAGGCGGTGGATAGCGATCGAGTTGACTAGAGTGTTGGTGGAAATCTTGCTGGATCTAGAGGAGGCGTTCGGAGGCGAGTCACGCTAGCACTTTGGTGACCATGTTCTGTTACGGTGAGGGTGATTGGCGAAGATGAACAAGGATGGGGATCCATGAGTTCATGAATGTATCCATCAATGGAACCCATGATTTCCACCCTCTGTTCGTTACTAGCATTTAAATTCAAGGGTCATGGCAATGGGTTATGGTGACTATAGTGGGGCATGGTGGAGGGTGGTTCTAGTGAATGAGCTTGTCGGAAAGTAGGGAGAGACGTAGAGTGCGGCGACCACAGTTGAGGATAAATGTTGCGGCGGTGGTGGTCGGTTGATGTGGGCTGATGTGAATGGTTGTATTCAATGTCATCAAATACGGCTAACAAGATAAAATATGGAGCTTGGAGGATTGAACGAATGGTTTAACGATAGTACCGGGTAGGTGGCGAGTAGTCGTGGCGGTTAAACCGAAGTGTGTAGCGTGGCGATGGTTAGTGATGGGTGTGGTTGTTGTAGCCGAGAGAGGTGGTATATGAGGGTGTCAAAGTTTTGCGTCTAAATGGTGTCTAATTTTATAGATTTATCGACACAAAGTCTATATTAAATTGGAATTAAAACTTCCGATAATGAAGGCTTTGATTGAGTTATTTGTGAAAATCAAACGTGTTAGATAAATTGGGAAGGTTGGTCAAAGATTTATAGGTTACAAAGGGATTGATAAATCCCGGATTGGTTTCGCTACATACATTTTAAGTTAGGACCAAATAATAAGCCATTATTTCATAAATCATGAATTGTACTCGTCAATTACGGATATGGTTTGGGCTTGATTAGGAGCTTCCAGAATGAATGGCTGATAATCGGGATATTTGCCGGAAATATAGGTTGATATATTAAAGGTGATGTAGGCATTAAATGCCCTTCCTTTCTCTTTGAGTGTTTTTTTTTTCTCATTCAAGAATTATTATTTTTATTTTTTTTGTCAACATAATAGTTTATATCTATTATTATTATAATAGAATTTGGTAAGTAATGAAGTGATAATAACGGCTCGTTATGAGGTGCATGATAGTAATAAAAAAAATAATAATAAAGAAAATAAAAATGTGGGTTATGCGATTTAAATTTTTAGATCATTGGTCTCTAAAGTTATAATTGAGTTATTGGAAAAATCGTGAATGTTACAGTCTCCCCTACTTTTGGGAACTTCGTCCTGAAGTTGTTGTTGGAAAGACTGCAGGAAAGAGGTGAGGGTAGTTGGATAAGTGTTAGGGCGACTGTGGTTTGGGTTTAACGGATGGCAAGAGTAAACTGTTTATTTTGGATACGAGTAACGACACGAAGGAACTCTAAGTTGTGGGTGGATGGAAATATGAGTTGAATTACGTCAGTCTGAACTACCTAGGAAGGTACGGGTCTGTGTAATAAAATTAATAAATAATACCAATCCTAAGGTTTGGGAAAAGCATGAGATTACTGACTAAAGAAAGGCTAAATGAACTAATAGGTAACTAGGGTTTATAATTGGTTAACTACCGAAAACCTTGATAGAATTTCACACTACCTTAACGTACCTGTAAATTCATGATTACGTTCCGGACCGCAATCACCAATTTACCTTACATTAGGGTTTTGTGTACTTCTATGACTCTAAACACACATGTAAGTAATGCAAAATAACCTTGTGATTGAATCGTATACAATGTATCCAAAAATGAGTCCAACTGTTGAGTAGGAAAAAGACTTCTACCAGTCAGTGAGTAAGAACCTCTACCGATTGTTGAGCAGGTGCGATAGCCTCTACCAGTCGTTGAGCAGGTTGTAGGGCCTCTACCGACTATTGAGCAGGCATGATGACCTCTACCAATCGGTGAGTAGGTTATTTGGTACTCTACTAACTGTTGAGCAAGTACTTTATCCTCTACCAGTTGTTTGATTAAGTGTAACAATTGTTTTTGGTTTATCACATAAGTTGCAAATTGATAATACATACATGTAAGCAAGTTTGTAAATGCATCAAGTATATAGCATGCGAGTTGTAATAGAGTTGCCCTAGACAAGGTTAATGACTATAGGTGTGTTTATAACAAATAGTTCATATTCCATAATTTCAAGTATCAAATGTTAAAATATAGTAGATAATCGAATCCTCATGTATAACTAAGAATTAAGTTTGATGCAACACACAATCAAGTTTTCAATAGTTTGGTTATCATATGGATCAAGTTCATGTTCAAGAAGGTAAATGGTATGAATTTAGTTCTTGAGAAGATGATGAAGAACTCAAGGTATCATTAAGGTTATGAAAGATGATGAATGTGAAGATAGTTAACAAAGGTTTTCAAAGAGACACAAGTAATAGGGAGATTATTTAGTAGAATGAATCGTGAGGTTAAAATCAAACGTATGAGAAAACATAATTGTGGTTAATACCAAAATTGAAAAGGTTCAGACAAATTGAAAATAAGTAGGTGTCAATGGAGGAATTGGAGATTGAATTTTGTTTATGAGTGGAAAGATTTTATTTTCAAAATTGGTTTTGGAAAAAAGTAAGTGTGGTTGAAAATTTTATTTTATTTATTTATTTTTTTAGTAAAAACTAAATGGATTTAGATCGGAATGTCGGAGATTGTAAACACGATGTCGGGTTTCAAAAATCAAGAATTTATTTAGGTGTTTTGTATAGACTTTGATTAATCCATAAAAAAATTCATCGAAAATCATTCGCTACGCTCATAAATTGTTACATAAACATTCGAAGTTTAGAAAATAGGTCTGTGAAAATAAAAGACTCATTGACAAAATATTTATTAGTTCTAATTTGTGAAATCTCTAAGTGATGAAAGTTTGACAAAATTCCAATGATCATTAGTGTTGATGCTAAGGTATCTTCTGTATACAGTTTTATGGGAGTATAGTTTAAACAAGGACTTTTAAAACTTTGGGTAAGACGAAATTTTATGATTGAGGTACTTTCAAAAATAAATAAATAAAAATGCAGGGGAGGTTCAAAATAGAATTGGCAAGAAAACACCAACAGTAATAGGTTAAAAATAGGCAGTATGTTGTAAAGGAAACCATATGATTTGGGTCGGGTGTTGAAAATAATCAAACATGTGGGTAATATTGTAAGACGAAGTATGATTGTGAAACTCACAAATGATCATGAAGTTCAGGCTGATTAGTAAATTATATAAGAAATGAAATTGATTTGAATCGTAAAGGTTTTGAGATTCAAAGCTTAGAATTTAATGAGGGGGTAGATAGGAATAGAGATAAAGAATAGGTAGAGTTGCAAATAAGGGAAGCAAGTACTCATTAATGTCCTAGGGTTATAGACTAGATTATTTTTCTAATAACCTAATTCCCTATAACCAAGGCTCTGATACCAATTTGTAACACCCCAACCGATGGCGGAAACATCAGGATGTCACGTATTGATAATTGTTTAGTAGCTCATGGTAAATAATAAGTTTTAATAAATGATTTAAATAAATTACATACAATTGTTCTAAGGGTGCGTTTGGTTCGCATGAATTGAATGAAATTCAATGTAATTGGAATTTGAATTCCAACTCTTTAGATGTTTGGTTCATTGAATTTGTTGGAATTGGAATTTCAATTCCAATCTTATGTGTTTGGTTGACAAAGGAATTGGAATTGTAATTTGGTATGAATTCCTTCAAATTCCTTTACCTAAGGGAATTCAAAATCCTTCCAATATTAGAAGGAATTCAATTCAATATATTGTAATCTTCGAACGGTTGGCGTCATTTTGACCCGAACCGATTCGAACCATGCCATTTCAACGCGAATCGCTTAAATCCGAACCAATTCGGACCGTACCAGTTTCGACTGGTACCGTTTCGACCCGAACCGTTTCGTACTATACCAGTTTTGACCGGTACCGTTTAGACCCAAACCATTTCGTACTGTACCAGTTTTGACCGGTACCGTTTCGGACCATACCAGTTTCGACTGATACCGTTTCAGACCGAACCGTTTCGAACCGTACCAATTTCGACCAGTACCGTTTTGGACCGAACCGTTTCGGACCAGTTTCGATCGATACCGTTTCGACCTATACCGTTTCGCCCGTAACGTTTCGGACCAAACTGTTTCGGACCAGTTTCGACCGACACCGTTTTGACCGGTATCGTTTCGACCTGTACCGTTTCGCCCGTAACGTTTCGGACCGTACCAGTTTTGACCGGTACCATTTCGGACCAGTTTCGACCGATGCTGTTTCGACCGGTATCGTTACGACCTGTACCGTTTCGGACCGCACTGTTTCGGACCGTACCAGTTTTGACCGGTACCGTTTCGCCCCGTACCGTTTTCGACCTGAACCGGTACGGGTCGAAACGATAGAGGTATCAACAGTTCGAGTCAAAACGGTACTGGTCGAAATGGTACGGGCCGGTACCGGTCGAAACGGTACGGGCCAGTACGAGGCGAAACGGTTCGGGCCGGTACGGGTCACAACGATGCGGGTCGTGGGGGCAAAGGTGCTAGATTCCAATTTATTAACCAACCAAACACAATAATATAGGATTTGAGAATCCAATTCCAACAATTTCCAATTACTTTTGGAATGTTTGAATTACAAATCCAATTCATTCCAATTCCAATTCCAATTCCATCACAAATTCCAATTACAAACAATTCCGTGAACCAAACGCACCCTAAGAATTTGTACATCAAAATGAAAAATACTAGCTATGCATCTTCAAACATTAACTCTAATCTTCGAGCAAGCTATAACCTGAAACATGTTAAGTTTGAAAATATTTTGGGTCAACAAAAGTAGGTGAGAATTACATAGGTTTTGATAATTGAATAAAAACTTGTACAATTCGAGTGTCATGGCAAGTCTAGTCCATATGTGAAAACAAAACCATCGGGTAAATCGAGTGCATAATCAAACCTTGTGACTAGAATATTGTGGTCCATCCCATACGCTCATGGTTCACTCGATTATGTTATAAATTCGAAAACAATCACCCACGCTACCTATGTAGGAGGTACACGTATCCGGGTGTGATTGTCAGTCCAATAGATCTATCATTGTATACCGTCGGCTGATCAATGTTAATGATTATGCTAGAATAATGTGCTTACCCTAGTAATGTTTAAGACATAATGCAACATAGAATAACACATAGACACTTATGATTGAATTGTAAACTGAATGTTGTAACATGTTTCACCCCAAAATAGTGAATGGAAAAAGGGGCTATGTAAACTCACCTTGATTTCAATAGTGAAAGTGTAATGAATCAACGAGGAATAACGAAGGCCAATAAAATTCTTAATGCTTGAATCACTTGTCGCGAATTCCTACAATGTTATTGCGTTCCCTATTAATTTTTGTATTGTCACTTATTGTCTCATCTAAGTTATCATGGTGGTTGGATATATATATATTTTTAAGGTTAATTATTGATTTTGTATATTCCAAAATAAGTGAAAGGCTTTCAAATCATTTACAACCATACGTAGCTTTCACCAATTTTAAGTATATTAAATAACTTTTATTTTACTACATATATATTGTATATGTACGAGAAAAAAAAACGTTTTAACAAAATCCATCGCAAAACAATTTAAGAGTCTTGAATTTTATATCAATGATCATAATTTGTTAACTAGCCAATTAGTTAAATAGCTACTTTGATTCTATGAGTAAACATTAACTCATGAATCCATAAATAATTGAGAAGAAAATTTGAGTTTGAATATGAAAGACATTAATAGAATAACCTTGGGTTTGTTAGCCTCTTGAAGTCCAAGGAACAGTCGAGTTATTGTTAGGAGTATCGTATCTTGATGATAGTTGAAGGCGGTGGATAGCGATCGAGTTGACTAGAGTGTTGGTGGAAATCTTGCTGGATCTAGAGGAGGCGTTCGGAGGCGAGTCACGCTAGCACTTTGGTGACCATGTTCTGTTACGGTGAGGGTGATTGGCGAAGATGAACAAGGATGGGGATCCATGAGTTCATGAATGTATCCATCAATGGAACCCATGATTTCCACCCTCTGTTCGTTACTAGCATTTAAATTCAAGGGTCATGGCAATGGGTTATGGTGACTATAGTGGGGCATGGTGGAGGGTGGTTCTAGTGAATGAGCTTGTCGGAAAGTAGGGAGAGACGTAGAGTGCGGCGACCACAGTTGAGGATAAATGTTGCGGCGGTGGTGGTCGGTTGATGTGGGCTGATGTGAATGGTTGTATTCAATGTCATCAAATACGGCTAACAAGATAAAATATGGAGCTTGGAGGATTGAACGAATGGTTTAACGATAGTACCGGGTAGGTGGCGAGTAGTCGTGGCGGTTAAACCGAAGTGTGTAGCGTGGCGATGGTTAGTGATGGGTGTGGTTGTTGTAGCCGAGAGAGGTGGTGTATGAGGGTGTCAAAGTTTTGCGTCTAAATGGTGTCTAATTTTATAGATTTATCGACACAAAGTCTATATTAAATTGGAATTAAAACTTCCGATAATGAAGGCTTTGATTGAGTTATTTGTGAAAATCAAACGTGTTAGATAAATTGGGAAGGTTGGTCAAAGATTTATAGGTTACAAAGGGATTGATAAATCCCGGATTGGTTTCGCTACATACATTTTAAGTTAGGACCAAATAATAAGCCATGATTTCATAAATCATGAATTGTACTCGTCAATTATGGATATGGTTTGGGCTTGATTAGGAGCTTCCAGAATGAATGGCTGATAATCGGGATATTTGCCGGAAATATAGGTTGATATATTAAAGGTGATGAAGGCATTAAATGCCCTTCCTTTCTCTTTGAGCGTTTTTTTTTCTCATTCAAGAATTATTATTTTAATTTTTTTTGTCAACATAATAGTTTATATCTATTATTATTATAATAGAATTTGGTAAGTAATGAAGTGGTAATAACGGCTCGTTATGAGGTGCATGATAGTAATAAAAAAAAATAATAATAAAGAAAATAAAAATGTGGGTTATGCGATTTAAATTTTTAGATCATTGGTCTCTAAAGTTATAATTGAGTTATTGAAAAAATCGTGAATGTTACAGCATCCATCCATCTATCACTCCATCGAGGAACCTGCACACCTTATGCAACATATCAAAGTAAAAGAATAAAGGAATAAGAGAAACAAACTTATTAGATTGAATAGGATAACCACTTATCCTTTTAACAAATGATATGCAAAAGGCGATAAATAATTGATAGACATGAGTTTCACAGACACATACCCACATCCCCGACTTAATATTCGGAAAACGGAGATTTTTTGGCCGTCATGCAATGGTGCGAAGAAAGTGCCGGGTTTATTCCCTAGCGAGATTAGCAGGCCCGTAGGGGGGGTTAAACTCCTCGGGGGGCGGTTAGTCGGGATGCAAGGTTTATTCAGTCTTTGGCATCTAAACGAGCTCTTCGGGCGGTTGATCTTATGAAACGACTGTCGGACTTAAGGGACCCCCAAAGTGAGCTCCTCCTGTTGCGCTCGTGTATGGGGGTTGCTAAATTAGTGTTTGGGCTCCGGACTTGTCAACCCGAACATGTCAAAGAGGCTGTGTCTATCTTTGATGCAGGTCTGCGAGGGGCTGTTGAAGACATTGTTGTCAGCGGAGGACCGCATTTTAGGGACCTCCAGTGGAGGTTGGCTTCCTTCCCTATGCGTTGCGGGGGCTTAGGGCTTATATCGGCGGAGGACGTCTCCGCATATGCTTTTGTAGCGTCCAGGGCCCAATCGTGGAAACTGCAGGACCACATCTTGCGAAGCGCTGGTGTTATGGGGGTGGATCCTGACTACTCCCTTGCGCTTGGTAATATTGGAACAACTCTCCCAGACCTTGATCTAGGCAGTTTTACTGATAAGGAGACCGCCCCCAAGAAACCTCAACAAACTTTGGCGAGTGCTCTTTATGGTAAACACGCACAGGATATGGAGGAGCGGTTTGATATGACCCCGCGTCAAAAGGCAGTTTTGGCCTGTCTCAAGGGGGCTCATGCCCAAGATTTTTTGACTGTTGCGCCCATTGAAGGTCTTGGGCAACGGATGTCAGCAGTTGAATACAGAGCCATCCTTAAATACCGGCTCATGATTCCCCTTTTCCCGCCAGACGACTCTTGCCCCCATTTGTAAAAAAGCCTGTTTGGATAGATTTGGCGAGCATGCCCTTCACTGTAAGGAATTGCCGGGGTTCAAGTATCGTCATGACTGGGTTAGAGATGTTTTATGGGATGTGCTTAGGCGCGCCGGGATCTCAGCCAAGAAAGAAGCCCCTGTTAATTTTTTGACTGACCCACGAGAGGGAAGATCTACCCTGCGTCCTGCGGACGTCCTTGTGTTTGGCTGGGCGGGGGGTAAGCACGCGTGTATTGACCTCACTGGGGTGTCCCCACTGGTGGGGCTGAGAGATACTGGATTCGTTCCGGGACAGGCGGTTTTGAAGGCGGAAGCTAGGAAGGTTGCTAAGCACGAGGCAGCATGCCTAGAGAATCAACATGTGTTCATTCCGTTTGCCTTCGATACTTTTGGATCCTTAGCCCCTGAGGCAGTTCGTTTTTTGGAGCGGGTGCAGAAGGTGGTCCACAGTGATTCGCAAAGCCCGAGGAACCAAAAGTTTGTATTTAGTAGAATAGGCTTTGCGATTCAAAAGGGTATAGCGGCGCAGCTTGTTGCCCGCTTACCCATTATCTAGATGTAACTTGGTTTATTTCGTATTTTATAAAAAGTATTTTTATAAAAAAAAAATAAGTAAAGCCACAAAACCAATGTATTAAAGCAAATGTTATGAGCAAAAGAGTGATATACAAAATATCCTTAAGCCAGTAAAACACGGAGGGAAAGACTAACCAAGACAAAACCTGCACTTCTACCTTTAATGAACACATTTCAACACTCAATACTTAGAAAATTTGTAGTACGTTGATGCATCGATTATCCCAACAACCATTGATCCTGCAGTTAGTATCATCTTCCACCCCTAGTAACATTGATTTCAAATTATTGTAGACCCGTCTATTTATTTTTTATTTTTATATACCCATCTATATTCCTACTGTTGTTATTTGATGAAGTTCTCTAAATGAAAACCATAACATAATACCACTTTCCCTATGACATTATAGTCCAATCATCACATAGATGGCCATGTTATCTACATGTAAGCCATCTAGCTAAATTCCCAAACAAAACAATTGTACTCACAAACAAAAGGAATAAAAAAACCCTAATGAAGTAATAAATTAACAAAGGATTAGAAAACCTTTGATTGATATGAGTAACTTTGAACTTGGTTGCAACGATTGTGATAACAGGACTAAAAAACTCCAATTTGAAAAACAAAAAATACAAAACTTCGAACATAGTTGCAGCGATATGGATATTGCGAATTAAATTAAAATAATAGAATATAGGAATACAAAACGTATGCTAACCTTGATTGCAACCGCATTGAGAAGATGATAATCAAAATCCTAATTGGTTATATACCCGTGTATCACACGGGTCGAGTAATTTAGGTTTTATAAATTAACGTACACCAGTATATTTTTTTGTTGCAGCCTTTAATCCTCGCCTTACCTGGATACACACTCGATGTTTCTATCCTGCAACCAAAAGCATTATCATAGATGGTCAAATTGCTATGAAAACAGTAAAGACGGTCTAAATTGTTATGCACACTCGATGTTTCAATAAGAACTATCTAAAAACTTACAAAGATGGACCATTCTACTATGAAAACATTTTACACTCCAAAGCACATCATTATTGACTATTAACTAATAATTTCCAAACTTAGCATAATAAAACTAATAAGAAAATCCAGATTATATAATATGACAAACACATGAAAAGGGAAAAGAAACATAATACAAATTTCAATAAAAGACGACCGTTAAGATGATTTTTGATTGATGATATGTGTAACTGCTCTATATTCAAAGATGAAAGTCGACCGTGCCATGGCAACCTACCACGAAGAAGAAACTCAAGTGTATAAGCAAGGGAATCAATGTCACAGTACCATCAAATTCTACTTGTGGGGTTTTACCGCGAGGCGCGTGACACACCAGGATCCAAGTCAACGGTCACAATAAGCAAACACTAAATGTAATATATGAAAACCAAAACATTAAGTTTTGAACCATAAACCAACAACGGAAGCGCATAATCTTGTTTACAACCAAAAGACATAACGTAGTCTGAAAACATTATTTAAACATGCACTAGAACCCTAGACGCCGTGCAAGACCCCGTGCGCCTAATCCATTGACTGCTACCTTAGCGACCTGAGAAAACATGCTAAAAATGTCAACATATAATCACTACTACAAAAGTGATTTGTTGGTGCTGCATATTAGTTTTTTGGTGTGGTCATACATTCTAACGCACCTTTTATTCCATGGTGATTTAATGATGGCTTTTGTTTTTATTAGTTGATGCCACAAGTTTAGTAATTGTACATACCATTTAATGATTCCATATATAACATTTTGATAATGGGGGTCACTTTTAAAAATAATAATTTAAAATTCCAAAAGTCATGCCTATTTATAATATATTTAAAATTCAAAGTAAAACAACTAAATTTATATATATATATATATATATATATATATATATATATATATATACACACTCTATACTATGTTAGACACTCGTTTATTACACGGTTGATCTATATGTAAAATATTTTTTTTATCAATATTGTAGCATGCAAATTGTTTTATGTATCGAATGTTAGGAGATCAAATTGATATGGATTTAGGTTGCATGTCATTCCAATATACGGCTTTTTATGCAACGCAATAATTATGAATATATGGACCAACTAAAGTTTGATTTGACAAAATTTATAAACAAATATTGAAATCAAACGAATAATAAGATAGTTATTCTAATGGAAGTTAAATGAACATGAACATTCAAAAGGATTAATACAGTTTACCAAAACACAAAAAATAATAACAAAAACAAAATTAATTGTTAAGACGTTTGAAGGAACGATGATAAACCTTAAATAACAAAAGAGGCAATTTAACATGTCATAAGGTTATTCACAAACCTCTAAATATTTTTGTACACAACATTTAGGGTCTGCTTGGTATTGGGTAATGAAATGGGCGAGAGAATGGAATGGACAAAGTAATGGAATGGACAAAGGAATGAAATGGATGATTACCATTGCATGGTCTTGTTTGGTTACCACGTAAGAATGGAATGAATCATTACTTTGTATTGTTTGGTTGGAAGGAAAAGACGAAGGAATAAAATCGGCGGTGGTGAGTGGTGGCAGTGACGGTTGACTGTGGGTGCCGGCGATGGTGGTGGTGATCGGTGGGTGGTGGCGGTCGGTGGCAGCGATAGCAGCGGCGACGCTGGTGGTAATGGCTGCGACGACGATGGGTGGTGGTGGGTGCGTGGCGACGTTTGTTCATGATAGTAGCGGTGACGGTGGTGTTGATCGGGGCGGTGGGTGGCAACAGGGAGTGGCGACAGTGAGTGGTGGCGGCGGCGCTAGGCTGTGGTGGCAGTGGTTGGTGAGTGGCGATGGTCGGTGATGGAGAGTGTCGGCGGTGTTGGTCGGTGCATGTTGGTTGGTGGTGATGAAGGGTGATAGAGGGAATGTAATGGAATAAAACCAGGGGGATGGATGGAATGTATTTTGGGGTTTTTAGAGGGAATGGAATGTAGGAGGTAATGGATGATTCAATTACATTGACCAACCAAACACCTCTTAATGAATCATATTGGGCCTTAATGGATCATAATGGATAGTAGTCGATCATATTTGTCTTAACGGTTTATATTGGGCCTTAATCGTTCACAAAAGATAATAGTAGATAATACATGTGTAAATGGACAATATTGGGCCTTAATGGAGTACAATGGACAATACTAGATCATAAATGTTGATCTTAATGGACCATAAGGGAGAATAATAGATCATGCATGTCTTAATTGATCATATTAGGCTTTAATGAATCACAATGAACAACAGTAGATAATAGATGTCTTAATAGATCATATTGGACCTTAGAAGACCATAATGGACAATAATAGATCAAATTAAACTTAAAGGACAATATTAGGCCTTAATGAATCCCAATGGGTAGTAATAGATCAAATATGTCTTAATGGACCACAATAGGCCTTAATGGATCATAATGGGCATTAATACATCATAATATGTATTAAATGACAATACGTGTCTTTGATAGAACACAATGGACAATAGTTTTTTTTTTTTTTTTGAACAACTAATATCTTACATGCCTTTTTTTCCACCTTTGGTGGACTCGAACTCCCATTTCCGAAAGAGAAGATTCCTTCTCTACCGCTAGACTATAGCCTAAGTGGCACAATGGACAATAGTTAATCATATATGTCTTAATGAATCATATTGGGCCTTAATGGATCACAATGGACAGTAGCAGATCATATTTCTCTTAATGGCTCATATTGGGCCTTAATCGATGACAAAAGACAATAGTAGATAATACATGCGTAAATGGACCATATTAGGCCTTAATGGGTGGTGGCGGCGCAGTTGTTTTAGGCCCGAGCGAGCTGTGTTGGTGGGTATTGAGTCTGGCTAAGTAGATGTAGACCGATTGTGGTGGTCTCAGGTGGCTGGATCGGGTTTGGTTGACGGCTGGCTCTAGGTGTTTTGTAGCCGATCATTCCGCCCATTATTGACTATGAAAGAACAGCGAGAAAAACGCGAAGATATGAAATTTATCGCCATGAATACCGATCATCTAAGCGGTTAGGAGTTAGAGATGACCCTACAACTGAAGCGCGAACTTATGGCAAAATATAATATGTAGTTTATTTTTTTATGGTTTTTATTTTGTAGATTTTTTAATTATTTTAGGATTTTTAATATTAATTATTAGAATTTTTAATTATGTTTTTGTATTAAAATTATGTTTTTTTTAGTTTATTAAAAATATAAAAAAGATAAATCTAGTGCCACGTGTCACTCCCCTGTTTCACTCCCCAAAATTCCTCCCACATGGGTCCCACAAGTATCACATGACGCTACACACGCTCCTTAAAGTCTTATACAAGTATTGTTTGAATTTTTTTATAACCTTATATCAAAATCAAAGTATTCCCGCTCAATATTTTCACCTAATTATATTTCCCCCCAAAACCCATTTATCCTTTTCCCAAAAATCCAATTACCATTTCCCCCCAAACCCAATCACACTTCCAGTGGTTCACTTTATTAGACACATTTCACACTTTGAAAAGCTAGGGTTACTCTCATCTCAAACCATCATCACGAACCTCAACCATTGACGATCTTTTGTCCATTGTTGTCCATAATAACAGGTATACGGTTGTTCATTTTCGTTTGTTTGCTTCGATTTCCCACTAATTATCGCTTGTTTGCTTTAGTGTTGAACCTTTCACTGTCTAATTAGGTATTCAATGTTACTTATCTTAAAGCCTTTGTATAAAGAATTGTTCAATACTTCAACGTTTATTATTTTAGATGTTGGTTTATTTTGCTCATGATTTATAAATCATACACTTGATATCTCCATGTTAATGTTGAACCTCTCACCATTGAATTGGGTATTCAATCAACACTTAGAGGTTGTGGGATAAATTAAATTAATGGATCATATTTTTTCTTTGGCTGGTAATTGTTTGTTTAAAATGTAGCCCATGTATATATGCTGGTAAAGGAAGTTTGTGAACAACTTTTGGGTTCATAAACATTTTTTGTGAATTTGTTGGGTTTACATTTAAATTATGGGCGGTGAAAGTTTTACCTGTCTTATTGGACAATTTAGTTAATTGCTGCTTGGTGCTATTGATATTTGTTTGTTGCTTTTGCAGGAGCTACCTGTTGCGACCGGAAAAATGCCAAAAATGCGCTTTTATGCGCCTTTGGGAAAATGGGTAGGCGCAAAGCCCTGAGGCGCCTAGGCTGCGCCTTGATGCTCCTCGCGCCTAGGATTCTTATATTATTTATTGCTTTATCACTATTCTAACTTGCTACATGTAGATGCAGGGATTCATATAAAAACATCATAGGAAATCTATCAATATACCTTGGATCATTGTCTAAGTATTTCTATATTGTAAGCCTCTTTTTTGGTTGCTCATTATTAAAGCTTTTTTTTTCTAGAGCTGTGATTATGCTTTCATCTATGGCAGTGATGTGTAGAACAATCAGTTAACAAGCTCTTCTGAACACACGATTCTTTTTAACTTTTTTGTATGCTTTGGTAAGCTTATTAACGAGAAAAAAGAATAAGAGGGTGTTTGGGATTGAGTTTGGAGATGCAAAAGTGCTTTTGGTTAAAAGTGCTTATTGGCTTATGACTTTTTGAAAAGGAGTTTTAAAAAAAGTGTTTGGATTAGCTTTTAGAATGAGAAACGTCAAAAAGTCAATAAATTGTTGTTTTTTTAAGTGTTTCGCTTAACTTATTGTGAATATTGGTTGTATGAGTGGTAAATTTGTAATTTTTTTCCAAAAGTCAAAAGCCAAAAGCCAAAAGCCATGATCTTTAACTTTTCAAAAACAACTTTTCCACCCTTAAAAGCTAAAAGCCAAAAGTCAAAACAGAAAGTGCTTTTAGGTTACACAAACAGCTTATTGACTTATTGGCTTTTTGAAAAAGCCAATAAGTCAATAAGTTGTTTTGAAACACAATCCCAAACACCCTCTAAGCAAGCTGGTTGTACTTGTATAAAGATGAAGTGGATAGGGATATGTTTAGAATACTTTGATTAAATTGCTAGTTATATCTGGAAACAAACTATTAAATTACTAGACAAAATTTGTTAAGTTTTATAGCTGGTAATTTAGTGATGTTACTATATTGTTTGAAGATTTTTTATATCATCTTTTACTAGTAATTCAGGCTCATGTTTTATAGCTGGTAAGTTTTATGGCTTTTTGCTCTGCGTTTGAGTCTTCTTTTGATTTGTAGGAAGATTTTAATTTTCTAAACTTAGCAGCTTTAATCGAGTACAAAGTCTGCATAATATAGTTGAGTAGAAGAAATTGTATACGTGGTTAGGAAGGTTTAAACCAAAATATGCAGATTAATTTAGTGTTCGTTTCAACGTAATTTTTGTTTCACAAGGTGAATAGGGGTGAACAGGTGTAGTGCACCGGGACAATTGGCGCAGGGAGCAAAGCGATGTGAACTTAAACAAGCTCCAAGGGTAGGTTTTACATAAAGGCTGTTTTTTTATTATGCTAAATTTCCGCTACAAGTTAATAGATGAGAAATAAACAAAGATCTTGGTTTGTTTATTAGATAAATTTCACGTGGACTACTAATGTAACTGGGATATTTTTGCAGCTATAATGAAGTAGATTGCAAAAAAGAAATGACACTAATTAATAAATGAATAAATTTGGCAAACGATTCAGACTAAACATAAGATGACATTCATCCCTACATACTAGCTTTAAATTGTATCTTTCATGCAAAAAGAAAGCTTGGAATAAACAGAATGGGGTACAAAAGTTGGTGAGCTAGCCGAACATTAAGAGTTGGATATGATTTTCATTTTCTGCTATACATCATGAATAAGTGAATCGGATGGGTCGAAAGGGGTCAATTTAGAAATATAGAATATATACGAACATGTCAAGTTGGGTTGATAATCTGAAAAGAACGGGTCAAGCGGGCCGTTTAGGTTTCCTGAGAACGAGTCGTTTGGGTCAGACGCTGCTTCAGTGCTTCGTTGTTTCAGTTGATCAATCTTTGATTCTTAGCTTTGTTAATGTGACATTATTTTTTTGTTAGGCAGTTTCTACGGATCGGTTTACAAGGTTTGAACATTTCGGTGGCTATTGAGTGTATGAAGTGGACGGGTCAACAATTTTTGGGCTGCAAACTTTTTTGTGTTTCATTAGGAAAAAATGTAATGTATACGTTTGTGTTTCATTCAGAAAACGCGTATGTTTTTAGATACGTTAATTAATATTAGTTGGCCTTTTTGGTATGTTATTTCTAACTTGTGCCATATATATGAATAATTATGTTGCTGGAAATGTATATAAATAGGTGTATTGGCTATAATCTGGAAAGAAAAATAGTTCCAGCAGGTTTTTAAAGAGTTATTTGGTGATGCAGTTTAGTTGTTCCAGGTGTCATCATGCAACTTGCTGTTGAATATGTATTTGTTGGTGTTGTTGAGAACAAGTTGGTGCTGTTGAGAACATGCTGTTGGATTTGTATTTGTTGGTGCTGTTGAGAATTTAAAGAGGGTGTTATAGTTCAGTCGCATCATCTAAGAACACTTTTGTTGATGCTCTATGATTTGATGTTGTTCATGTAACGCACCGCTTAAACAATTACACAGCACCATTTAAAGACTTCTGTACTAGTGAATGCTGGTGAGTTCACAGGTTTTACAAAAGAGTTTCCATAAGCTTGAAAAGATCATTTCCGTTAATACTATGTTATAAGAACGTTAGCTAGACGTTAAGTATTTTTACTACTACGAGTTGGAAACCATTACTGACATGTAACCCCTATAAGTATGCCAGAATGTATGAATAACCGTCATCATCAGTGACTCCGAAAGTTAGAGACAATATGCACCTGCCCGGCTCCAAGCCGTCGAGTGGAGTTAGTCAAGCCCAATAGATCTATGCACATTTCCCCGTTATGTATACACACATACTCATGGTTTCCCCTGGGACTTCCTGATGAAACGCCCGTATAGTAAACAACAATAACCATAGTATAACATGACCCTTAAGAAATGTAATTATGTAGCATGTTTCTCCCCCGAAAGCAAAACAGTAAAAGCGGGGCTGTGACACTCACCTTAGGTTGCGTTACTTGAAAAACAGTTAAATCAACAAGCTATGATAGCCCCAAATAGCGGCGACCTATCATGAGACGTATATAAGTACCCAGACTAATAACCCGTAGGTTAACTAGTCCCCGAATGTCCAGACCATAACCATGTACGTTTGAAAACACATTTGACCGTTAAATCGACCGCACAAGACAAGACCCAAAATCCCATTGGTGACCCGACATCCCACGTGTTAACCAAGAACGAGAAATTAAGCAATCACATGTAACTATGCACTTAACACACATCCATGTTCACTTGTGCTGGCAATTTAGACACGAACACGATAACCTGACACGAACCTACACGATTTTAACAGGTTTCGTGTTTGGCCTTAACAGGTTTCGTGTCTATAACAGGTCGACACGTTAAGACCTGTTTATTTTCGTGTCGTGTTCGTGTTTACATGTTTCGTGTTCGTGTCTTATCGTGTACGTGTCTTAACAGGTCTTATTGTGTCTTATCGTATTTCTTATCATGTCTTGTCGTGTCTTATTGTGTCTTATCGTGTCTTGTCGTGTTAACTTATTTTACTAGGTGTTCCTTATCGTGTCTTGTCGTGTCTTATCGTGTTAACCTATTATACACAGGTTCGTGTTTGTGTTTGAAAAAAATGACACGATTAGATTTCGTGTCGTGTTCGTGTTTACAAGTTTCTTGTTCGTGCCTTAACAGGTTCGTGTCTTAACAGGTTCGTGTAACCTGTTATGCTAGCCCTAATGTTCACTACATCTATCATACGAGTCATATATAGCATAAACGAGTCCGAACACGTGTATTAGACATGCTACAGGGTTCCTAACATGTTCCTAGGTGTCAAACCATGTTTCGAGGTGTCAAAATACACTTACAACAACAAAATACACGATTAGGAATCAAACAGGTAATTAGGAAAGTCAAGCAGACAATTAGGACTGGTAATCGCCTGTTTTACACGTGAGTAGAGGGCTAATCGTCCCTAAGGACTAGCGAGTAGGGCTACTCGCCCTTTTACAGGCGAGTAAGTTATCCTACTCGCCCCCCTGCAGCCTCAAACCACATTTCGCGCGTTTAACCCTTCAAATCAGATCCGAAACATGTAAAAAACACCCAACATCAAACCCAAATCATTAAACAACCCATTCCAAGTAAAAAAAAAAACCTAATTTATCACTGGTCTAACACCTATTTGCAATTATTTCAAAAAAATGGCAAAGTACTAGGAAACATTAAATATGCATATCTTTCCCTAAATGGTAAATAACCAGATCTCATCACCTACAACCTTGCAAATCATCATTCCTCTGTTATTATATCATTCTAGTGTAAACCCTAACATCAAACAATCATCATATCATATCATATCATAACACCCTAAATCCTCAAGAATCACTCGAACGGGTCAAAATGTATATTATCATCAAAACACCATAATAATTGCTAAAAACCTTAGGAAATCATCTTAACAACTCATACACATCAGTAAAACATAAAATACATGAAAACATTCACGTTTTAATCATTAAAAACTGTTTCTTGCATGAATACTCCTCATAAAACAAGTATGAAGGTTTAGACTTGTTTTAGAAACTGATTTCAAAGGTTTTCAAACAGGAAGGGGTGAGGTCAGCACTTAGGAAGATGGGAAAGACTAAGGCAGTTGGCCCGGACAACATCCCGATTGAGGTTTGGAAGTGTTTGTGAGAGGAAAGAGTGCAATGGCTAACTATTTTCTTCAACCTTATATTTAAATCTGGAAGAATACCAGATTAGTGGATGAGTAGTGTTGTAGTGCCTATATATAAGAACAAAGGAGACGCATAATGTTGTGGGAATTACAAAGGAATTAAGCTACTGAGTCATACTATGAAATTATGGGAGAGAGTAATTGAGACTAGGATTAGAAGAGAAACTCATGTTACTGTAAATCAATTTGGCTTCATGCCAGGGAGGTCAACTACGGAAGCGATATACATATTGAGGAGCCTAATGGAAAAGTATAGGGAGAAGAAACGAGACCTCCATATGGTGTTCATTGATCTGGAAAAGGCCTATGATAGTGTACCTCGTAAACTGATTTGGGATAGTTTGGAGGCTAGAGGGATCCCGAGAAAGTAGGTTGACATCACTAGAGATATGTATGATAGGACTGAAACTAGTGTCCGTGCGCTTGTAGAGGATACTGATTTCTTTCCCGTGGAGGTAGGGCTCCACCAAGGGTCCGCGTTGAGCCCGTTTCTTTTTGCGGTTATCTTAGATGAGGTGTCTAAGTCCATTCAGGAGACATTACCGTGGTGCATGCTTTTTGCTGATGACATTGTATAAATCGCGGAAACTAAGCAAAGTCTGAATATGAGGTTAGAAGAATGGTGATTAGCTTTAGAGGGAAAAGGTTTAAGGATTAGTCGCTCTAAGACGGAGTACATGCACTGCGATTTCAGCGGGGCAAACAACTAAGATCACACCCTGTGACATCCGTCACCCTCGTCTTTCGTCTAATTAACAATAGTCCCTGCAAGTTTCGTCATTTTGAAATTTAATTTTAGAGCGAACTAAAATTTTATCATTTATATTTATTATGGATCGGTATAAGTTCTAATCAAATGTGTATGTTGAAACGTATTCGTAAAAGATTCTATAAAAAAATTTAAGTTTTAAAAAGTGTTATTAATGTTGAGGTTAACTTGGTTAGTATAGTTAATGTTTTCAAAAGGAAAAACTAACTAAACTAATAATAATCTCAACTTGGTTAACTTGAGGGACCTTTCTTGCCAAAGGTCCAAAGTAATTTAAAACCTTCCTCTCTCCTCTTGCTGTTACGTTTTTTTTTCAGCCAAGTTTCTTTTTTTTTTAGAACGGCCAACTAAACAACGTCGGGTACTTCGTACGTGGCCCCCAGTGGCAAAGACAGGGGCACAGCCCGGCCCACCCCGGACACACGAAGCCCCTAGCCCGCCCGACAACCCGCTTCCAGGGAAAACCCGACCCACATACCCGCCCGAAGGCACGACAGTAGTGAACCGGTAAAACCTGGCGAGATCAGGACTCGAACTCATTACCATAGGCCATGAGTCATCCATTATTTCTCATTATGTCCTTCGTGGGAATCGAACCTGAGACCTCCAAGAGAGATCCCTGGTCCATTCACCGACAGCCCGCTTCCAGCCAAGTTTCTTGGTTGGGTTTTAAATGCTCAATTTAACTAATTTTAATTTAAATGCTCAATTATAATCATCTTTTATGAATCCAATTAGTAACCGTCGACATTAACCCATTATAATCAATCGAACTTGAAACGTCTATGGTTGTATAAATTAAGGCTCGCCTAGAATTCAGAAATCGTTTACCCTTCAAAATCCCTCTATTCATCTAAATAATTAGTCGTGATAAGGTTCTGGATTCGGTTCTTGAGGTTCAGACATCGCCCATCTTTCTTATGTGAATCATACTTGTGAGTTATTTATAATCATGCCGTTTTATTTAGTTTTGGGTTGTGATTAGAAGCCCCATGAATTCGATGGTTAATCATGTGTTATTCGAGTTCAATTGATTTGGCTAGGGTTAGGGTTCTTGCTTGTAGGATTGGGGAAGGAGATGATGAGTAGTTTCCTATGCTAAATATAAATTGGTTGGGATTAAAACAACAAAAGTGTATTTGGTGGAGTGGTTGTCTGGGTATAACAATTCGGAGGGGACCTGGGTTCGAATCCTCATACCTGCGGTTCCTTTTCATTTTTATTTTTTTGAAATTATTTTCTTTTTTCTATTCATTTTTGTTACATGTATATAATATATAAATATTAAAATATTCATAATAAATTCATTTTTCACCCAAAAATTATGAAAATTTAGGTGTAACATCTTGCCACAATAAAAAAAATTTCTATATTTTTATTTTCTGGAAAATGTCCTATTTTCGTATTTTTATTGAATTTATTTGTTTTAATCATATTTAATTGATTAAAAATTCATTTTTAATGATTTTAATCTCAAACTTTTTGGAAAATTATTTCTAATCATTATGAACTGAAACAAAAATATTTGGTTCAGAAAACATTTATTTTTAATGATTTTCCTATTTTTAATCATTTAAACATAGTTTAATCTCATTAAATCAGTTTTAAATATAAATAAGTTTATAAAAGTTATGGGAAAATTATTTTCATTGACTTACATCAGAAACATCCATTTTCTATAAAAATAAAATTTTTGGATCATGTCTTCAATTATTAGTCTTATTTATGTTTAATTAGATAACCATTCATTTATTTATACTATTTAATATCTATTTTATAAATATGTTTCGTATAAAATCGAAATATTTCTATGTTTGAAAATCTTAATTACCATTTGTTGAATCATGATGTAACTCATAATTATTTATTTACACATTTATGATTATTGTATTTATTTACAATAACTTAGTGAAAGTAATTAATTAAATTCCTTTGGCTTGATTATTCAAACATATTTTTATCTAAATATACAATTGGCAACAATTATATTACCTAAACCATATTTACAAACTTTGGGATATTATTTTGACATACAACTTTTATATTAATCCAATTTATCATAAAACTCTAATTCCCGAAATCGACTTAGCAAACCCTAATGCCTTAGAACCCTAGTGACCCTAGACTCTTAGATTTTTCCTTATTAGTACTCTTATGCATTATAGGTTGAATTCCTCGGAATTCCCATTATTTAGCTCACGACCGCTTAAGTTGGATTTCGATCGCTTTCGCAAACTGTGAGTATATCTTTCCCCTTTTTACTGTTTTACTATTTTGGGGTGACTCATGTACCTATTGCCAAGTTTGTATTTCTATTTCTTGTTACTAAAAAGCAATTCTTATGTGTGTTTGCTTGTGTCATTTCGTGTAGCTATGACTTGTCAAATCATTAACCATTGCGGCCTAGCATTTCAATGAATAGATCTATGGTATATACCCTTGTGACTTTGTTGAGAGTCCTTGTCATTGCTATGTGTTTCATTACTACTGTTACTAGCGCATACTATATATATTTCATTTCATTTCAGGGTTGATTTGACTAGGATACCACTTATTATATATTTGCAAACACTATGTTACACATGAATTTCTAACTTTTCCTTACTATATATATCAAACGGGTATGCTCACCAATACTTTTTGTATTGACAAAAATTATTTTCATACATGTTTCAGGTTTTTATGAGATCACTTCTAAGCTTTTGGAACTTAGGCTTAGATTGAGATTTACTGGATTTAGTTTAGATTGCTAGTTTTGATTGTTGTATTTCTTTCAATGTAATATCAAAATTTACATTTATAGTCCATGAGCTATTGAGCAATCGTCATTATGTGACACCTCGATGTTTCCGCCATCGGTTGGGGTGTTACACACCCAGATCACCATTGAAGGTCATGTGGTCCCGCAAGTAACTAAGTTTAAGTACTTAGGATCGTTTGTCCAAAGAGACGGGGAGATTGATAGTGACGTTGCACATCGCATTCAGGCTGGATGGTGTAAGTGGAGAGCAGCCGCTGGAGTTTTGTGTGATAAGAGGTTCCAACTAAATTAAAAGGAAAATTTTATAGGGTTGCAGTTCAACCTGCTACGCTTTATGGGACATACTGTTGGGCCATCAGAAAGACACAGTTACGAAAGATAGAAGTGGCAGAGATGAGAATGTTGAGGTGGATGTGTGGTCACACTAGGTTAGACCGGATTAGAAGTTAGGTTCTTAGGAAGAAGTTAGAAGTGGCAAATATATCAGATAAGATAAAGGACGGGAGATTAAGATGGTTTGGACATGTGAAGCGGAGACATATGACAACTCCAGTCAGAAGAGTGGAACACCTCACGGTGAAGGGGAGGAGGAGTAGAGGCAGACCCAAATTGACTTGGGTTGATCGGATTGGGCAAGATTTGTTAGAATTGCACCTTTCTAAGGATATGGTCCAAGATAGGAATTCGTGGAGGCTTAGGATAAAAGTTAAAGATTTTTAGAAATTGGGAGAAAATGTCTTTTGTGCCGGCGTTTTTTTTAGGGATGATCTCTATGCATGTGTGTGTGTGTGTATATATATGTTATATTATGTTATGCATTTACTACTTTTTTTAGTGTTTTGTGTTTGTCTAATGTAACACCCCAACCGATGGCGGAATCATCGAGGTGCCACGTAGTGACGATTGTTCAAAAGCTCATGGTACTAAAATGTAAATATTATTGAATAAACCAAATTGTCTTACATGAAAATGGAAATTACATTGTCTAAATGAAATGTAAATATTGAAATGACTGAATTAAAATAAAGCACTAAATGTCTCTTGCTAAAGCATTAGATCAAACTGCACCTGAAACATGTACAAAAATAGGTTTGGTCAACATTTGAAATGTTGGTGAGCATTCCTAGATTTGATATATATAGTAGGTTAAAAAGTTATACAATTCAAGTGCAAGCTACAGTGCAAATATGTAAACCATGTATCAAACAAATGAGCGAAATCAACCCTGTGACTGTATAATGTACTGTATGAACTGTAGTGTACTCAACCAATAAATGGATGATAACTTAACACTGGCCACGGATTCTCCGATGAAAAAGGGGGAGAATCAATCTAGGCGGGTTGTCAATCCAAATAGCGCTATCCAATGTTAAGGTCGGCTTGTACCATGTTAATGATTTCACTAAGTACAAATGTAATCCACATGTAATGTCTAAGCATAAAGCACGTTGTAAGCAATGCACATAGTACTAGAATTGTATTGTAAAAGTGTAAACTTGTATTTGAAATTGTAATAGTGTACATGTAACACCCCAAAAATGTATAAAAGCAAAAAGGGGTAGGAATACTCACTGTTCACGTAGTAACTTGAAATTGGACTGGACAACGAAATATGAACTTGAGATCTCTCCCAAATGATTAACCTAAAGTAATTGATAATGTATGAGTGAAATAACTCTAGGATACATGTATTTCTAGGGCTTTGAATTGGGGATAACGTTTATTTGTTTAATTAATGAATTGTTTATTAAATATATGAAATTTAATAAATAAATAAATAAAAGTCTCTTTGTAAAATCTTAAGTTGAATATAATCATAACATAAGGTTTTAAGTATGAAAATAATTTTTATAAAATTATTTTCTTGGAAATAGAATATTTAATCTAATTATCTCAAATTGCCAAAATATGACTTTAATATCTAAAAATATTAAAATCAAAGAATTTTAGCATTAAAAATTGTATTTCTGTTCCAAATGTATAGAAATAATTTATGTAAAATTTTGGTGCAAAAATATTGAAAAATGGATTTATTATGATTTAATTATGATTAAAACTAACAAAAATTAATTAAAAATATAAGATAAACGGTTTTTCTGAAATAAAAATATTTTCTGAAATGTATATTGTTGCACAAGTTTAGGATAATTTTTGTGGAATTTTATAAAATCGTTTAGATATTTTTATTGAATTTTATAATTTTAAATGAATAAATTTGTAATATTTATTATATATATTAAATAAATTATTTTTGAAAAACTAAAAATTGGATGATGAACTTTATCAGTGGATTAACATAAAATAAATTTTGTAAAATTTATAAAATAGTTTTAGTATTTTAAAACGATTTTAAAAAGAATGAAGATAATATATGTATAAATGATAACCCAAAAAAATGCTTGTTCATTGTGGGACTCGAACCCGGGCCATAGGCCGGTTCAAGTCATACCACCATTTGTTTCATCCAACTGCTCTATGGTTGGTTTTGTTAAGAATTCTAATTCGTAATAAACTTAAACGATATGTAATAGAGTCATCTTCCCCAATTTAATATGATAAACCCTAGGTTCTTGATCAAATGAAATACGTGATTAAAATCTAATTAACATTAGGGTTACTGATCAGGACAGAACAACAAACAATATGATGGATTTAATTGGAGCTTACCGAGTGTTTAATCGAGTATTATCGCGAGTCAAAACAGAAGTCAAACGACGAACAACGCTTGATTATCACGAGTGTTTACGAGGAATTGAGAGTGGGGTGTTCGTTTATCGCCCTTTTCAGAGGTTATGAGCGAGTTCTATAGATTCAAAAGCGAGTTTTTATACTGGTTTCAATCGAGTTATTTAGGAAGGTATTTAATCAAATTATTGGTCAAGTCAAACGCGTTTAATCACGCGGTTCGTTGTTTTAGAAAGAGATGATGATGATGTGCTAAATAATCGGAATTGAACTTGATAAGTGGCGTGATATTAGATCAGTCTTCAAAGCTTGGTGTTTTCCTTTTTTTTTTTTTTGTGGCTGCAGCGATCGACCAGAGCAGGGAAGGAAGAAGGAAAACAGACGCGACAAGGGTTAAGTATTATCAGGATTGGGATTAAACACAAAACAGGTTGTGGCTTAATGGTCACGCGTGTGTGTGTTGGATTGAACCGCCCCCAGGCTCGGGTTCGAGTCCTGGGAGGCGTGTTTTATTTTTTTAAATAGGTAAGGGGAAGGAGGGAGCTTTGGGCCGGGTATAAGGGCTTGGTCTGTTGGGCCTGTCTTGCTGTTGGGCTCGTTTCTGGGCTGGACCAATCAAAAGGTGGGTTTAGTTGGGTTGGGTTTTAAGAGTGGTAAAAATAAAACAAAAAAAAAATGTATATCTATATAATCTGAATTTTTTTTTTTTTATTATTCTTAATATTATTATTATTATTATTATTATTATTATTATTATAAAGATAATGAAAAGTGACGGATGTCACAGCATCCCTTACTTTTAGAAACTTCGTCCCGAAGTTATTAGAAACATAGGGTTATGGATGCTTGGGTAAAAATTAAGATAACTGTGGTTTTTAAAAAAAATCGAATGATTTGGATATGAGGTTTGATGGGATTAGGTTCGTCTCGAATAGTAAAGAGAATAAGAATCTAGTAAATCAATAAATTTCAAGTTTTAGGAATCCTAAGATATATGTACGTGTTGACTGACTATAGAAACACTAAATAAACTATCAAGTAAACAGAGCTTGTTCCTGGTCCGACTTCCAGTCTCATTTTCAATGCATCATTAGTGTTTGTATACAGGGTGTACCGCAGATAACCCACCACACCTTTGATACCTTGAAAACGTATTGGACGCCTACCAAAAACTCTAATAGAATTTCACACTACCCTAACGCACCTGTAAATTCATGATTACGTTCCGGACCGGAATCATCAATTTACCTTACATTAGGGTTTTGTGTCCTTCTATGATCCCGCCGATTGTTGAGCAGGTTCGATAGCCTCCACCAGCCGTGGAGTAGGTTGTAGGGCCTCTCCCGACTGTTTGAAAAGGCATAGCGACCTCTACCAATCGTTGAGTATGTTCGATAGCCTCCACCGGTCGTGGAGCAGGTTGTAGGGCCTCTCCCGACTGTTGAAAAAAGGCATGATGACCTCTATTAAGCGCAGCAATTATTATTCACATAGATTGCAAATTGATAGCATGTTTATGCAAGCAAGTTTGTAACTACTACAATCATTAAGTGTAAGTGTTATCCTATAGAAATAGATGATAAGTAACATGAATAACTAAATGTTCAATAGATGGTTAAATCAAAGGAAAAATTCAAGTTTCATATAACAAACAATGATGTTTTTAGAAAAGCCCTATAGAATCAATTATTAAGTTTTTAGTAGTTTGATTTTCATGGAAATCAAGTCCAAATGTTTCAATAAAATGTAAGGTGGAGTCTGAACTTATATGATATAAACGTAATCGAATATGATAAATTTTCAATCTGTGTACGTACACAATAGTATGCAGGGAAATTTCTAGATGTTATATGCCTATGGGTATGACATAATTGGGTACAAAATGATAATAAGATCAAGAAAATGAAAACACGAGTATCATGAATAATTAAATGTCTAGTGAATAGTCAAATTAAGAGGAAATCAAGTTTCACAAACAATGATGTTTTGGAAAAAAAAATCATGTAGAATCAAGTATTAGGTTTTTAGTAGTTTGATTATCATGGGTAACTAGCTCACGTGTGAGAAGGTGAAGGATATGAATTTAGTTCTTGAGAGGATGATGAAAATTTTTGAAGCAGGATCAAGGTTGTGAGAGATGGTGAATGTGAAGAAAGTTGATAAAGAGTTTATTTTATAGTATAGCAGTGTAAATTTTGGGGTTTGGATCAAAGGTTATAATCAAATGTATAAGAAAACATGATTGTGGTGTATGCCAAATATTGTAAAAATTTGAACAAGTTGAAAATGAGTGATTGTTGATGTAGAATCTAGAGACTAGATATTATTCCAAAAATATTTTCAAAATTTGGTTTTGTACATAAGGCAAAAGTTGTTAAATAGTACAAGCTAAGTAGGCTTTGTAATAGTTTAAAACATTATATAGAAAATCGTTGGTTACGTCAATAAATAATCAATTGAATTTAAGTTCGAGGAAAATATGTACTTTGTAAAGTTGCTAGGTAATATAACTAGTTTTAGAAATCTTTAGTTTGTGCTAAAGTATGAGGTTATAGTTTTTAAAATAAATAACATATGGAGAAAAGAAATAATATGATTTGGGTAGGGTGTTGAATATTTAAAAAGTGGCTAAGAGGGTAAGGTGAAGTGTGATTGTGAAATCCATAGATGGTTATGAAAGTATGAATTTGTAAGCAATATATGAAAATCGTGAAATACAAAATATTGTATATGAACCGAGAGAGTATTATTGAAAAAGCTTGCATAAAATGCTTGGAGTGCCCTTGTCTAGCTGTAAAGCCCAACAAGAACGTTGACTTTTCAAAGGAATTGAACCCAATGGTGATCAAAGAAGACGTGCTTTAGCCTATAAGTGGACACTCACTCCAGGAATCCCAGGTAAGCATAACAGGTCCGTAAATGGATTTATGCGCTATGCTTGCCTATGCCAGAAAACCCAGTGTACAGGCGTCCACCCTTCCAGATTGCACGTGTCCTTATCACACTCATTAAAGTTCAACAACTTTGAAGGAGCAAAAGTAAAAGTAGGCATTATGCCTAAGAGTGTCTTCATGAAAGGTACTGTCCATGTTCCATGATGATGTAGACTTTCCACCCTCTGTAGGACACCATCTCTATGCACCATGATGAAGGATGAGAAGAATGGAGAGAGAGAAGAAGGGAAAGATAGAAGAAGGAAAGTAGAGGGAAATGAGGGGTAAGGTAATTCAGGAAATATTATGCATGAAAGTTGAAGTTCGGTTATAGTCTAGGCCTATTCCATCTAGTAACCTAGTTCCCTATAACCATGGCTCTGATACCAATCTGTAACACCCCAACCGATGGCGGAATCATCGAGGTGCCACGTAGTGACGATTGTTCAAAAGCTCATGGTACTAAAATGTAAATATTATTGAATAAACCAAAATTGTCTTACATGAAAATGGAAATTACATTGTCTAAATGAAATGTAAATATTGAAATGACTGAATTAAAATAAAGCACTAAATGTCTCTTGCTAAAGCATTAGATCAAACTGCACCTGAAACATGTACAAAAATAGGTTTGGTCAACATTTGAAATGTTGGTGAGCATTCCTAGATTTGATATATATAGTAGGTTAAAAAGTTATACAATTCAAGTGCAAGCTACAGTGCAAATATGTAAACCATGTATCAAACAAATGAGCGAAATCAACCCTGTGACTGTATAATGTACTGTATGAACTGTAGTGTACTCAACCAATAAATGGATGATAACTTAACACTGGCCACGGATTCTCCGATGAAAAAGGGGGAGAATCAATCTAGGCGGGTTGTCAATCCAAATAGCGCTATCCAATGTTAAGGTCGGCTTGTACCATGTTAATGATTTCACTAAGTACAAATGTAATCCACATGTAATGTCTAAGCATAAAGCACGTTGTAAGCAATGCACATAGTACTAGAATTGTATTGTAAAAGTGTAAACTTGTATTTGAAATTGTAATAGTGTACATGTAACACCCCAAAAATGTATAAAAGCAAAAAGGGGTAGGAATACTCACTGTTCACGTAGTAACTTGAAATTGGACTGGACAACGAAATATGAACTTGAGATCTCTCCCAAATGATTAACCTAAAGTAATTGATAATGTATGAGTGAAATAACTCTAGGATACATGTATTTCTAGGGCTTTGAATTGGGGATAACGTTTATTTGTTTAATTAATGAATTGTTTATTAAATATATGAAATTTAATAAATAAATAAATAAAAGTCTCTTTGTAAAATCTTAAGTTGAATATAATCATAACATAAGGTTTTAAGTATGAAAATAATTTTTATAAAATTATTTTCTTGGAAATAGAATATTTAATCTAATTATCTCAAATTGCCAAAATATGACTTTAATATCTAAAAATATTAAAATCAAAGAATTTTAGCATTAAAAATTGTATTTCTGTTCCAAATGTATAGAAATAATTTATGTAAAATTTTGGTGCAAAAATATTGAAAAATGGATTTATTATGATTTAATTATGATTAAAACTAACAAAAATTAATTAAAAATATAAGATAAACGGTTTTTCTGAAATAAAAATATTTTCTGAAATGTATATTGTTGCACAAGTTTAGGATAATTTTTGTGGAATTTTATAAAATCGTTTAGATATTTTTATTGAATTTTATAATTTTAAATGAATAAATTTGTAATATTTATTATATATATTAAATAAATTATTTTTGAAAAACTAAAAATTGGATGATGAACTTTATCAGTGGATTAACATAAAATAAATTTTGTAGAATTTATAAAATAGTTTTAGTATTTTAAAACGATTTTAAAAAGAATGAAGATAATATATGTATAAATGATAACCCAAAAAAATGCTTGTTCATTGTGGGACTCGAACCCGGGCCATAGGCCGGTTCAAGTCATACCACCATTTGTTTCATCCAACTGCTCTATGGTTGGTTTTGTTAAGAATTCTAATTCGTAATAAACTTAAACGATATGTAATAGAGTCATCTTCCCCAATTTAATATGATAAACCCTAGGTTCTTGATCAAATGAAATACGTGATTAAAATCTAATTAACATTAGGGTTACTGATCAGGACAGAACAACAAACAATATGATGGATTTAATTGGAGCTTACCGAGTGTTTAATCGAGTATTATCGCGAGTCAAAACAGAAGTCAAACGACGAACAACGCTTGATTATCACGAGTGTTTACGAGGAATTGAGAGTGGGGTGTTCGTTTATCGCCCTTTTCAGAGGTTATGAGCGAGTTCTATAGATTCAAAAGCGAGTTTTTATACTGGTTTCAATCGAGTTATTTAGGAAGGTATTTAATCAAATTATTGGTCAAGTCAAACGCGTTTAATCACGCGGTTCGTTGTTTTAGAAAGAGATGATGATGATGTGCTAAATAATCGGAATTGAACTTGATAAGTGGCGTGATATTAGATCAGTCTTCAAAGCTTGGTGTTTTCCTTTTTTTTTTTTTTGTGGCTGCAGCGATCGACCAGAGCAGGGAAGGAAGAAGGAAAACAGACGCGACAAGGGTTAAGTATTATCAGGATTGGGATTAAACACAAAACAGGTTGTGGCTTAATGGTCACGCGTGTGTGTGTTGGATTGAACCGCCCCCAGGCTCGGGTTCGAGTCCTGGGAGGCGTGTTTTATTTTTTTAAATAGGTAAGGGGAAGGAGGGAGCTTTGGGCCGGGTATAAGGGCTTGGTCTGTTGGGCCTGTCTTGCTGTTGGGCTCGTTTCTGGGCTGGACCAATCAAAAGGTGGGTTTAGTTGGGTTGGGTTTTAAGAGTGGTAAAAATAAAACAAAAAAAAAATGTATATCTATATAATCTGAATTTTTTTTTTTTTATTATTCTTAATATTATTATTATTATTATTATTATTATTATTATTATAAAGATAATGAAAAGTGACGGATGTCACATCTAATTATTTATAAATATATAGTGTGCGTTTGTTTTTTCGAGCCGAGGGTCTCTCTTGAAGCAGCCTCTCTATCTTTAAAGATAGGGGTAAGGTTTCCCACATCTTACCCTCCCCAGACCCTACTAATAGCGTCGTTATTTGTGAGATTTCCTGGGTACGGTTGTTGTTGTTGTACAACTGTCTCTTCTAAATTAAGACCACCTGTAGTGGTGCTCATATTGGGCGCTAATAGGGCAAATTAGCGCCCCTTTCAAGCCCCTACACCGCCCCCAACTTCGTTAAATCAGCGCTGCCCCTCTCCCGTGAAATATTTCGCGACGTGAATTTCTTCACTTTTTGACTACCCAATCAAATTCAAGAAACATGGAGGAGGGGCGGTAATATTTGCCTTCCACTACGGTTGGCCTAACAATCAAAAAGTATTTGATTGTGTATAATTAGCGTCCCACTTTAATGTGTGAGTTATCGTCAAATCGCACTTAACAATTTGCAACCTATAAAAAGCTTTTCTAATTTATTCTGCACGATTATAGTGGTGTGAAGAAATTTTTTGACACATGACCTTAATGCTTCCATCTAACATTGCTATACACTTCGTCCCACTTAACTATACTTATTCCTTACCTTCTCCTGCCTCCTCCCTTCAAGCTTCCTCCAAAACAAAACAAAACAAAACATGTCCATACCCTCCACAACACTCCTCTTATGGTTCTCTGTTATTTTCATATGTTTAAACAATACCATCATCAGGGCTCAACCACCCGATTTCATTTACTATGACTGCCAATCCACCGGTAATTATACCCGAAACAGTACGTACCAAAGAAACCTCAACACTGCCCTCGCTGCCCTTCCTTCCACCAACTCGGGCCAAGGTTTCTTCAACACCTCCCGTGGCCAAGGCAGTGATACTGTCAACTCGGTCGCCTTTGTCGAGGCGACGTCAATCCAGATGTTTGTCTTAGATGTCTGAATGACTCCATTGTTAACTTGCCACGAGTCTGTCCTAACCAAAAGGAAGCAATAGGATACTACGACTACTGTTTGCTAGCATACTCCAACCGAACTATATTAGGAAACAATCCCATGCAGGCTGAAAGTGTGATTTTGTTGAACACCCAAAACGCCACGAATATGGCTCGGTTTAATGCGGCTCTTAGACCGTTGTTGAACAATCTGACTGCCAACGTGGCTGCTGGCGATTCGCTAAGGAAGTTTGCAACCGGGAATACGACTGGACCTGATTTCTCAACGATATATGGACTTGTGCAGTGTACTCCAGGCTTAACGCAGCTGTTGTGCAGTGAGTGTGTTGAAAATGCTATCAGTCAGTTTGTGGTTCGGTTTAGTGGGAGGATTGGAGGCAGAACTCTTGGACCTACGTGTAACTTTAGGTACGAGATTTACAGGTTTTTTAACGTTAGTACTCTTGCCATACCCTCACCACCACCGTCTCCGTCACCCGCACCGCCGACTTCCGGGCTTCTCCGCCAGTGATATCATCATCACCAGGTACTAAATCTATTTTAATCTTTAAACGACGACAATATGTTCCAAATATTATATTATATATATATATATATAGGGTACGGATCCTAAGAGAACCAATTCCTATTTTAAAACTGAGAGAACCATTCTGGGCCACACATTTCATATAAAGGCAAAATTTTTTTTTTTTTTTTTTTTGCATTAATCGCACATTTTTATGCAAGAAAAAAAATTATTTTTTTTGAATTTTTTTTATTTATACATATATGTATATAGCAGTTATACATATGTGTATATAGCAATTATACATATGTGTATATTGAAAAAAAATTAAAAAAAAATTCCTGCATATAAAGCAGCGATTAAAGCAAAAAAAAAAACTTTTTTTTTTTGCCTTAGAGAAATTTGTGGTCCAGAATGGTTCTCTCAGTTTTTAATTTGGAAATAAGTTCTCATTTAAACCAAATCCTATATATATATAGATAGATAGATACCAATAGATGTTCAAAAGTATCTTGATTGACGAGAGAGAATTTATAGAAAGAGAAGTGGAGATGTCTTCAAAGTTGAAACTCAAACTACATTAACCCATCACACACGACACACTTACCGAGGAGAAGGAGGTGCACTAATCTCACACTGTCACCTCAAGTTTAAACACTGAAAATGTTTACTCTAAGGTAGTTTAAAACTTTTTTTTTTTACATAATTACATTAATTAATTAAATTAATATAAAACCAAATAAACATTAATTAAATAAAACAAAATACGTTATAAAGTAAAAATAAATCATAAAAAATAAATTCAACTAAAAAAATTAATAAATAAATTATATTCATCGTCGTAGGATTCTTTGAGATATATCCGGAAGGGTATATCCCATCGGTTAGATAGTATCCACGTTGGGTGCTCGTAGTTACCTTTCACATATGTTCCTTTCAACTCTCTGGATAATTCCTCTATTCTAGACGTGTACAATCAATGCTACCTATCATGCCAGGAATATGATGTTTTTCTTCGTGATTTTGGTATAAATTTGCAACATCATGGCTTGTGGGTCGACGCAGAAACTACTCGTCGTGAGCTTGAATTACGGCATTGCAGAGAAACTGAAGGGACTCATGTGAAGTCCTTTCAGACACACAAATAGTCATCGTATTCATCCAGTGTATTATCGTGTGCACGTTGTTTAATGGCAGAAGTAATTTTTTGAATCGGTATAAAACTTTTCTTCAACCTTCCATCGCAACTCTCCTGAAACTATGGATATTTGGCTGCGATGTCGGCAACAAATTTTAAAAAACAATTGTGTCGACATACGAAACTGATAGCGGTAAACATCATCGTTATCTTTGGGTTCATCAATAAAATAGTCGTTCATAAGGACTTCGTTATCTTTTTCGCGATCACGTTTAACGACTCATTTAGATGATGTCGTGTCTTCCTTGTCAGCTTGCTCGATGAAATTGAAAAAAATAAGAATGATGTCATTGAAATATCGTCATCCGATTCCATTGGTGGAATAATCATAGGGAAATTATTTGTCATTTGAAAGCAAGTTGTGGAAGTGAATTTTGGTATGAGAGTGGTATGAGAATGGTAGTAAATTTTGGATGATAGTGGTATGAGATTTGTGTATGAATTGTGTGTTTTATAGTTTAAAATAATTAAAAAAAATTTTTTTAAGGTGTAACGGTCAAAAGACCGTTTGAAGAGTGTGATGCAATCGGCGAGCAAATGCCGAGACTCCAAGCTGATCATCCTAGCCGAACAAGACGGGGCAGTGTAGCCACTTGGCTACGAAGCCTAACATGCCATACCTAGCCCGCCCCGTCCTCCCTCATAAAAACAAATAAAAAAGTTTTGGTTTGGCTATTATAACCGAATCAAGCATGCGGGCCTAGACTAGAATCTCCGTATTTGTTAAGCCATAACTTTAAAATAATAATCATTTTAAGTTTTTAAAAAAAATTGGATTTATGAGTTTCTTTTTTATATCAACACTCCATGCGATATATTTTTATCTACATTTTGATTGAATTTTCGTAACGTTTTTTTAATTAAACCGGCCGGTTAATTTAAACATTTTTTAGTTCTTTGGTTTTTAAAAGCACCTGTCGCTCATCTTTGTATACACCATTGCAACATGTTTTTTATCTATATTTAAACCGTCTTGCTGTAATACGCGACCATCGTATTTATCTTTATATATGTTTTGGTTAAAGTTTTGTTTAAGTATACAACGACGCAACTTTACCGTGACTTTCAAACATAACATCACGACGTAGTTTTTTATCTGTACTTTCTTGATTTTCTTACTTTACTTATATTTTGAACCCGTCGCAGAGCGTTGGTGGTAACCCACTGGCTGTCTGAAAACGAAACGATCAATGTATGTCAATGACATAAAAGTTCCATACCAACATGTCACTACTTGACTAACATGTCACCACTGGTGGTGGTGTGGATGCTGTTTGGGTGGCCTCCATATAAGCTCGGTTCGGTTTTATTTTGTTTTCATTTTCTTTTTAAATTCATAAATAAAATAAATTAAAGAACATAACATTACAAAAAAAAAAACTATAACATTAAATACAAATAAAAACATTACATAAACATTAAGCTAACTTAATTTAAACATAAAAAACACAAACAAACATAACTAAAAAACCTAATCTAGTGTCAGCCTCATCATTTACCACGCCAAAATATGGAGAAATGCACTACCGTATCGAGATTGATACTCGAGTTGCGTGACTCCAACTACCACGTCTTCAAGGGTATCAGCGGTTACTTGTTGCAAGGATGCTCGGCGGTGACCTTCGAATCGCTCGCACTTGTTGCGAAGATCGGTCCACTTTCGGTTGAGTGAATCAACCGAGCGGTGGGAACCACCGACTAAGTTCTTGAATTCACGAAGGACGTGTGGCCAAATCTTCCCTTGGCCTGGTGGAGGGTTATAGTTGATTTCCGTCCAAGTCTTCACGAGTGCGATCTACAAAATTGATTATTAGGTGTTGATGCACTAAACTACAAAATTGATAGATTTGAAGTTCGTTCAAGAGTTTCAGGTCTGATTGTGTTTGATTTGGTTTATGGTGAATCATTTTGTTAACATACACATATAAATGGTTAACAAGTTTGATTTGTTAAAACATTTGTATCTTTGTGGTGAATCATTTTGTTAACATACACATATAAATGGTTAACAAATCAAACACAAACTAAATCAAACACAAACGAAATATCTTCAAGTATGATTATTCTCCAAAATGATTCACCACAAAGATGGATCTTGGTCCAATGTTACAAATAACCTAATGACCGAACAATACAAATAATCGAACTACAGAAGACAGAAATGATGACTTAAAACTCTTGAACCAAGCTCAAATCCATCAATTTTGTAGTTTAGTGCGTCAGCGACCAATAATCAATAGTTCATTGTGTTAAAATCCAATTCCTCACGCCACGTCAGCAAAAATGGACACGTCACAATGCCACGTCCGCAAAATGGACACGTCACCATGCCATATCAGCACAAATGGACACGTCACCATGCCACGTCAACAAAAATTACCCATGCTTAGTCTGAGGGTGATACAAGCCAATAAGTTGAAAGTACATTGCAGTGTTGTTCAATTTTGTAGTTCAGTGCATCAGCGGCCAATTGTCAATAGTTCAGGGTGTTAAAATCCAATTTCCCTATTTCAGCTAAACCTCCATGCTATACAATTATACAATATGGTACGTTTTCTAAATGAACAATATATCTGTGTCAAACTTAGGATTTTTTCCTATAGATTCACCTTTTTTCAAGGGGTCAGACTTATCACAACCAAATGTTAGAGTTTTTGAGTCGGATTGATAGGAAACATGTTAAAACAGGAAATCATAATGAAAATACATGAACACCATAAAACTCACAATAAAGTTACAATGTCAACAGAAGTTCTAAATTCAATTTTTAATTGTTCCATTCGTCCTAAAATTTAAGTTATAACAATGGGAGGAGGAGGCCATGAGGTCGTCGGAGGGGGAGGCTTCTATGTTGGTAGCGGTACTGCTGCAAGTTGTGTTTGAATGTTTTGTGTTACTTTTTTTAAACCCGATCCAGGGAAGCAATAGTTTGTTTAAAAAACACAGGGTTAGGCTATCCAGAAACTTGTGGCCTTTCACTAAGGGAGCAAGAGGCTTACCACTACCACACTCTTGAAAAGTAGGAATGGTAATAGGACGGGGTTAGGTATTCTCAACTCAAACCCGATTAGATAAGTTTGTCCTAAACCCGTCAGGTATATCCATGGGTTTTGAGTAACCAGTTAGTTTAAAATATATACCCGTTGTCTTCTTCGGAGAGTTTGAGCAAAGGCAGAAGGTAGAAGATAAGTAGTCGATGTTCCTCGCATGATGTGGAAGGAATTTCATTTCGTCAGTATTGGTTCGCTTTGTTATACATTACAGTAGTGGCACACGGTATAACAACCGAAAGAAAAAAACAGAGTCTTGATCTGCCAAGAAGATGTTGATATGTGTTTTACATTAGCAAAACCCATAAAAACGAATAAATTTGTGGTATGTGTAAAATGATACCAACACGTTTTCTAAATCGATCAAAAATCATAAAAATAAATATCGGTACCGACATCGATATCGGTTTGGTTTGGTTTGGTTTGCAACAAAATTTATACCGGAACATCAAAAAAAAACTGAACACAACTTCATATTCAGATTTTGTTAAAAAAATTAAGAAAATAGAAAATAAACAAACTTTGTTGCTTAACTTAAAAGTCTAATGATTATCTATTCAACTTATAAAAAAAAAGAAAATAATTTAATCTATATAATGCATTTCATAGAAAATTTTTTTCATTAATGCATAACATACAACCGTATAATGAGGATAAATTAGTCTTTCAAACATTAATTACACTTTAGTCCCCTCATTTTAATTAAACTTTAGTCACCTCTAACTCTTCCTTTTTTTAAATAATGGTTACACTTTTTCCTATTTTTTAAGGCAACTACCTCGCGATTATAGACTACCATAATTTTTTCACACGTCAATACTTTAAAAAAACACATCATAAAAATGAGCATTTTAGTCCCTTTAATTTGAGTATGGTTTTGCTAATATTCTTTTAATTTTAAAATTTATGTTTTACGTGATTAACAATATCTAGCAGTGAGCAATAACTGAACCGTTAACTAAAACTGAACCAATAAATAGACAAAACCGAACTGAAACAATTGAAGCTAAATTAACCAAAAACGTCTGAATTAACTTAAAATCGGATATTAGTTTTTTACCCTTAGTTAATCAAATGTAACCAAACTAAAATCGAGCCATTATATATTCATATATTATTAGCTTTTATACCTCAATTTCATGTATTTCTAAGCAAAAACTTTAGTCAAAGTTTGGTTTTAGTTATTAATCAAATTAACCGAACTGAAAACCGACATTCTAATCTAATAAACCGAACCAATTAACCGATTGGTTAATAAGATTGATTAACCGATGACTTAATTCGATTTTGATTAAGGTCAATAACTGAATTGAAACGAACCACACATACCTGTTAAAGTGGTTGTGTTTCTTGCCGTATCACTCGGGCACCCTGCACTCATACCATTGTATATTTAAAAAGACGACTAAAGTTTAACCTACACATTGTTAAATTAACATCACCTATTATATTATTATTGTTATTATTGTAAATTGCTATTTGTTTTTATAATACGATATCTTTGATCATATTGACACGAATCTTTGGTAATGCAATCCCTTTCTTGCAGGCAAAAGTTCAAGCAGGATCGTGATAATAATAGTGATTATTTCAATAGTCAGTGTCATTGTAATAATCAGTTTCATTTATGTCTTCATAAGATTAAAGAAAAGGAAGCAAGTTATTTCTTCAACCGAAACTGTAGAGAGTAAGTTAGAAGTTTGCAATCATATTTGCAACAACTAAAAGATGCATTGTTAATGTTGTTAGTACCCTAATTGTGCCATGATTATATGTGAGTTGTTGAGCCATGAAGCTAGTTTAGGGATGACAATGATTGATCACTAAAGCAAATTTTAAATCTCTCTTTCTTTTTCTAGCTGAAACTACCGCGGATATTTGCGATGCCGAGTCTTTGCAATACAACTTTAGTTTAGTGAAAGCTGCAACAAATGATTTTTCAGAAGATAACAAACTAGGACAAGGCGGATTTGGTGCAGTTTACAAGGTCTACACAAATTGATATTGCTTATCATATGCCAAAAAAAAAGTAGAATATTAATGTTTAGTGAATGTTGATGTATGTATTTTATCATATGATATTTAGGGTACGCTTGGAGATGGACGAGATGTAGCAGTAAAGAGGCTAGCAAGGGATTCTGGGCAAGGTGATGTAGAATTTCATAATGAGGTCTTGCTAGTTGCGAAGCTTCAACACCGAAATCTGGTTAGGTTGCTCGGTTTTAGCATAGAAGGAAGTGAAAAGCTTCTCATTTATGAGTATCTGCCAAATGCAAGTCTTGATCAAATTTTATTTGGTAAGTTTATAAGGGTAGTCTTTTTTTTATTTCAACCTCATATTTTAATTTGTGTCCCATAAGCCATATTACATTTCTACACACAGCTGAACCATGACTTTTGTTAAGTAGAGGGCAAACTTAGGCCTTAGACTATCCGTTGTGGACGCGCGAGCAGCACGATGCGAATAAGGTTTCAGTTCCCGTGCTCACCCCAGCCACAATAACCCCATGCGTACAGTCCCAGAACGAGCACAAACGACAGTGGTCGCATGGGTTAACGAGAAAAAGTGACCTTTGGTCGCGCCGTTGCTCACCCAAGCCACAACGGGGTCAAGGGACCTGATTACTTGATAGTCATGTCGGTGGCTCGCGCCCGTTAGCTCGCACGTCCACAACGTACGGCGTTAGTTAACATTTGGTAAGATTTTAGACAAAACATCTTTTTATGATGCTAAAAGTAACCTCCTAAAACCAGCTGGAAAATTTGTAGTCCTAGAAGTTAATTTCCTTTTAATGAATTGAAGAACTTAGTGATGATCAATTGAATTCATTTTTTTATGTAAAAAATGATGTTATTTAATGATAGTGATGCCTGAATTTTGATGGTTGTAGATGAGACCAAGTGTACACTTCTTGATTGGGAAAAGCGATACAAGATCATTAGAGATGTCGCGAAAGGACTTTTGTACCTTCATGAAGATTCTCGTCTAACTATAATTCATCGTGATCTGAAAGCTAGTAATGTTTTGTTAGATGCGAAAATGAATGCTAAAATTGCAGATTTTGGCATGGCAAGGTTATTTAAACCCAATGAAACTCATGGTGATACAAGTCGAATAGTTGGAACCTAGTAAGTGTACAAATCTTCAAATAATCATATGATAAACTTTATAAAAATTGTTTTAATTATTTCATGATAGTGTAAGTGTTAATATTTTTGTTTTTATTTTTTGTATATGTATAGTGGTTATATGGCTCCAGAATATGCTATGCATGGACAATTTTCAGTAAAATCAGATGTTTTCAGTTTTGGAGTGTTGGTGTTGGAGACAATAACAGGTCAAAAGAATCAATGCTTTCAGAAAGAAGAGAGCGTTGAGGACCTTCTGAGCTTTGTAAGTATTCACCTTATATATTAAAACCGAATTGAAAAGAGCACCTGAAGAAGAAAATATTACTTGTATAATAACATTACCCTGAAAAATTTATTTTCCCTATTGTACTAATTGTGTGTGTTGACAAACCAAACTGCTATTCTATTTTAGGCATGGAAAAATTGGCGGAGTAGGACAGTGACAAATATAATAGATCCCATCTTGAAGACTGGGACAGGTTCATTGCGTGACATCATTAGAAGTATTCACATTGGGTTATTATGTGTTCAAGAAAATGTTGTTGATAGGCCAACCATGGCTTCAGTTGTTCTTATGCTTAATAGCTTCTCTATCACCCTTCCAATACCATCTGAGCCTGCATTTTTCATGCATAGTAAAACCGATCCTGAAATGCCACTCTTTCATGAGTATAGCTCGTTGACAAGTAGCAGTGGTTTAGAAAAATCAAAAATATCCAAATCATCCCGGTATTCAGTAAATGATGTTTCAATATCTGAGATAGTTCCTAGATAGGTTTTCAAAATGCATTTTATTTGGTATTACAATTGTAGATTTCTAGATTATAATTTCAAACTTAAAGATGGAGATTGCATGGTGCACTTGTATAATAGATGTGAGTTCTCATTAATTCAAGTAGGTTCCTTAGTTTCTTATTTAGTTTTATGGGACTCAGTTTTTCTTCCTCCCATATCATTTAAATGAGATTCAACAATTTCCATATACCATTGACAACCATGGGATTGTCTACTTTTGCTAAATACCGGTTAGGTAAATTGACACTTTTCAAATTGGCGATGTAAATATCATTTTGGTTATCTAATCTCTAGTAGTTTTGGAATCTAAAATAATGGCTAATTATATATAACACCCGATGTGTATATGTAACAACCCAACCAAGAGGGGCTGGACGAAATAACAGTTTGATAACAGACTTGCACAACGGAAGCAACGATAGACTATTATAAAATATTTGTACAACTTTTAGTCGCAAAATAAAACCAATAAAATATATAAATATAGCTAAAGTCTAATGCAGGGACGAGACGCGACGGTCGTCGAAGCAGTTGATGAGTGTAATCCACTAGTCGATCCAAATCTCTATCCGTACAATCTCTAGATGCTCTAAACCGCAACGCTTAAAGCTCGAATCCTTCTAACATGCTAATCTCTAATCCACACAAGCAAGCATATACCTCGTCTTCATGTTTATCCAAATGCAGTACCTAAACACATGCTTAAAAGAGTTTTGAGCCAGCAATTACGCTGGTGAGTCCATGTAAGTAGTTAAATATGTCCAAAACAGTTTAACAGTTCAAAAACAAGTTTACTTAGTTCATAACATAGTGATGTACAAGTCACACACCTCAATCCTAACACTGAATCCATCTACTCCCAACATGGATTCCCATGGAATAATATATGCCGCAACGGTCCGCAGGCCTCAATGGAGGGTTTTCCGGGCTTCCGGATCCACTGTGCGTGGGGGATTCCCCAAGTAGTACTACCAATATATTAAGTGACCCAACTCCCTGGGGTTAATGAGTGTGCATCTGGTTTCGGGAGCCCTTGTCACATCAAGTAAGTTTACACATAAAACAGTTTACACACAAGCATATGTTCACCCCAAAACAGTAAAACAAAATGGGGAAGTACACGAACTCATTAGATAACATAGCACACAGATAGTTGATAAGAAACGGGACGCCTGTTATCCTGTACCGATATTCTCTTGATCGATCCCTAAGTCGACAAATAGTATTAGTCTTAGTCTCATTCGTAATGGTTATACATGTGGGACGAGCTCGAGCGTATGGTTTTTATTCATTTCAGTTCCATGTCTATGTTCGGGTTCCGATAATCCACAACCTATCTACTTATACTTAACAGGTAGTAGTCATAACTATGTCCACCCTTATGATCCGAGTGTCGTATTCTACTATTCTTATGTCTTGTATATCCATAGTTCTAGTTAATATTACATGTCGAGGTTTTACTGTTATGTTTTAAGTCCAAGTCTTTATATATATATATATATATATATGTATATTCATATCTTACTTAAGTAAGTTGTATTATGTCCGAGTCTTAGTTTTCGAGTTCACAATCCTAAGTATCTATTCATGTCGTTGGCGTCTAGGTCTCGTCCTTTCAATCCGAGTCTAAGGTGTCGAGGTTCAAGGTCTTGAGTCCTAAATATGTGTCATGATTATGTCATAGTCGAGTGTTCAAGGTCCAAAGCTCCAAGCTATTAAATGTTCATGCGACTAATCTAATTGTCCGAGTTTCATGTTGTAGTATCTGGCTTAAAGGGTCAAGTGTAAGTGTTCGAATGTCCAACTATATAGGTAACAATGTTTTAAGGCTCTAAGTATTCTATGTCGATGTCATAACCATCCAAGCCTTTATACCTTTAATCCAAAGTTCCAACATCACGAGATAATGGACGCCTTCAAGTATTTCATGTCAAGTTCCCAATTGTCCTATGCATATTTCTAGTCTAAGGTGTTCACTCCCAATGTCCATATTCGCATATCTAATCCAATGTGTCCGAACTAGTATTGTTTTATCATAGGTTGGCTTTGGTTCATACAAGCTCGTCAAGTCCCACACGCGACTCTATATAATATGTAAAGGTTTATAAATATATATCTATAGTCTACAAGTGATTGGGTTTCGATTATACCTCTAGTTAGGATTACTATTCGGTTAACCAATGCTGACTTGGTTGACTTTCGTTGACCGTCTTCTTGTCCCAAACTCCTAACCTGACCTGATTATAACCCACCTTTTGACCCGAACCTTCTACATCCTCTCCTCTTGATAACAATAACAATCACTGCAACCACCACCATCGTGAATCCACCTCAGACATTACCTCCGGTCAACCACTTCTGACCATCGACCACCTTACCTCAATACCACCATAACCTTACACCGAAAACCCCTATGACCACCATGACTGATCTACATCAACAACTGACCGCTACTGCAGCCCCTTGTCACCTATCATCGTCACTCTGTTTGATAATAATCTGATGAAGAAGACGTCGCCTCCGCCGCCACTGCAGTGACTCTGCCATGTTCCGCCGCCGAGAAGTGGTGGTTGACCGGTAGGTGGCTCCTCCAGCTTCTCTCCTCCTCTCTCTCCTCTGCTTCCCTTCTGATCTATGCCTCTCTCCGCCACTTTCTCTCTCTAGATTTCTGTGGGTCTCTCCCTCTATAATAATCGGTAAGTGGTGGAAGTGAGGGTGTTTGGTTGAGGGGTTCGGCCACCGGAAACCACCGTCAGCGGTGGTGGAGCCCTCCGGCTCCTCTTCTCTCTCTCTCTCTCTCTCTCTCTCTCTCTCTCTCTCTCTCCCTCTCTCTCTCTCTCCCCCCCTCTCTCTCTCTCTCTCTCTCTCTCTCTCTCTCTAGTTAGGTTTGTGTGTGTTTGTGGATTTGATCAGTAAGTGAAGGGATGGTTGGGTGGTTTGGGGTATTTAAATGGGTTGAGATGAATGGTTTTTAGAAACCATATTATTGTTTTGATGGTATCTTAAAGAGTGTTGTCACACGGTGGGGAGGACATGTGCCCCCCCCCTTTGTGACTAATCATAAGGGAGTCGAGTGGGTTCGTTATCAGGCATCGGCTCGGTTACGTAACGTACACTCACGTATGATACTTATATATACTAGTTCGGTTTTCAATTCCACACATAAATGTACCATCAATTATTTGTTCTTGGTTACTTTATTATAATAATAATAATAATAATAATAATAATAATAATAATAATAATAATAATAATAATAATATGTTAGAAAAAGTTTGGGCCCTAGGTCCGGGGTGTTACAGTATAGGATACTTGTGCCAATACGCCTAAATATATGTTACAGCCTGTCTGTGTAGGATACTTGTATAGTTGTGCCAATACACCTCTTTAGATTATCAGGTATCAAATTATATTAAATTGTAGATTTTGTGAGGTCATTATCAAGATTTTAATTGTCAACTTTTTTATCGTTCTTTGTGTTGTGCCCCTAACTTTGGAAGTTTTAAAATAATTGAAAATTTCCTTTCTAACTCTAAAGTTTCAATCTTTAACAATTTAACTCTAAAGTTACAATCTTTGGAAATCTAAAATATTGGCTAATTATATATAACACCCGATGTGTATAGGATACTTATGCCAATAGTACGCCTAAATATATGTAACAGCCTGTCTGTGTAGGATACTTGTGCAGTTATGCCAATACGCCTCTTTAGATTACCAGGTATCAAATTATATTAAACTAGCACGTCAGCGGGGCGTAGGGTTCCACCGGGTCTGTAAGAAAATTAACCGGTGCCTCTTTCTTTGCCGAGATTCCTGCTCGTCTGAGAATACCCATTAACGCGTCCTGAATAAAGTCATAGCGATACTTAAACCCCGACAATTCTCTATAGTGTAACACATGCTCCCCGTATTTTTCAAGGCATGCTTTATAGTAGACTGAGCAAGTTTCATCACCTGGGAACATGGGAATCATCAGACGGTATTTAAGGATGGACCGGTACTCCACCGCTGACATACATTGACCCAGACCTTCAATAAGGATAACAGTTTATAAGAAATCCTGAGCATGAGTCCTTTGTAGGCATTCAATGACGGCTTTCCGGCGATGGGACAAATGGAAATCTTCTCCCAAACTTTGTATGATTCGACAACAAAGGGCATTCGCCAAAGTTTTCTGTGCCTTTATTTGGGGCGGTATCCTCATTCGAGAAACCGTCGAGATCAAAGTCGGGGAGAGATTCATGCAAGCATTCCAAAGCACTTGCATAATCAAAGTCACAAAGGCCTAGGCAGCCACATCCCAGGACAAAAGAATGCCCAACCCACCCAGCCGCATAGGCAAGGTCATAATCCGCCACTAGAGTTTCTTATTAACTTATAAATAATGGTTAAAGGGGCAAAGCGTAAATTTCCACAAAATATCTCCATATCTCAACCCATTTGATTTTCCATAAAAGTTTCATAACCTCTCTCGATTCTTCTTGCCCAGTGTCTTTCTTACATTCTTTGTTGAATTTTGTACCGATTTTTCACATGTAAATGTGTTGTATTTCATTAAGCAGTGGATTCGAGTGCATAACCTCCATCTCACAACCGTCATCGCCATGAGCAACACGAGAACCAACGCCACCGTCACGTCCTCCCGCCATATCTTCGTCTTCACTTGAAAGAGAAATCTCAGTGTGTGAGAGAAATGAAAGAAGTTGCAAACTCCGTTATGTCTCCAGAATCTACCGGATGAGTTTTTCAAAAAACAAACGCAAAAAGGCATATGTCTCTCTTGATATCATAATTTTACAAAGGTGCTTGTAAAAAGGAAAATAAAATAATTAACCCAACATTAATACGACAGGTGGTCCAATCAGATGTAGTCTACTCGGATGATATTCTTGACTTTCGAAGAAGAAGCGCACGTTAGGCCACGTGGTAGCCAGCTCACTTTATCCTAGGTTCACTGGTCCTAAGAACCTACCTTAAATGTATATGTGTAGATTAATTGTAGATTTTGTGAGGTCATTATCAAGACTGCAATTGTCAACTTTTTTATTGTTCTTTGTGTTGTGCCCCTAACATTGGAAGTTTTTAAAACAATTGAAAATTTCTTTTCTAACTCTAAAGTTTCAGTCTTTAACAATTTAAGTCTAAAGTTACAATCTTTGGCAATTTAACCCCTTTGATTAATTTGATTTTGCACTTCCAATTCAAAAGTTTTCATCTTTTGCATTTTAACCCATTTGATTTTTTTAGTATTAACCCAAAGTTTTTCTTATTTTCAATTTAACCCTAACATTATTTTTACTCTCAAATTTGCTCACCATACTTTTCATCATACGCAAGTTTTTCTTTTTACGTTTTTTTTTTTGATAAAACAATAGTCTTTATTAACACATAACCGCAAATGATTACATCAAGATAGTGGGTAGGCGGGCAACAAGCTGCGCCGCCACCCCTTTCTGGACGGCAAACCCTAACCTACTAAGCACGAACACATGCCCCCCAGAGTCGAGACACTGCTATGGATAACCCGTTAGACTCTGGTCAGGAAACGGATGGCTTCCGGTGCCAAGGAGCCAAAGGTATCAAATGTCAGGGGTACAAAAACGTGTTGGTTCTCCTCACAAGCTTTGGCATGCTTCCCAATCTGGGCGGACGCGGCAACCCTATCCCCGCTTCACGAAGACCCGCGGAAATACTTGCGCATAACTAGTTCCGTAGAGAAGACTTGACTCACAAGACCTCACCCACTTGTGGAAAGCACGTGCGCGTCTGCTAACGCGCAGACTAGTTCACATCACAACATTCCCGAGTACGAGGTATAGAGGATCAAGAGTCAGGAAGATCCACCTGCAGGGGATCACTGACACCACCAACAGGGTAATGACGTGTGTCCGCGGTTTCCCAACAACCACTGACGTTCAACAGTGACGTGACTAGTTCCATGCTTCCACCATGCTGCCCCTACTGTACTGACCAGGCATGCTTACCTGCTGTCAAGGGTCACGTTAGACGCCGACAAGTAAGTCAACCATGCTGGTTCAGAACAACATACCATCGGGGGCCAGTCACACACTGCCACGTGTCCGCCTGTAAGTTCACCGCTGACGTCATCTACATTGGACGTCCTTTTCCCGCCTTTTCCAGAGACCAAAAGCAGTTGGGCCGAGCCAAGGCCCAAAGATTACAAGACTCTTCGTGGGCTTCTCGTCAAGCCCACGAACTCCACTATAAATAGAAGACATCAACTCCCTTCAAAGGGATCCGAAATTATTCACTTGTAACATAGAGCTAGGTTTACTTGTATGCTTTGTACGATCCCAAGTAATAATACTCCCTGCTCTTCACCGTGGACGTAGGTCATACTTGACTGAACCACTTATATTCTTGTGTTCTTACTTTTGCCATCACACACTCTCACTCACATTCACTCTCCCGGGTTAAATCCAATGTTTGGGTAAAGGAACGTATTTGTAGTAACATAAGTGTACACCACCTGGAGATTAGCCATAATCCCCAGGATACTTATTGTTTCTTCTTTGGCGCCATCCGTCAGTTAGAACACTCTCTTCTTCTTTTAACCCACTCATGGCTGAACCCAACCCCAACACAACCGTCGTAAAGCAAACCGGGGACGTTGATACCTGGCTCACTGGAAACGACGTCACCCCGACCACTGTCGTCAAACAATCCACCTCCCGCATCCAGAAGCCAGTCTTCGAGGTGTGTGACATGAAAACTGATGAGGATAGTGGTGACAACGCGGAGGACCCAGAGCAATGGCTCCTCCGCCAAAACTCAAGAAGTGCCGCTATCTACCAGAAAATGCTCTTAAAGCAAGCGAAAAAGAAGGGTAAGGCCCTCACGTATGATTCCTCACCAAAAAGGAACCATAAGAGCAAAGAAAATACTGGTCGTCGTGGTGGTCGCGGCAGGGAACTCGGCAGAAACGCTGGAGCTCGGGTCCGCACCAGTTTACATGACGAATCAGACGGTTACGAGTCATCGAACACGGACTCTGACCGCAACGGAAAGGCTCACACCCGTCGTACACACCGCAAGGATGTGGACGACGATCTGGTCAAGCCTTTCCAGCCAAAATCTTTTGCTGAGAAATCAAAATTTGTCGCTCGCAAAGCAACGACAGCAATCCCAGGATAGCCAAGCTTCCCAGCAGCATCGTCAAGTACGATGGCCTGCGTGACCCAGACGACCACATTCATGACTTTGAATGTGCGGGAAGTTCGGTTAACTGGCCGGTCCAGGTTTGGTGCCATCTCTTTGCCCTAACACTGACCGGCGCGGCAAGAGTTTGGTTCGATAATCTCCCCGCGGGGAGCATTGTGGACTTCGATGACCTTACCGACAAGTTCGGTAACCATTTCTCGCACCTCAGAAAACACAAGCGAGACAAGGCGCACATTCTTTTGTGCCGCCGATATGACCACGAGTCCATTGAAGACTTCATTGATCGTTTCAACAAGGAGGTGTTGGATCAGTTTGCTCTTGTTTGCTAAGTAAGAACTTGCTATCTTGACACTTAAGTGTTTAGCAAGTCCTAGTAAATCAGATTATAAGCACAGCGGAATGTTATAAGTTAAAGCAACACTTTTTATGCAAAGGCAGAGTTGTAACTCCCCCTTGATGTTTGAAACAAGATAAATGACAAAGTATTTATTATGAATCTAAGTTGTAAATGAGAATTAGATACTTAGCAAGATTCACAATAAATACAGAAATGGAATAATAACAATGAGAGTGTTTGAAGGATTTTTCTGTTTAAAAATCAATATCTAAAATAGAAGGTTGAAGCCTTCTATTTATAGACGATTACATGCATGTATCTTGCCTAAAAAGCAAGCACAGAAAGTCCAGTTACAAGTTGCACAAGTTGCAACATTGAAAGAAACAAATAAAGCTAAAAGTAATATTAAACAATAAACTACTGATGCAAAAGGGCGGTGGCAAATATCTTCTGCTAAGTGCTGATGAAGGACAACTACTGAAGAGTAGTTTTGTCTTCAGTACTTCTGAAGTGAAACTTGTCTGGTTTGGACTTCAGAACTTCTGCAACTTCAGCACTTCTTCATATCTTCTAATCAGCAGTTTCTTGTCTTCTATTCAGTACTTCTATTTAGCCAAAAATGACAGAAGTGAATTAGACTAAGGTTTACAAAAGTGGTTTCACCAATCCTCTTTGTCCTAACAATCTCCCCCTGGATTGATGAAGCCAAAACCTTACTAATTCCTTATGTGTTTCTTCTGTCTTGAACAATCTTCCATATCTCTTTGTACATGGTGTTCTTGAGCTGGTTGTACAGATCATCAGACAGAGATCCTCTCTGTGGATCTAGATGTTGAATTGTGAGCAGGTCTTGTGTTGACAGTTTCTTCAGATCACTGATCTTCTTGTAAACCCTGCTTGAGAAGTCTCTTCTTGTCAACAGTACTGAGTTGTTATCAGTAAGTGACCATCTGATGATAGGGATCTTTGACTTGTTAAAGTCAGAAGAATAGGGAACCAGACTTGTCCCTTGGGTTGATGGTCCTGAGTGCTGGATGTCTTCAGTTTCAGATAGCCTCAGGTGGGATTCTCTTCCTTGTTGATGTTGTTGCATACCAGGCATCTGAACAGTTGGGAGATGGTGTTCAGTCACTACTTTGGTATGCAGCTTTTCTGTGATGGTCTTTTGTATTTGATAAGCAAAAGTGGAAGGATCCCTGAACTGTGTTAACAGAGGTTTCTCCTCAATGTCAAAATCTGAATGGACTATTGAGCTTCCCTCAAGTAGTACCATTTTGAAATCAGTTTTGACATTGTCCTCTGCCTTCTTCTTCTGAGCAGCAGATCTTCTAGATACACCAGAAGTTCTAACTACTGATCTTGAAGGATCAGCAGTTTGAAACTTCTCAGGATTTGCAGCCTTGGCAGCCAAATATTTTCTGTATGTATCCATTAGTCTTTCTTCTTTCCATCTGGATACAGAGGCTTTTGAACCATATCCTTCTGCTACTAGCTCTTCTATTATCTGGGCTCTCTTGGCCTTTCCTTCTTTGCTTGTGGCCATTTTGTCTGCAAGCAGTTGTGCTCTTCTTGTCAGCTCTTGCATAGAGAGTCCTTTGAGTGTAAAGGCTTTAGTCTTGCTGTTCTTGGTGATATAAGACACCAGTTGTTGTCTTTTATCCTGTTCAGCAATCTCATCAAGGCTAGCCTGCCTTTGTAGTTCAGCTGCATAAGCCTGAAGTTTTTCTTCATGGCTTAAGTCCAAATCATCCCTTTCTTCCAGAGATTTCCAAATCTGATCTTCTCTGGCCTTCTTGTTGGCTGCAATTAAACTCTTCTCTAATAGTTCAGCTGATTGAGAGATGGGAGAAGGGTTTAATACAGTCATTGTTGTAACAGATGTAGGCCTGATGGGATCAGATGTTGGTTGAGTGGGAGCAGTGGTTCTGGAAGGTTCAGTTGTTTGAGGTTGGGAAGTGTTGACTTCTGATGTGCTGACAACTGCTGATGGTTTGTCAGCTACTGAAGGATTGTCTTCAGTACTTTCTGATTCTTCATTAGAAGTTTGGTAATCAGAAGTTTCTTCATTACACCTTAGGGAATCATCAGAACTTTGGGTCTCATCTTCTTTCTCAGCAGCTTCAATTTCTTCAATAGAGACACCAAACTGTTTGGCCAATTTTTCTTTTCTGGCCTGATCTTTCTGATCTCTTTCAAGGAGTGCCACTCGTGCCTTTATTCTGGCTTGGAATGACTCCTTAGGTTCCCTGATCTTCTCCCCCTTTTTGGATTCATCAATTCTAACCCTTGAAGCAGAGGGTTGGGAGAAGTGTCCTTGAAGATGAGCAATCTGCTGGCTGTTGTAGTCTATTTTGTTAGACAGATCGTTCATCTTGGTTTTAATCACCCCAAATTGGTTCTTGATTGACAGCTCCAAGTCAGCTGTATAGGTTTGGAAGTGATTTCTGATGAGTGTATTCATCATGTGGTACAGGGGACCCTCTGGGCTGCATAGCTGGTTCAGGTCTATGCTTGTTTGCCCAGGGAATTGGGTAGGCATTTGCTGTGAAGGGGGTGTTTTTGGGAGATCCTCATGTTGTACAGAGGATGCCACTCTAGGGGTTTTAGGGATTGAGTGGACTTTAACCTGTGCAGAGGTGACTGGCCTCTTGAGCCTGGATACCTTTGCAGCAGGACCTTCAGAAAGTGCCGTCAATTCAGTAGTTGTAGTTTTTGAAACATCATCCAAATTAATGGAATCATCTGTTTCCCTGATGTTGCCCTCAGAGAGGACTGTCTCAGTTAAATCATGAGCTGAGCCCAACTCAGTTCTCTCATGAACCTCTGTTTCTTGGTACTGAGGATTTCCTACCTCAGGCATTAAGCCTTCATCAGTAGTTGCCACATCTGAGGTCTTAGCTATGTTACTTCTGTCCTCAGATCCACCACTGGGTGGTAACTGAGTAGTAGCAGCCTCAGATGCCCCAAGAGTCTCTAAATTTGGGCTTAAAGACTCTGGTCCACCCTCATCTCTTGGGATAGGGCTAATGATGTCCACATCCATGTCTAGAGTAGTAGTTATGTCCCCTGTTTGTTGTGGTTGATGGGGACTGACATGATCAGATGGGACAGTCTCTCTTAGCCCAGAGAGAAGTTTGGCAATTTCAATTGCCTCTTGTTCAGAAATTTGTGGGGAAGGTTCAGTAGTTTGGGCAATAGTTTGTTGTTCAGCAGTTTCAAAAGAAGAGTGTGTTTGATATGTTTTTCTAAGTCTTTTTCTTTTGAAATGAACAGATATGGGTGCTCTTGGTGGGGTTTGAGATGGATGAGACTGAGAGGGTGTTTCAGTCTCAACAGTTTGAAGAGCAGAATGCTCAAGAGCATGTTCAGGCATCTCAACCTCCTGAACAGCTTTTCTTTTGGTTGGTGGGTTACAGTTTTTGTTGGCTTGGGCTTTTTGGCTTTTGGTGGTGTGGGTGTGGAAGATGTGGGCTTCAGGGGGACTTGTTGTTGTTCTCCCTGATCATCTTCTGGCCAGGCAGCCGGTTTGTTCAGTCTTGAGTATGCTTGTGATGTCAAAGGGTTTAAAGTTGAAACTTTTCCCACAAGCACCTCATTACCCAGTTCCCCTATTATGCATTGCATAATGAACCTTGGGTACAACAAAAACTTTTTCTTGGTATTATTATGATGTAACACCAACTCATGGAAAAACAGTTTTGATGCCCTGTATTTGGTTTCATTCACAATGGAATGAAATATTGGTTGAAAAGTGGAGGGCATCTGGTCATATGACCCTGTTTTTGGACTCAAACACATAATTATATAATGAAACAAAAGTTTGTATTTTGGTTCAAAATATTTTTTGAATATTGTTTTTTTTTTTTTTTTTTTTTTTTTTTTTTTTTTTTTTTGTTTGATGTATAAAAGTTCCATTTGTTTGTTGTTTGATCTGCAGTCCTAGAAAGTACTGCAGTTCTCCCATGGTACTCATCTCAAATTTTGATTGCATGAGTTTCTTAAAATCATCACACAATTTTGTGTTTGTTGAACCAAAGATGATATCATCAACATAAATTTGAACAAGTAAGACATGATTTCCAACATGTTTAATGAAAAGTGTTTTATCAATGGCACCTCTTGTAAAGTTATTTTTGAGTAAAAAGGTGGAGAGTGTATCATACCAGGCTCTTGGAGCCTGTTTGAGCCCATATAGAGCTTTATCCAGTCTGTACACCCACTCAGGATGAGAAGGATCCTCAAACCCAGGTGGCTGACAGACATACACCTCCTCCTTGATTTTACCATATAAAAATGCACTTTTCACATCCATTTGATAAACTTTTATTTTGTTGGAAATGGCATAGGCCAGAAATAACCTGATGGCCTCAAGCCTTGCAACTGGAGCAAAGGTTTCATCATAGTCAATTCCCTCTTCTTGAGAGTACCCTTGAACTACCAGTCTTGCCTTGTTCTTGATTATCATACCAGCTTCATCTTGTTTGTTCCTGAAAACCCATCTTGTACCAATTGGTTGCTTGTTTTGAGGTAAGGGACAGATTTCCCAGACCTGTTGCTTGTTGAACTGTAGTAGTTCATCTTGCATAGCCTGCACCCAATTGTTGTCTTTGAGGGCTTCCTGGTACTTCTTTGGTTCCAACTGTGAAATAAAGGCTGAGAATAGGCAAAAGTTGGAGAGCTGGTTTCTGGTCAGAACACCTGTAGCTATATCACCCATGATTTGATCAAGTGGATGATCTCTGTGTTCAATCAGTTGTTGTAAACCACTGACAGGTGTAGGTGGCTCTGGTTCTTCAAACAAACTACTGAGGTCTATGATATCTGGTTCAGCAGTTGCAGCTTCTTCAGTAGTTGCAGGTGTTGAAGCAGATGTTTGAATTTGGCCTTCAGTATTTGTTTGATCAGAAGTTTGGAAAACTTCTGATGGTGTTGTAGTTGACTTAATGACTGTTTGAGGAGTCCATGGTGCAGAATCCTCATCTTCAAACCTTTGATCACCATAAAAAGTAGGTTTGGAAGAAGTAACAGCCTTTTCAGGTCCAAAGTGAAAGTTGTCAAGGTCAAAGAGTTCAGCAGGATGTGCTGGAATAAGAGTGTGTTTTGACTCATTGAACTTGACATTCAATGTTTCTTCTACTATCTTGGTGTGAGAATTAAAAACCTTGTAGGCTTTTCTAGTTGAAGAGTAACCAAGAAAGTAACCTGAGTCAACTTTGGCAGCAAACTTTGAGATAGATTCCTTGATGTTCAAGATGAAACATTGACACCCAAAAGCCCTGAAAAAGGAGATAAGGGGCTTCATGCCATGAAGAACTTCATAGGCAGTCTTGGAATGTCTCTTGACCACAAGAACTCTATTCTGAACATAACATGCTGTGTTAACTGCTTCTGCCCAAAAGTACAATGGCAGTCCAGAATCAGCTAACATTGTTCTTGCTCCTTCTATCAGTGTTCTGTTCTTCCTTTCTACTACACCATTTTGTTCAGGAGTTCTGGGAACACTGTATTGTCTAATAATCCCTTTAGACAAACAGAATTCATCCAGAGTTTTGTTCCTGAACTCTGTCCCATTGTCACTTCTAATGGTTTTGACAGATAGAGAATATTGTTTCTCTACTTGTAGAATGAAGAACTTGATGATTTCAGCAGCCTCATCCTTGGAAAATAAGAAGAATACCCATGTGAATCTTGAGTAGTCATCAATGATGACTAAGCAGTACTTCTTTTTACCAAGGCTCATAATCTTGACAGGCCCAAATAAGTCCATATGGAGTAGTTGAAGACATGCAGTTGTTTTTGATTCTTCAATAGACTTATAGGAGGACTTATGCTGTTTTCCCTTTAAACAGGATACACAGTGTTCTTGACACTGGTATACTTTCAAAGGTAGACCTCTGACCAAGCCCATTTTTGTGACTTTATTTATGGTTTTAAAGTTCACATGGCCAAGTCTCCTGTGCCAGAGATCTGTTTCTGAAGTTGATGCCCTTGAGAAGAAACAGGCAGTGTTGTTCAATACTTTGTCTTTTTCAATGTCCACTGCATAGACATTGCCACATCTTTTGGCAATTAGCAAAGTATGATCTTCTATAATCTTCTCAATCAACTTTTGGCCTTCTGGTGAGATGATCTTGCAAGCTGTCTTTGTGAAAAAGGAAGAATATCCTTTATCACACATTTGTGACACACTTAGCAAGTTGTATTCAAGGTTCTCCACCAGATTGACCTTGTCAAACTGTATTTTGCCAGAGGAGACATTGCCATGTCCTAGCACATATCCCTTGGCATTGTTCCCAAAGGACACAGATCCTTCTCTTTGGCTGATAAAGTTGTTTATCAGGTATCTGCATCCAGTCATGTGCATAGAGCCTCCACTATCAACATACCATATGCTGTTTAAGCCCCTGGAAACTCTCTGCACATAAAAGCAAATTAGTTAGATTTGGAAACCCAAGCCTGTTTGGCTTTGGGTTTGCTCTTGGGAACAGTTACAGTTTGTTCTTGACCAGGTTGAGAAATCCATGTCTTTTTGGCAATGGATTTTTCATGAAGAACTATGGTGGTATCCTTTTTAGGACCACCATCAACCTTGGTCATCAGTAGTTCTACCATGTTCTTTAGATTTTGAATCTCAGCAGTTTGTGAAACTGCTGATGATTCTGGTCTAACTACTGACAGGGAATTTTGAGAAAAAGATTTTGGTTGAGATTTTATCTTTTTCTGAGAAAAGGTGTTTTCAGGTTGTTTCTTGGGTTTAAAGACTTTTTCATAATCATTTCTGATTTGATTTCCCACAACCTGTTGTTTAAATTTTTGATTGAACTGAATTCCTTTTCTGTATCTACAAAATTCAGTTTTGTGGTTGAACAGGCCACAAATTTCACATGCTTTTGCCTTCTGTTTTTGTTCTGAAGGCAAATTTCTGACAGTAAAAAGATTTTGCTCATCAGTAGTTTTCAGGGTCTCAACTCCTGAAGTAGATGAAACTACTGATGGCTTGTTGTCAGTTTTTGTAAATACTTCTGAAGTACTTTCTTTAAAAATGCCAGGATTTCTATTTAGAAAGTTTTCATGGAAAGATGTGCATTCTTTCCCTTCAGAAGTTTCATTTGAAACAATTCTTCTCCCATCTTCAGTAGTTTTGGGAGAAAAATCTGTTGGTGTTTCAACATGATGGTATCCTATGCCAAACTTCACATTTGAAGCACTTTGTTTGTTTAGCAGTAGTTGATACCCCCTACAAGATTCAACCCATTTTTCACAAGTGATCCTGGTGTCAGCAAGCTCTTGTCTGACATCTCCCAGGTCATTTAGCATCATTTTAATTTGTGCTTGGGTTTCAATGGCAGAGTCAGTTAATTTAGAAACCTCTTTTGTTTTAGCACACAGTTTTCTTTCCAAATCACATTTTATCTGTGTGTATTTTCTTTCTAAATCATTGGCTTTGCCTTGTAGGTGCACGTTTGTCTCTCTTATGAGAGCAAAAGTTTCTTTGCAAGAGTTTGAACATAGTTTTGTCAAAGATTCTTTTGATACCTGAGACAATGCAGATCTTGAGGTAGAGCCTTCAAATGCCATTAAGGCAAAGTTCTTTCTGCCATTGTCTGGTTCTCCCCAGTTGATGTCAAACACTTTGTTGTCTGCATCAGGATTACACTCTGTGGTGTCATATGGGAGACTGCTCCAGTCAACATACCCCAAGGTAAAGAGGCTTTGTTGAGGGGGTTGTTGAGGCTGTGGAGGAAGTTGAGCAGCTGGAAAGGGAGGGATTGATTGTTGGCTCTGCATCTGTTGAGCAGGCACTTGAACATATTGTACTTGAGGCATATATTGCTGTTGAGGAGCTTGTGCCTGTACAAAATGAGCACTCCCTTGAGTTCCATTGTTCCTATTATAATTGGGGTTATAGTTATTTCCAGATTGTGATTGGTTAAAGCTAGAGCTTCTACACTCTCTAGCAAAGTGTCCCAACTTCTGACACTTGTGACATCTCAGTTTAGATTTGTCAAAACCAATTTTTGTGTTACTGGTCAATCCTGGAAATTTCCTTCCTGACCTTTTATAAAACTTGTTAGTTTTAATGCTTAGCATGGCCAGTTGGTGAAGTATGTCCATTTCTTCCAAGTCATCACTGCTAAAATTTTTCAAATCATCCATGATAAAACATAGATTATCAGCAGTTTGACCTTGGTCATCATTGTCATAACCTGGGAAAGATCTTTCTGATGAGATCCCAGTGGTTATGTCAATATTGTCATAAGATCCATAGGAACAAGTTGGTGAATCTTGTCCCAAAAGTGCTGTACTACCTGGTAGGTAGTCATCAGCAGTTTTACCAGAAGTTTGTAATTTCTTCTTTTGATCGATTTCTCTTTCAAAAGTGAGTAATCTCCCATGGAGTTTTGTAAGAGTGAGGGAGCTAAAATCTGGTGAGGATCTTAAGACAATAGAGTAAGTTTCCCACTTGTCAGGCAGAGACCTTAAAAATCTATGTAACATAGATACTGTTGTATAGGTCTGCCCATTTAACTTTAGCTCAGAGATTAATGAGGAGAATCTTTCAAATTGTTGAGTCAAAGTCTCCCCATTAATATAAGCAAATGTTTCATATTGTTGAGCCAAAATTTCTCTGGTGTTGGCAATCACCTCTTCAGTTCCTCCAAACTGTTCTTTAAGACAGTCCCAAAGTTCTTTGGCACTTTCACAATGTAAAAGGCCAGAGTATATTTCATTTGGGAGAGCCATTGCCAACATAGAGAATGCCTTAGCATCTAGCTCAAGTTTTAGGAAATCTTCATCTGTATAGTCTTTGGGATCCTTAGGAATCCCTTCTTTTGTTTCAAGGTTTATGTTTACTGGTTTGTGTGGACCATATATCACAGATCTCCAACAACCAGTGTTGGTTTGTGACAAGGTGTGTGCCATTCTTTTCTGCCATATATTGTACTCATTTCTCACAAGCATGGCAGGTTTGGTGGCAGAACCAGTATTATGTGGATCCATTTTTAAAGAGTTATAGATTTGTCTGATGACTCTTTTAAGTGATGGATATTGATAAAAAGTGAACTTTTGATCTTTTTATTGAATATCAATAAGAGCTTTGTGTCTGATTCTCAATTTGTTAGATTGATATGTGATCAGATAAACCAATGCTCTGATACCAATTGTTGGATCAGTTTGCTCTTGTTTGCTAAGTAAGAACTTGCTATCTTGACACTTAAGTGTTTAGCAAGTCCTAGTAAATCAGATTATAAGCACAGCGGAATGTTATAAGTTAAAGCAACACTTTTTATGCAAAGGCAGAGTTGTAACTCCCCCTTGATGTTTGAAACAAGATAAATGACAAAGTATTTATTATGAATCTAAGTTGTAAATGAGAATTAGATACTTAGCAAGATTCACAATAAATACAGAAATGGAATAATAACAATGAGAGTGTTTGAAGGATTTTTCTGTTTAAAAATCAATATCTAAAATAGAAGGTTGAAGCCTTCTATTTATAGACGATTACATGCATGTATCTTGCCTAAAAAGCAAGCACAGAAAGTCCAGTTACAAGTTGCACAAGTTGCAACATTGAAAGAAACAAATAAAGCTAAAAGTAATATTAAACAATAAACTACTGATGCAAAAGGGCGGTGGCAAATATCTTCTGCTAAGTGCTGATGAAGGACAACTACTGAAGAGTAGTTTTGTCTTCAGTACTTCTGAAGTGAAACTTGTCTGGTTTGGACTTCAGAACTTCTGCAACTTCAGCACTTCTTCATATCTTCTAATCAGCAGTTTCTTGTCTTCTATTCAGTACTTCTATTTAGCCAAAAATGACAGAAGTGAATTAGACTAAGGTTTACAAAAGTGGTTTCACCAATCCTCTTTGTCCTAACAGGAGGCCCTTCAGATAGGATTCGGGGAAGAACTTACCCGCGCTGCATTCATTCATAATGTGCGCAGCCCGGAACTGATGAAATGCCTTACAGGCAAAGACGGCATCCCAGAGTCTTGGGACGAAGTCATCCACTCCGCCAAAATATACGCCTCATCTGAAAAGTCCTTCAATCAGATGCACGGCTTCCAGCAGCAACATCGCCATAATAATAATAAGAATAAGAATAAAGGAAACTCCGTTTGGAACCGCATCTCCGGCTCAACAGACGAGGGGAAGTACTCTCCCGCAAACGACGCCCGCCACATCATCAGCGGCAAACAATCAAGGGAACAACGTGGTCATTCCAAGAAAAACCACGATTGGACCCCGCTAGTCAAGAGCCCGTCACAAGTTTTGAAGACGGAACAGGTAACTCTCAAGGAGCCCAAACCCCTTGGGAGAATACGAAATGTGGACCCATCCAAGTTCTGTGAGTACCACAACGACTTTGGTCACCTCACAGACAACTGTTACAGCCTAAAGATGGAGATCGAGACCCCGCTAAAGTCCGGTCAGCTCGGTCACCTGGTTAAAAATGTCCACTGTGCCGCCAAGGGGCAAGCTGGCGATGACACACAGGCGGAGGGGTCGCGGAAAAAAATATGTGACCTAAACACGCACACCGCCACCATTATCCCGTGCCATCAATGCAACATGACAAGGCCGTGAAAGAAAGCCCAGCACGGAAAACGAGCCAGGGCTATGGATAACCCGTTGGACTCTGGTCAGGAAACGGATGGCTTCCGGTGCCAAGGAGCCAAAGGTATCAAATGCCAGGGGTACAAAAACGTGTTGGTTCTCCTCACAAGCTTTAGCATGCTTCTCAACTTTCTTCACCTCTGCTTTCCGCACCGCTTGCCCTGCTACAAAGCCATTATCCCTCAAACCAACCAGGAGAGATACACCTGTTAGGTCGACACAAGCGTGTTTCCCCCGGCCCACCCAAAGACAAGCAGGTCTGCTGGACGCAGGGTGGATCTCCCTTCTGCGGGGTCCGAGAGGAAATTCATAGGATCCTCCTTCTTGGCTGAGATCCCAGCCCTTCTTAAAATGTCCCAAAGAACGTCCCGTACCCAGTCATGCCTATATTTGAAACCAGGCAACTCCTTACAATGAACTGCGTGTTCCCCGTATTTGTCCAAGCATGCCTTACGGCAAATCGGACAGACTTCATCTTCATGGTACACGGGGATCATCAAACGATATTTAAGAATTGCCCTGTATTCAACCGTAGACATGGTTTGGCCCAAACCTTCGATTGGGATAACATTCAGGAAATCTTGGGCATGGGGGCTTTACAAGCATTCAATAACTGCCTTTTGGCGGGGGGACAGATCAAAAGCTTCACCCAGGCTCCGTGCGATTTTGCCAAAAAGGGCATTCGCCAAAGTTTTCTAAGGATTTGGGGGGGTGTCCTTGTTAGAAAAACCGCCAATATCAAAACCTAGGAGATAGTCATTTATCTTTTCGAGGGCTTGTACGTAGTCCAAGTCCATGTCGACAACCCTGCTATTCCTTAAGATGTGGTCTTGGAGATTCCAAGATTGAGCTCGCGATGCGACAAAAGCATACACCCCAACATCCTTTGCTGAGAGGAGCCCTAATCCTCCCAAACGCATCGGCAAGGACGCCAATCGCCACTGTAGATCACCAAAGAACGGACCCCCACATACCACTATGTCTCCGATGGCTTCCCGCCGCAACGTGGTGTAGGGTTCAATGTTTTTCATCTATTTTTTCCTATTTTACAGGCCCGTCGCAAGGTGTATATTTCCCTCGTTTGATAGGTTCGTCGCAACATGCGGATCCTACATTGACTTGGTTATTCTTTTTTATGTTTTACACACATACTAGCGGGGCAATGCATGTATGAAAAATACTAGTTATTGTTTTTTTTTTTTTGAACGGCGAAAACTTTATATATAAAGGCCCAGCAAGAAGCTGGAAAACGTACAACACCAAACACTCCAAAAGAACAAAACGAGACAGATTACAAATGATCTAAAACATTGAATGAGACCCACTTGTCCCAAGAAATATTCGCCGACTTGTACCGATGCTTAATCCACCTAAAAGCGTCTTCTTTAATCGCCTGCACTGATTTAGCAACAGGGACGAAATCGCCCTCGAACACCAGCCGGTTTTTGGCCTTCCAAATCTGATTCACAGTGGCAAGGACGATCGTATGGACGATTTTCTTCCACCTTTGGCTACCCGGGTTGTCCGCAATGTACTTGAGAAACTCGTCCAGCGAATTAATGTCGATAAGCCACGGAATACGCATCCAAACCAGCACGTTCCACCAGATACTACGAGCAAAGAGACAGGACACAAACAGGTGATTAATAGACTCCCCAACAGCCCCACATTTGTCACAGTTGCTATTTTGGACCAAAATGCCCCTGTCGCGCAAACAATCCTTCGCAGGAACACGACCCAACACCGCTTTCCAAAGAAGGAGGTTAGTCTTTAAAGGAGCCCACGCGTTCCAAAAAAAACTACTGCGTATTCTGCTGTCCCAACCCTGCTGCAACAATCTCTTGTCTAACACTCTTCGTAACGAAACTGCAGCCCACATCGTTGACCCACACCCAAGCATCCGACCCCATACTAAGTCTAACCTGATGAAGCAAACCCACCAGCATATTCAATCTGCTCCAAACGGGCTGAGGCAACGAACCGAAGCACAAATCCCACTTCCACCTAATGCACGAACCGTCGAGCTCATAGAAATCCTTAACCCAACCATTCTTCCATTTTGACAGCATGTATAGATTGGGGAAGACCTCCAACAGAGGCTGCGGACCTGCCCAAATATCTTTCCAAAATCGAGTTTTGCCCCCATCTTTAATCTCATCCTTCAACCTATCCATGATATCAATCCCCAATTTCTTAAGAACAACATCCATCGACCCAATGTCTTTCCATACCCCCGGAATCGATTTCTTGTATATATATCAATTAGCAACGTCGGCTCTACTCACATAAAACACTGTAGCGCTACAGTGTCGTCGCTGAAATGACAGATCTACCCTGCTTCTAATCTAACTTTACGAAGTCAGCCTTTCTCGCGTCGAAACTAGTACGGTAGTCGTTACACGTTGAAACGGAACGAACCAGGCCAAACGGCCCTTTATTACACTCCGAGATCTTTTCAGGCATATAAAGAACACCTCTTAACGATTTTTCTACGATTTTATATGCAATTTTAAAGATCATGCCGTCATGCTGTTCTCTGTGAGCGGCCGCGCGGTCTCTGTGAGCGGCCGCTCACAGCTTCTGATGTTAATTTGGTGATTTTTAAGCATGGGAATCATGTCGCAACCGCATTTGATGATTCCCGAAGCCTAAGTATTGACTTGCCGACTAAATAAACCTTTGTTTAACTGAAATTATAGTCCGGTTCATGATGCTATGACCCGGTTCAAAGTTTTAAGTGTTTATGTTGATTTTTACCCATATCGACCCGTTAAGGCCTTGAATCAAACAAGGCACTTTTTGACCACACCAAATGCCTACCGATTAAGTTGTCAAGTCATTAGACACTTGATCAACAAAAGCGTTTATCCGATTTGTTTCATTATGATTTAGTTTCTTAGATTCAACCTTTAGAAATCTTTTAAATTCCCAAAATGCCCTTGATGGTCATATATTTCAATTTAGCCATTCGTGGCGAAACTTCTTGTTCCAATTCCAATGTTTTTGACTCATTGACTTGTTTAAAAATCTCTAAGTCCTTCCGGACTTAGATTTTCATCCTTTCTCAAGTTTTCACTTGTTTAGTAGATTCTAAGCGCATTAGCGCGCATTAGACATAGTTATGGAAATAACTTACTTGATTTGCACCCACACTTCATGTGGATAATTTTAGTACCCTTATTGCTTCGCCCGAAGGCGTTTATCTAACTACCACTTAACAGGTGGCGTTGATCCATACTTGCACCCTCATTGTTTACTAGGGCATCGTGTGCCCAATTTCCAAATGTTTTCCTGCACCCTTTCTATATTAACCACATTAGTCCCTCAAGACTCAATTGTGATGCATTTCCCATTGACCCGTAATCCCCAAGGTTCTTAAGGCTTAGTTTATTGACTTTGATTCTCGGGTTCGAATGGTGAGAAAATCACCATTTGACCCATTAAGTCTCATGGTTCATAACCTTATGATATTCCAACTTTTAATTAGGGGGGAAGTGGCAATCCCACTTGACCCATTTACCCAAATTGCATAGCTTTATTATTCAAGTGATTTTATCATCAAAACTTGAGTTTAGACTTACCACATAGCTTTATTTATTGACCCAATTGATTATTTCCATCCTCTGATCAACACTCTTGATTCGTTTATTACCATAAATCTTGTTTTGACATGGATTCACATAAACCGTCTGTTTAATCGGTTTCACCACCTCGGGTCCTACCTTTATCCCTTATCAAGGTTTAGATCATTACATCAATACAAAAGTTATATTTGTGATCTAGTGAATGTAAGTATTGCTTACCTCGCATCCATTCTTGTTTCCATAAGTATTCGCCTTGCATCCGTTTGACCCGTTTGCTCCCTCTTTGTTGTACCTAACTTGGGCATGAGTCAAACTTGTCTATTAGAATACATAATATGGAATTTTGTTCACTATCCATAACATCATGTATTCATTATCATTACTAGCTAAATCCATAGCCATTTTCTTACATGTCTAGTTGAGATTAACCCACCTAGGCATTTCATCAAACATTTGGTGTGCATCCACCAATATACTTAGTTTTCAACATTCTAAGTTTAACCAAAGCATAACCGATTAATCAAACATTTGGTGTGCATCCACCAATATACTTAGTTTTCAACATTCTAAGTTTAACCAAAGCATAACTGATTGTCCAATTGACATCATAACATGTTATTTAAGCCCGTTTTACCTAAATTTCTCATGCAACAACTTCTAAGAGTCACAAAAGGTTACTAGATATGAGTGGATTCAACCTAGAGGTTAAACCCCAAATTCTACACATGAACATAATCATATGATCAAAACCAAATACACATAAGTGTGATTTGTAACTAAATTAGGTATGTTTGAGGTTCCCCAAGACTAGAGCAACCTATTTTCACCATAAATTTTACGTTTTATCAAAACCCTAGTTTTTGACCAAATCAAAAACGTGTATTAACATCAAATTACATCAAATAAAATGGTACCTTGATGTTCATTAGGCCTTAGATAACTCGTTTCTTGCTCAAGCATCGATTTCCCCTTTGATTTAGCTTTGATTTGAGCAAGAATTGATGTTTAGGGTTTGGTTAAGGAATGAGAAATGATCTCCTGATCATTATACACGACACACACACACACTTCATGTGTGTGTTTTTGTGTGTTATTATTATTAATAATAATACCCACTTTACCATTTTGGCAACTATGGTCCCTTAAGTTTTCCCACTGTCATTTCCGTATAAAAAACTAACTCATAAGCTAGTTTCAAACACCTTTTATTCATTTATAAACATAAAATTATTAAGTAGGTTATTTCCATATTAGAATATAACCCATATTCTTACCCTCTAAGTCTCGTGTGAATATTTTGCTAATCACGCTTAATAGCGTAGTTAGGCGAACGAATGGTTTTGGGGTGTTACAAATGGAAAAATTGAAACCTTGAAGAAGATTGAACGAAGACGAAGGAGAATCGATGATGGAGACGCGTTAAGAAGGATTGATTGGGTTAGGGTTTAGGAAGGATGATAATAATCGATGCTTTTGATTTAGGAAAGTTAATATTGGTCAACTTTTTTGACTGAGAATGGTTTAGGAAAGTTAGGGGCTGTTTGGTAGCCTCTTAACCATTCAGGTCTGAATCATTCAGCATTCAGACTGTTTGTTTCAGCATCTGAATGGAATGATTAAGTGTTGAACCATTAAGCTAATAAGGGATGCTGAGTAATTCAGCTCTTAACCATTCAGAGCCTCTTAACCATTCAGACCATCTTAATGATTCAACACTTAATCAACCAAACAGCCGCTTAATATTACTCAATGATTCTTATCCAATATTAATTGAGAATGATTTTTGATTTTTAAAAAAATTATAAATTACATGGAAGGGACAAGTGGCACAATATGGAGGAGAGAGGATTGAAGGTTGAATATGGGCATGACATGTGTACCAAGGGACTTTTGTTTATTAGATGTATAGAAGACTAGTTGATTACCCTGGGATCGTCCCGGGGTTGAATACATCTACTGATATCAGTGATAGAGAGCATAGATTATTAAATCTTTCTATCCCAATACTATAAAACTCCTAATTGTTGTATAGTTATAAAAATATAAAAAAATAAATAAAAAATAAAAGATAAAACTTATTAGTTATTACCTGGAAATAGGTAGAAAGTTGTTATTGGGTGACACACAAACTAATAACAACACGAATTGTAAATTGAAGATGAATGAGCGACAAAGAGCAAATTGATGCAAATGAATTCCATTAAGCAACCTCTTTGACCTATTACACTTAACCTAGCCATTAAAATCATATATGTATAGTTTAATAAAAAAATGGATTCTAGCTAAAATCAAGCTATGAATTAAAACTAAAGGAACTTACAGGTACATCTTCCTCCATTGGCCGACTACAAAAACAAAAACAAAGTAAATCAAACACTATTAGTACCATTACTAAACTTAACAAATGTAAGGAAGGAAATTGGGGGCATAAATCAACAGACCTGAAGTAAAGAAGCGATTTTGAAGGCAATATCGGTGGGAACCGATTTTTGTATGGACCGATTGTTCAGCATCGTTAACTCAAAAATACAAATATCACAAATACATAAAATTAGCATACATAATAATATATCACATATAAACCTCAATCAGACTTTTGAATGCTTTCATGTTATTGAAAATCGTTTCTTATATACCTGATTAAGAACAGAAGTTGAACTCTGAGACGAACATTGTTTTACATGTAGTTCCATGTTCAACCTATATTGTTACCTCCCTCGCCGCCCTTAGTCATCACTCGTTTCACCTCCACCACCATGGACTGCGACCATGAAGATATCTATCAATACTGTAGGATGGGTCAAAGATATTATTATTTTATCTCAACAGAAGGTTGAATGCTAAACTTAATAATTACGATTTTAAACTTAGTTAAAAGTAATATTTATAGGTAAAATAATATTCTTTTATAAGTTTTGTCGTTATAAAATATATTTTCACACAATAATGGAATACCCATAATAAGTGTGATAATTAAAAGCAATAGCTATAGGAAAAATAAAAAAGCTCAAACGATTTATTGAGTAATTTTTGTAAAATTAAATAGTTTTTAATATTTGGTTAAAATAAAAAATTTCAAAATGTAAATTAAGGGTAACATTTTTTAGTTATTTAATAGTAAAAATAAGTATTATACACAATAAATAAGTGTCGATTTTGTAAATAAAATAATCTAGGTGGATCTCATAACCTTTTAGCTGTCGTCATTGCCAAATAATAATTACGACTTTGAAACTCTGTTTTTAAATTTACGGCTTATTTTTTATATATATTGTATTTAAATAATGTATGTTATAACTACTAATTATCAATTCAAAAAATAGTCCAGATGGATTTACATTTGCAGACACAGACGTATGAAGTTTGCAAGAACGTTGAATTTCAGTATTCAGATGAAATACTCTTAATGGAAATTTTGGGGCAAACTGTTATTGATGAAAAATTGTTTAAGTCACTTCATGTTGTAAGTTTGTTTTACTTTCATGACTTTGAAATAGCAATAGTTAACTATGAAAATGGTTTTGAAAAATTATTCCTCCAAGAGAACATGGAATATTTCGACGATTTGGAGTTTCTTGAAGAACTGGACCAGAAAAGAATGAGTAACATTAATTGGAATACATTTCATCTTAATCTGGAACAAATGATCAGGGCAAGGATAATGTATTTGAAGGAGAAAGTGGAACAAGTTATGGAAGAGTCATTCTCTTATTGGAATTCAAGTGATGAAGATGATGAAATTTAAATGTTTTTATATGCTTGCATTTTTAAATATGAATATTATTATAATGTGGTTATTTTGCTTATAATGTTTATGGTTTGTGATTGAAAAATATTAATGTTAAACTGGATGGTTATTATATATCTATCTTTTGTTTCAATATGTGGTTTGAAAAGACAGTAACTAATTAAGTTAAATAAAGTTTATTATATGTAAAACTGTGAGTTACACATATCAAGATTTTAATAATGAAGTTGAAAATGTTTCTGTAATTTAACTATATAGTGATATTTTAAGAACAAATTGAATCGTGTAATAAAAAAATGTTGTTACACATATCAAGACTTTAAACATGTCGCTTTCCAACTCTCCATCTCATATGGGTAGGTAATCCTAATAGTGGTTTTCCAACGTTATATCCCTTGAACCATTATCACTTTTTAACTCTCCATTCATATGCATAATGATATTACGTTAAGATGTGCTTCAACCAGTTTTCTCAAAGATTCTTGCAGTGATAGAAAAATAGACTACCAACAAACTGTTGGAAATGAAGTTCGAATTGGTGATCTCGGAAGATTTCATACAACCAAAGAAAAACTAATTCTAGTGTTTACTACATCCGGTGTCTGTTTAGAGACGAGATTGATATATATTGAAACTGTATATCTCGACCTATTTAAAGAATGAAAGAACATTCTCTAGGGTTTGTTTGTTAGAAGACTTTGTTTATGTTTGCTTGTATCTTCTATATAGTTGGTTATGTCGGCTATTGTAAATTTCTTACCTTGCGCATTAATTCAGTTTTTTAGTCATATTCTGATTTGTTCTTTTAGAAGATTTGTATTTTGTATGTAGTTTGTTAACTTAAATATTTCAGTAAAATTAAGTAAGTGCAATAATATGTTTGAATGCTATAACAGTTGTTTCACAAATTTGACAACAACTCAATAGATGTGATAAAATAGAACAGAATATATAATAAAATAAGGATATTTTAAACACTAAGAGACTTTTGTGTGACAACATCTGTTGACAAGTCAACAGATGTTATAAAACAGAGTATATACAACAAAATGAGTATCTTTCAATACTGTAGAATGGGTCAAAGAGATTCTTATATTATCTCAACAGAGGCTAAAATTCCAAACTTAATGATTACGTTTTTGAACTTAGTTTATTAACAATATTATTTTATTATTTTTGTGTTGCAATTGTCTTTCACTCTATAAAAGGCCCCAAAAGTGAGTTCCAACTTTATATTTACTTGAAATGCAACTTATACTTGAAAATTAACTTTAAAGATAGTTAGTTTATTCACCCTATAAAAGGGGAGGAGTGCCCAATAGTCATTTTGCAACTTTATATCCCTTCAACTATTTTCACTTTGTAGCTCTCCATCCCATATACATAATGATATTAAGTTCAAATGTCCTTCCACCAATCATCTTAAAGATTCTTACAATCAAAGAAAAATCGATTACCAACGATCCGTCGGTAATGAAGTTGGAATTGGTGTTTTTCGAAGATTCTTACAATCAAAGAAAAACATCAATCCATCATTACTACATGCAGAGCCTGCTTAGAAACTTTAGGGTTTTCGAACTTGATGATGTTTAGATATGAACTGTTGTCGTGGTACTGCTTTTGATTGTGTTTGTGTTTTTGTTTCGATGACAATGACAAGGAAGATCATTCTCTAGGGTTTGTTTATTAGAAGAATTTTTTTATGTTTGCTTATATTTTTATGTAGTTTGTTAAGTCGGATATTGTAAATGTGTTACTTGGCATTAAAGCAGTTTTTTAGAGATATTTGGATTTGTTCTTTTCTAAGTCTTCCATTTTATATGTAGTTTTGTTAAGTCAGATATTTCATTGAAATTATGTAATTGTAATAATACGGTTGAATCTTATAACACTTGTTTGACAAATTTTTTGGCAAGTCAACAGATATTGGTAAATAGAGTAAATGAAACCTCAGTTGAAGATTAAGATTAACTGTTTCTTTTTAATATTTGTTATCCCAACAGAGCTTTTCACGTGTCTGCTGATTTTTCTCTCTGTGGTTGTAACACGCCTCAGAGGGTCGAATTCTAAAGTTAATGATTACGATTGTGAACTTAGTCTATTTTGCAATTAGACGTAAGAGTAATAATATAAACTCATAACAACATAATTTAAATTTAAACTTAATTTAAATTCAAATTAAGAGACGGTTAAGAATTTTGGATGAGACAGTTATTAGATAACCATTGCTAATCACAAAGTCTCTTTACCAAATGAGGTACTAATACATCGTTTTTAATTCATATATTGCAATTATACTCAAGAGTAACAATTCAATATTTTGCAATTAAACATAAGATTAATAATTCATATATACAAATAATATACTTATATTTATTCTATTTACTCACTTATACAAACACAAAATAATACAAACTTTTCATGTCCACGTTTAGATAAAACAGGAGTTACACAATTATAATATAAAAAAACGTAAAAACATCACATGTTTATATTTGCACAAATATTGGCAAGAATTATTTGTGTTTTTCAGTAAACTTGAATGTAAAAAAAACAGAATCTTAATTGTTGCTTTAGTAGGAAAGTAACCAAATTAATATGTATTCAACATTAATAAAAATGTATTGTAGTTAATAGATTCATTATAGTTAATGCATTTTTTTACTATAAAATATGATTTTAACCTCTTCCTATAGCACATCATTTAAACATTACCATCTATATCTGCATAGCTTTATCAATCTTATAAGAATATTATTAAGATGGATTCCAGCAACAGCAAATGGTCACAAATGACAGAGGTTTAGAAACTCCTTTTGGAATGTTTTAAAGAGGACGAAGAGCAGGAGATTCTTGAAGTAATTGAAGGTGCTACACGACTGCTTGAACATCACATTTGGAAGACGAACCTGAAAATTAATCAGGTGATTGCTACCAAGGTATCAAGTGAGCAATGGATGGCCTCTTCATTTCTTATGGAAAACAAAAGGTCAAAAGAAAAGTTCAGTGAAGACATACAAAAAATATGTATGTCCTACAGAAACCATGTTCAAGAGAAGAACAAAAGATTGAACGAATTGTTGAAGACCACAGACTAATTATTTAAATGTATTTGATATTATTACCCGTCTAAATATATTGAATTTTTTATTTTACATATTATGTCGTCATTATATAATGATTTATATTGGATGAAAAATACTAATTTGAGTAAAATAATACCAAATAGTTATATCAATTTCTTGTATACTTGGTGTTGGAAAAACGAGTCAAAATCAATAATCTACTGTTAAAGTCAACTGCTAAAAATATATGTTAATAAAGGTGCTGAACATCTGTTTGAAGATTAACAAATATTAGTAAAGAGAGTAAACATGTAACACCCCAACCGATGGCGGAAACATCGGGATGTCATGTATTGACGATTGTTCAGTAGCTCATTGTAAATAATACATTTCAATAATTGATTTAAATAGATTACATACAATTGTTCTAAGAATTTGTACATCGAGATAAAAAAAATACTAGCTACGCATCTTCAAGCATTAACTCTAATCTTCGAGCAAGCTATAACCTGAAACATGTTAAGTTTGAAAATATTTTGGGTCAACAAAAGTTGGTGAGAATTACATAGGTTTTGATAATTGAATAAAAACTTGTACAATTCGAGTGTCATGGCAAGTCTAGTCCATATGTGAAAACAAAACCATCGGGTAAATCGAGTGCATAATCAAACCTTGTGACTAGAATATTGTGGTCCATCCCATACGCTCATGGTTCACTCGATTATGTTATAAATTCGATAACAATCACCCACGCTACCTATGTAGGAGGTACACGTATCCGGGTGAGATTGTCAGTCCAATAGATCTATCATTGTATACCGTCGGCTGATCAATGTTAATGATTATGCTAGAATAATGTGCTTACCCTAGTAATGTTTAAGACATAATGCAACATAGAATAACACATAGACACTTATGATTGAATTGTAAATTGAATGTTGTAACATGTTTCACCCCAAAATAGTGAAATGGAAATGGGGCTATGTAAAACTCACCTTAGGTGCATAATGAGTTCGTGCGTTTTATTGAGCGTGCAAACACTTAGTAATAATGCCTTGGAAAACTCGAAACTAGCTAGAGGGGATAATGACGGATGAAAACTTTAGTATATGGGAGATGGGATAATAATGTTTTTTTTAATGGTATAAAGAGTTGAATGGTAGGCTAGTGTATTTATAGTGTAAAATTTGGAGTTGTAATTAGGGACTACTTTTACTAGGCTAGAATTTAGGATCAACTTTGACTTGACTAGAAGACCATATTTACTAACACTTTGACTTGACTAGGAGACCATATTTACTAACACTTTGACTTGACTTGACTTGACTTGACTAGGAGACTACGTTTGACTTTTCAGGTTTGACTAAGGGACCTTGAAAGGGTTTAAGTTTAATTGGTTTTAATTAACATCACAAAACACCAAATGGTGTAGTGGTGTGTGTGGTGTGGTTAAGGTTTAGCCCGCCAGGGACTCGGGTTCGAATCATGGCTCAGGCAAACATTTTTTTTAACGTTTTTTAATCAGAATTTTTAATACAATCCAATTTAGTATTGATTATACGTCATTATTTAAACAAAAAAAATTAACAAAATGGATGGTAAAGATACTGTAAACATGAATCGGATGAATAAACGAGGGAGTTCTATATATATATATATATATATAAATAAAATTTGTGTGATGTTACAGTCTCCCCTACTTTTAGGAACTTCGTCCCGAAGTTTATTTTAAGAAGAAACATTTGAATAGTGTTGAGGATAGTTAGGGTGACTATGGTTCAGAGTAAGGTAAGAGTTTAAGGAATGTATATGATAACCATAAATGCTAGATGGACTACCAAATAACTAGGGTTTGTTATTGGTCTGACCCTACAGTATCCCTTTCCACATATCATTAGTGTTTATATATAGGGTGTACCGCAGCTAACCCATCACACCTCTGATACTTCGAAAACATACGGGGTATCTCCCAAAACCTTAATAGAATTTCACACTACCTTAATGTACCTGTAAATTCATGATTACGTTCCGGACCACAATCACCAATTTACCTTACATTAGGGTTTTGTGTCCTTCTATGACTCTAAACACACATGTAAGTAATGCAAAATAGCCTTGTGATTGAATCGTATACAATGTATCCAAAAATAAGTCCAACTGTTGAGCAGGAAAAAGACCTCTACCAGTCAGTGAGTAAGAACCTCTATCGATTGTTGAGCTGGTGCGATAGCCTCTACCAGTCGTTGAGCAGGTTGTAGGGCATCTACCGACTGTTGAGCAGGCATGATGACCTCTACCAATCGTTGAGTAGGTTATTTGGTACTCTACTAACTGTTGAGCAAGTACTTCATCCTCTATCAGTTGTTTGATTAAGTGTACCAATTATTACACACATGAATTGCAAATTGATAATATGTACATGTAAGCAATCAAGTATCAAGTATAGCATACGAGTTGTAATAGAGTTGCCCTAGACAAGGTTAATGACTCTAGGTGTGTCTATAGCAAATAGTTTATATTCCATGAATTCTAGTTTCAAATGTTCAAATATGGTAGATAGTCGAATCCTCATGTATAACTAAGGATTATGTTTGATGCAACACACAATCAAGTTTCAATAGTTTGGTTATCATGGGTAACTAGCTCATGTGTGAGAAGGTGAAGGATACGAATTTAGTTCTTGAGAGGATGATGAAACATCTTGAAGCAGAATCAAGGTTGTGAGAGATAGTGAATGTGAAGATAGTTGATAAAGAGTTTATTTTATAGTAAGGAGATTATGTAGCAGTGTAAATTTTGGGGTTTGGATCAAAGGTTATAATCAAGTGTATAAGAAAACATGATTGGGGTATATGCCAAATATTGTAAAAATTTGAACAAGTTGAAAATGAGTGAGTGTCGATGGAGAATTTAGAGACTAGATATTATTCCTATGGATTAAAAAAAACTTATTTTCAAAATTGGTTTTATACATAAAGCAAAAGTTGTTAAATAGTACAAGCTAAGTGGGCTTTGATTAAAATATTCCCGTTAGTTGGAGATTTCAAACATGACATTAGGTTTTGAAGATCAAGGTTCTATTAAGTGATTTTTAATAGTTTAAAGCATTATATAGAAAATTGTTTGTTACGTCAATAAATAAACAATTGAATTTAAGTTTGAGGACATCTTTTGACAAAAAATATGTACTTTGTAAAGTTACTAGGTAATGAAAATAAAACAGGATTTAGAAATCTTTAGTTTGTGCTAAGGTACGAGGTTATAGTTTTTAAAAATAAGTAACATGTGGAGAAATGAAATAATATGATTTGGGTAGGGTGTTGAATATTTAAAAAGTGGCTAAGATGGTAAGGTGAAGTGTGATTGTGAAATCCATAGATGGTTATGAAATGAGATTGATTTAAGCTGTAAAATTTTGAGATTTTAGAGCTTAGTTTAAGGAAAGTGAGTGTAATCATTTATTCATTAATTAAAACGAATAAACGAAAACGTTGACTTATCAAAACTTCTAGATTCTAATAACATAGTGAAGACATGCTTTAGCCTATAAGTGAACACTCATCCCAAGAATTCCCAGGTAGGCATCCGGGTCCCTCGTCTGATTGGGATTTATGCGCAATGCCAGTCCTAGATAGAAAACTCATAATACAGGCGTTCACCCTTCCAGATTGCACGTGTTCGTTATTAAAATCTAGAACTTCGACGAGATCTTCAAGGTGGTTCAGGCTAAACCTGAGGGTTTATCCTATTAGTCTAAGAGTAGATCTTGTGATGGAGAACAATCTTCTTGTAGGGACTAAAGTATGGATAAGAAGTAGGAGAGAGATAGAGAATAGAAACAAGTAGGGTTGCAAGTAAAAGAAGCAAGTACTGATTATAATCCTATGGTTATAGACTAGATTATTTTTCTAATAACCTAATTCCCTATAACCATGGCTCTGATACCAATCTGTAACACCCCAACCGATGGCGGAAACATCGGGATGTCACGTATTGACGATTGTTCAGTAGCTCATGGTAAATAATACATTTCAATAATTGATTTAAATAGATTACATACAATTGTTATAAGAATCTGTACATCAAGATAAAAAAAAAATACTAGTTATGCATCTTCAAGCATTAACTCTAATCTTCGAGCAAGCTATAACCTGAAACATGTTAAGTTTGAAAATATTTTGGGTCAACAAAAGTTGGTGAGAATTACATAGGTTTTGATAATTGAATAAAAACTTGTACAATTCGAGTGTCATGGCAAGTCTAGTCCATATGTGAAAACAAAACCATCGGGTAAATCGAGTGCATAATCAAACCTTGTGACTAGAATATTGTGGTCCATCCCATACGCTCATGGTTCACTCGATTATGTTATAAATTCGATAACAATCACCCATGCTACCTATGTAGGAGGTACACGTATCCGGGTGGGATTGTCAGTCCAATAGATCTATCATTGTATACCGTCGGCTGATCAATGTTAATGATTATGCTAGAATAATGTGCTTACCCTAGTAATGTTTAAGACATAATGCAACATAGAATAACACATAGACACTTATGATTGAATTGTAAATTGAATGTTGTAACATGTTTCACCCCAAAATAGTGAAATGGAAAAAGGGCTATGTAAAACTCACCTTAGATGCATAATGAGTTCGTGCGTTTTATTGAGCGTGCAAACACTTAGTAATAATGCCTTGGAAAACTCGAAACTAGCTAGAGGAGATAATGACGGATGAAAACTTTAGTATATGGGAGATGGGATCATAATGTTTTTTTTTTAATGGTATAAATAGTTGAATGGTAGGCTAGTGTATTTATAGTGTAAAATTTGGAGTTGTAATTAGGGACTACTTTGACTAGGCTAGAATTTAGGAACAACTTTGACTTGACTAGAAGACCATATTTACTAACACTTTGACTTGACTAGGAGACCATATTTACTAACACTTTGACTTGACTTGACTAGGAGACTACGTTTGACTTTTCAGGTTTGACTAAGGGACCTTGAAAGGGTTTAAGTTTAATTGGTTTTAATTAAAATCACAAAACACCAAATGGTGTAGTGGTTTGTGTGGTGTGGTTAAGGTTTAGCCCGCCAGGGACTCGGTTCGAATCCTGGCTCAGGCAAACATTTTTTTTAACGTTTTTAAATCAGAATTTTTAATACAATCCAAACTAGTATTGATTATACGTCATTATTTAAACAAAAAAAATTAACAAAATGGATGGTAAAGATACTGTAAACATGAATCGGATGAATAAACGAGGGAGTTCTATATATATATATATATATATATATATATATATATATATATATATATATATATAAAGAAAATTTGTGTGATGTTACAAAACATAGTAACGAATTCTCAGTTGAAGATTAAGATTGTCTGTTTCTTTTTAATATATGTTATGCCAACATAGCTTTCACGCGTCTGTTGATTTATATCTCCGTGGTTGTAACACTCTTCAGTCTTAAAACATCTTATCGGTATTATCAACTGGTATCGTGAGAGGAACAGATCTTACTAAACATATTTTTCTTACAATAGACGATTGTCTTATTTATGTGGTCTTTAGTAAACAAACCTTAAAATATGATATGGTATTCCCGTGTTTTCACACGAGATTTCACTTAGTTTTCACTATGTGAAAATGTTGGAGAGGCTAAAACCCGAGTGTTAATGTGATTAAAATGGTTGGTTTTATTGTATTTTGGATGATTTTATAGCTTGAAGAAGATAACTACGCGAATTCATGGTTTTGTGGGTTAAATACGAAGATTGGATGTGTTTTGAAGAAAATTCATGGATTGGACCTGAAGATTAAAATGGATGACATAGAAAAGGGTCGAAAAAACGAAGATGTGGCCGCAAACGGTGAAGAAAACGGAGCTATAATGAAAAAGTTATGAAGAAAACAAGTTTTGGTAGAAAGCTGTCAGCGGCGTAGCTTACGGATCTGTTGCTGATTGGAGTAGCTTACAGCAAACCCTTGGCTGATCAAATCAGAATGTTCAGTAGTGTAGCCTACGGCTCTAGTGCTGGCTGGTGTAGGCTACGACGCTAGAAGACGGGAAACTCATTAAAAGTCATAAAAAATAGGGGTTTTAGCCACCATTCCATTCTAGCTTTTCTTGGGGACTTAGTGGACGATTTTTGGAGCATTTTTGGAGTTCTTTTCACCATTCTAACCATTCCAATCATCAATCTAACATCAAACATGCAATCAAACATCAAGATTGAAGATCAAATGAAGAACATGAGTGGCTAGTCTTTTCGTGGTTTCCTCCGGGTGGAGGATTCTTGTAAGTGGATGATTGTTTTTAGTTTTTCTTTGTATTTTAGATTAGCAATCTAAGCATTCGATGCTTTTTGCTTAATGATTTATTAGTTTGATTGTAAATGGTTGATTTTTATCTAAAACCTAGTTTTGATGCTTTCAATTCCCGAGAGTTCTAGTAATTGGGATATATTAGATAGGGATTGGGTTTGGTAATCTTCAATTGATAACCGTGTAATAACCTTTCATTGTTTTGCAATCAAAGTACTTAGTCCTCGTTTATCACAATCAACTAATTAATTATCTTAATCATGTCTATGTGATTTTTTCAATAAAAACTAATTACTTAAAGCCACTTTGAATCCAAAACCTGGAGGAATCACCTTTTCTCCAATTGTTTACATCTTAATTTTTAGGAAAAATTACAGAAATCGTCCTTTATGTTTGCATCATTTTTCAGTAGATGTCCTTTAACTTCAAAATTGACGAGAATCGTCCTTTATGTTTTAAAATCTTGCAGTTCTCGTCCTTTAGGCCTAACTTGGTTAGTTTTTATTGTTAAGTTTGGTCATGTGGACCCACATGAGAGTAACATGACAGTTTTGCCCTCATCTCTATCATCTTTATCACCACCAACAACTCTTCTCTTTCTCTATTGCAACTCCCCCTCTCTACCTTTTCTCCACCACCAACATCTGACTACCACCGGCCCAACCTCCAGCAAAGACGAGCACCACCACCATGTTCGCAACAACCACCAAAACTACCGACAACACCAGGAAACCACCGCTGACACCAAACGAACCACCATCACGACCGACATCATCACGACTGTTTGTACCAAACCACCACGACTGACAGCAACAGGAAACCACCGGTGACGCCAAGTGAACCACCATCACCACTGAAACCCACAACTACTACAAACACCCAAACCCATTTCAAGATCTGAATCAAACCTATACCCTCCTTCAACAACCATCATTTAATCCCTAACACCGAAAGCATTAATCGAAACCAATATTAACAACTTCACAAACACGATCAGCTTCAGGTGCTACCCCCCTGATTCACCTCCTTTCGATGTTTCTCAATTTTTAGGGTTCAGGTTTTGTCACAGATCGTATTTTGATTTTCATAGGTTAATTTTGTTTTGTGTCAAAGATCGTTTATTAAGGTTGGGTGGTGGTCGGATGGTGGTGGTGGAAAGAAGGCAGGGAGAGAGGGACGATGGGTATCGATGTTTTTAGGTGAAGATTGTGGTTAGGTTTTGGGATTTTTGGATTTGGGGGTTTCTTGAGTGAAGATCGTGGCTACAGGTCAAAGTTGGGGCTGTGGTGGTTGCCGAAGGTTGGGTGGTGGTGGTTATCGGAGGTTGGGTGGTGGCTGGTGGTGTAAGAAATGTGGATAGAGGGACCTGAAGTTGGGAGAGAAAGAGAAGAGAGTTAATGGTTTTTGTTTTTATAAAATATTTTAATTTTAGAAAATTCTTATTGTTTTATATATTTAATATTTGATTAGTGGGTGAAAAAACCAATTTACCCTTATGTGGGGTCCAATCTAGTCAGAATTAACCATGAAAACTAACTGGGTTAGTGCTAAAGGACGAAAGCTGCAAGATTTTACAACATAAAGGACGATTCTCGTCAATTTTGAAGTTAAAGGACATCTACTGAAAAACAATGGAAACATAAAGGACGATTTCTGTAATTTTTCCTAATTTTTATTTTGTTTTCACAATCAAACTCTCAAACAACCGAATTTTACTTTTTTTGCAACTAGTTAATTAGTAATAAATTAAGTAAACCAAACACTTTCCACAGTACTCCTCGTGGTTCAACACCTGAATTACCCTATCTAATAAGATAATAAGGAACTGATTTTAATGTTATTTTTGACTGACGCTTCGACATCGGTAAGAAAACACTTTTTAAATTATTCTACACGTTATAGTACATCAATAATTTGTGAAGATATTTTCAAATACAGTACAATGATGTTTCCATCAACAATTGATGAAGAATTAGTTGAAGTCTTTAAATGCAACAGAAAACGTGTAGCGATTACACACACACCCAAACCATACGCTTCCACCCTTCTAATTATCCCTTACCATAACCAAACATGTCCACACCCGCCATAACACTCCTCTTATGGCTCACCATTATTTTCATACATTCAAACATTACCATCACCCGAGCTCAATCAGCCAATTTCCTATACTACGTTTGCGAAAACGCTGCCAATTATACCCGAAACAGTACGTACCAAAGAAACCTCAACACTGTCCTCACTGCCCTTCCTTCCACCAACTCAGGCCAAGGTTTCTTCAACACCTCCAGTGGCCAAGGCAATGATACTGTCAACTCGGTCGCCCTTTGTCGAGGCGACGTCAATACAGATGTGTGTCTTAGATGTCTGAATGACTCCATTGTTAACTTGCCACGTGTCTGTCCGAACCAAAAGGAAGCAATAGGATATTATGACTACTGTTTGCTAGTATACTCCAACCGAGCCGTATTAGGAAACAATCCCATGCAGACTGAAAGTGTGATTTTGTTGAACACCCAAAACGCGACAAATAGGGATCCGTTTAATGCGGTTCGCTGAGGAAGTTTGCAAGTGGGAACACGACTGGACCCGATTTCTCGACGATTTATGGACTTGTGCAGTGTACTCCAGACTTAACGCAGCTGTTGTGCAGTGAGTGTGTTGAAAATGCTATCAGTCAATTTTTGGTTCGGTTTAGTGGGAGGATTGGAGGCAGAACTCTTGGACCTACGTGTAACTTTAGGTACGAGACTTACAGGTTTTTTAACGTTAGTACTCTTGCCATACCCTCACCACCACCGTCTCCGTCACCCGCACCGCCGACTTCGCGGGCTTCCCCGCCAGTTTCATCACCATCATCAGGTACTAAAAATTTTATAATTTATAATTAAACGGATATCTCAAATTATATCGTTAAGATCAGTGTTGCAAAATTCGGTTTGGGCTTGTACTCGCCGACCTACCTTGTTACGAGTACCCGGCCTAATCGGTGGAGTACTCGGGGCTCAAATCAACCTGTGCGGGGAGTACTCGTTCAACTCATCTATACTCGGCGACCTACCCTGAAGCGAGTACTCGATAAGTAATTGATCAACTAGGTCTTGTTTCAGAACACTGGTGAAAATACACATGACCTTTTTTTTATGCAAACTAAAATAGTTTTCTTGTGTATTAACCTCATAACATAAATTGAAGTGAAATTTGTAAGCGCAAATCAGGGTCGGCTCAACTGGTCCAACGTCAATTATAGAGTTTTTAGTTTATTGTTGATGGTTTCAAATTTAGGAAAGATAGTGGGTTTATATCAAAAAGTTAGGGCTGGCAAATCGTGTCCCTAACAGGTTAACAGGTCTCTGACGCGCGCGAACAAATAAGTTCTAAACATGAACACGACTCGTTTAACTCATTTATATCTCATGTTTATAACACAGTTTTATGTTTTATGTACCAAAAAAGGGAAATGAAAGATTTTTGCCTCTTAATTCTAAGTATTAAAAAAAGTCAAAAAATCAAATAGTGTACTTTTCAGTCAAACAGGTCTTATCGTGTCTTAACAGGTTACCCATTGCCAGCCCTACAAAAAGTTTGTCATTTTGAAAAAGGCCCCAACATTTTTGTTTGCTTTGGGCCTTCGAAAACGTTAAGCCGACCCTGGTGCAAATACTGATCCAATTATATAAACAATTAACAAAGCTTGAAATTTTAAACTAAAATTTAAAATTTACTAGAATGCAAAATTAAATTTCACAAAATATATTTACATTAATTAAAAATCTTAAAATTATAAAATCCTAATAATTAATTCATCTCCAAACCTTAAAATCTTCACCTCCATCCTGGTCAAAAAAAAAAAAAAGGAGACATATACCCATCATTAGAAAACAAACAAAGAAAGTCCATGTAAACCACCCATCCTCTATGTCCCCTCAATTTATAGTTTGGACCAAAATTTAGGTTGAAAAGAATCTTGAAAAGTAGATAATGAGGGGTTGAAAGTTTTACGATTAGGCTATGGGGTGTGGAGACATGAAAAAGGTTATGTCTTCATGCCACCTTGGATGCCACCTCACCATTTTGGTGTCTCAAGCATTTTGAGACATGAGTGGGGTGTGGAGACACCAACACTCCCATGTCTCAAGCATTTAAAAAAAAAAGAAAAAAGAAAAAGAAAAAATCTCATTGGAGAAACAAACATGCATTTAAAAAAAAAAAATCCTGATTGGTCAGTCTTTTTCGTTCTTCTAGGGACGTGGGGGACGGGGCATAAGTGGGACGGGGCAGGGGCGGTGTGGGGTTGGAGGACGGGGCAAAAAGTGAGGGACGGGGGGTGGGGCGTCTCCATACCCTTCAACCTTATACTGAACCGGTTAAAATCTACAAATTACGTGGACGAATAAAAGAACTTACCTCGAGAAAGAAAGTATAGAAAGCAGTGTTTTGAAAACCGGACCGGACCGGCCGGTCGGACCGGGCTCCGGGACCTGGACCGGTCCGGTTCGGGTGGTTGGACCGTTTCTGCAGCGAACCGGCTTCGGACCGGAAAACCGGTGGTCGGATCGGTTTTTTTTTATTATTTTTTTGATATTTTGGGGTTCGAAGCATTTTTTGGCCCGGTTCGTTGGACCGGTCGAACCGGTCGGACCGGTTGGACCGGTGAACCGCCAGAGGGTCCGGTTCGACGTCCGGTCCGGTTCTGAAAACCTTGATAGAAAGCGATAAGAGACTTTTCTCAAAATTCCAACTAAATCAACGCACCATGTTCCACAAATACGCTAAGCGCATTTACATTGGAGCTTTGAATATTTAGGGCCAAATACAAGTCACTCAAAACAAAGCAATCGATACACGTGGATGACAGAAAAGTTTCGTACCAACATGGGGCACTTGACTAGCCTGTCAAGTCAAATAATTTAACGACGAAATTTCCTTGGATTTAAATTCCTGATCGTGACCATCAAACTACGAAATTCATGTATTTTTGGTGTGATGTGTAGGTCCGGGATTGGTTACATTTTCTTAGGAATTTTGATAAAAAATTGATGATTTATTTATTTATTTTTTTAACGGCAAACAAACTTTTATTCTAAACACTAGCAAGGTGCTAGCAAGGGACAATCCGAAACAAAACAATCAAACACACCAACAATACAATCCGAAGCCCAAACATTCACCCTATCCCAACCTATCGACGTCAAACCTACACCAAGCGTCTCAACCCATGTCCGTCATCTTCCCACGTTTTGTAATCCACAAGAAGCTCATAACTTTAATTTCCTCGAACAGTTTCCTTGCCACGATCTGCTTCTGATTAAATATGTGATCATTTCTTACCCGCCACATGCTCCATATAGCCGAAAGAACGACCCCATAAAAAGCCTTCCTCGCCCTAACCCCACATTTAGATGTGGTATGTAGCTTTAACAGATCCGTCGTGTGAAAGATGAACCCATTCGGACCATTGATAACAAACGAATTTATTTACGTGATTTTCTCGGTAGAGTATGCAAAGTATTAATTAACATTTAACTTATACAACTTTTTTTTATCTTTTACTAAATTATACCAACCTTCATTAACCTATGAATCTAAAAAAACAAAAAGTTATTAATCTGCCAAATTAAGGTGACGATAAACTTGTGTGATCAACCACCTCCCTAATTATGACAATCAAGTTTTGCAAGTAAACCGTCATCTCTTTGGGATTGTCAGCCCATGTAAAATGATTTCCAACATGACTAGCCTCCTTAAGCCTAGTGGGTGTGGAGATAAGCCTCCAATGGAGGACTACCCTTCATACATAACATAGTCCTTCACAAGTGGACTATAGCCAAAAGTGTGAGGGTGGTCCTCCTTGGCTAGTCATCCCCTTTTTATATTTTTTTTAAATTTAAATTTAAAGGAATAAACAAATATAAAATTAAAATAAAAATAAAATTAATAAAATAACCTTATAATAAAAAAAAACATACACTTAAAAAATTAAAAAAAATACAAGATTGCCTAAATGTTTAAAAATATAGCTCCAGTTTTCTTGATTTGTTCCCGATCTTGTATTAGGGTGTAGCATCCGGTCGTAAACGTCGTTGTATTCGGGTTTGGATTCAGGTTGTTTGGGTTGAATGGGTCCATGACTTTAGAGGAGTGTTTTTATAAAAACTTAAGAGATTTGGGTTGAGGTAGAGAGGGATTTTGTAAAAAAAAAAAAAAAAATTAATAATAATAATAATAATAATATGGAATAGAGTGGTTTTTATAGTTTGGAAAAGTTTTTTTATTCAAACTAGCTGTTTGAAATAAATGCCCCCAATGTTCAAATATTGACCAAAGAAGCCGACGTTGGGGATAGACTGGTTTGACGGGGTAGTGTGAGACGGTCCAGCCGAGCTAGGACGGACCGAAAACGTCCCCACACCCGTTAGTCTAATATCATTCCCCTTATTACATTTCATGATTTATTCAACGGCCAATGAGACTCTAGATAGTTCATTGAAAGTGTCTCGGGAGTAATTTATTAATTTTCAACTTAATTTATTTCACATTTCGTAACTAAATTGAATTTTATCTTAAGAAATTGTTAAACATCACCATTACATTACTATTGATATTAGTGTATCGCTATTTGTTCTAATAAAATCCTTCTTATGATTGCTTTGACCATATTGACACACACACAAATATCTGGTAATGCATTCCTTTTCGTACAGGCAAAAGTTCAAGCAGGATCGTGATAATAATAGCCGTTATTGCAGTAGTCAGTGTCATCATAATAATCACTTTCATTTGTATCTTTGTAATATTGAAGAAAAGGAAGCAAACTTCTTCAACCAAAACTATAGAGAGTAAGTTCAAAGTCTGAAATAATATTTACAACAACTAAAAGATACATTGCTAATATTGTTTTTCACTAATTAACACAATTTAATTTTAATTATTTATCTTTCTAATTTACTAGCTGAAACTACTGTGGATATTTGCGATGCCGAGTCTTTGCAATACAACTTTAGTTTAGTGAAAGCTGCAACAAATGAGTTTTCTGAAGATAATAAACTAGGACAAGGCGGATTTGGTGCGGTTTACAAGGTATAAACAAATTCATATTGCTTGTCATGTGCCAAAAAAAAAAAAAATATTGATGTTTAAGGAATATTGAAGTATGTTATCATATGATGTTTAGGGTACGCTTGGAGATGGACGGGATGTAGCAGTAAAGAGGCTTGCAAGAGATTCTGGTCAAGGTGACGTAGAATTTCAAAATGAGGTTTTGCTAGTTGCAAAGCTACAACACCGGAATTTGGTTAGGTTGCTCGGTTTTAGCATAGAAGGAAACGAAAAACTTCTCATTTATGAGTATCTACCAAATGCAAGTCTTGATCAATTTTTATTTGGTAAGTTCTTAAGAAGAGCTCTCTTTTCAAACCCATATTTTGTGTCCCATGGACACCATATAATATAGACATCTCTACAATATAAGTTTAAGCATTTCTGTACCGGTACGGAATGGTTCCATATCGATCGAAATCAGCTACCAATTTGGTATCCATTTTGCGGCGTCGTTTTTGGTTTCGGTGCTTTCTGTTCTATACTAATTCAATGCGTACAGGTATATACCTTTTTTTACCTACAAATATACGGTACCGTACCAAGCATTATTTTTTAGATTGGTACTCAATTTCAACGATTTTCGGGTCGGTATTTTTTATACCGGTACCAAGTTTCTCCATACTACAATATATGCCGTATTAAAGGAACCATGGCTTTTGTTAAATGGAGGAAAATATTAAGCCTTGGTTTATATTTCTTAAGTTCTTAGACAAAATATTTCCTTAATGATGCTAGAAACATCATCCCAAAAACAATTATATAGTAATAACTGTAGCTCCATATGTTAATTTCCTCTTTAAAAAATTGAAGAACTAATTGATGATCAACTTAAATAATTTTTATGTAGTAAACGATGTTATTGTAAAATTGAAAAACTAAATGATGATCAACTTAATGGCATTTTTATGTAGTAAACGATTTATTTTTTTGGATTAGGTTTGTGATGCCTGACTATTTATGGTTGTTGTAGATCCGACTAAGTGTATGCTTCTTGATTGGGAAAAGCGATACAAGATCATTAGAGGTGTCGCGAAGGGACTTCTTTACCTTCATGAAGATTCTCGTCTAACGATAATACATCGTGATTTAAAAGCTAGTAATGTTTTGTTAGATGTAGAAATGAATGCTAAAATTGCAGATTTTGGCATGGCAAGGTTGTTTAGACCCGAGGAAACTCAAGGTGATACAAGTCGAATTGTTGGTACCTAGTAAGTATTCAATATTCAAACAAAACTTTATGAAACTTGTTTCATTCCCAAGATATCGCAAGTGTTGATACTTTGCTTTCTTTATATTCTTGTATATATAGTGGTTATATGGCTCCGGAATATGCTATGCATGGCCAGTTCTCAGTAAAATCAGATGTATTTAGTTTTGGAGTGTTAGTGTTAGAGACTGTAACAGGTCAAAAGAATCAATGTTTTCAGAAAGGAGAGAGCATTGAGGACCTTATTAGCTTTGTAAGTATTCACCTCATGCATTAAGATCTAACGGAGAGAGTATACATGATGAAAACATATTATTTGTACAATAAATTACCTTTAAAGAATTAGTTTCTCTATTGTTTGCTAACAACCTAAATTGTTCTTCTATTTTAGGCATGGAAAAATTGGCGGAGTAGGACAGTGACAAATATAATAGATCCCACATTGAAGACTGGGTTAGGTTCATTGCGTGACATCATTAGAAGTATCCACATTGGATTATTATGTGTCCAAGAAAATGTTGTTGATAGGCCAACCATGGCTTCAGTTGCTCTTATGCTTAATAGCCACTCAATCACCCTTCCGGTACCATCCAAGCCTGCATTTTTCATGCATAGTAGTACTTATCCTGAAATGCCACTCTTTCGTGAACATACTTCATTTACAAGTAGTAGTCTCTTAGAAAAATCGAAAATATCACAATCATCCCAATATTCAATAAATGATGTTTCAATATCTGAGATAGATCCTAGATAGGTTTTACAATACATTTGATATGGTACCAGTTTGCTTTTGAAAACATTCCATATTATCGTTGAAGATTTTAGTATGTGTCAAACTTAAAGATGAATATTGTATGGTGTACTTACGTAACAGATGTGAGTTTCCGTTAATTCAAAGGGGAAACGGATTTAAATACTCTCAACTTTCACACATTGACGGATAATACTTCGAACTATCACTTTGACCAATAGCACTCCCAACTTGCAAGTTAGTTTGTTCCATCATTCCCAAACTAACGGAGGTCTAACATGATTAGTCTACATGGTAAAAATGGCTTACGTGGCAAACTGACTTGTCATAGTTGCTTATATGGCAAGATGATGTGTAAATAATGTATTAAAAAATATTATTATTATAAACCCCATCTTCATCTCCATGAGACTCCATCTTGCACCATTTCCAGAAATTACAAAAAGAGAGAGAGAATGAGGCAGAGAGAAAACAATGAACAACCACCATCGGACACCATCGCCAGTGACACCACCCCATCTCCGGTGACACCACCACCGCCCCCCCCCCCCATCTCTCTCTCTCTCTCTCTCTCTCTCTCTCTAAAACACCAACACCATCACCTACACCAACCACCGCCATTACCACCTTCATCTCAGCCCCCCTCACCGGACAACCAGAACCGCACCACAAGCTCCATCCATCGTCACTACTATTAAACCCAACTACCACCATCAACCCCAATCGAAACCCTAGCTAAAATCTACCCGTCACTAGGCACTATCATCACCAACCACATCACCGTCTGTAACATCTACATATTTCCCATACTTTCTGGTATGTACATTTATGGTCCCTGTACTCTCTTCGTTTTCGAAGTTTAATAAAAGCATGAATTTATGGAGATCATTACATTTTATTTTGATTGTGACTACGTTTTAAACAAATACATATGTTGAAACATTATATCAAGGAATTATAATTTGACATTTATTTAATTTTTAATTTCAAAGTTTATTTAACCTTGTTAAACTTAAACATTTAAAATTTAGTAAAAGTTTGGAGGAAAATTTATAAAAACATAAACTTGTTAAGTAAATTGATAAAAGGTATTAAAAGGTTAAGTTTTAAAAAGTTTTAAAACTTTTAAGTTAACCTGGTTAGTTATTATAAAGGGAAAACTTAACTAAACATAATATATTTAACCAACAAAAAAAATATATCCGGCGAGGTCTAAAACTTGTTTTTGTCGACTTTTATTGTTTTGTTTCGATTTCTCCATAATCATATTCAACCGTTTAGTAGTAATAACACATTAATCCCCTATTAAAAGCGACATTGAAGTCCTTTCATTATTGTAACTGATCAGAACTTTATAGCCATTCAAAACAATTATTATCATGTACAACACTATAAATTGGTTATAACATTCCATTACTTGACCTTTTCATACTCTAAACCCACAAAGAAAACGCACGATTAGTCTTTGGAAAGCTTCAAGAATTGAGTCCAAGTCTTGTTGTTTATTTCTTCAAATCCGACTCTAAAACGAACTTGTAAGTTCGATTATTTTTATGCTTCTTCTTTAGTTTTTAATCTAGAATAAAAGCCCCAACATCCATTATGTTAATCTCGTTGTGCATTGACAATTGAATTTGGGGTATAAGGTTAGGGCTTGGTTGATGTGTTAGGGGAAGAAGATGAACTCATGATATTTTATAAATACATTTAAGTTTCAAAAAGATTAACAAACTTAGGCTTTGGTGGAGTGGTTGGTGTGTGTTTTGTTGAAGCAAGGGAACCCGGGTTTGAACCCTATTATTCCCCAACATTTATTTTATTTTTTTGTTTATTATTTTTAATCATAAGATAATCATTCTTAATGTATTTTAACACCATAAAATTAATCTCCACACTTTTACTTTCTGAAAAATAATTTATTTTCATATTTTTATTAATTTAAATTGTTTTAATCATAATTAATTGATTAAAAATTCATTTTACATGATTTTAACCCCAAAATTTTTAAGAAATATTTTCTATTCATCAGAAACTAAAATAAAAATTATTAGTTAAAAAAAACATTTATTTGTATTGATTTTCCTATTTTTTTAATCATTTAAACATGATTTAAATTAATTAAATCAGTTTTAAATGCAAATAAACTGAGAAAATGTACGGGAAAATTATATTCATTATACTACATCAGAAAATAATTATCTTTTACAAAAATATTATTTTTGGATTATATCTTGTATTTTTAATCTTATTTATGCTTTATTAGGCATAATAAATCATTTAATAATGTATAATTTATAAAATTTGTTTTATAAATATTTTCTTATAAAAACATAAATTTTCTTGAGTTGGAAAACCATAGGTGTTTACATTGGATTTATTTTTGTAATTTATATTCATTTGCATAGTAAACTTTAATTATTATTATTATTATATATTTCAGTTAAAAGAATTAACTAAAATCTTTGAATAAATTACTTGGAATATTTTTATTCAAGATATTAGGATAATAATAAAAATTTTCTTAGTCATACATTTGAACTTAAATCATGTTATACTTTTTGAATACAAAATTATTTTCGAGTTATCGTAAAACTTCGTCTTCCCCACGCAAGCCTAGCAAACCCAAATGCCTTGTATTCTAGATGCCTTAGACTTTTTTTAAGTCATTCCCCTCATTAGTATTCTTATACGTATAGGTTGAGTTATTCAGATTTCCCAATTTTATTTTGTGACGAGCTTTGTTGGATTTATCGCTTAGCAAAACTGTGAGTATATATTATCCCTTTTTTCATTTTTTACACTTTTGGGGTGAAACATGTACACCTATGAAACTTACACTTGTACATATTCATAAACGTTTTACATACGATTCATACATGTGTTATGCTTTGAATTATTGTGCTTTATGCTTAAACATAAACGTAGTATACTTGCAATCATTACGAAATCATTAACTTAGCTAGCCGACTTTAACAATGGATAGCGCTATTTGAATTGACAACTCGCCTAGTGGAAAGTACCTATGGTGGTGGGAAGTCCTAGGTCATTGTTAATGTATTAAACTTTGTTACATAAGAGGTTTGATTTTGACACGTATTGTGTACTTACGTGTTTTCCATATTTGTCTTGAATGACTCATGACACTTGAATTGTAAACCATTTTTATACCTATATAATATGTACACAAACTAAGTGTACTCACCAGCATTATTGTTGACATTTTATTTTGTACATGTTTTAGGGAAGGCTTGATGAATATCACCTAGGCTTGGACTTAGACTTAATAAACAAGCTTGTTGTATCATTTTGTTTTGAAACTTGATGTATTGGTTTGACTTTGATGTATGACTTTTAATCATGAATTTAAATAATAGTAACACTTTAGTACCATGAGCTTTTGAACAATCGTCATTACGTGACACCTCGATGTTTCCGCCATCGGTTGGGGTGTTACACCGTCACACCAGTCTCTAAACATAATAATGGTGTTTAATCTATGCATTAAAGGATTAATCGAGAAGAAAGTTGTAATCGGAGGTTTGTATTGGTGGTGACATATTGTTGGGGGTTTTGTTTAAATGTGGGGTTTTATTCAGGGGATTTGTATGGTGATGACAGATTGTTGGGGGTATATGTTGTAATCGGAGGTTTGCTGGAGGTACGGTGGTGGTGGTTTTGGTTGGTGGAGTGTAGTGAGGTTATTGAAGAAGGTGGGTGGGAGTTGATGGAGGTGTCGGTGATGATGGCGGTGGTAGTGGTGAGATTACAGGTGATGGTTTGGTTTGTTTTGTAAGGAAATAATAATAATAATAATAATAATAATAATAATAATAATAATAATAATAATGATGATGATGATAATAATAATAATAATAATTACTCTATATATTAAATGACAACACCTTAGGCAATGGTGGACTTCCCTCTTTTTTCCCTCTGACCACTATACTTCCCTTTTTTTCCCTCTGACCACCACTTTTTCTTGTTATCTATCTATATTATAACGATCTTGAAAGGAATAGCCAATTGATGCTAACATGAGCCACTGCTTTACGCTAACATGAACCGCCAACCATATTTGACCGCCTTTGATTTGTGTTGACCTGCTCCTTAAACACCTCCAAAGGCCATCATCTGATCTACAATTTTTTTCTTGTCAATATACCACTCATCACTAACCTCTATACTCTATAACCATCATCAAGAGCACTGTGAATCATCATCAGCCATCATTACTCTAATATCCTTGAGCCCAAGCCTAACAGCCCCTTCCGGTACATCTGTCCAGACCTACCCACAGGCTCCTTTGTTTCACGCTAGAACAAGATGTTGCGCCGCCGTACACGGTGGCTCTCCGCCAGTCTCCGTCTTCTGTACTCAGACACCACCAAAGAGATAAACAATGTGATCAGGACGAGGGCAGTAAGAGAGACCAAGAGATTGATCTGGGAGTGACCATTCAGTGGTTGTAGAGGCGGTCCGGTGGCTAGATCGAACGGCGGAGTGAAGTGGTTTGGGAGGTTTTGACTACGCATGTGGCGGCGCTTTTATTATTATTTCCAACCACGAATCATGTCTATGTGATTTCAATTGACAAAGTTTGCAACCCTTGGCGAGATTGACTGACCAGGATCCTATAGAGATCACTCTTTCCCTATTATTGTTTAAAAGTCAATTTCTTTAAAGTCTTAGTTTAATTTCATTTTTCTCAAAATCCAAACCAATCATTTTTACTTTCTTGCCTAGTTTAATCAATTAGCTTAAAACAACACTTTCCACAGTACTCCTTGAGGTTTGACACCCGAATTACCCTATTTAATAAGGTAGTTTGAAACTCTAAAACTCTTATTTTTGATCGGTCGTTCGACGCCGATCACTTATATTTTTCAGCTTTGTAGGTTTCAAAACACCAATTTTGAGCATCGATATCTCATTCGTCTTAGTTCTGTTTTAGACGCGGTTTGGTTCGTTGCAAATTCTCACAACATAAAATACAAACCCCACAAATAAATGTTTATATTAACCTCAGTTTCAATTATATATTATTGTTAAAAATTAAGAAAAAATCATTTTCCTTTATTTGTGAAAATTCCATTTTCAATAAATTTCCAAAATTAACTTAAGTCATTTCCTGTGCATTTGGACTTTCAGCACTTTCTAAGTCACTGACTTTCCTAGAAAATCGTTTCCTTCGATGAACACAATATTTTCTAGCCTCTAAAATAATAGTTATCAAGCTACTCCTCTCTATCTGGCCAAGATTTTGCATGACATAAATGGCAAGAGCAATAGTTGATGTGCCGCCTGCTAGAACAAAAAGTGACCAAAAGCTACCAAGACCCAAACGTTCATATTCATCTTGAATTGCTTCCTGATCTACACACTGCTCAGAACCAAGCATTCTTTCCTTGATATCTCTGAGAGTACCGCTTTCGGACACATTTAGTAGTGCCTTTGTAAAATCAGGAACCATTGGAGAACCTTTTGGAAATGCCTGCAATCATAATGCATTACTAGTAAGTCATTATTCACTATTTGAAAATCAAATTGTATGATTATATGATCCATTGCAAGAAAACTAGGCATTTGCCACAAAAATTATGCCAGTTGCTAAATCAGTGACCAGTATTAATCCAATCGTAAAATTTATAAGTCAATCATTTTGATCGCAAGCTTTGCAAGCGCAAAACCCCTCGCAAAATGACCCATGCTCGCAAATCAGCCACAAAGGCTATTTTCGATCGAAAATGAAATTCCAATGACATAGTTTTCTAGTAGTGATTGGTGGAGTAAAATTTAAGAATTTTACAAATGCAAATCCCCCTTCTGCATAGGTAGTCCCAGCTGTGGTAAACCTCTTGCAGTACTTGGTAAGAAATAGTTTAGCGTATGGAGCCGCAAGAAAAACTGCGGCGATTTCTTTGTTTCCTAGGGCATGAGCATAATCTTCAGGAGAAGTGAAGTTTCTTATGTTTTCATGCTTGAAACCCAAGACATCCACCAAATAGCTTGCCACTTGTGATCCATTGTCATACCCCACAATAGCATTTGACTTCTTCAATGTCTCGCAGTCGGTTACTTTTGGTATTAGCCTTCTAACAGTGAGCATGCTGGTGAGGCTGGCGGTGTAACACTGGCCAATTATTATCGCCGCAAAGAGCCATGCCACTGCTGTCACTCTTGTCAAATTACTATTGACGTTGTCAACTAATTCATCGCATCAAACAGTGTTACATGTGTTAGAATTCATTTGGAAAATGGTGTATGAACTATGAAGAAGTAAGAACTAAGAAATTACCATTTGTGTAAAACATTCTTGTGAAGACTAAACAGAAAAGAACTCCAGTTTGATTAAGGGGGGAGCCTTGAAGTTCAGGATTGTTATTCCTCTCAATAAGCCATACCACAAAGCCACAATAAATATTAACAATAATTGTTAAAGCCCACATACCTAATGTGAAAGGCTTCAAAAACAACCATTGTCCATGGTATGGTGCAACCGGTACTATCATCACCAACCCGGTTTCTGTGTACGGATGTGTGAACTCGGCATACTGATATCTCCAAGATACTACTGAGACGTCACCAACTACCGCATCAAAATTCTGCAAGATAAAGCCGATGATTTAAGTAAGAAAAAAACAAGAGAAGTTCCATTATATCATAGCTAATATGATTACCAGTGGCCAATCCATGAATGATTTCCAGGGGGTTCCTTTAGTAGATTTTCACTGATTTTTACTAAATTTTCAACTCTTTCCACTAAAATTTTCGTTTTTTTCCAAATCGAGGGGGTTTCTGGGAACTCCCGGAACCCCCTCAAATCTATAGTGACGACAAACAAAATAATAGGAGAATATATGAACGTACAACTTAACTAAAAGGTCGTGCTAAACATACCCCTCGCCATTTTTACTAAATGTACCCCTTGTCAAATCAGCCATTATACGGGCGTATAGGCTTTTGTTAGAAACAATCAAATCAATAAAGGATGCATATATTCATCAAGAGAGGTATGTTTAGCCGACCCTTTGAATTATATATGTGAAGAGTAATAATAATACCTTCAGATACACTTGTTTCACCAAGTCATCATATGATCCATTGAAGTGGTGAAATTCATATGGCAGGTAATATGGCAAGCGTCTAACTGTTTCTTTAAAAAGCTCGATCGAATATCCATTGTAAGTAAACTTATGATACCGATCATCGTATTTCACTTCCACAAATTTCTTAAACATGGCCATCATTGGCACACCGACTCGTAGAGGACTAACACCGATGGGAATAACCCCTCCTGTAGAAGTATGCAATGGTCTTCCGGGCCAAAAGATATGGCCCAAACTCTGTAAAGAAGTGTTATATGTTGCCATACCATTAACAACCTCAGAAAAACCAAGCCCTTCTGACCAGAACCCAAGTTGTCTATAGTATTTTCCTACTACATTAATAATTTGAAACACATGTGATGCAGCTGGTTTTCGGTTAACAAATCGAACTTCACCGCTTAAGCCAGTAAAATATTGTGATGAAACCACATCCATGAACTTTTGCCCACTCGTGTTCTTTTCGCTCAATGTTAAGGCTGCAATCCATGTAGCGTCATATGCGCGCACTGCGAAAATCCCAGGCATGTTGTTCTCTTCTTCCGGCTGCTCAATCCTAAACTTTGTCCGAAACTTTGTGGAGAAATCATGGAACTGTAAGCCCGTATCGGTGAAAAAACTCCCTAGTCCCACAACGCCTTCCATCGTTAAAAAGGTAGATGGATCCGCGGTATGGAGGACATCTGTAATTAAATTTGTTGTGATCCATACATATCCTTTCTCCATCATCCCCATGGTTTGTGCATTTTGAAAAAGGCGTACGCCGATTTCTAAAGACGTGTGAACCAAAAACACTTGGCATTGTTGTGACTTGATCATTTCAAGTTGTTCCAACAATGAGGCAGAAGTTAAAGGTGAGAGGTTTATGATATTGCTCATTTGTACACTAGAGTCTTTGATGGCTTCCATGAGATATGGGATGACTTGAATGGATATCGAATTTATATCTTCGTATATGAAAGTAAACTGGCTCCATCCGCAAGATTTCATAATCGCGACGAAAGCTTTCACTTGAGCGAATTGAGAAGGGGACGCTTGAACAAGGAAGGGTAAACGATCTAGAGCCCATTGAGGAACTGAATCAAGTAAAGATAATGTTGGTATATGAGCTTCGCTGCCTATCTCTCCAACTGAAACTACTTCTTCCAAGGTCTGTAACCCCAAAATTGCTTCCACTTTGTATGTTTCAATAAGATTGTTGGCTGCATTAATATAACCAAATCAAGAAAGTGTTATTGATTTGCACATAGACCTACAGAAAACATTTTGTTGCCAATAGAAATATATAATTATCGAACCTTTAAGAAGATTGAAGAAAATTTTGTCACTCTAACAAAATATTTTTTTGTCAAATTTGGTATAATTGAAACCGAGGGTCAAGTTATTCTACACAGTGTAACAAAAATGAGAAGGGTGAGAAGGATACAAAAAACACAATAAATCATGAAATATGACACAATAAGCCACAAAATATAACACAGTGCCAAAAAATATAACACAATGATGAAAAAAAAGACACAATGATATAATTAACGCATATTCTAAAAACTACAAGCTAAAATCCCAAAAACACGAAGACCTAAAAACTAACGTCGTAGGGTTCGATAAGATGGTTCCAATACCGCTTGAATGAGTTCAATCGGAGTCCATTTGATTCCCTTCCTACGACTTCCTATTTTTCTTTCACTATGTATTTGATCCTAACCCTTGAAACCGATACACACTAATACTAATGAAAGTTGCTCTGATACGTGGATCTTTTAGCGACGGTATTTTGTCACCGGCGTAGGGATGCTATAGTGACACACTAATACGAATTCCATACCGAAATTAAAAAAACAAAAAAAAAAAAAAAAAAACTAAATTTTGGCACAACCTTCCGACAAAGTAGCGGCAAAATCAAATCCGTTGGAAATATAACAATTAAATTAATAGTATTTCGATAAGTGAAGTATTATCAATTAGTAATAAAAAAATAATAATTATAAAATAAGTAATATTATGGTGTGGAAAAATTGTCACTGAGTCTTGAGAAATCTAAAAAATGAACCAGAGGGAAAATTGTGGGAAATAAGGACGTAGTTAGCTTGTCGCTAGGTAGTTGGAAGTTTTGTTGGAAAGAAATTTCGTTGCTATAGCGCGTTTCCTACGACTTTCCATCAAAACACTGTTGGAAACTACGTGGTTTTTTGGTAGTACGTGACATGTCACTAAAAAACCTAAAAAAATATCAATTTAGCTTATGAAAACTAGAATTGAATGTTTCAACGTACTTCAAAAGCCTTTTTTTTTTCTTTTTGACTGGCAAACAAATCAAACCTGGGCATTCTCGAGTCACCCTTTCGACAAATTCAAGTACTCCGAGAGTAACCGAGTTGTCAAACACCAATTCCGGGGAAAATCCGGTAACCCACCCGCCCTTAGGCACAACGATGAAATTACCGATAAAACTCGTCTGGCTCAAGAATCGAACCCAAGATTCCTCGGGTCTTTTATCATTGCCTACCAACGTCTCTACTACTACAGTGTAATGGTATTGACATTTCAAAGCCTTTTATAAGTATTCTATAATGTTTAATTTTATTTTAAAATAATATTTTTTAAAAAGAAACTCACTCATACTCTACCTACCTTGGAAAGAACCTGACCATCCTTGTTATCAACACTTGAAGACATTGTCAAGTCAAGCATGGGCGGACCTTGGGCCTGGCCGGCCCGAGCCGTGGCCCCCCAACTTTTTTGCCCAGAAGTACTGATTTTTGGATTTTTTTTTCTTTTTCGAAAAATAAATTATGTATTAAGTCTGCCTTCCCTGGTTTCTTGAATCCGGCCCACCATAATTAAAAAAAATAAATTTTGGTTCGATAACCATTATCACTCGTTTAATTTATTTAGTGAATACTCTAGACTCTAGCCCACTAAACATTTAACCCAATGTTTTAGTTAACCCCTAAGCCCAAACATTAAAAAAATAATAACCTACTAAGGCTCTCTGCACTTGCATTCTTCAACAAAACACCCGCTCATTTCCTTTCCTAAAACCCTAGAAACCCATCCTGACCCTCCCACCCTCTAGTCCCTACTCCCTCGGCCCTCTCTGTTCTGACTTCTGATCAGCCAGCCGCCAGCAGCAGCTTTCGACCGGCCAGAAGCAGCGCCGTCCGACCGGACAGCAACAGCAGCGCAACCCCTTCTGACCGGTTGAGGTTCACCATTCGTGTTTAAATAATTAAATGTTTAATTGTTATGTTGTTTAATTACGTTGATTCGTATCATGGATTGGTTTTTGTTGATTATTGATTGTTTAATTGTTGAATTTTGGATATATTGTTTTGGGGATATTTGAATTCTAATTTTCGATGAACTTGATTTGCGTAGGTCATACTCATAAGATGTCAAATGAGTATCTTGCAAATAACTTGGTGATTTACATAGAAAAAGAAATTGTTGAAGAGTTTGATTCGACATCTGTAATTGACGAGTTTAAAGAGCTTAAAGGCCGCCGGGCTGAGTTGTGATACCTTTTTCAAGTACTCATCGTTTCCGAACCAGATATTTAGATTATTGAAAATTAATGGATATTTAGATTGCTTGGCCCGATCCAAACTGAATCGCCGATCCAAAACTGAGTGATAGGAAAAACAAAATTTAGATCATATGATTTCGGCCCCCTGTCAAAAGTTCAAGATCCGCCTCTGATGTCAAGTGCCCTTGATGAAAGAGTTTTAGTGTGAAACTTCAATCATATCTAGCATATTGATCTTTAATGGTCCATTAAATTTTAAAATAACTGATATAAACTGTTGACGGGTAAGCCTCGCCATTTTGACCCATGTGACAATTTTGTTGTGACATGCTAGATAAAGGCAAAATTTCGGACGAAAAAGTTTTGCTCAGAAATTCCTACAAATTACCGTCAAACATTTGGCGACAAAAAAACTCTAATTTAGCAATAAAGTACCAACGCAATACCGACAAACGAAAAACCCTCTTTGGTCGGAAAATGACATTACCTACAAAATCCCGACAAAATTTGGGGTAAGACACTGCCCAATTTTCCAGAAGTGATTTGTTACTCAACCACATTGCATGATTATAAACAAGTTTCATATCTTTGTGTCGATAATATTTTTCTGCTAATATAGATATACAAGTAGAAAACGAAAAAAGAAAGATGGTGTCGATTACTTTCCTAAAACACAAGTTTATAAAAGACTGTCCGTTGTGGGTCACGAGCGAGTTTTCAGCCCGGTGCTCACCCCCAGCCACAACAGCTCCACAGGCGATGGTTATCGCGTGCGTTAACGGGAGAAAGTGACCTTTGGTCGCACTTTTGCTCACCCCAGCCACAACGGGGTCAAGTGACCGGGTTACTTGAAAGTCAAGTGTGATGGTCACACCTGCTTGCTAGCGGCACACAACGGATTGTCTAAGCAGAAATTACATTACCGTCTTGGATTGCTTGAACGAGTTTTCCATTGGAGTTTGTTGTGTAAAGTGTTATATTTTTCTGAGTTCTTGTGTTGAAATCTTCGACTGCAATTTCCATGGCAACTCTAGCCTCTTTGCCCGCTCGAGATGTCATGTCCATAGGTGCACCAATAATAGATGTGCCACTTATGGTGTTTCCCATTTGTGTTCTAACTCGTAAAAGATTTAACAAAAATATATATGTTGCAAAAAGTAGAATCGTTGACCTATGTATGTTTGTCATTATAGAAAAAAAAGTATGGCTAAAAGAGAATCCCCACCTACGTTTCTCTTCCGGCTCTTCAATATATATGTGTGTGTATATATAATATACACAATAATTAACTTTGACTTTGCGTATATGTAATATACTAGTTATGGTTATATTGATATTGACATGTAATTGTTGTTAAAATAGTGATATACAATAAGATATAATTTAAATTTAAAGTTATAGATACACTTAAATGATAGGTTTAAGCAATTCTTAGTAGTTACACTCGTAATAGTTACTTTGACTTATAACTCACGTCTAGAATAAGGTTCTAGAGTGAAGCTTTGCATCACATCAACAATTACGATTAAATATAGCTACTACCCAAATATTTCAACACTTTGGAGTCACTTTTTTTTAACAGTAAACAACTTTTATTAAAAACCAAAATGAAACTACTAAGAAGTTATAGGCACCATATATCAAGACCGCCCATAGGTGTTACATCAAAAACCATAAAAACAAACCACCTCATATCTAATAACACCAAATAAAATTATACCACTTAAATCTTGAAAGGAACACCAATGTCTACCATAGATGGATCATTCACCTATCATAATTGTAAATCTAATGGGGACACGTTGCTTCAAATTCTCTTGGAGTTACTATTATTGTATAACTCACACTTGTTTTTCCTAAAACATGGTAACTTGAATCTTAGAGTGTTATGTAGGTTTACATTCAGCACAGATGCATCCCTAAGGATTTACGTATCATATTCGGGACGTTACAAAATATGTCCTCTAGGCTTTAACGAATTATAAAATTTTAACTAAATTTTATGGGCGATGATGAAAGTTATAGCGGAAAACATAGCAATTAGGAAAATCATAGTATTAGAATGAGTTTTGATGGAGAAATGGATATTGGGCCTATAAATGTGTTATGTGTTACTTAACGAATTAACAACATTTAAGTTTAGTGGGACCACGTTTAAGTATTAAATGTATTTTCTATTTACAATATATATATATACACACACACACACACATATAGGGAAGGGTTCAATTAAAAACTCATTGTTAGGGAGAGAACTTAAGAACTCTATATTACATATATGTAATATATCATATGTTGTATATTAGACATGTGCAATATATATTACACATATGTAATATACACAGTTGTGACACCTGACAAACTCAAGTTAATACTTTTATCAAACACATAAGTCTACCTTAGCGAAACATTCATAAAACATACTTAACAGGATTAGTTGAGTCGGGTCGATGATTCAGGGAATCATCGGGGGTCGGTTTTTACACATGTTGTCCATGGGTTGGTGATTCGGAGGATCACTAGGTAAAACGAACATATACAAGTCTCGAGTCCCGAGGGTTGGTGAAATAACATAAAAGTGTAAGTTGTCAAACATTAAATGTTTTGCGATCATTATATAACTTGTCTACATGTGGATACGTGAATTAATGTGTTAAATTAGCAATTAACGCGTCGAAGACCTCAATCGCCCAAGTTTGGGCGACTGGCTATGCCAATCGCCTGCAGCAGAAGCTAGTGGCTTGCAGGGTTCCAGACAACTGGTAACAGCTATAAATACCATACTTGACTTGTTTTTCATCATTTGTGCAACCCTAACTCGCTCCAAAGTGCTCTCTCACGACCTTTAACCTCTGTACACCCTTTTTTTTTCCTAAACACACATTTTCCAAGCTAAAACGGCCTTTGAATCATTAAACAATTGAAAATCTAAGGTCTGTGATTCAACCAAATCCATTTTCAAACACTTTTATGTTGTTATTATGAACCCTAAATGTCCAGACCTGGTCTTTGTATGTTTTCATCAATATAAACCTTTGAAAAAACCTTACCCTAAACTATATCTAAACATTTTCTATGAGTTTTCAATAAAAATGCAAAATTTGAATCTAAAACATGAGGCTTCTTTTGTGTATATGGTTAGAATGATTTTAGGAAGTTGTTATGATGATTACCTAGGTGTTAGAAGCATGATAGAATGATATTTGAAGTTGTTATGTGGTTTTATGAGTTTTGATCCGTTTTAGGATTTTAGTGGAATCTAGGATGTAATATGATGATTTGCTGCTTGCAACTTGTTAGAGTTTATGTTAGGATGATCATGTTAATGCTTGATGATGTTTGGAACGTGATTATGTGATTAAATCAGGTTATTTGCCATTTAGGGTAACTTTTGCATGCATTTGATGTGACTTCACCATAATATTATCCGTTTTGGGAAAACTTGCAATTAGCACCTAAAACGATGTGTTAATTAGGGCATAATGGTAGGGTTGAATTGGATATTGATTGTGGATTGAAGTTGTGGTGTTAAGCATAAGCATTCACATTAGCTCCCCATTTTTCTGTGAGAGTGTCCCCCAAATTACATGGGGTGGGTTTAAGGAGTTGTGAGGGAAGAAAAATGAGGAATCTACTGTTGATCGGTATAATGGGGGTTATTTGGGAATCTTTTAGGGAAAACGGGAAACTGTATTAGTTTTTAATATTTGTTGAAAGTGGTTGTGAGTGGAGAAGAGAGAAACTGTAATGATTTTTAATATAATATGTGGTTGTGATTGGTTGTGTGTGAATCGGGGATGGAGAAGTTGATGTGAATGCTTTAATGATGCATCACCCATAGTATATTACAAATAAAGAGTACGCGTCACATACAAAAGGATATTAAGAGCATGTTTGGTAGCCTTTTAATGAGGCTCTGAACCATTCAGCTCTGAATGATTCAGCATTCAGATTGTTTGTTTCAACCTAAAAAAGGCTCTGAATTGAATGGTTAAGAGCTTAACCATTCAGACTTGGTGCATAGTTGAACCATTCAGCACTTAATCATTCAGAGGCTCTTAACCATTCAGGCATCTTAATGATTGAGCACTTAGGGGCTGTTTGGCAAGTGCTGAATCAATAAGTGTTGAATCAGTAAGAGGCTTGAATTGTTAAGAGGTTCTGAATGATTAAGTGCTGAATCATTAAGTGGTGTTTGGTTGGACATTTGAATGGTTAATTTTTTTATCAAATTTATGGTTAAATTTCTATTATTATTATTATTATTATTATTATTATTATTATTATAATAATAAAAATCAAAACCCAATATATCAAATCCACTTTAAAACCCCACATCATCAACATCAACAACATCATCAATAATACCCTCAAACACCACATAAATCAACAACACAACAAAGATAGAGAGTGAACCGGTGGCGGTCGGAGGAGAGGAGGAAGGGTGGGGGTGACGGCTGGTGGTCGGAGTTGAAGGATAGGGGAGGAGGAAGGGTGGGGACGAAGCGAAGCAGCAATCGCGTTTTTTTTCGTTTTTGAACAACAACAACAACGACACACAACGATCACCTCTGAATGGTTCAGACTTGTGCCATCTCTGAATCGGTCAGACCTCCATTCAGACGCTTGTTCAGTTCAGAGGCCCGCGCCAAACGGTCTTAATCCTGCTACCTCTTATTCAGTCAGAGCTTTTCCCCATTCAGAGGTTCATTCAGACCATGCCAAACAGCCCCTTAATCAATCAACAGCCCCTAAGATTTTAAGGTTATTTAGGGGGTGTTTGGGATTGATTATTCAAAACAGATTATGCGTTTTGAAAAAGCAGGGGTGGAGCTGCTTATAGATTATTGCGTTTTGGTAGCCTAAAAACTGATTATTTGCGTTTTCAAAACGCAATCTCAAACACTAAAAACTGATTATCTGCGTTTTCAAAACGCAATAATCTAAAAATCAGATTCAAAGCGCAATCCCAAACACCCTCTTAGATACAACCTACATCTGGGTTTAAAAATGTATCATTTATTATAAAGGATAGATACTATAAAGGAATATTTATTATAAGATTCCTAAAAACCAACTGTATCATTTGACCAAGTTACAATTGAACCGTTTGACCAAGTTACAACTGAAAGTAACCACCAAACAACTTCTTTAAAGAAAATCTATACATCCAGACAACGAATTTTAAAATATAAGCTCATATATATTAATTAATGACCAAGTAAGGAGCACCAATTGAAAATGTCATTTGTCAAAATTACAATTAAAGTGAACAAAAAATGTCTACTCCAATTTACTCCACTAGTTGCAACCTAGCTATACAAGATAACACCCGTGAAAGCTCATCATCCTCTTTTGTCAAAACCACACAATCAACAACATCATGCATATAAAAATGTCAATTTTGTTCGACTACAATAAAATTGTCTTAGTGGCTGTTTGGTTGATTAAGTGCTGAATCATTAAGAGGTCTGAATGGTTAAGCGCTGAATCATTAAGTTGCACCTCTTAATGGTTAGTTTTCTTGTCCCACGTTGGTAGGGAAGCCTCATTAAGGTTCAGCCTAGTTCAGTGCTTAATAGCTCAGTGCTTAATGGTTCAGCAACATCCCAAATCTTAATGATTCAGACTTACACATTCCATTCAGAAGCTGAAACAAACGCGCTGAATGCTGAATCATTCAGCACTGAATGGTAAGAGCCTCATTAAGAGGCTACCAAACAGCCCCTTTATTGTATTACTCCTTTGTGACTATTTACCGATGAATATTATTAAAGGATCACCAATGGACTGCTTTACCTACGGATCACCAACAACTTTTGTAGCATCGTTAAAAGTGATCGTTTGTGATGTAATAACAGATACATTAGTGACAGAATATCGACATGCCGTTTTGCCGACGAACTCCTATAAGTTTTAGGGTTATTGAATTTTAATAACTTAACCTATCACGCGTTGGCCGCTGTCACTCCCAACTAACCACTTGGCCGCCACCAATCTCAGCTTGTAACTTATTTTCCTCTACCACTCCCAAAACTAACCGAACCCTAACCCAGTTAAAAATGTTGGTGACCAAGTAATTAGCTGGGAGTGGCAGCGGCTAACACGTGATAGTTGAGGTTATTAAAATTTAATAATTCTAAGTTTTATCCACTGATTTATTTAATTTACCTTTTCCAATTGCCTCTACAGATCTTTACCTTGGAAAGCATAAAGCGTAACATTTTTCTGAAAGTATCGTTTTACATGCATTGTCATATTCTTTCTCACAAAAAGAAAATTAATTGTATTCATTTTATTTTATTGAATTAAAAATAGATATAAGGTCCTAAATAATTTATAATAATTAAGGTGACTCAGACTCCGATTGGAAAGTTGACTTTTATTGATCATTAAGATTTCATTTGATTTTCCTTACTTAAATAGGAACTTCCTGGCACCTTCCTCGCACCATTCATATGTAATCCAAACTCCATGGAAAACTATTTTTTCTACTCTTAAGACTATATATTATTTTTTATCTATCATATAATAAAATAACTGAATTATGAATTTTCAATTGACTTCTTGAACCGACATCTATACCATATTATAAATATTATAAAGTATAAGGAAAGATTTCAACCAAATTTAAATAATTAAAACATATAATAGATATGGTACAATAACCTAATAAATGTAGTAAAGAGGTGAAGTTGTTATTAACAACATAAATCAAGCAATCAATAATTGAAGAATACTCTCCTCTCATTTACCTAGTCAAGTCAACATTATTGACCAAGTTAAGTCAAGTCAAGATCATTGACCCTATAATACTTGCCCATGACTCATGCCCATGATTCATGTCTTTGTATTTATTTTGTAGTTTTTCATTCAACTTGTATTCCCTATATATTGTAATGTAAATCATTGTACACAACACACAATTTCAATACAAAAACCACTTTGTTCATATCTTCATATGGTATCAAGAGCCTAAAAGCTCCCTCGAGCCATCTTCGATCCCAACCTACTTGACAGACACATTCTGTCCGCATTCTGCTTCTTTTTTTTTTTTCTTCTTTCGATTCACCATGGCCAAACAAACACCTCAAACTACCAATACCAACACTCGCCCGACTCACAACAATAACAGCTATTGCTACTATTGTAACATTCTCGGACATGACACTAAAGATTGTCGCAAACTTAGTCGCTTCCTACGAGAACACAATGTCTCATCTCAAAATACCAACACCCCGGTGGTTAACTACACCACCCCTCACCCAACGGCTACAACTCCATCTTGGATGTGGGACACCGGTGCGTCCAACAACACCGCGAACAACAACCAACAATTTCCCATTCTTTTCGAATACGGAGGACCCGATAAGATCGTGCTAGGTGATGGTAAAACTCTCCCTATAACTCATATTGCTCAAACAACTATTCCAACAAAATCTCGTCCACTTCTTTTAAATAACATTTTAATTGCTCCTAATCTTCGAAATAATCTTATTTCCGTTGCCAAAGTTTGTCGTACTAATCGTGTTTCCGTTGAAGTTTTTCCCTATCATTTTTTTGTTAAGGATCTACGCACGGGGGCGCACCTCATGCGAGGAGTGAACATCAATGATGTCTACTATGGACCAATCTCATTGTCTCCTCAAGTCAACAACACCCAAACAAACTCTCTTCTCATGTGGCACCACATACTTGGACATCTATCGCTTCAAGTGTTCAAGTCTTTAATTTCTAAATTGGGACTTCGTTTTAATAAGGTGACCCATGAGTCTTTTCATTGTACTTCATGTTCCCTAAATAAAAGCCACAAACTACCTTTTGGCAAAAACTCTTTTGTTGCCAATCAACCTCTACAACTTCTCTACTCCGACGTATGGGGTCCCGTAAAAACGTCAATCGATGGCTTTAAATACTATGTCATTTTTGTTGACTATTTTTCCAAATACATTTGGTTATACCCAATCAAACAAAAATCCGATGTTAAAATTCTTTTTCCACAATTTAAATCTTTTGTTGAAAACTTTTTCAAAACCAACATTGTTGCGTTGTTCACTGATAATGGGGGTGAATATGTGGGTCTTTCACCTTATCTTGCCTCTCAAGGTACCTCCCATTACACAACACCACCTCACACCGGAACAAAACGGTATTGCCGAACGACGTCACCGACACGTCGTGGAAACCGGCCTCGCATTACTCCACTACTCCCACTTACCACAACATTTTTGGTCCCATGCGTTTCAAACCGCAACCCACCTAATCAATCGTTTGCCTACACCCATCCTTAACAACAAATCTCCCTACGATATGTTGTTCAAAACCGCTCCTACTTATTCCAAACTCAAACCGTTTGGTTGTCTTTGCTACCCATGGTTACGACCCTATGCTACTTCCAAACTCCATTCCCGTTCAACGGCGTGCATATTTCTTGGGTATTCATCCTCCAAATCGGCATTCAAATGCTATGACCCTACTAGTCACAAACTATACCACTCTCGCCACGCTGAATTTATCCCACATATTTTTCCATCTCAAATCACCAATCCCCAACCCAAACACATGTCATTTGACTCCTTCCTATCCACATACCAATCGGCCCAATCAACCACCTCTTCTAACCAACCCACTCCAGACCCAAACATGTTGCATCATCCAACCCCTACTCCACAGCCCACATCACCCGAAGCCTAAACCCCTATCCCTCCACAAACCCATGGCCCACCTCTTCTACCTCCTGCACACAATACAGGCCCAAACAGCCCAACCTCCCATACAACAGGCCCTACACCCCAGCCCATCGAGACACCCTCACCAACTGGCCCACCAACTCCACCCGATAGCACCGCCCCTACCCCAACCGATTCCCACTCCACCGACCCCACCTCACCAATGTCTTCATCCAACACATCTGATGATCCCACGAACTCACCTCCACATAACCCTCAACCACCTCGTCGACAACCAAAACCCAACTCAAAGTATTACAACCCCAACTTTGTCAACTCTACCACCATTCACCCTCTACCCGTTTCTCTTGAACCATCCACTTATACTCGAGCCTTGAAAGATCCGGATTGGCACCATGCCATGGACCTTGAGTATAATGCTCTCCTTCATAACAACACTTGGGAACTTGTCCCTCACACAACCCAAACTCCCATTGGTTGCAAATGGGTATTCCGAATCAAACGCAAACCCGACGGCACGATTGACAAGTACAAAGCCCGTCTAGTTGCCAAAGGGTTTCACCAACAATATGGAAAAGACTATCATGAAACATTTAGTCCCGTTACTAAACCCGTTACCATTCGCACCGTTCTCTCTATTGCTCTTTCAAAAGGATGGTCTTTACGTCAACTAGACGTTAATAATGTGTTTCTTCATGGGACTCTTCACGAAGATGTCTTTATGGTGCAACCTCCCGGGTTCACCAATACGGAATTCCCACGTCACATTTGCAAACTCAAAAAATCCCTCTATGGGCTTAAGCAAGCACCACGTGCTTGGTACATCGAACTAACCAACTTTCTCACTCGTTTTGGCTTTAAAAAATGCATTTCTGACCCCTCTCTCTTTGTATACAATCTCAACAACATCACTGCTACCTCCTTGTGTACGTTGACGACATTGTCCTCACCAGCAATCACAATCCATTTATGGATTCCTTTGTTCAAGCCCTAAGCAACCAATTCTCTATCAAAGACTTAGGCCCTCTCCATCATTTTCTAGGAATCGAAGTCATTCCTACGCCTCATGGTCTATTTCTTTCCCAACATCGCCATATTCAAGATATTCTTACCACCTTTAAAATGGATGGTGCAAAAGAGGTTCTCACTCCTTTAAGCACTTCCGACTCTCTTTCTTCCTTTGACTCCACTCCCTCAGTCGATCCCACTCCTTACCGTCAACTTGTAGGCACTTTGCAGTATCTTGCCTTCACACGTCCCGACATCTCCTTTGCCGTCAATAAATTATCTCAATTCATGCACTCACCTAAACAATCACACTGGCAAGCTCTCAAACGGGTACTCCGCTATTTGAAAGGAACGGTCCATCATGGGTTGTTCTTGAAACGCAATACTAACCTAAACTTGCAGGCTTTTTCGGACTCAGACTGGGGCGGTATTAATGATGGGGGACGGTCAACTACAGCATATCTCGTATATCTTGGGTCCAATATCATCTCTTGGAAATCTGCTAGACAAAAAACTATCTCTAGATCATCTACCGAAGCTGAGTACAAAGCACTCGCTAATGCCGCAGCTGAACTCTCATGCGTTAAAAATTTACTTGATGAGCTCGGGCTTCCAATTAAGAGCACCCCATCGCTTTATTGTGACAACACCGGAGCTACTTATGTATGCGCAAATCCTGTTTACCATTCCCGCATGAAACACATCGCTCTGGACTATCACTTTATGCGGGAACAAGTCAATTCCGGGCAACTCAAAGTTCTTCATGTCAGCTCCAAGGATCAACTCGCGGATGTGCTCACCAAACCGCTTGCACGTGCACCCTTCCTATATTTTCGGTCCAAGATTGGAGTCTCCAACGGATCCTCCATCTTGCGGGGGCGTATTAACAACATAAATCAAGCAATCAATAATTGAAGAATACTCTCCTCTCATTTACCTAGTCAAGTCTATGAATCCGTTTTAGGATCGTAATCACGAACTGTGATCTCACGAATATCAACCGTAGGGTGCGGAATCCCCAACGATCGTGCAAAATGATTCAGAAATAAACGATAAAGATCGTGATGAAAACAGATAACAAATCACCGAGCAATTTCCATAACTTTAATCTTTGTATTAGATCAAATCAAGATGTTTACAAATGAAATCTTAGACCTAATACAGAGAAAAACACACATACACACTCTAGGGAAAGGCTCAAAATGATAACTCTCTCTAAAATTACAAACTTTTCCCTTTATATAGGCTCCCACCTTCGCCCCTTTCATAAGGTCGAAGGTGTTCATTCGACCCTTTAAGGGTTCGAATGAAGCCTTCTATAACAATCAATCTACATTCGACCAAAGATAACTACATTCGACCATCCGACTGGTCGAATGTAACTTCAAGCTAAAGTCTTGGTCGTTTTTCTGATTATCTGAACCTTCGACATTCAGTACTGGATCACTAGCTGGGGACATACATGAATAATGCACTTACAATCTCCCCCTTGGACCTAGCTAGTGATGTACCAAATCAGAAAACTGTCAATTCTTCAAGTCTTGCAATCATCATCTTGAACAAATTGAAAACTTTCCATTTTCATGCACGTTTGTGTCGAGGTTCTTGTCTATCTCTGCAGTAAGCTTTGAAATCTCAGACAGACTCAAGAAATCTTGGCTTTGTCTTTTGTTGGTCCAGAGATGAAGACAGACATCAAATCTTGAATTCTTCGATCTTCAATCTTTTCTTGAACAATCTCTGACTAGTTTCTGTTGTTCTGGTTCTAGATGTTCAGGTTTGGGTCTTTTTCAGTTACACACTTTGTCAATGAATCTTGAGCAGTGCACCTGTTGTGTTTGATTCTGCAGAAAAATTTACTAAAAACTGCACAAACTACAACCAGCGTTAGACACGACAAAAATCTCGGAAGTACTCTTCACATTCCTTTTGACCCTCAATAGTTCTCCCCCTGAACTATTAAACATTTTTCATACGCACCAGAAACTTGAAAATCTGTAGTCTTTTTCAGTTTTTAAGTATTTGAGTATTCACATTAAGTATCCCATCATCGGTTATCGACAATAAAACAGAAACAAAACATTTTGATTTTTCAAAGTTTATGCTAAAACACACCAAAAATCTTTTTGAATTTTTTTTTATTTAAAATGGAATTGCATAAAAGTAAACTAAACATATTTTTGTGAATTTTCCGGTAAGAGGATCATATCAGTATTGAAACAGTCAGTCAAAACTCTTTTTGATCAATTTTCTGTTTTTGACATTGAGCATCCTACAACCATTACCAGTATGTTTGTCCACTTAAACTCAAAATCATTATTCATTGTTCAGCACTTCAGATACATTATGGTAATATTAGATACTGAAAAATCTATGGTCCCAGCACACGTGACACATTCCCGTATCAAGAATTGCACAAAGTTTCATCGTAACGCGTGATTATATTGTAGTTATCCGTTAGTTACAAGGTACGAGACACAGTGGTGACAGGTTAGCAAACTAATGCTTCAAAGCGACTTATGCACTCAACCAGGGTGAGAACTAATATCATACATGATTTTCATCATAGTACTGATACGATGCATTAGATAATCTTTGATTATCATCACACATGTTAAGTTCCTCATTCGGTAACTTATGGTTTTGTCATTAAAGATCTTTTGTTAAGATACCCTGACTGATCTAGGTCCGTAAATCAATACGACAGAAGATCAGTTAGGCTATCCCCAGATAACTTTCAATATAACGACCCGAAACCTCTGATTTTGGCAATCTATCAAACGAAATTTCAGTACTAAGACCATATGTCAACGAGACGTTGATCCACATGATTATCAGTTAATGCTTTTAGGTTTATATCACCATGCTGAACTTTAAACTTTGATTTCAAGCCTACCAATATATAATTGTAGTGGCTACTCAATGTTTGTTCATACATTTTGTTTTCAGAGTAATCTGACAGTTCACTGATGTACTATCATCTCCTCTTTTTCTCCAGGAAAACTCATTTTTGATTTTCTAATTTTTATTTTGATTTTTCTGAAATTTTTCTCCCCCTAAAAATCTAAAAATAAGCATATTTTTGGATTTTTAAACTTTTGAAGAAAAACAAAATAAAATGATATCCGATGCGGTTTACTCATTGAGTTTCAAAAACCATTTTCCACTCAGATTACTTGACTCACTTTGTTCTTTCAACTAGTAAAACCATTAACAAAGATAAGAGAGTTTAGAATAAACCGTTTTGTCGCATCTGTTGTAGAAATCCAAAACCTGAAAGCAATTGCATGAAATTGCAACTTTTTCCGACTTCACAGGTAGGAAACAGACGACAAACACTCTCCTCTCTGTTGACATCATTCTTTCTTTCTCAAAATCCTTTCCTTCACCTTCACCTCTCCAATAAATAGCTTGTATACAGATGCTCCACTTATCAACTATTAAAAATAGCTAATAGGTCTGTCTGGAACAATCTGCACACTTGTTAAACAATTAGAACGAGAGAGGTACCCATCCCTTCACAATGATGGGTCGTCCAAGGTCATCAATCCTTGGAACATCAATCCATTCTCCTTTTGAAAAATCAATTGGTTTTTCAATGGATTGATTTGAAGTAGAAATTGCTATTGATTTAAAAAGTGATTTGGGTTTCCAAACACGTTCAGGATTTATTTTAGACTTTGTTGAAATCGTTTTGATTGTTGACTTTTTAGATTTATTAGCTAAAACCTGCTTCTGAACTTTGTTTGGAACCTTCTCAGACTTAACTGATAAAGGTCCAGGTTTAGAGTTATTCTTAGGCTTAGCCTTAGAACTCCCCCTTACCTTAGCAACCCTATCACAATCTTCAATTTTATTCAAGGCAATTTTGTTACGATTGTCATACACAACCTGTTTCCCCTTTTGCTTCTTGATTGGTTTTGGGGAAACAAGCTTTTTGACATTGCCTGAATTTTTAGCAAATTTCACTTCGGTCTTTTTCTGTTTAACATACGGACAGGCAGCAACTAAATGCCCACACTCTCCGCAGTTATAACAAGACCTATATTCCACAAAATCACATGCATACCCTTCATCCCAATACCAGTAGGGACAATGAGCAGCAATATGACCAACTTCACCACATTCAAAACAGCTTCTCCATTCAACATAACCATGAGAATACTGTGGTGAGTTGTTTCTCCAATAACCATCAAATCGAGAGGTATATGAATAATCATAAGAATCATATGATCTAGATGAAAAATTTCTTGACTTCTTTTGATGAGAGTTTTTCATCTGATCATTTCCTTTCGATTTGTTTGGTTTCGGTCCTTTTACTTTAGAACCTTTCTTATTTTCAACATTTTTCTTTTCAATGTTTTTCTTTTGATCCTCATGTTGGTTAGGATTTAGTTCAAACGATAAATGCCCAAATTGATTTGTAAATTGATTTAACAAATCGATATTATCAACATATATACATTTAAGTAAAGATTGTTCGATATTATCAATTGGAAAATCTTTATTGAGAATCAACTTGTCATGTCCTACCAACATATAGGATCCTTCCATTCCATCAGGAAATTTAAATATGGTTTTCTCTTCAAACTCAGGTTCTGAAATGACTACCACGTTTTTATTTTTCTGTCTAGAATCGGACTTCACCTCAGAGTTTGAAACTTCAACACAAGATGTTATGTCTTTCAACTCTGATGTGGTGTTATTCATTGAAACACTTTTATTTATTTCTAAAATTTCTTGCTTTAAAAATTCAATTTTATTTAACAAATCTTTTTCATTCTTTTCAAAAACTTTATTTTGGTTTTGACAATTTTCTAGTTCATTTGCTAGGTTCTGTTTGTCCTTAATAAGTGTCATCAATTCACATTTCAACTTGACACATTCAGAACAACTAGCACAGTCAATACTAGATCTTACCTCATCATCTGATTTATTACCATTATCAGATTTTGCATCAATATTTGAGATATCACTCTCTCTTGATTCACTCTGTTCTGAATCCGTATCAGAACTCAAGACACTCTCTAACAATTCACTTGAATCATCATTCTCCACTTGTTTGACAAGACACACAACGTTACTTTTAACACCTTCTCTGTTAACACACTTGTCAACATGTACCATTTCATCAGTTGATTGCACAGCTGGTTGTGTAACAAATGGTTGAATCTTAGATGCAACAACTTGTTCCCATGTTAGCTTTTGTTGCATTGCAGCTTTTATCTGATCATCAGTTCTTGACATAGCCAAGTAATTCATCATTTTTCAACAAAAATTATTTCAAAAATTTTCTAAAAACAGCCTTTTCGAAATTTTTTACACCTTAAAATTTGAAAAATATTATCCGAATATTCGTAGGTTCGAATGTGGAAGTAACCAGTCTTATTCGACCTTAAAAAATCAAAATCTTTGAAAATCAGATTCTACGTTCGACCCTTTTCAATTTTCGAGTGGTCGAATGAGCCAAAATGATCTCCTTCGACCGTTTGAAAAGATACGAAAGAGAAGTATGACCAACACTAATCTCTTTCGACCCTTTAACTCTCTTTCGACCGTTTGATTTTCTCCTTCGACCGTTCGAATGGTCGAATGAGACAAAATGGTCGAATGAACAAAATAACACTGAAAAACTCTAGATTCGACCAGTTAAAACTCCACGTTCGACCAAAAAATGCTACGTTCGACCATCAAATCTCACCTTCGACCGTTTCAGATCTGTTCATCATCTTCAACCTCAAGAACACGAATCTGATCGGTTTTTGATAAAATTTTCACCAAATGTAATGAAATTTGATAGGTTTTGTTCGGATTTGAATTTAGACAAACATTTGTGAAATAATTTTTGAAAATAACAACAAATTCAACTCCAATTCAATCAAAAACCATGTTTTTATGAAAAGCTTCAAAATTTCTTGGGTTTTTAACTTTTAAAACCAGAATTCTAATCAGTTTTCATCAATTCAGATCAATTTGCAATCGTGAAATCGAGCCTATGCTCTGATACCACTTGTGAATCCGTTTTAGGATCGTAATCACGAACTGTGATCTCACGAATATCAACCGTAGGGTGCGGAATCCCCAACGATCGTGCAAAATGATTCAGAAATAAACGATAAAGATCGTGATGAAAACAGATAACAAATCACCGAGCAATTTCCATAACTTTAATCTTTGTATTAGATCAAATCAAGATGTTTACAAATGAAATCTTAGACCTAATACAGAGAAAAACACACATACACACTCTAGGGAAAAGGCTCAAAATGATAACTCTCTCTAAAATTACAAACTTTTCCCTTTATATAGGCTCCCACCTTCGCCCCTTTCATAAGGTCGAAGGTGTTCATTCGACCCTTTAAGGGTTCGAATGAAGCCTTCTATAACAATCAATCTACATTCGACCAAAGATAACTACATTCGACCATCCGACTGGTCGAATGTAACTTCAAGCTAAAGTCTTGGTCGTTTTTCTGATTATCTGAACCTTCGACATTCAGTACTGGATCACTAGCTGGGGACATACATGAATAATGCACTTACAATCTCCCCCTTGGACCTAGCTAGTGATGTACCAAATCAGAAAACTGTCAATTCTTCAAGTCTTGCAATCATCATCTTGAACAAATTGAAAACTTTCCATTTTCATGCACGTTTGTGTCGAGGTTCTTGTCTATCTCTGCAGTAAGCTTTGAAATCTCAGACAGACTCAAGAAATCTTGGCTTTGTCTTTTGTTGGTCCAGAGATGAAGACAGACATCAAATCTTGAATTCTTCGATCTTCAATCTTTTCTTGAACAATCTCTGACTAGTTTCTGTTGTTCTGGTTCTAGATGTTCAGGTTTGGGTCTTTTTCAGTTACACACTTTGTCAATGAATCTTGAGCAGTGCACCTGTTGTGTTTGATTCTGCAGAAAAATTTACTAAAAACTGCACAAACTACAACCAGCGTTAGACACGACAAAAATCTCGGAAGTACTCTTCACATTCCTTTTGACCCTCAATAGTTCTCCCCCTGAACTATTAAACATTTTTCATACGCACCAGAAACTTGAAAATCTGTAGTCTTTTTCAGTTTTTAAGTATTTGAGTATTCACATTAAGTATCCCATCATCGGTTATCGACAATAAAACAGAAACAAAACATTTTGATTTTTCAAAGTTTATGCTAAAACACACCAAAAATCTTTTTGAATTTTTTTTATTTAAAATGGAATTGCATAAAAGTAAACTAAACATATTTTTGTGAATTTTCCGGTAAGAGGATCATATCAGTATTGAAACAGTCAGTCAAAACTCTTTTTGATCAATTTTCTGTTTTTGACATTGAGCATCCTACAACCATTACCAGTATGTTTGTCCACTTAAACTCAAAATCATTATTCATTGTTCAGCACTTCAGATACATTATGGTAATATTAGATACTGAAAAATCTATGGTCCCAGCACACGTGACACATTCCCGTATCAAGAATTGCACAAAGTTTCATCGTAACGCGTGATTATATTGTAGTTATCCGTTAGTTACAAGGTACGAGACACAGTGGTGACAGGTTAGCAAACTAATGCTTCAAAGCGACTTATGCACTCAACCAGGGTGAGAACTAATATCATACATGATTTTCATCATAGTACTGATACGATGCATTAGATAATCTTTGATTATCATCACACATGTTAAGTTCCTCATTCGGTAACTTATGGTTTTGTCATTAAAGATCTTTTGTTAAGATACCCTGACTGATCTAGGTCCGTAAATCAATACGACAGAAGATCAGTTAGGCTATCCCCAGATAACTTTCAATATAACGACCCGAAACCTCTGATTTTGGCAATCTATCAAACGAAATTTCAGTACTAAGACCATATGTCAACGAGACGTTGATCCACATGATTATCAGTTAATGCTTTTAGGTTTATATCACCATGCTGAACTTTAAACTTTGATTTCAAGCCTACCAATATATAATTGTAGTGGCTACTCAATGTTTGTTCATACATTTTGTTTTCAGAGTAATCTGACAGTTCACTGATGTACTATCATCTCCTCTTTTTCTCCAGGAAAACTCATTTTTGATTTTCTAATTTTTATTTTGATTTTTCTGAAATTTTTCTCCCCCTAAAAATCTAAAAATAAGCATATTTTTGGATTTTTAAACTTTTGAAGAAAAACAAAATAAAATGATATCCGATGCGGTTTACTCATTGAGTTTCAAAAACCATTTTCCACTCAGATTACTTGACTCACTTTGTTCTTTCAACTAGTAAAACCATTAACAAAGATAAGAGAGTTTAGAATAAACCGTTTTGTCGCATCTGTTGTAGAAATCCAAAACCTGAAAGCAATTGCATGAAATTGCAACTTTTTCCGACTTCACAGGTAGGAAACAGACGACAAACACTCTCCTCTCTGTTGACATCATTCTTTCTTTCTCAAAATCCTTTCCTTCACCTTCACCTCTCCAATAAATAGCTTGTATACAGATGCTCCACTTATCAACTATTAAAAATAGCTAATAGGTCTGTCTGGAACAATCTGCACACTTGTTAAACAATTAGAACGAGAGAGGTACCCATCCCTTCACAATGATGGGTCGTCCAAGGTCATCAATCCTTGGAACATCAATCCATTCTCCTTTTGAAAAATCAATTGGTTTTTCAATGGATTGATTTGAAGTAGAAATTGCTATTGATTTAAAAAGTGATTTGGGTTTCCAAACACGTTCAGAATTTATTTTAGACTTTGTTGAAATCGTTTTGATTGTTGACTTTTTAGATTTATTAGCTAAAACCTGCTTCTGAACTTTGTTTGGAACCTTCTCGACTTAACTGATAAAGGTCCAGGTTTAGAGTTATTCTTAGGCTTAGCCTTAGAACTCCCCCTTACCTTAGCAACCCTATCACAATCTTCAATTTTATTCAAGGCAATTTTGTTACGATTGTCATACACAACCTGTTTCCCCTTTTGCTTCTTGATTGGTTTTGGGGAAACAAGCTTTTTGACATTGCCTGAATTTTTAGCAAATTTCACTTCGGTCTTTTTCTGTTTAACATACGGACAGGCAGCAACTAAATGCCCACACTCTCCGCAGTTATAACAAGACCTATATTCCACAAAATCACATGCATACCCTTCATCCCAATACCAGTAGGGACAATGAGCAGCAATATGACCAACTTCACCACATTCAAAACAGCTTCTCCATTCAACATAACCATGAGAATACTGTGGTGAGTTGTTTCTCCAATAACCATCAAATCGAGAGGTATATGAATAATCATAAGAATCATATGATCTAGATGAAAAATTTCTTGACTTCTTTTGATGAGAGTTTTTCATCTGATCATTTCCTTTCGATTTGTTTGGTTTCGGTCCTTTTACTTTAGAACCTTTCTTATTTTCAACATTTTTCTTTTCAATGTTTTTCTTTTGATCCTCATGTTGGTTAGGATTTAGTTCAAACGATAAATGCCCAAATTGATTTGTAAATTGATTTAACAAATCGATATTATCAACATATATACATTTAAGTAAAGATTGTTCGATATTATCAATTGGAAAATCTTTATTGAGAATCAACTTGTCATGTCCTACCAACATATAGGATCCTTCCATTCCATCAGGAAATTTAAATATGGTTTTCTCTTCAAACTCAGGTTCTGAAATGACTACCACGTTTTTATTTTTCTGTCTAGAATCGGACTTCACCTCAGAGTTTGAAACTTCAACACAAGATGTTATGTCTTTCAACTCTGATGTGGTGTTATTCATTGAAACACTTTTATTTATTTCTAAAATTTCTTGCTTTAAAAATTCAATTTTATTTAACAAATCTTTTTCATTCTTTTCAAAAACTTTATTTTGGTTTTGACAATTTTCTAGTTCATTTGCTAGGTTCTGTTTGTCCTTAATAAGTGTCATCAATTCACATTTCAACTTGACACATTCAGAACAACTAGCACAGTCAATACTAGATCTTACCTCATCATCTGATTTATTACCATTATCAGATTTTGCATCAATATTTGAGATATCACTCTCTCTTGATTCACTCTGTTCTGAATCCGTATCAGAACTCAAGACACTCTCTAACAATTCACTTGAATCATCATTCTCCACTTGTTTGACAAGACACACAACGTTACTTTTAACACCTTCTCTGTTAACACACTTGTCAACATGTACCATTTCATCAGTTGATTGCACAGCTGGTTGTGTAACAAATGGTTGAATCTTAGATGCAACAACTTGTTCCCATGTTAGCTTTTGTTGCATTGCAGCTTTTATCTGATCATCAGTTCTTGACATAGCCAAGTAATTCATCATTTTTCAACAAAAATTATTTCAAAAATTTTCTAAAAACAGCCTTTTCGAAATTTTTTACACCTTAAAATTTGAAAAATATTATCCGAATATTCGTAGGTTCGAATGTGGAAGTAACCAGTCTTATTCGACCTTAAAAAATCAAAATCTTTGAAAATCAGATTCTACGTTCGACCCTTTTCAATTTTCGAGTGGTCGAATGAGCCAAAATGATCTCCTTCGACCGTTTGAAAAGATACGAAAGAGAAGTATGACCAACACTAATCTCTTTCGACCCTTTAACTCTCTTTCGACCGTTTGATTTTCTCCTTCGACCGTTCGAATGGTCGAATGAGACAAAATGGTCGAATGAACAAAATAACACTGAAAAACTCTAGATTCGACCAGTTAAAACTCCACGTTCGACCAAAAAATGCTACGTTCGACCATCAAATCTCACCTTCGACCGTTTCAGATCTGTTCATCATCTTCAACCTCAAGAACACGAATCTGATCGGTTTTTGATAAAATTTTCACCAAATGTAATGAAATTTGATAGGTTTTGTTCGGATTTGAATTTAGACAAACATTTGTGAAATAATTTTTGAAAATAACAACAAATTCAACTCCAATTCAATCAAAAACCATGTTTTTATGAAAAGCTTCAAAATTTCTTGGGTTTTTAACTTTTAAACCAGAATTCTAATCAGTTTTCATCAATTCAGATCAATTTGCAATCGTGAAATCGAGCCTATGCTCTGATACCACTTGTGAATCCGTTTTAGGATCGTAATCACGAACTGTGATCTCACGAATATCAACCGTAGGGTGCGGAATCCCCAACGATCGTGCAAAATGATTCAGAAATAAACGATAAAGATCGTGATGAAAACAGATAACAAATCACCGAGCAATTTCCATAACTTTAATCTTTGTATTAGATCAAATCAAGATGTTTACAAATGAAATCTTAGACCTAATACAGAGAAAAACACACATACACACTCTAGGGAAAAGGCTCAAAATGATAACTCTCTCTAAAATTACAAACTTTTCCCTTTATATAGGCTCCCACCTTCGCCCCTTTCATAAGGTCGAAGGTGTTCATTCGACCCTTTAAGGGTTCGAATGAAGCCTTCTATAACAATCAATCTACATTCGACCAAAGATAACTACATTCGACCATCCGACTGGTCGAATGTAACTTCAAGCTAAAGTCTTGGTCGTTTTTCTGATTATCTGAACCTTCGACATTCAGTACTGGATCACTAGCTGGGGACATACATGAATAATGCACTTACAATCTCCCCCTTGGACCTAGCTAGTGATGTACCAAATCAGAAAACTGTCAATTCTTCAAGTCTTGCAATCATCATCTTGAACAAATTGAAAACTTTCCATTTTCATGCACGTTTGTGTCGAGGTTCTTGTCTATCTCTGCAGTAAGCTTTGAAATCTCAGACAGACTCAAGAAATCTTGGCTTTGTCTTTTGTTGGTCCAGAGATGAAGACAGACATCAAATCTTGAATTCTTCGATCTTCAATCTTTTCTTGAACAATCTCTGACTAGTTTCTGTTGTTCTGGTTCTAGATGTTCAGGTTTGGGTCTTTTTCAGTTACACACTTTGTCAATGAATCTTGAGCAGTGCACCTGTTGTGTTTGATTCTGCAGAAAAATTTACTAAAAACTGCACAAACTACAACCAGCGTTAGACACGACAAAAATCTCGGAAGTACTCTTCACATTCCTTTTGACCCTCAATAGTTCTCCCCCTGAACTATTAAACATTTTTCATACGCACCAGAAACTTGAAAATCTGTAGTCTTTTTCAGTTTTTAAGTATTTGAGTATTCACATTAAGTATCCCATCATCGGTTATCGACAATAAAACAGAAACAAAACATTTTGATTTTTCAAAGTTTATGCTAAAACACACCAAAAATCTTTTTGAATTTTTTTTATTTAAAATGGAATTGCATAAAAGTAAACTAAACATATTTTTGTGAATTTTCCGGTAAGAGGATCATATCAGTATTGAAACAGTCAGTCAAAACTCTTTTTGATCAATTTTCTGTTTTTGACATTGAGCATCCTACAACCATTACCAGTATGTTTGTCCACTTAAACTCAAAATCATTATTCATTGTTCAGCACTTCAGATACATTATGGTAATATTAGATACTGAAAAATCTATGGTCCCAGCACACGTGACACATTCCCGTATCAAGAATTGCACAAAGTTTCATCGTAACGCGTGATTATATTGTAGTTATCCGTTAGTTACAAGGTACGAGACACAGTGGTGACAGGTTAGCAAACTAATGCTTCAAAGCGACTTATGCACTCAACCAGGGTGAGAACTAATATCATACATGATTTTCATCATAGTACTGATACGATGCATTAGATAATCTTTGATTATCATCACACATGTTAAGTTCCTCATTCGGTAACTTATGGTTTTGTCATTAAAGATCTTTTGTTAAGATACCCTGACTGATCTAGGTCCGTAAATCAATACGACAGAAGATCAGTTAGGCTATCCCCAGATAACTTTCAATATAACGACCCGAAACCTCTGATTTTGGCAATCTATCAAACGAAATTTCAGTACTAAGACCATATGTCAACGAGACGTTGATCCACATGATTATCAGTTAATGCTTTTAGGTTTATATCACCATGCTGAACTTTAAACTTTGATTTCAAGCCTACCAATATATAATTGTAGTGGCTACTCAATGTTTGTTCATACATTTTGTTTTCAGAGTAATCTGACAGTTCACTGATGTACTATCATCTCCTCTTTTTCTCCAGGAAAACTCATTTTTGATTTTCTAATTTTTATTTTGATTTTTCTGAAATTTTTCTCCCCCTAAAAATCTAAAAATAAGCATATTTTTGGATTTTTAAACTTTTGAAGAAAAACAAAATAAAATGATATCCGATGCGGTTTACTCATTGAGTTTCAAAAACCATTTTCCACTCAGATTACTTGACTCACTTTGTTCTTTCAACTAGTAAAACCATTAACAAAGATAAGAGAGTTTAGAATAAACCGTTTTGTCGCATCTGTTGTAGAAATCCAAAACCTGAAAGCAATTGCATGAAATTGCAACTTTTTCCGACTTCACAGGTAGGAAACAGACGACAAACACTCTCCTCTCTGTTGACATCATTCTTTCTTTCTCAAAATCCTTTCCTTCACCTTCACCTCTCCAATAAATAGCTTGTATACAGATGCTCCACTTATCAACTATTAAAAATAGCTAATAGGTCTGTCTGGAACAATCTGCACACTTGTTAAACAATTAGAACGAGAGAGGTACCCATCCCTTCACAATGATGGGTCGTCCAAGGTCATCAATCCTTGGAACATCAATCCATTCTCCTTTTGAAAAATCAATTGGTTTTTCAATGGATTGATTTGAAGTAGAAATTGCTATTGATTTAAAAAGTGATTTGGGTTTCCAAACACGTTCAGAATTTATTTTAGACTTTGTTGAAATCGTTTTGATTGTTGACTTTTTAGATTTATTAGCTAAAACCTGCTTCTGAACTTTGTTTGGAACCTTCTCAGACTTAACTGATAAAGGTCCAGGTTTAGAGTTATTCTTAGGCTTAGCCTTAGAACTCCCCCTTACCTTAGCAACCCTATCACAATCTTCAATTTTATTCAAGGCAATTTTGTTACGATTGTCATACACAACCTGTTTCCCCTTTTGCTTCTTGATTGGTTTTGGGGAAACAAGCTTTTTGACATTGCCTGAATTTTTAGCAAATTTCACTTCGGTCTTTTTCTGTTTAACATACGGACAGGCAGCAACTAAATGCCCACACTCTCCGCAGTTATAACAAGACCTATATTCCACAAAATCACATGCATACCCTTCATCCCAATACCAGTAGGGACAATGAGCAGCAATATGACCAACTTCACCACATTCAAAACAGCTTCTCCATTCAACATAACCATGAGAATACTGTGGTGAGTTGTTTCTCCAATAACCATCAAATCGAGAGGTATATGAATAATCATAAGAATCATATGATCTAGATGAAAAATTTCTTGACTTCTTTTGATGAGAGTTTTTCATCTGATCATTTCCTTTCGATTTGTTTGGTTTCGGTCCTTTTACTTTAGAACCTTTCTTATTTTCAACATTTTTCTTTTCAATGTTTTTCTTTTGATCCTCATGTTGGTTAGGATTTAGTTCAAACGATAAATGCCCAAATTGATTTGTAAATTGATTTAACAAATCGATATTATCAACATATATACATTTAAGTAAAGATTGTTCGATATTATCAATTGGAAAATCTTTATTGAGAATCAACTTGTCATGTCCTACCAACATATAGGATCCTTCCATTCCATCAGGAAATTTAAATATGGTTTTCTCTTCAAACTCAGGTTCTGAAATGACTACCACGTTTTTATTTTTCTGTCTAGAATCGGACTTCACCTCAGAGTTTGAAACTTCAACACAAGATGTTATGTCTTTCAACTCTGATGTGGTGTTATTCATTGAAACACTTTTATTTATTTCTAAAATTTCTTGCTTTAAAAATTCAATTTTATTTAACAAATCTTTTTCATTCTTTTCAAAAACTTTATTTTGGTTTTGACAATTTTCTAGTTCATTTGCTAGGTTCTGTTTGTCCTTAATAAGTGTCATCAATTCACATTTCAACTTGACACATTCAGAACAACTAGCACAGTCAATACTAGATCTTACCTCATCATCTGATTTATTACCATTATCAGATTTTGCATCAATATTTGAGATATCACTCTCTCTTGATTCACTCTGTTCTGAATCCGTATCAGAACTCAAGACACTCTCTAACAATTCACTTGAATCATCATTCTCCACTTGTTTGACAAGACACACAACGTTACTTTTAACACCTTCTCTGTTAACACACTTGTCAACATGTACCATTTCATCAGTTGATTGCACAGCTGGTTGTGTAACAAATGGTTGAATCTTAGATGCAACAACTTGTTCCCATGTTAGCTTTTGTTGCATTGCAGCTTTTATCTGATCATCAGTTCTTGACATAGCCAAGTAATTCATCATTTTTCAACAAAAATTATTTCAAAAATTTTCTAAAAACAGCCTTTTCGAAATTTTTTACACCTTAAAATTTGAAAAATATTATCCGAATATTCGTAGGTTCGAATGTGGAAGTAACCAGTCTTATTCGACCTTAAAAAATCAAAATCTTTGAAAATCAGATTCTACGTTCGACCCTTTTCAATTTTCGAGTGGTCGAATGAGCCAAAATGATCTCCTTCGACCGTTTGAAAAGATACGAAAGAGAAGTATGACCAACACTAATCTCTTTCGACCCTTTAACTCTCTTTCGACCGTTTGATTTTCTCCTTCGACCGTTCGAATGGTCGAATGAGACAAAATGGTCGAATGAACAAAATAACACTGAAAAACTCTAGATTCGACCAGTTAAAACTCCACGTTCGACCAAAAAATGCTACGTTCGACCATCAAATCTCACCTTCGACCGTTTCAGATCTGTTCATCATCTTCAACCTCAAGAACACGAATCTGATCGGTTTTTGATAAAATTTTCACCAAATGTAATGAAATTTGATAGGTTTTGTTCGGATTTGAATTTAGACAAACATTTGTGAAATAATTTTTGAAAATAACAACAAATTCAACTCCAATTCAATCAAAAACCATGTTTTTATGAAAAGCTTCAAAATTTCTTGGGTTTTTAACTTTTAAACCAGAATTCTAATCAGTTTTCATCAATTCAGATCAATTTGCAATCGTGAAATCGAGCCTATGCTCTGATACCACTTGTGAATCCGTTTTAGGATCGTAATCACGAACTGTGATCTCACGAATATCAACCGTAGGGTGCGGAATCCCCAACGATCGTGCAAAATGATTCAGAAATAAACGATAAAGATCGTGATGAAAACAGATAACAAATCACCGAGCAATTTCCATAACTTTAATCTTTGTATTAGATCAAATCAAGATGTTTACAAATGAAATCTTAGACCTAATACAGAGAAAAACACACATACACACTCTAGGGAAAAGGCTCAAAATGATAACTCTCTCTAAAATTACAAACTTTTCCCTTTATATAGGCTCCCACCTTCGCCCCTTTCATAAGGTCGAAGGTGTTCATTCGACCCTTTAAGGGTTCGAATGAAGCCTTCTATAACAATCAATCTACATTCGACCAAAGATAACTACATTCGACCATCCGACTGGTCGAATGTAACTTCAAGCTAAAGTCTTGGTCGTTTTTCTGATTATCTGAACCTTCGACATTCAGTACTGGATCACTAGCTGGGGACATACATGAATAATGCACTTACAAAGTCAAGATTATTGACCAAGTCAAGTCAAGTCAAGATCATTGACCCCATAATACTTGCCCATGACTCATGCCCATGATTCATGCATTTGTATTTATTTTGTAGTTTTTTATTCAACTTGTATTCCCTATATATTGTAATGTAAATCATTGTACACAACACACAATTTCAATACAAAAACCACTTTGTTCATATCTTCATAGTTGTCTTTTTACATTAACAATTAAGGGGCTGTTTGGTTGATTAAGTGTTGAATCATTAAGAGGTTTGAATGGTTAAGAGGCTCTGAATGATTAAGTGCTGAATGATTCAGCTATGCACCAAGTCTGAATGGTTCAGCTCTTAATCATTCCATTCAGAGGATTTTTTTTAGATTGAAACAAACAGTCTGAATGTTGAACCATTCAGAACTGAATGGTTCAGAGCCTCATTAAGTTATTAGTGACTATCCATGTTTCTAACTCTTTTATCTTATTTATGTCTATACCTTCTATTAGAGCCCTATAAATAGTGGTCATTGTTTTGTAATTATATACATCTCAATGAAACAACTCTCACATTTCTTATTCTCTTTATAATCTTTGGTTTGTTAGTAGGCATTGTCACCGGCTTCTTTCTTCAATTTGTACCTTTATGCGGCCTTATTTTTACTGATATCTTATGGCTGCCTTCTACCATTAAAATAATTAATGAACCATTTTCTTTTGTTTTTGCAGATTCATAAGGGATTTTGTGTACGATAATATTGCGGATAACCGTTATGTAGGGATTTTATGTACGAGATTATTGCGGATAACCGTTATGTTGTATTTGGTCGTTCAAAATTTTGTAAAATATATGGTACTGGTCTTAAGGTAACCTTTTGTTCACCATTAAAACAATATTTTTGCAAACATTATGTGTTTGCGCCCCCAACCAATCCATATTTTGTTGTTTTATAATCTTTTATACAGTTAATATCTAGGGTTGTATTTTTATATTTAGGAAGTTCATAGCAAAGAAATCAAATAATATATTGATGCATGGAACTATCGTAGTCGCTCATAAAATTAATAGGTAAGGTACAAAAATTGATACATAAGGTACAGTGAGATGGTTTTGTTTGTTTGGGTTTGACATGCATGAGAAACATGACCATATTATGGCCTTACTCATGGGTTAATGCATAGAAAACTCTTAAGGGTTGTCATAAAAATTTTGCAATTAAAAACCACAAAGTATCCATATGGTCTGAATATAATATATAACATCTTACGATTATATAGTGGTATTCACAACTGGGTTGTTGGTTGACAAAAGACACTCATTCACTACATGTCATATATTGTGGACAACAACTTACGTATGGACCGGTTAATCAATGTCATATATTTTTAATTCTTTAAACCGGCGATGCCATTTGACTTTTTATTATAAAATGTTAAATAAACATGGTATAGAATGAGGGACGCTTACCACGTACTTGTAGAGTAAAACAATGAATAAACTATGTTTATGTTTTGTAAACATGAAAGTTAAAATAAAAAAATGTAAAAAACTATAATGAAAATAAATTCGTAACAATCGAGCCGGTAGTTTAAGTTGAATAATTCTAAACCTAAACAATCTCTACTCAGGATTGAATCCTTCCCCGCACGAGTTCCTCCTTTCAACCCAATGGATTTTTTTCGGTGAAAGACGGAATCAAACATTAGACCCGGACAAAAACCCTACAAATATGAGTAAACATTTCCACATCCGTTACAACCATTAAGCTACAACATCATTGGCATCTACAGACTTATTTAGAAAATTCAAATCTATAAAGCCTATCTACCTTCTCGAGGAAAATTGTTTGTATATCAATTTTTATTTTCTAAAAATTGGACTTAGGTTTCGAAAAAAGAAAGATACTTAATAACTTTCCCACAAACTTTAGTGAGTAAATAATTATTTAATTTTAGTTTTACGCATACGGGAGTTTTTTTTTTTTCTTGGCATTTGAACTTGTTCCTTTTCATTCCACAAACTAAACACATTACATGAGGAAGAAAGGTAAACGAGCTATAAATTACATCACTGTTTCTTTTTGAATTACAAAATCTAGTCGGGCTAAATATAAACCCTTAATTCTATAATGGAAAATTTTCAAAAAGAACAAAACAACATTCAACTATCTTTGTAAGTTTTTAATTGTTTGTATCAGAGTTCTATACTTCATAAAAACAAAGTGGTTAAGACTATTATATTTACATTAGTAGTAGAATAAAAATAGGAATACTGTTTTAAGTCAAACGAAAATAACATAAGTAGTGAGGAAAATATATTTTATACGTATTTAACTAATATCAATATTAACTAGGGGTTTCTAAATCGCGCGCTGCGCGATTGTTTTAACGGTTGTTGTTCGGTTTTGTGTTTAGAAGATTTATCGTATAGAAGATGCGAATCGATTGATTGGTAACTAAGAGAAGATAAGTAGATCTTTCATGTAACAGTTGGTTTTTGTAATGCATAATTCAGATATAGTCATGTAGAATATGTCATTTGAGGCGTAGGCACAACCTATTTAGGACAGAAATGTTAGTTTTGATACAGTTTAAATAGGATTTTGAAACGGCCGCATAAGGTTTTCTTTGTACTTCAAAACGGCCGTTTATGGTGTATGCAGAAATGTTAATATTTACTGCCTAAACAGAAAAGTGAAACGGCCGCGTAAAACTTCATTGAATAAATCTTAAACGGGCGCAATATATTAAGTTCTATAACTGTCAACTAATGTGGCTTTCATATAACAACAATCGATGTGGCTTTCAAATCAGGCTTTCATAGTCGCAAACATTTCAAAGTACCGAATACATAGTCGTAAAGAAAGTGCTCAGCACTACCAAAAGTATCCAAATGTATTGAGATTTCATCATTGCATATAGCAATAGTCAAAGACTTCAAACCAAACAACGGAAGCAACATTAATCACTCAAACAGCAGGCTTTGACGGAGCGATATCAAGTATTACTTAGCTCAGGGTTCCAAAGTTAATGAGTATGCCATGGCTGCAGGGGCTTGCGGGTAAACACCGACCACTCTCTATCCCTGCCACGCTAAGGCTATATCGCCATCCAATTGTGGTTGTTGCATTTAAACTCATCACATCCAAAGGAGAATCCTAGTTAACCAGATTCAGAAAATATTACAATATCATTTTGATACTATCCTCTGATTTAATAAATAAATCAGTGTTTTAAAGAACATATTAGTACAAATTTGTTATCATACATAATCAACAATAAGCGAAAAGGAAACTAACACACAATTGGCACTACATAATCAACAATTCACAATCACATCTTCCATGAACCTCCATTCATGCAACAACAATACTAATATCATCTAAAACAGCAGAAGTAACAACCATCGGGTTACTTATCTTTCTTTTCTATTCGTGCAACAACAAACGCAAGTACGGAAAATTAACAAAAGAATTCGCCCAATCTTACCGACATCAGCCTCACTTTCGCAACCATCGCAGCCGGTGCGGCACTCCATAGCCAACATCTAAGACCACCGAGCCATTATTGCCTCCGCTTACAACAAAACACACGCCTTGCAGCAGGTTTTCTTTTCGCCATCACAACAATCGAACTTATAATAGTCAAACACGGATGCAGTCACTCTATATAACATAACTTTTACAACTTGTGATATGCCAATAATATAGATCTTTTCAAAATCGTTAATCAGACTCGAAATGGTATCAGCATAGACATTGATGCATTGTCGCTAAATCACGGTTTTGTATATTTTTATAAATCATTATAACAAATCTTCAAAACCAACAACTGAAAATTTCTTACAACAACTTTTCAAAAAAAGTGGGACAAAACCATAGTGTGCAAAAACACACATAGTGCATAGACAGTGTTATACCTTATATTGTTATAAATCGTTATAACAAATCTTCAAAACTACCAGCTGAAAATTTATTACAACTCGCTAGGCGCTAGTTGGCTGGTGGGGTACCGACTGGGGATTAATCGGATTGGATTTTTATATATATTTTTCCAAATTTATACATATATAATGCTAATTTTATACCTTGTATGTATAAACTTAGATGTTTATGGGCCAAATATAAACTATTGAATATGGAGGGGGGTTAAATATTAAAATACCTAAACTTAAATAACCCTAATCACCCCCATCGTTCACTATATCCTGTTTTTTCCTCCCCATTCCTTTTTATGCCTAAGTCAACCATTTCTGTGCAAAAATATACCATAAACACTCATCAAATCTTTCGCCATTTGAAGAACAAGATCAACCAGTCGCAATTTTAATCATTCGATTTAGCCTAAAAAACAATTAGGTTGGTACGATTATTATACATGGTTTTGATCAGAATTTGATGTTCCATAATAGCCCTATGATTTCGTTAATTTTCGTGGTCGAATTTGAGATCAATCAAGGGTTAGGGTTTGATCAAAACTATAGAGGCTAAAAGTGTAAACTTAGAAAATAAAGTTAACTAAGTTTTTTTTAACTAAGTTAGGCTAAAGAACAAAGTGTGTAGCAAATTGAGAAAATAAAGGACAAAATGAGTGAAAATTTTCCATAAAGAACAGAACATGCAATTTTTATAATAACTAGTGGGTTGTGAAGCGTGCGTTGCACGCCTTTAATTTGTCGCAAGTATTATTGACAAAGTAAAAAAGCTAACATTGAACTTTACATAATCCTAAACTAACAAAATATTTATATCCCATTGTAGCCTAACTGCCTTGATGCATCACCTAATCATTAATGAAGAATGACATAGCCATTCCCGGATCAGCGAACCTCACAAACTTTGAGGTAAATTGCTCTTTATGGATCTGTAATAGTTGGTCGAAAGTTTCCCACTTAATATATATTTTTATGGTGTTGTATACTACTAACTACACAATAAATAAATTACATTAAAGAAATTATGGGTTCCATTTTGTAACATTAAAGTCGTCGTTTTCAGGCTAACATAAATTATAAAGTATACATGCAAGAATCGAATATAAATGTCGTACTTTTGTCAAATAATATACACTAGATCTTTGCCCACGTTACACGCGGTTCACCAACGTACAATTATTTTGAGGGGTAAAACATATAAAAAATGTAGCAGAAATATTTTATGAAGATTTAAAAGAAACCAATACACATTGTATTCAAATATCACTAAATATTTCTTTATACACCACATCTTTAGACACATTGAAACGGTGTGAAGATTCAATGGAGTCGCAGTTAAATACTCCACTTGGTGGTACATTTTGTTTTCCATGATTTGTAGGATTATTGACCTTGCATCTCTTGGCATCTAGTTGTAATTTTCTAAATTTGCGACACTCGACCGCATTCTTAATTTTTTCTTCATTCGAGAGAACTGTGAAGAAAAATAAATTACTTGCATAATACCATTAGCATATAAATAAAGATGTAAAATATATGAAATTCGTTTACCGTTAGATATATTAGATAACAGTGTTCCTTTGTCATTACCTTAAAAAAAACCATAAGTTAAATGAAAAAACACAAGTAATATAAAATGGAAATCAAAATTAATTTAGCTTAAAATGTTGCTATAATTAATTTAGATTAAAATGTTGCTATAATTAAAAATTCGAATTTTTTTTATTTAAATTATAGACGATTTTTAAAATGTATAGGTATAAAATGTAAAGATTTCAATATACCTAAAATAAACTTAAACATATATAATCCGTAGATTTTTAAGTTGTATAGGTATATTTTTTAAATATAATTTATTGTTTGTTAGTATCTATTGACTAAAAAAAGTCAAACCGTGTCAAACAATTAAGGTGGTTAAAGAAGTCAAACATTGCTAAAAGTATCAAAAAAAAAATAATAATTAACTATAATTTTAAATTTATAAACCAAAAAACTACAAATTAATGTTTAAAAAAAATTATTGAATGGTTAATTTCAATCTTTCAATGTTTTAAATTTACCAAAAAACAGGTTGATTGTTTATTTCTAAAATTTGAATGTTTGTTTCTAAAATTTAAAGATGGCAATCTACCAAATTTATTTTAATTGTTTTGTTAAATTTGTTTGATTGGGTTTAGTAATTGTTATTTTTTCTGTTGAAAAAAAATTAAAATATTACAGTTAATAAAAACTCAGAAATTGTTAGAAGTAAAAAAAAAATTGAATCTGTTTTGCATTCAAAGATTGTGTTTGAATTTTAAAAAACAAAGTCAAACCTTGATTCTTTATTTGCTAAAATTGCACGATTTCAATTTACCAAAAATTTACTTTTGATTGTTTGTCAAGTATGGTTTGTAAAACATAAAATATTATTCCATAATTAAAAAAATGGCATTAATAAGAAATTAATATGAATTTTTAAAAAAAAGTCAAACCATATACTAACCGAAAAAAACAATTATTGTTTTCAAAAGGAATTTTTTTTAAAAAATCACAGATGGTTGTGTACAACATAAATTATTTCCATAATTACAAACATTCACATTAATAAGAAATTAATATGATTTTTAAAAAAGTCAAACCATTTACTAACCGAAAATAAGAATTAATGTTTTATCAATAATATTAAATATCACGGTTGGTTGTTAAAAATTAAATTATTTCCATAATTACAAAAACTGTTATTAATAAGAGATTACAATGAATTTTTAAGAAAGGTCAAACCATTTACTAAAAAAATAACATTATTGTTTTAAAAACAGTTTTTTTTTTAAAGAAACCCTTATCAACTATGTTTACTATCTTAGTTCCTAAACAACAAAATAACATTAATATATACCACTAATATCCATAACATAATATGCAAAATATAGTGTTTTTAACTAATAAGAATAACCCAAAATATTAGTGATTCTAAACATAAAAAACCCCAAAATTCACGAATTACCACATGAGTAGTAAACGTGCAAAAGTTGGTCAGTACAAACCACAAAACATTTTAGTCAAAAGTTACCCACCAAAAGTTTTCATCCTACCAAAATAACGTGATAAACTAAACCACCTAATTACCGTCACCTCTAACCACATTAGAAAGCCTGAACAAACCTTGTTTTTTGAAAAACATAAACCTTAAAACATCAATTGAACAAAAAAAAAAATCCCTAAATCGATACCTAAATCATAAACCCCTAAACTGAAACCTAAAAGCATAATAATCCATTCGTAGCTTTCTTAAAACATCAATTTAACCATAAATCGTAACCTTAAACATTAAACATAATTCGAAATCTAACACTTAAACCACTAATCAGTCTTAATAAATCAAACCTTAAAGAGAAGATGAAGCATTTTATTGATTTTTATTTTTAAATACGTATTTAATATTATTGACCGATTTTGACCAAAGTAATTAATAATTTTTGATTTAAAAAAAAAAAACTAAAATTCTTATAAATTATGATTGAGCAAGGTTTTAGGAAAGTTAATAATAATATTAGTAAATGATTTTGACCAAAAGTAATTGAATGATTATTGATTTAAAAAAAGAGAAAATTTTATTAATTCTCACAAAGTGCCATGTGGCTAAATCATAACAATCCATTCGTAGGTTTTTTTAAACATCAATTTAACCCTAAACCGAAACCTAAAACATTAACCCTAATTCGAAACCTAACACATAAACATTAGTCTTATCAGTCGAACACTAATCACTCATTAACCCTAATCAGTCTTAATAATAATCCATCAAAAAATAAAGAACAATCAATCAAAACTTAATCTTATCAGTCGAACCCTAAAAACCCCTAAATCGAAAGCTAAAATATAAACCCTAAAACATCAATACAAAATCAAAACAATTAACATGACTGAACAACAATAAACAAAAAACCAAGAACAATCAGTAAAACCAAGAACATCAATACAAAATCAAGTATATAAATAATTGAAATCAGTCAAAACAGAGACAACATACCTTAATCGACAAAGAAATCTGGAAAAAACACGAAAAAATAAAGAGAAAACATTGACATGAAGAACGATTTGATTAATAAAGAATGGAAGAGATAAAACCTTGGATTGAAGATGAAGAACACGGTAAAAGAATGGTTGATTCGAACGATCGCCTGATTAGGGTTTGTGGAAATGGAGAGGATGATGACACGAATTTGAGATACAGGTTATGTTCCATCTGATTATTTAATCATCTAAATTTTGTAAGGGAAGAAAGCTTTGTAAAGGAAGAGTATAAGGGAAGAATTCTTTTAAAATTAGGAAAGTTAATAATTGTGATAAATGAGAATTGTCTCCTCCAAAAGTCAACATATTAATTAATTATAATGATTTTTGATTTAAAAAAAAAGAAAATTTTATTAATTCTCTAAAGGTGCCATGTGGATGAGAGATAATTGCTAGGGGGTAAATGATTGCCAAGTGTCCAAAATTGCTTCAAAATATTATATGTATAGATTTAAGTAATCATAGAAGATAAACTAAATAATTAATTAATTACACATTCAATTGTCAACACTTTATTAATCGAAATTTAAAACTTACCACACAATATGGTTTCTTAGAAATTACTGCCAACAAAAAGAAGCAGCAAAAAAGTAGAAGTAAAGTTGGTATCAATTGTCTCCTCTTTAAAAAAAAAGTAGTATCAATTATGAGCTTAAATTGATTTTTTGGTACCAACAGAACAAAAACACAACCAACTATTGGACAAATGTTATTATTATACTTATTTTTAAGTGCCCACGAAAAGAAATTTACAAAAGTAAAATAAAATACAAGTGATATCTCTCAATTTACACATTTTTTACCATGACCCTTTTTTCCTAATACCTTCTCTTTCTATACCCTCTCACCTTGTCACTACCACTACAACACCAGCAAGAACACATTATCTCTAACCTTCAACACCAGCAAGATGACATCATCTCTAACCTTTTAACACAACCGAAGTAGTACCACCACCACCACTGAAGCCACCATTCACCACCGCTACCTTTCACCTATCACAAACATTGAGGTAATAATTAGTAATTATGTAAAAATTAGGTATAAGATCTTACCTTTAATTTGGACACAGATTAGTGTCGAGAGGAGAAAATCTAGATGCGGAAATTAGTCAAGGCAACCGTATATTTCTCCTTCTTCGATTTCTTTTTTGAGGGATTATGTGTTTTGTTCCTCTTTTTTTTCGGGGGGGGGGGGGGAGGGGGTGGGTTGGATTTTGTTGACGATGTTGATTGACGGTGGGGATGGTGGTTTGACGGGGGTTGTAAGGGCAGCGTTTTTTGGGGGGATTTTAATGATGATGATGGACGTTGTTTGTGGGTCGGTGCTGGTTGAAGGTGGTGGTTGACGGTGGGTAGATGGTTCTGGGCTGGGTGGTGGTGGTCATTGGTGTTGGGTGGGTGCAGATGTGTGAATAATCAAGCTTTTGTGGGTTTTAAACAAAATAAAAGACAAGCCACGTGCCATCTAAAATGCAAGTTGTAACAATGGAAGATTACTTGCTTGCCACCTATAACAATGGAAGACCACTTGCTTGCCACCTGTCCTGACCAGCTGGATTCCATCTATATAGTGACCTATCAAATTACCGAGCTACCCTCATTAAAAAGAAAATTACAAAATGGCAGAAATCACTGTTTAAAGTGAAAGGATTATTAACATATTCTAATTAGGAAAATTGGATTGTAATAATCTCACCTTTATGTTGTTGGCCAATAATAATCTCACCTAGGTTTATTCTTCCCACCAGTCCCACCTTTTAATTTATTTTTTTCTCATTGCACCCGCTGTTAAGTCACAATAACGTCGTTAGCTGAAACTCACAATTCTAGTCGATTGTTCACCGGATTTGAAAGAGGGAATCGAGACGATGATATTGGTATGTTCAATTGCCGAATGAGAATGGCTTGATGGTTTAATTGTCGGTTCCGGTCATCCCCCTCTGACGAGAACATCAACCTGAAACCCATCAAACCATGCTCGTTTCTGCAATTGAACATACAAATATCATCGTCTTGATTCCCTCTTTCAGATCCGGTGAACAATCGCCTAGAATTGTGAGTTTCAGCTAACGACGTTAGTGTTAGTTAACGGTGGGTGCAATGAGAAAAAAATAAATTAAAAGGTGGGACTGGTGGGAAGAATAAACTTAGGTGAGATTATTATTGGCCAACAACACAAATGTGAGATTATTACAATCCAATTTTGCTAATAATTAAACGACAATCTTTGTAATTCTCTCCAAAAACAATTTTCACCCGCAAAAAAACAATAAAAAAATTGCTCACATTCTTGAAAGGTGTCAACCACTTCTCAGTCTTCGCTTGATTACGAGACAACTTCAAACCTAGGTATGATACGTAGTACCCATCAAATACAAATTGATTTCTTTAATCTCTTAACGGAAAAAAAATAATTCTAAATGGGCAGCAAAGCGTAAAGAAATTGAAACGACGTAGGAAACTGAGGCGACTAAGTTAAAGGAAATCGAGGAGTCAAGGATTTAAGAAATCAAGGCGACAATGTCACATAAATAACATATGTGATGCTTTAAAGGTTAATTAAAGAAACAAACAAAAAACGTTGGGTCTTATATTTGGAGCATTAAAAGGACCTAGGTAGCGTTTGGTATGATGGAATGAAAGGAGGAATGAAATGGACCATTACGAGGTAATGAAAAATAGTGTGTTTGGTTGGTTAAAGAAATGGAATCACCCATTCCACAGGGCATTCCATTCCCTCAAAATCATTCCATCCACCCCCATGTTTTTTTTTTCCATTCCACCCCTCATTCACCATTTACTAACAACACCATAACCCACCACCACCACCCACCACCACCGTCACCACCCACCGCCGCCGTCACCACCCACCACCGTCGCCCACCACCGCCATCGCCACCCACTACCTTCATCCACCCACCACCACTACCACCGTCACCCACCCACCACCGCCACCATCCAACACCACCCACCGCCGCCCACCAACAACACCCACCCACCGCCTCTACCACCTGCCACCGTCACTCACCACAATTTCCTTTACCCATCACTACCGCCGCCACCCACCACCACCATCCAGCTCCACCCATCGCCACCCACCACCACGCTACGCCACACACCACCACCTACCATCACCACCACCACCAACCACCATCGTCACCCACCTACCATCACGGCCATGCACCTTAACCTTCCACCGTCGCCACAGCCGCCGCCATCCACCATCGTCGCTACCGCCACATATCACCACCCATCATCACCGCCACTGACCACTACCCACCACCGCTACTAACCACCGATTTATTCCTTCGTCTTTTCCTGCCTATCTAACAACACAAAGTAATGTTTTGTTTTATTCCCACATGGCAACCAAACAAGACATGGAATGGTAATGATCCATTCCATTACCTCGTCCATTCCATTACCTCGTCCATTCCATTCCCTCATACCAAACAGACCCCTAGTCTTTTAAATCTTTAGGTGATTCCGTTTGGACCGAAGACAAGCAGTACCCGCCTTGGGCCTTGCTTTTGCGCACGTTGGGACCTTAGACATTAGGATACATTTGGTACTAGATTTTGGGATCACATTAGGGGCACCACCCGATTTCCTCACAGGCACCCCACTACCCTCACGGCAACACCGTCGCCGGTGACAGGGGTAAAGGTCCTGGATAGTGAAATCTTCAAGTATAACCTATGATGTGATATAAGTTTAAAGACTTTTGTAGGATTTATTTCACATGATGTGTTGAACATGGGGATTTATTTTTGCACAAGAGGATTTATTGCACATGAGGATGTTAAAGATGATGAAGTTTATTATTTTTTGCAATTAGGTCCCTTGATTATTAGTTAAATATAAATTATACTCTAGTAATTTAGTTTAATATAAAAATGTAATTCTTTATTTCTATTATTATTACTACTAATATTATATAGGTAGAGTTTGGTATGGTGGAATAGAAGGGGGATGGAATGGACCATTACGAGGTAATGAAAAATAGTGTGTTTGGTTGGTTAAAGGAATGGAATCACTCATTCCACAAGGCATTCCATTCTCTCAAAACCATTTCATCCACCTCCCATGTATTTTTTCATTCCATCCATCATTCATCCTTTACTAACAATAGGGCTGTTCAAATCGCTCGCCGCTCGTGGATCGCTCGTCGCTCGTTCGCAAAATGCTCGAAAATTGCTCGCTCGATCTTTCGCTCAGTTGTATATGAGCCGATCGGCTCGGTTCGGTTTGTAAATGAGCCAAGCACGATCAAAGGTATGCTCGGTTCGGCTCGAATAAATTTTATTTATTTAATAATAGATATACACACAATTTACAGATAAATTTATGGCTTTATATGTAAGATTCTATTGAATTTAACTCAGTATATGCAAAAAAAATATAACCAGTCCACTTAACTCAATAAAAAATTAACACTAGATTTAATAGTAAAACAATAAGTCATGAGGTGACAATCTTGACTTCTTTATGTTATTAATCGTCCATCGCTAATTGTCGCTTGATATCACACCTACATCACAATGCAACAACTGTTATCTGACGTATGCTCGTCGCCTCTATCTAAGCCTCATCCTTAGACATTGGGATCTCAATATTAGTGTTATCATCGGACATTTCGACCTTTGTTGTCAAAAGAAGTTGTCACCCGACAATGAAAACATCGAAGGAAACATCCCAACTTTATGATTGTCCATATTATTCTCCGCTCGATTCTCGCTCGGCGCTCGCTCGGAAAATTTGCACTCAAAGAATGCTCGTTCGGTTTTCGGCTCGATTGTAAACGAGCCGCTCCGCTCGGTTCGGTTGTAAACGAGCCAAGCACGAGCAAAGCTCCGCTCAGATCGGCTCGGCTCGTGAACACCCCTAACTAACAACACCATAACCCACCACCACCACCACCCACCACTCACCACCATCGTCACCACCCACCACTCACCACCATCGTCACCACCCACCACCGCTGTCGCCACCACCCACCACCACCGTCACCACCCACCACCGTCGCCCACCACCGCTGTCGCCACCACCCACCACCGTCGCCCACCACCGCTACCGCCACCCACCAACCCACCACCGTCGCCGCCACCCACCACCATCACCGCCACCCACCGCCGCCATCCAACACCACCCACCGCCGCCCACCACCATCACCCACCCTCCGCCGCCACCCACCACTGTCACTGCTCACCATTGTCACCCACCCACCATCACCACCATCCACCTCCACCCATCGCCACCGTTGCCGCCACCCACCACCACGCTACTGCCACACACCTACCATCACTACCCACCACCGCCACTACTCACCATCGTCGCCCACCCACCATCACGGCCATCCACCTCCACCTTCCACCGTTGCCGCCACCCACCACCGCCGCTACTGCCACATATCACCACCACCATCATCGTCACTGACCACCACCCGCCACCGCCACCAACCACCGATTTTATTCTTTCGTCTTTTCATGCCTATCCAACAACACAAAATAATGTTTTGTTTCATTCTCACATGGCAACCAAATAAGACATGGAATGGTAATGATCCATTCCATTACCTCATCCATTCCATTCCTTCTTCCATTCCATTACCCACACCAAACAGACCGTATATAGATTTACACTCTGTTCCAGAGTTTCATTAAAGGATGGAAGAGAAAGGATTGGGAAGAAAGTGGGGAAAAAGTGTGTTCCAAAGTTTTTTGTAGGAGGGAAAAGGAGGGAATAAGAGGGAAAATAAAGAGGATTTTAGTATGATTTTCAATCTTTCCAATTTGGAAGGAATTGGAGAGAAGGGAAGAGGAGGGATATCCTTTCTCTTTCATCCTTTAATGAAACTCGGGAACACAGTGTTAAGGAGGAAATGGGTTTTAGGACGTAAAATACAAAAGATAAAATAATTGGGCCGGGGTTTAGTTGATTGACCCATCATCATAAACCGGATTCATCAGTCCTAAACCCAAATATAGTTCAAAACCCTTAAAAACAATCGACCCTATATTTATTAAACCTTTAAACGTCCGTCGCCGTTAACCATCTCCGGTGAACATTCCTCTCCGTTCTCCGTCGCCGCCACACTCACCGGGCAAACTCTCCGACCACTGAACAAATCCTTATATTATTAAATGGAGGATTCAATAACAATCAACGAAGAAAAACCTATCGACGAACCTAAAAACACCAAAACGAAGAAAAGGAAACATAATAACATCGAAGACGACGACGACGTCGTTGCGCCAGTTAAGAAAATGGACATTAAAGGAATAATGTTATCTGTAACGAAGCCTTCATATACATTAAAGAAAGGAATAGGTCGAGAGTTACGGAGTTTACGGTCTGAACATCGGAATAGGTTACGATATCTTCTCAGGCAACTGGTTAGGCGTCAGAATTGGGATGAAGCGTGTGGTGTGTTGAGCTTGTTGTTGAAGGGGACGTATAGGGAGAGTGGTGGTTTGTTGAATAATCGGATTAAATATTGGGTATGGTTATTGGTTTACGTTTTGTTTTTATGTTTTTCAGTGATTATTATTTGTTAACTAACTGACATATTATGATGAAATGATTAGATAGTTATTATGCATCATATTTTGTTTTTGGTTGAGGCTAAGAAACCCTAGTTTAGGTTATATTTTAGGCTAGTTTCGAATTCGATTATGATCGCTGTCAGTTTTAACTATGGTGCGATTGATTCTAATGCTTTGAGGATAGATCATTATGTTTTTGAAACCTAGACTGGGTTATTAAAACGGGGCAGTCGAGAAGTAGGTGCACGGTCGATGTTTAAAAACAGAGGAACGTGAATGGAGCGGTGATCTGCGTTTTCTGAAGAGAAGGTTTTAAAAACAAAACGAAGTAAGTTGTATGTGGTAGAGCTATAGATGGTCTTAACGGACAGAAGTTTGAAGAAAAAGAATGGTATGTTTGGATTTAGAGCAGTAGACGAATTGGTGGGGCTAAACCTGTGTATAAAGAATTTGGGTTATAAGGTATTTGATGAAAATCTCTAGGAGTTCTTTGCAACATTTATGATCAAGCTTAGCTTTAGTTCATTCTTTCCCAGCTTCGACTCATGGAGCAATGATTTGTCATGGATCACTTTTGGACTGTGGCAAAATGTTTTTAGGATCAATATTCTTTGTTTTTCATTATATCAGTTTGCTGGACTTATTCTAGCTAAATGTCTTTTAGCTTGAGCGTGTACGTTAAGATTCTAGTAGAGTTTCTGTTAGGGGTAAGTTAGGGTTAGTGGATGGTTGTTTTGCATTTATTTTGTATTTGGTACTGTAATCTTCATGTAAGCTTGGTTTTAAAAAGCGCGAAGCGCACAAAAGCGACGAGGTCTAAAACCGAGGCGCAAAGCGCAAAGCGCAAAAGCGGTGGGCTTTTCGTACGCGAGGCGCAAGACGATTATATAATTTTTTTTATATATGCTATAGGTTTTTAACATTATTTACTCAAAAAATAGATACAAATAAGGTATATATATGATTTAACTTGAATGTACAACCTTTTTAGCTACATGTATAACAATTTTAAGCACAAAAATAGCATGTGTACAAAAAGCGCGCTTTTAGTGCGCTTTTTTTCGTGCGCTTTTTGCGCTTTTTGCGCTTTTCTTGCGCTTTTTTCACACTGCTCGCCTAGGGTTACATAAGGCGCACGGGGTTGCGCCTAGGTGCGCTTTGCGCTTAAGCGCGCCTCGAGCGCGCTTTTTAAAACCAAGCATGTAAGTCAGAATGTTTGAGGTTAAGAAAATAAATACTAATTTCACATTATTATTTCTCTTGTTTAGATTCTTCTAGGCTAGTTTTGGTTCTCTTATTATTATTATTATTACTAATATATTTTGAACCAATTAACAAACGAACTTATAATGTCAGTGTGATATGAATTGTTTGGAGTAGAGTACATAAAACAGGCTGTCAGTTTTTATGACTTTCTAGAGATATTTACCAATAAAATTAGTAGTTTTTGCGTTTGTTTTTTGTACCTTAGTGGTTTCCATCCTTATCATGCTTCTTGGATTGTTTACCAGTAAGATCGAAGCTCTTGTTAATGCAACTCTAGCATCAGCATATATAGATGAAATGATGAATCCATTACGGGCCAGAGGGTACTAGTTTTGTAAGTAATTTTTTTATCATTGGTTTGACCTAAGGCAATGTGTGCAGTGCTGACAATTATGTAGTGAGTCATCTATAGGCGACCACTTTTGTCTTCATTTATGCAAGTTTGAGAGGGTAAATTAAGAACACAAAATCTTTTAATCATAGTTGATATGGACTGTTGCTTGTCAGGTTTTATACTTTAAATCTTTGAATGATAAAGTTGACTTGTAGAGCTTTAGGCGTTTTTTTGGTTGAGAAAGGGATGTTTATCTGTAAATTTCTGTATTTTGATGTTGGTCGTTGATAGAATCCAGCTGGACCCTTAATCCAATTGCAGCCCATACCTATTTATGCTTATTAATATTTCTTCTTCTAGTTTTGAGAATTCTCTATGTTTTATGTTATCATATTAGGGTTCTAATCCCTGTAATTGGGGACCCCATTCTTGAATTTGAGCACTATCATGTATTTGTATTTCTATATTTTAATCTATCAGTTTTCTGGTTCTATCAGTCTTTGGGTTGTTTAGTGCATATTTGAGACTTCTGATGTCTACTGCGTTTATCTTTTCTATATGGTTTTGATTTTTATCGTTGTGATTATACATAGGAATTGATATATTAATTTGCCCTGCTATTTAGGCTACATTGGAGCTTCTACAACATATGAAAGTTGCAAAACTGAAAGATAAAGTAGTCCAGGTATACGATTTATGGATGAAGAAGGATACTGACATTACAAAAAAGAAGCGGTACTTCAAGGTATCGTCTAAATAATGTACATTTTATATGATCTGTGAAGTTACGCCTTTAGTCTTTTAATTAGTCACGCTTACATATATGGCATGTGTTTTGATCAGTCATGTGGTTTCTCTACCACTAGATATTCTTGGCAATCTGCTTCATGATACGTTTGCAACATTGGGTACTCTTTTTGTTCAAAATGTGTATTAGCAAACGGATGTTCTTACAAAATTAATCTAGTTGCTAGTGTTCAGGGGCGGATACAGAAATTTTTTGTAGGGTGGGCACATTTCGGTCGACCATAAATGGGGCGACAAAAAAAAAAAATAATAATAATAATGATAAAATAACATAGTTTATCAATTTAAACAAAGAAAACCGGTTATCAACTATTAAAATTCAAAGAGATAAAAAAAATGCGCACCTTGTTTTACTTTGTGTATAGACATCACAATTCACAAAGACAAAATAATCAAATCACAAACGTTCCAACGCAAGCAATATATCACAATTTAAAATCTGTTTTTATGTAACTAAGTTAGCAACTAATATGTATCAAAAATACAAAATCAAATATGAAATATTATATTATCAACTTATCTATAAAAGTAAAGCTATTGTATTTAACAATTAGCAGAAAAAAAAAATTACAAAAAAGAATGATATTAACAGTTGGTCACTTACAATAGTTGGGCTAGCTATGTATCAAAAACACAAAATCAAATATGAAATATTATATTATCAACTTATTTATAAAATTAAAGCTATTTATTTAACAATTAACAGAAAACAAAATGCAAAAAGGAATGATATTAAGAATCGGCCACATACAAATTACAATAGTAGGCTACTCGGCCACTTATCAAGAAGACAAGAACTCAAGAAGAATATTCTGGACATCTCTGCGGCTCTGCTGGAGCATGAGATTTCTCTGTTTGAGATGGAGAATAAGAAATGACACCAAAAGAAAAACCCTACGCTGGGCACTGGACTTTGTATAACTAAATGGGCCTAATCCTAATCATACTAATATATATGTGGGCTGGACCTAGGGTGGGCACAGGCCCACCGTTCTAAGCTTGTATCTCCGCCCCTGCTAGTGTTATGATATGCATAATTGTAACCTGCATCTTGTGTGCTGAACCTTAATTGAAGTTTGGATTTTGGCAGGGTAGGTTTGATGTACACTTAGAATACCTTCTTTTCTGTCTTTCACGAGGTGACACTCAGAGAGCCAAGGATAGTGTTCCAAGGTTTGCATTTTTGTTTAAAATATGTACATTGATGGTCCATGTGGGTTTTCAGTTTTGGATTTGGTTCATAAGCATCAGAAGTTACACACCTTTTGGTCTCAAAAGGTTTAACACTTGTCGCAGATTTAGTCCTTAGTAATGACGTTTGTTGAAAATGGCTGTTACTTTTTAGAAATGAACCTTTTATACTTTTAATGGAAATCATAATTGAATAAAAATTCAAAACACACCGAAGACCAGTCGTTGTAGCACTATTGGTTACCGCACCACAAAAGGAAGTGTGACAGGTGGTGGGGAGTTCAAGTCCTGCCGGCACCAAAATGCTGCGGGTGGGCCGGGTTTTATCGCAGTGGGCCTTCGGGCGGCGGGTTTTCCCCGGGAACTGATGTGAAATTATTGGTGGACCCGGGTTACTCTCGGAGTACTCCTTTGTCCAGTGGGTACTTCGTGAGTGATTGGGATTATTTGTTGGCTGTTCAAAAAAAAAAGTCTAAACTGATTGTTTTTTTTTTCCATTTTAACTTCAACTGTTAATGCCATTGTTGGTAAGGACCAAATCTATGGCTTCTGTTCATTTTAGCACCATTGTTTATTATTTTATAGGGTATTCACATGCCTAAATTTTCCATTTTGACCTGTGACACACTTACACAGCTCACTCAACCTGCTAATTTTTCCCACTTTTACTTTTATTCTGATTAAGTTTATTTTATCAGCCTTCAGCAAGATAACGACTTCTCAAAGGACCCAATAGCAAATTTATTTGCAGGGCTATTCTTTTCTCATCTTTGGTACAATGCTATTCCGAAAGAAGCCCTCTTACATGAGTCACTTGAATGCAGCAGTCCCATTCAATCAGGAACGTCTGGGCCCGGTGGAAGCATGTTAATTGATAACTCTAATGGACAAAGCGCTGTTGAAATTCAGGATTCTGATGCCGCTTTCATACCAGATTTAAATACCTCTATTAGAATTGGCAAAGAAGGTGTCAACCAAGAAAGAAAAGTTCTAATGGAGGTTGGTTATGAACTGAAAAAAGAAATACTTGATCATGAGGAACTCCATATGAATTCTGATGAGGGTGATCAAAATGGAAACGCTTCACGGTTCGTGCATACTGGCGACAAGATATACGGTTCTATAGTTAGTGCACATGGTGGGTTTTGAATTTCTTCAAACAATCTACCTACCAGTCATGTAGTTGGCTAGTTGCTTTATATAGGGACTTTTTAGAGGGCATTTCGGCTTATTTACTTATGAATGGCTTGATTTGGCTAGTTAGTATATTTCGAAGTTCAAATGCATAAAGCCTTCCAAGTCATTAAAATAAATAATACGGATTATTATTTATATTGAAATTCGAATTGAATCATTTTTGTAATCGTATTTAAAAGACTAATTCTCTCTTTTTTTAATAAATGTTTTTGTGCAAAAAATGTTTTGGGTCACCCATCCAATTCAAACTATCAATTGCCCATTTTGATCAAACCCGTCCAACCTTCCCATGTTGTCACCCTCTAAATGTGAGTTTAATTGATTAATTTGGGCACATGTTGATTTAAAAAAAGTGGTACACTGCTGAAACTATGATATTGTCTTTACTTGCCTTGATAATATAATATGCAGCTTGGTAATTTTTGTCTTTTGTTGTTTGGTTAAACTATTGTATTTTCACACTGTTTGTTTTAGATCTTTTTGTGTACCTTATTTGGTATAAAGTTGCATTTATTTGGTTGATTGTGCTACAGATCTAGAATATACGTTGATGCCTTTAACGTTTCCAAAAACAAAGGATTTAGAGTATTTCTCATTTCTTCAAAAGAGTATTATACGCAATGACCACTATGAGCCTGCAGTGGAGCATTTACAGAATGCTCTTCATTCTACTCCACCAGCTTTTGAGGCTTTACTTCCTCTAATACAGGCAAACACGATTATCTATTCTTATAGAACCTTTTTTTGGAAAGACTTTTCGGAATTTTAAAATTTGTAACTCAACGTCTGCATTTTGACAGATGCTTTTGATTGGGGATCAAGTCAAATTAGCTATAGAGGAGGTGGAAAGTGTTGTTCAAAATTCTCATGCCGCTCTTCCTTTTAGGTGATCCTCTTTATTATCTCTCTGTGTCAGCCAAAACCATATATGTTCATTAAATTCATATGTTTATGAAAGTTTTTTTTTTAATTTATGTTAATCAAAGTCTTGTATTATGAAGATTAAAAGCTAGTCTTCTGGAGCATTTTTCAAAAGAGGATGCAAACAAACTGTCCATCTGCTTTGAAGACACATTAAGAAAAGATCCAACTTGTATCCACTCACTTGCGAAGCTAATCAGCTTGCATCATGTTAGTATGTATCAGCTCTCTATATTGTTTACCCCTTCAATTGCGTACTGCATTGTCTAACATTTAATGCATCAAGTTTTTTAACATATATTCTAAAACTATGCATTCTAAAGCATTTTATTATAACAAACTACACTAACCTGGTAAAGAAGTGTTATTTATCTACCCTTGTTACATGTGGTAAAGAAGTGTACCTCTGTTCAAAGCTCATTGTCACCAACAAAATAAACCCAGAGGTTGCATTTTTAATTGATTTGCTTACTTATGAACAGTGTATTTTTGGCTATATTTTATTTCTAACATGCAAATAGGAAAATAAAAGTAGCTACAACGAAATCAGTCAGTTAGGTTTGAATTGGCCAGTAGTCATCCAAAGTGCCATTTTAATGCTTAAGTCTACTAAATCATTTTCTTTCATTTTAAAGGCAGAGTATTATCGTAATAATATATTTCTGAAGTCATACTTGATAAATAACATATATAGAACCTATAAAACCACAGTTTTTTGGGCAACTTGACATGGCCTGTTTGGCTCATACAAAAGATGACCTGTGTTTTTACCCGTTACCTAACGTGCGTACACATTAGCCATCTCTTGAGAAAAAAAGGTCAATTTCTGGTAGTCTTTTTGTCTTATTTTCTACAGCAGTAAGTTTCACACACAAAAAGGTTGTTTTTTCGAACTTGTAGTTATGCTTGAGTATATATAACTTGTTAATTCAAATTTGCAGGAGCTTATAGCATAGAAAGATTGGTAGAGATGATTGCTTTGTATTTAGATGCTACATATGCAAGCTATGATATTTGGAAAGAGTTTGCTTCATGCTTCATAGAGCTTTCTGGATATGATGAGGATAGAATGTCTAGTTGTGTCTACAGTTATGGTGATAGTCACACAGAGTTTTCCAAAGATATTCCTGATATGTTTCAAGATAGAGTAACGAGAGAGAACTGGAGATTACGTTGTCGATGGTGGATGACACGTCATTTCACCCAAACCATACTTGCATCAGAAGTTACCTCAGGTATATTTTTTTTAAATTCATTTTTTAGAACCATGAATAGTTTTGGATTGATTGAATTCATGTTTTTTTTTCAAATCCTAGCAATAACTTTGCTATGGGTGGGTTTACTGGGTAGGTGGCTGATCTAAAATATTTTATTTGGAAAGTTTTAATTTTTAGAGCAATTAGTGTTTTGAATTGAAATGAAACTCATATTATTTTAGTAATAGTCTTTTTTTATTAAATAATTTAGTATTTTGACATGTTTACGGCTTAGCTATTTTTCACTTGTTATCAACACTTTCATATGTAAATGGGTTGAAATTGCCATCTTTACCAGAAGAAGTTTTTTAATGTCGAAAAAAACAATATAGTTTTCTAAGGGTGTGTAGCATGGATGTCGATAAACCATTCAAACCACAAAAGTCAAGTGGTTTGATATCCAACATGTTTAGTTTTGGCGGTTTTAACTTTTTAACGCTTCAGTCCGGTTTGGAACTTGGAATCGCTGCGTAAACCGAACTGGTTGTTGAAATTTTTTATTTATAATCATTTTTTGCATTTTTAATATGTAATTATTTATGTGCATTATTATAACAAGCCATCTTGTTATTTCATATTTTTAATATAAACATTGATAGGGTCTAGGAAGGGTATGATGTAAGCAAGCCTTACCTCCATACCTAGGGATAGAGAGGCCGCTTCCAACAAGACTCTGACTCCAAGCAAATAGTAGACACACAAACAAAACTAAATATATAGAAATAGAATGCTACCCAAAAAAAAAATTAAGGATGGTGAAAGAGTAACATATTAAAAATCGAAACCGATATATCATGATACACAACATATAGCCATACAAATTCCACCAAAGTGCATATGCACCTAGTAGCCCAATACAAAACTAAGACACATCGGACCCTCATTTAAAAGTCTTTAACCTTTAATCCTACGCCTCCAATACCTCCTATCTTGGACCATGTCCTAAGAGGTGCAACTCAAGCAAATTCTGCCTAATCCGCTCAAAATAATTTGGGTTTACCTCTACTATTTCTGTCCAAACCGAACCCTTAAACTGCCAAACCTGTTCAATAGCCGACCCACCCAACACAGGGTCGGTTTTTCGTTTTTAAAAACCGTAGTTAGCAGTTTGGCCCAAAACTTTTGTCAAAACAGGCCGAACCAACCTTAACAATTTTGGACATATTGCATGAATATAAAATGCTAGAAAAACATCTTGGCTCTTCTTGTGAACTTTACTTTCTATCATCGCATGTACTCTAATTACATTACAGTCTAGGCAAATGCAACTGAAAACCAAATATGATAATTTAGATTTTGGTATTCACTGCAACTTAATTCACTCAGGGAACTTTGAGCTTGTAGCTTACAAAGCAGCATCAGCATGCCATCTTTATGGTCCAGAATTTGCATACGTTATTGGGGCTCGTAAATACTTGGAAAAGGAAAGAAGTCAAGATGAACAACATAACCCAGGGAACATGACGCTTGTAGCATATTTGAAAGAGCACATGAAAAATGCTATTGGATTTACGCAACATAACACGCGTTCTTGGGCCAGTTCATACATTTAACCTGTAGGCCTTTGGCTCCATTTTTGTTGGTTTTATGTGAGGGTATACTACAAAATTTTGGTAAAAGTAAGTTCATGTCCCATTGTAATTTATATATACCCATGTAATATAGAGCTCCCATAGAGCATTTTTATTAATATTTCAACATATTAGATTTGATACCTTGTCGTTTATAATTTAAAGTTTAAAAAAATGACTACGATCATATGTTCAGAGTCGTGCTGATTAGAGATTTCAGTGTTGTAAAATCTAATATGCTTTCAAGATTCACTAGAAATGAGTTCAGTTGTGAATCTATGTCAACAATCAGTGTGGAATTGACCATCAAAAGCATTTATGACGATGACAATATCATCAAATTTGTGATACTGTACACCAAGAGGTTTGTTTTCTTTCTAAATTAGTTTCGTTTTCTGTAAAATGGTAAGAGTTTGATTCAAACTGTTGGATTTACGCTACTTATGTGCAGGATGCAAAACATTTGTTGGCTCTCGAATCCTTAAATACACCATGTGGTTAGGCGAAAAGCACTTGACACTGGGAATGATTACCTAATGGTTGATGTCAGGTCAAAGGATGATGCTTCAGCCATGAAGAAAGTTGGCTGGTGTTCTACTAAACAATAGCATAGATGTTCTTTTTTTTTAATCAGAAAGTGTTCAAAACCATTTATTATTTCGAAGATTGAAGCACCGCGTACATGACATAATATTACATTTCTGAAATGAACTCTCGCATATATGGACATTCTCGACGTTATAACTTGTTAGTCTTATGAAATTGACTTTAAAGTGAATTGGTGGGTAATTGATATGTATTAGCATTCAGATTGTGGTGACACATCAGAACTATGTACTTTTTAAATTTACATCAAAACCACAACACTATTTCAACGCCGCCCTCCGATATTTGATCTGGCAGTTTGGCACCTGGGAATTGATATCGTCAAAAAGACATCGACTGGACTTGCGAGCATTCTCATTGAGTTGGTATGCTCGACAATAACTTAACTTTGCGCTCAGCATGTGAAATCATCAACAAAAAACATAAAAGATTGAAAGAATGTTCAACCTAATATTAACATTCTCAAGTACATATCACTTCAGACAGATCATCCTACTGAGTGAACCAACATGAAAAAAAGTCTGTACAAAAAGGTTCAAATATTAACATTCTTCAACACTTTGTTAAACTGTCCCATCTCAGAAACAAGCAAATGCAACCATGAACTTCCCATATTTACCATAATTTATAAAAAGGGAAAGAACGCCATATCTTTACTTGTATACTTATATCATATCAAGGCTTCTTGTTTCTCTTGGGTTTTTACGACTTCTTTGCTTTTGCAGCAAGCGCTGTTGACTTGCAAACCGGGCAGTGTGTTCTTCATTGTCAACCACTTTTTCACACATTCAAAATGATACTCATGACCACAATCTAGCACCCCGATTTGTTCTCCATCGTCATAATTGGTCTGTAGAAATAGAAACTATCAATGAGCAATCATAGCATACGATTTGAAACCGATAAAACATAATCTAGTTACGACAATACCACATATGCCCAAAAGGCATAGTTAATAGCGAATAGCGACGACAGCGACAAGCTACCGATATGCTACATAGCGATAGCGACACTATTTCATGTTTAGCGATACACTAGAACTTTTTAGAGATGTTTTATATGCATATTTTACCCAAAAATAAATAAAAAAATATTAAAAATAGAAAAATCTCGCTATTTCCTTGCTATTTGTCGCTATCAACCATATAGCGACACATGAGCGCTACGCTACGCTATAGTGGCGCTATCGTCGCTATTAACAACTATGCCAAAAGGGAACAGTAATTTGGATCGGCAACTATATGTTAAAGCTGGATCTTGAAATAAGATTTATCGGGCAAGTGGGCAACAACATCAACGGAGATGGGGAAAGTTGAACAAAAGGGTAACCAACTTTAACTGCTTTATGTCATTTAACTCTTTTTTACTAAACAACAAGATAAAAACCGTCAAAATTTCGAACTTTCAATTTAAGGTAATCTGAACCAAGTCAAACCAATGGTGTTATAGCTCATGATAACAGCATTGACTATGTTGACTTTTTTTTTACAGGACTCGTCCACACATGAAAAATGGCAAAGTTAAAAAAGATATCTCAAACCAAATGTTTTAATACTTTATGGTTAAGATTAACCTAAAAAAGTGTTGGTTAAATAATTGATAAAGTTCCAAAAGTTGGTTTCTTTTTATAGAATTTGAACAGGCGACGTATCCTACGGTTAACCCTATTTTATGGAACAATAATAGCACAAGGAAAAATTGTGTATACAAGCAACTGAGCAAGATCCAATAAGAAGGTAATAAGCAAGTATGAACTAAAAAAAAATGCAAGAATCAAATTATAATTCATTAAATACCTGACAAATCACACAAGAACTAACTTCTTGATCAGCAGAAGATGCATCTTCAGTTCAGAAGATTTAGATGAAGCTAATACCTCTTGTTTTTAAATGTTCTAGAATAAAATCATCTGACAACCCTGACCCAGCACTACCGATCTGTTCACCAAGTGCAAGAAGCTCCTGCATAATGATATGAAGCAAACAATGATATTAAAAGGCAAACGAATAAAAATTATAGTTTAATCAATGTTTGAGAGGTTGATCGCTCTCCCATGACATAAAAAAAAATATATGAATGATGAAAATACAACCCTAACGACCCTTTGCGTTATATAGATATCCTATTCCTACTACGATAACTCGGTTAACATGTAACTTGATCCCCGAGTAAGTAACAACAATTATAAGAATTCTAATTAAAACTTGCCTCGTAAGACATGTGATCTATGTCCAAACGCATGTCTCTATGATGATCAACTGAATGCCCCGCTTCATGATAACCAGACATATCAAGGATTGCAACCCCCTACAAATCGAAAAACGTAAATTATGAAAAACCGATAAGCGCCACAACTTCTTGTTTGGAAAATATTAAAAAAATAATAGCAAGTTTCAATTAATGCAAGAGTATAATACATCTTCAGGAAGAACCCTCAATTGCGGAAAGACCCGATGCCTTGCAGATGCCTCCACCGCGAGCTCCCGCCTATGAGGCCGAAAAACCCTTATACCGGTTGGCTGTGCAGGACCCACAAACCTAGGCATGGGCTGCTCGACCCCCATTCTGAAAAGGATTTACATTGGTGTTTATTGGAAGTCTGCGTGTCGTTGATGCCACTTGAGAATGAAATTCTATATTAGGGCCTGGCATTGGTGGCATTGCCGGCGGCGGCAGGTGGTGGATATTGTGAGGACCCGGATGAGGCGTGATGGCTGGCGGGTGCACCAAAGTCCCCGGAATTCGATTGTTGGTTACTTGATATCCATGTAAACCTACATTTGAAGTGTCCAAACCGCCCCCATTCATTGGTCCTGCAATAGGCAAGTTAATAATTGTAAGTAGCGAAAAATAGAAAACTTGTGGTTTTCATGGAACTAATTAATGAATATTAGGATGTTTGGGTGTGCATCTAAAGTAATTATTGTTACTCTCAAGTTGAAATGATTAGTTTTACTAGCTGCTATAAAAATGATTAAAGGTTATATTAGATTACTAATTACTTATTTAACCATATTTTAAACCTAATTTGAGAGATCTCTATGCACAAACCGTCTCTACTTTTTTTTTCGCAAAAATGTTATTTTTTATCATTATATCAATTGGGCTCTTAAATAATCCAAAAGTTCAATATACAAGCACCAGAAACACATCCAAACACTATATACTACCGGCTACCACCCGTTTATCACATCTGCTTATCCGATTCTAATTGTTCATATCATGGTTTAAAAAGGCTGTCTGAGGCTCGCCTCGAGGCTTACGCCTCGGCTGAGGCTATGAAAAAACGCCTCAGAGGCTTAGCCTCATGGGGTCAACTGAAACCTAAGCCTCGGCCTATCTGAGGCTTTCCGAGGCTTTCCAAGGCGGTGAGGCTGTGAGGGAGTCGTTGAGGCTTAAGCCTCAACACCTAAGTCAAAATTGGGTCTAGGTGGTGAAAATTGGTTCAAGTCGGGTCACAAATTGTACTTGGAACGAGTTCCCACCTCAAAATCCAACCAAAACACGCCTGCCCCTCTACTTTGATTCGAATTAGACTCAATTGATGACATCTATAGGTGGCAGGCGAGGCTACGTCACCACAAAATGATGAATTGTTAAATTCAATTAGTTGGATTAGAACAGAGGAGGGGAGAGAAAAATCGTATATAAAAGGAGGTGGCATTATGGTTTTTATTAACTTTTGGTATTTTTACATTTAACCCCCTCAATGTTCACTAGTTTACATTTGGTCTCCAAACTTAAGTTAAAGATTAAAATGCTATTAAAACTATTTTATGATGTTTGTTTCATTACTAAATTAGATTTTATAATATTCATGATGTTTTGTTTTATATTATAGTGTATTTTTATGATATACATATATATTTTTTGTTATTGTTAATAATGTTTTGAGGCTTACGCCTCGGTCTGCCTCGAGGCTTACGCCTCGTGAGGCTAACGGACAACGCCTCGAGGCCCGTTTCAGCCTTTTTAAACCTTGGTTCATATCATATAACTACTTCCAAAGCGCATCCAGCCCCTCATCCTCTGCGCACCTAAAAAAGAATCTCATCATCTAATTCTGCCACAACAATCACCTCAAAAACACATATCCAATCATCGCCTTAAAAGACACAAATTAAGATCATTATTAAAAAAAGGTAAATCTTTGGCAATTACTAAATCCACCACCATACGTTAGTTTCTCTCTTAAAAAGGGAAACAAAATAAAATAATTAGTTTGACAATTATAAATATATTCATAATAATACCTTGAAGATAGGGTATGTTGGGACCATGATTCCATAAAAAAGCACCGCCATCACCAACATTACCGCAAAATTGTTGATCTAACCATGGCACCGCTTGAGGAGGTTGACCACCATAGTTACCTGGTATCAAATGGCTACTACCACGCGCTAAGAGCGGGTCAACCCCAATAGCACCCGAACCCCTGTTTCTCCCACTTCTATGGACCATGGGTTCCATGCCCATCATAGTTCCCTCTGTGTTCATAGGTATAGAACCGAAGAACTTGAACCAGGTGCGGGATAAAAATACTGACTATTTCCCGGGAATCCTTCAGCATTCTTTCTCTTAAATACATCAATAAATTGACCATTTTCAAAGCTCGCACGAATGTTAGAAAATGCCAATTGATCTTGAATCCCATGATTAATTGGAGCTGGGAAAACTTGGGCACCGGTAGGAGTCATAAACACATTGTTAGCAGGTGATGATGATGAGGATGATCAAGACCGTTGAATTGAGTAATGCCATGTGGCAAAGGTCCATGATTTTCTGGTAGCTGTTGATGGTTGAAACTAGTTTGGTTTGCAGAAGGTGGTAACATCGCGCGATTGTTATTAGAAGGTTGCGGGAAACTTGGCATTCCACCATAAGATACTACACAAGGTTCCGGAATGAATATGGCCATGTTCTGTTTCAAGTATTGGACCCGTATACAGCATATTCCGTTGTCCCATATTCTCGAATAATAAAGTGCAAGCAAATCCTGATCAAGCATGAAAAATATGAACCAATTAGATAGACTATTATTTTATATAACATTTAATGGAACTTTGACGGAAAATAAAGTGTTTCCTTTAATTTAGGAATCGAGAACGAGATATCATGATGGGAAATATTTTATTTTCGGACAACCAAAATGGAAATGTTTGCATTTATGTTTTGGGACAGAAAGAGTATGTATCATACTAGGGCAACCAATAGGTAAAGAAACTTAAACCCTTTAACGGAATCATATTTTTCAAAATAGCGTCTACATCCAAACATCAATTCAACATTCTAATGGTGAATCCCTTAAGAAAAGAAGAGACATAAAAAAACTGCATTGAGTATATATGTTCCAGTAATCTAACTAAGATGCTCTAGATTTAAAACCATGTTATCCACAATCTAATTAAATGCACTTTCGGTAATCAAATAACCTAAGTCAAGTCAACCGATGCCATGTGAGTCATACAAGGGTGCAAAAGTCTAAAACCGAACGCCAAATTCTCCCATGAATGTGCGATAAATTATTTAATGCAACTACCATCTACGCATGACAGATAGTCATACACTCATACCAATAAACCACATCCAGATTATATAGAAAAAAGCCTCTTGTTTGAGTTCACATACACACAATCAAGAGAGATGTTTCCCTTATTTTCTGTTACAAAATATGTATGCAAGAACGACAATACCAACATTGACAACATCAATAATTCTATTTAAGGACCCTACTAATTTGTGCTGCCCTCATAAAACTTTTAAAAACTCAACCTAGATCAAGCATGCTAAACTTTCAAGCATCCCCCCCCCCCCCCCCCCCCCTTTTTGTGGTGGAGTGGCATGGGAAATGAGGGTTAGAGCTTGGGCTGAAAGGTCTCAAGTGCGAATCTTATCCCACCCGGGTTTTACTGCAGCGGGCCTTTTAGCGTGCGGGTTTTCCCTGGTTCAGGAACTTGCGGGCTTAGGCTACCAAGCGCTATTGGTAACCCCGAGTGTATAGGGAGCTTTCACGCAAGGGGCGGGGCGTCCTCGGGTAGTCGGGGATCAGTTTCGTTGGCCGTTCGAAAAAAAAAAAAAAAAAAAAACCCTTTCAAGCATCTCTCAACAACAATTCACATGAAACCAAAGACAACACAACTTACCAATATTACAAACAGCATTTAATCAAATCTTTTGGGCTTAACTTTATTTCCTTATCTTAATCTCATGTATTTATCTATAATTGTATTTTTTTTAAAGATAATAAAATTTCCAAAACAAGACACAAACACAATGGTTTTCCAACAAAACCCACTTCACAAAATTAAAAAAATAAACATAAACTATCATAAAAACTATACCTTTTGATCATCAACAAACTCCAGAGCTTGAATTAAGTTACCCAAAGAAAAGCCCTAAAAAAACAGACGATCATCAACACATTAATAATCCAAAGAAAACCCTTATCCCAAAACCAATGATAATCTATATATGTCTGAACAAAATCAAGATAATGGTTGTCTACTAAAAAAACTTACAATCGACAGATAAAAAATAATTTGGGGATAAATTGATGAAAGAACAGACATACCCTGATGTGGGTTGATCGGAGATGGTATTATAATCGATTTAAGGTAAGGAAAAGATCATAATAATAATAATAATATTATTTGTTTTGGAAGAAAGAGAGAAAGAAAGAGATTGTGATGAAGAGAAGAGAACCTTGTTTGTTGTCTACTTGTTTTGTTTTTGTTTGTTTAATGATATTATGTTGGCTTTAACCGCAACTTTGTTTCTTCTGTTTTGGTGATAACAATTCCTGATTTTATGCGATTTATTACATAAATAAATAAAAGAGGGTTAGAAACCATTAACTTGGCCCACAAGGGACATTAACTTGGTAAGTCGTTTGTTTCCATAATTAAGTTGAGAGGGTAAGATCATGTGTTGGGGAATAAATGATAATTAATGGTGTCATATCATCACTTAACGGGTTGAAGACCATGTTTTTTAGTTGTTTGAGTAAATTATTAGGACATTGCTAATGGGTTGACGATCGTTGTTGAGAAAACAGGTGAACATGTGGGGCCACCACCATCTACATTTAGTCAAAAAAATATTTTATTTTTTATTTTTTACTTTTTTTTAATTTTATTTAATGTTTAGTTGATCCAATATACCTAGTTATTGACTGGTTTAGTTATTGGTCATCCGTCTACGTGGCGCTGACATGACACTAGTTATTGGGTTGTGTTGTTGTTACTTGTTCCACAATACATAGCCTAAATTCTACGAATGGTAGATGGTGACGTGTTTAGTCATTAGAGCAGGTGTAGATTTATTGATACTAAAAATGTAATTAATAAGAAAGTTAATTAATACTTTTCAACAAATTAACAAATCTAAATATAACTTATTCTTATCAAATAAGTTTTTAAGAATAACAAAGAAGCTGAGCTCAAGTTTTTTTTTTTTTTTTAAATTATTAATGTAATGAAAGCATGCTTTTAAAACATGGCTCGAAACAAGTTAAGTATTCAACAAGTACATTGAGTTATTCTACATATTCTAACACCTTAATATAACTTAACATGAAAATCAAACAAACTCCAAAGTTTAGGAACACAAGCCTTGTCTAAGTACAACTCAACCAAGTTAGTTACATACACAATACATTATCAACAAAATTGAATTTAGTCATCAATGCGGTGACGATCAAACAATCTAAATCTCAACTCATGAAAATCAAGTCCAAAAGTTCCTAAGATCAATTACATCAATTTACGGAAGCTAGTCGGTCCTCAACTAGGTGATGATGAGATGTCCTTGATTCAGCTTTGTGGAAACAAGTCCACAAGTTGTCATGTATTGTAATTCAACTTATCTTGTAGAAACATTACCACTAAATAGCATATAATTTGTAACATGTACATTCTAGAACTAGTTACTATACATATAACTAAGCATATTAGGTTGGTCATACACTCACATATTAATCTACCAATTTGACCACGTGCATATAAGTAGAGAAATATGACTATTTAAATCAAATAAGTCCTTTAAATTTGACATTTTAGAGTATGTTGTAATTGGAAAAACTCTATAAAGTCCCGTAGCTATCAGTTTAAGTCCTATATAGTAAACCACTTCTCATATGTTTGAAGTTTGAACACCTAAGTTACATTCCAATTTCAATAACCATATTGTTAAATTATTCATAGTTTACAACTTAATGACCAAGTTTAATATTTGTGTTTCTAAAAAAATAATCTTAGTGAACTGAGTTTGTAGAAGTTGATTGTATATCGTATATCGAACCCATTAAATCGTTTTTAGTTGCCACCAAGTGATCCAATCCAAAGGGAAGAGGGAAAATGATTTGCCCAAAACCCAATGCCCAACCAAGAAGCAATTTTACCCCCAATCCCAATGACAAGAGGGACAATCACTAAAAAGATGAATAGCTGACTCAGGCCAAAGGTATATATCATACATAAAATCAAGAGGACATCAAAATCTCTATCCACAACGTTGCAACTAGCGGAAAGGCGCTTCAACAAAACCAGCTAAGTACCTATGTTGATCTTTCTTGGAAAGTGATTATACCAAATAGTCAAGAAAGTACCAACCGAAAGAATATAACCATAAATCAAAGGTCGTGTTTTTTTAACCGATAATCCCACCACCCCCTTTGCATTCCCACACCAACTGTCCATACCAACTTCGATCAATTGGACCAAATCAACAAGAGAGGCCAATTCGGCCCCCTATCAATTGTCATTGCCATAACCGTCCTTATGAACCCAACCTTTGAGCTAGCAAACAAAGTTTGTTATCTCCAAAACCAACAGTCTTAGCATTCTATTTTTCATAAATGATTTCCCCAACCAGATGTCGACCCAGATAGGAGTATCCTCACTATTACCAAACGATATAGAAAGAGTCGATAATGGAACAGTTCCACAACAATTCAACTTAGCCCTTAGCTTCATGATTGTACCCCACCTAGAAGATCCAAAATCGTAACCCCAAGTAGAAGATCCAAAATCAGGATTAACCGTATTTATAATACTCATCCTACAATATAGATAGCCTAACTAACTCTCACCACAAATTGTGTCTCTCAATATCTCATTCACAAACCTCATGGGAACTAATACCTAAACCTCTATTAAACTTATACACCATCACTTTTTTCCAAGCAACTTAATGGATTTTTTATTTTTTTTCATTCTCCTTAAACTCCCAAAAGAATTTAGCATGAAACTTTTCAATAATATTCATCACTAAAATAGGAGCCAATGAAAGAGATACAAAATAAGTACCCAATTAACTAAAAACAACCTTAACAAGCAAAGATCGAGCCCCAACAAATAACAACCCCGTTTTCCACTAGGTAAGACGACAACAAGCACGAAAATCGTTCAATTATAGGATTCCAAGCAGGCATTTTAGCCAACTTGGAGCCTACGGGATGCCCAAATAAACAAAAAGGTAAGTACCGACACGACAAACTCGTTAAAGAAGCCAATTGATTAATCTCCACCCTATCAACCCCAAAACTATAAATGGAAGATTTATACATATTGACCTCTAGGCCGAAACCAAGAGTAGTTTTTCATGTGTACATATTCTCTTACGTGCGCACGTACTACCAACGAACTTTCACTACCGAATTCTCGTGGGTGACATTTTTATAGACTGTTTCTGACGTTATCCTCCGTCAAGATTCTTATTTGTTTAGTAGTGTGAAGGGTCACCAGTGTCCCTAACAAATCCCCTGAGCCAAGTGGTAACGCGGATGAATATGCCAAGCATCTAAACCAACAATTGGAAACGAACACACTACAATATTGACGGGTATTCATTCCTTATTATTTAAACATTCACTTTTGGATCGGTTCTCCCTTGGTTTGCTTTGGCTTAGTATTCAGTGGTTTAACCTATGGATGAGACCGGTACCGTATCTATACTTGTATCTATACCGATATCAAAACTACTTGTATGAATTTAAACAAAATTGGGTACCGAGTACACTGGCATGGAACGAGTATCGGTACTGGTATTTTGGTACGGTACTTGTTTTGGTACCACTTTGTTTTTTTTATTTATTGAGCACTCGCATGGGTACTAAGTAGGTAAAGTCGGCACGAGATCAATACTGTACGGGTACCAAATAGGTAAAATCGATGCAAGTGCCATAAATTTTATGATACGAAGTAAAGCATAATAACAAATTCATTCATATACAAAATTCAGTACCAATACCATTTTTTACCTGTACCAACACCGAAAGTGTCGAATACCGAAATCAATTAAACTGAGTACTGATATATATACCGAATACCTAAAATTGGTACATGTAAGAGTACGGTATAGATACAGGTATGGGTAGTTGGGTAAAAAAGCTCATCCTAGTTTCACCCACTTTAAATAAATTATGTCATGACTTGGTTTATCAGTTTCTTTTTTTCACTCTTTTTATAAGCCAGCTTGTTTATATTTATCCGGTTCATTTGCTTATAAGTAGACCGGTAAGGTAAGCGGTTTCAAGTTAATTTGTCAAACCAAGCAAGTCTGCATGGTTTTTTAAAACATTACCGAATACAGAAACACAATGAGATTTGTAATAACAATGCATGGGTCCAAAAAATGAGATCACTATAGGGTGATGATATATATGGAGCGGAATGGTACACTAATGGCGGCAATTACTAATAGAAAAGTGGCTCTTTTTGCTATAAATTTTTCTTAGGGAAAAAAATGCGTTACAAATTTTGACAAATTTGCTACTAATTTGTGACAACAAAAAAATCCCTTAGTTTTTGGACAATGCTACACAATAGCAATCAATATTTTGAAAGAAATGCATAGGAATTGCATCACAGATTTCCTACACCATATTTTCGTAAGAAATACGTTGAAATTTGCATAGTAAATGTGTAGTAATTGGTTTCAGACGAGAGTTTTTCTAACATCAAGGTTTTGTTGAAAATGCATCACAAATTTGAATTTGCTACGCATTTGCAATGAAACCTTGATGTTAGAAAAACCCTCGTTGGAAACCAATTACTACACATTTACTACGTAATTTTCAACCTATTTCTTACGAAAATATGGCGTGGGAAATTTGTGATGCAATTCCTACGCATTTCTTATACAGTTTCAAAGTATTGATCGCTATTGTGTAGCAAATTTGTCTAAAAAATAAGGGTGTTTTTTATCGTCACAAATTAGTAGCAATTTTGTCAAAATTTGTGACGTATTTTTTTTCGTAAGAAAATTTTGTAGTAAAAGAGTCACTTTTCTAGTAATGAATGAAGTAGAAGACTAGAAGAACACATGAACAGTACACAAGAGACACTCTTCAGTCTTCATTCTTCAATAAGCCTGGCAGCCTTTTAGGTTGAGGATAAAGAAAATTGAGGGGTATAATTGAAGAAAATGTGTACTTAAAATTTAAATAGCATGACTTATAATAAAAGCTGATAACACTTTAATTTAGTAATTTAAACTTTGGATATATTTTTACGATTATATTTTATAGTATTATAACGATCATGATTAGTGCTGTTTTTTTTTAACAATGATGACAAGTTTTGGGTTATGCTAAATATAAAATGAAAGCAACACATGGGATGTTGTTTATAGTGAATAATTGGTAGGTTAACTTGCAAGTTAGAGTCTCTATTGGCCAACCACTCTATCGAAGGCTGTATAAGCAATTATTATATAAAAATATATTTATGGATCATTTATCAATGAACGGACCGATTTATGTGTAAGGCTTTGCGGTGTGGTTGTTGTGGAGGGCTCGTGGATTGAGCTGGCCTGTGTGGCCACGAGCTCTACACCGTCATGGTTGCTTGTCGTGGAATGGGTAGAAACCTCCACGAGCTCCACAAAAGGAAAAGAGACGTTGGAGGGGCTAACGGTTATGGCTGCAATGGTCGGATTTAAAAGGTGGAGAAAGGGAGATGGTGACATGAATTGATGTTTACGTAAAGGCTGGTAATGGTCATTTCACTAATAACTGCACCCCATAGTGAAGAAACAATGTGTATAACGGTGATTAATACTAATCACCGGGGGGTTAATACTCTCGTTTGCTCAGGAACAATCCTTCACCCAAACCGTAGGTTAAACCGTAACTGAGAAGGTAAAGTAAAGTGTGTGTGTGGTAAAAGTAAGAACACAATAATATAAGTGGTTCGGTCGTGTCCACTGTAAAGAGCCGAGTATTTATTACTTTGGAGATTACAAAGTGTTACAATGATTATACTAGCTCTCGCACACAAACGGTTGTCTTCAGATCCTTGATAAAGGAGATGTAGTCTTCTATTTATAGGAGCCGTCGTGGGCCTATGGGAGGGCCCACGAGAAGTCTTAGTTGATCCGGGATTTGGTTGGGCCCATAGGTCTTCGGCCCATGAAATTGGCGGGAAAGAGAAGATCCATGTTGTTGACGTCATTGCCAGTTGGGGTTGATCTGACTGATAGACACCTGGCACCTTGTGATTGGACGCCGGCGGCATGTTGTCCTAACACAGCATGGTTGATTTACCTGCTGACGTGACGTCTCGCAGCAAGTAAGCATGCATGTGCGGTACTGTAGACGGCAACATGGTGGAAGCATGGGAGCAGTCATGTCGTTGTTCACGTCAGTGGTTGTTGGACCACTACTGACACATGTTGCCATCTGATTGGCGACATGTATATCCATATCTTAGTGAATCTTCTTCGTTCTTGATCTTCCGTACCTCGTACCAAAAGCTGTATCTAGGCGAATATTCGGCGCGTGTTGATACGCGCGTCGAATCTCCTGAAGTACTGGTGTGAATGAAGTTATGTTCCACTTGAAGTGACCTCCCGCGCCCACTATTTCCGCGGATTGGCTCCGCAGAGTGGGGAGGTTTATCTCTATTTGACTGCGCTGAAGTGCTCTGCGCGTGGCTTGTTGACAAGTGGGATAGGGATTGCTGTCCGCAGAGGAATTAGACTCCCTATCCCTTCACATAGCCAAACAAATTAGCTTATACACCACCTTTGTGTTTGTCAAATAATATCTTTTATATATAAAACCTCAAAATATATATATAGTATAAGGTTATATTGGAAACTCTTGTTATATGGTAAACTCTAGAAACTCTAACTTTCCGACTTTTTTATATGAAATTTTAGGGTATGTAATATACATGATTTTAAGCATTTTGGGCCAAAAAATGGAAAAAGCTCCGAGCCATTTTTTAAAAAAAATAAAAAACCGTCTTTGGGTAACAAATGGTTAACACGTGTTAGTTTTGCTTAACATGTGTTAGTCAAAACTTTATTTTTTTTTAAAAAAAAAAAACTACTCGACGTTGTTTCCACATTATTCTTTCCCTATATATATATATAGCAAATTAACAGCATAGTCTAATAAACTCTTGGCCCTAAAATTTGGTAACTGGTGACCAAAAATATAAAATTTTTATATGACATCCCCATCCCATAATGATGGGTCTATGATGTCTCATTTAATTTTATCAACCATTTAACAATTTAACTTTGGAAACACCTTAAGATTCAACTCAATATTAATTTTTTTTAAATCGGCAAAGTACTCAATATTAGTTTAGTAAAATGGTTATTTTGCATTAGATTTGAAATGTCACCATAGAAGGCTAAAGGTGATGTATCAAATGATGAAGGTACAAACTACGAAGACCCTTGAATATACTTGCACCATGTGTATGTCATAAAATAGACACAATTAAAAACATGTCGGGATAAACTAAAAAACAAAATACTTAATCTAAAGTTTATTCATCCAAATGTCTGGATACATTTTGAAAAGATTAGTAAAATAGGGATTTGTATATTTTTTTTTAAAAACAAAATATATTAAACAAATGAATAGTTATGTATGTAAATCCTACCAAAATAAAATATCTTTTTTAAAGCCTTATCATCATAAAGTTTCTACATGATTGGTCATCCCTGTAAAGTGTAAACAGAGAAAAATGTACACATACATGTGATTACGAAACTTGACAAACAGGAATCGTATATCTCAACACTATTTTGAGAATTTTAGTTCGTCATAAAGATACAAAGGTTGTGTATTGTGTCTATTCATTTTTTTCCATGCTATCCTTAATAAACTAATTCCATAAATTTTTCCTACCTCATCTAAAGTTATATTCTTGTAACATTAAAATTTCAAATTATCCCTGATGCTTCTTTTCTTAATATATTTGTCTGGTTTACATGAAGTATACACCACTTGTATATTAGTACACATATGCTGGTCTATGACAAGATTAAAGAACACATATCACAAATATGGGATTTCATAATCTTAGAACACGGTGTGCCTTTTGACACATAGTAATGTGCTATGTGTTGGATATATAGGATGTCCGATATAATTAAAAGTCGAGGTCAATGTAACCCAACCCGGTACGATCCAAAGAGTTACACGTTGGTACACGAATCAGATAAGTTCATGTGTTGGTGGATTATTATTTGTGAAATAATAATAGTTTTGAACTCGAGGGACTTAATAGTAAAGTTTACACTTTGACTAGTGAAATGGTCAAGTGTATGACTTTGACTAATTAAGTGGTCAAGTCTTTGACTAGTCAAATGGTCAAGTGTATGACTTTGACTAATTAAGTGGTCAAGTCCTTGACTAGTCAAATGGTCAAGTGTATGACTTTGACTAATTAAGTGGTCAAGTGTTTTTATCTTTATAAATAGGTGTGATAGATAAAACTTTAATCACATGTTTTTGAAAAGATAAAACAACATAACCCTTGTCTCCTCTTCAAGATTTGCGGCCACCCTTAGGAGCCACCGCCCCTTTGTCCGCCGCAAACCACCATCATCGCCGCCTCCGTCTTGCAAAGTGTTGCTTTCGGTTGGCCATTGCTCGGGTGTGAACTTCCTACTAGCGAGGATTCGTTGTAACCCGCGTGTTACAATTCCGGTGTAGTCGTCAAAGGTTGATTACTAAACCCCCTATGGTTGTTTATTATTTATTTGTTTATACGCATTTGACCGAGATCCTGATTGGGAATATTTTGTTAATTGGATTAATAAAATTAAACATATATTTTATATATATATATATATATAATCGGCTCATATTATATATTGTATATAATCGATTTTATTAATAAATAAAACTGCTTCCACTGTGTATTTGATACCATGATTTCCAACACTATGCACATGGATTCCCATTTTAGTTGTAGCTTTAATGCAGCTACCTCCCTTTTGGCACATACGCGATACCTTGTACCATGTATCACTTGTCTTTGTTTTTACCAAATCACCAATTTAAGATTAGGAGTGTGTTCACGTGTGCTTATGAAAATGGGCAATCTATTAAGGGTTGTCGGTAGTTTTTAAATGGTTATTAGGAGGCTACCTCTTAATTGTTGATAGTCTTAACGGGGTGTAACCTGTGAATGGCACTGGTACCCTACTACTAGCACGGGTTCACCGCCGTCGTGGTCACGAGTAGTGAGATTCTGATAGTCCCGTGGAAGGTTTCCGTGGTCTATCTCACGGGTGCAGTCACGGTTGCATAGGAGAGAGAGAGAGAGAGAGAGAGAGAGAGAGAGAGAGAGATGCAGAGGAGAGAGATGCTTCACGGGTGGTGCTGCCGGTGGGTAGGGTTCACGGGTGGTGGTCCAGTTGGCGGGCAGGGATTGGTTCGTTACCGGTTCTTCACGGATGCTTCATGGTAAGCACCCTGTCCCCCTTTAATGGTTAAGAAGTAACTTTAAGTTTGAATGGTCAAGACAGTGGCGAAGCTTGAGAATTCGGATAAGGGGGCCGGAAGTCACTGGTCATGGAACGAAACCTATTTTTTTCTATAGCTATGGTTCGGGTAATATGTTCGGGTTGGTGATTCGATTCAGGCCGAGTCAAACATTAATTACAATAAATATCAAAGTTCTAAGGATTGTTTAACAAACAACTGAACAAAGACCCGAAAACATTAAAAGGGAGCTTTTTGACGTTTACTCATATTTTCATTATCAATTCCCCTACTTGTTCTTCAATCTTTCTTTTGAAAAAATATGTTATGGTTTTATTCTTCCGCATGGTATAATCTAATAACATAAAAATAAAATTAAGTTATCAAACTAAACAAATTTAGGGAAAAAAATCCGGCTCCAATTAAATTCTTAATTAAACAAGTGGTGGCATGGGCCGTGTCCAATCATGTGGATCTGAAGATTGCGAATTTGTTTTCGCGAGCCTTCCGCATGATTGTCATCGTTGTTTTGTCACCATGTGCCCTTATGCACGTTCTTCACTAGGTGACTGAGCTGGCCTGTTTTCAGCGCGGACTCGATTTCCATCTTCAACCTATAGCAATTGTTGGTGAGATGGCCAAAATCATTGTGGTACTCGCATGACTTATTCGTATCCACATGCTTCCGCTTCCCAAGGGGCTTTGGCTCCTTGAAGTTGATTTGCTTGGTTTTCAACACCTGGGATGGTGTTTTTGTAAGCAGGGTCCAGTCGTGGTTCTTCTTGGAATGGCCACGCTGGTCCCGCGTTTGTTTGTTGCTCAACATTTGTCGCGCGTTGTTGGAGGCAAAGTATTTGCCTTCGTCAGTAGATCCGGAGATGCGTGACCAAACAAATTGTTTGCCTTTGTTGTTGTGGTGGTGTTGCTAGTTGTGCTGTTGGCAGAAAGATTCCTTAGAAGATGCGTAAATTTTTGTCGCGCGAATAACGTCTTCCCATGACTCTGGGACGCCATCCTTACCCGTGAGGCATTTTACTAGGCCGTCACTACGGACTCCCTGGAGGAAGCCTGCGCGCATGAGCTTCTCTCTGCAACCAATTTGAAGGGCTTCCTTATTGTATCGAACGATGTAATCCTCAATAAACGCATTGTCCTTTCATTGACATAAGAGGATGTGTGCTTTATCCTTCTTATGTTTTCTCTGTTGAGAGAAATGTAGATCAAACTTTGCCAATAAATCGACAAAGTTGTCTATTGAGCCGGCTGGGAGGTTGTCAAACCATAACCTAGATGCGCCGGCAAGAGTTTGAACAAAAAGATGGCACCATGTAGGCATAGGCCATATAACTCCGCTCCCAGCCGCTTGAAAATCGTTCAAGTGGTCGTCAGGATCTGCGAGGCCATCAAACTTCCCGATGCTGCTTGGGAGTTTGCACCCTTTTGGAATTGGTGCACTTGCGATCCTCTGCGTGAACTTGGACATCTCCGCAAAGGCTCTACGCCTGTACAGTTTGGTCAAGTCATCGTCAGCACTATTCTCATGAGTGTCATGTGTGGCTGTAATGGAGCGAGAGTGTCATGCGTGGCACTCATTTGGATCAATTGGCGACTCGTCGTCGTCAGTTTCAACATCATGTAGCGCAAAAATCGATTTTTGATCTTTTTGGATTGGTGACTGTTTTTGGAGTTCAAGTGTCACCGTCGGCTTGACCTTGAGGGTCGTTGTCGGACGAGAACACCGAATAATGGGGGTTAGGATCGGCCATTAGGTGGGCTAAAAGATGAAAAAGAAGAAGGTCCTAGCCGGTACGGATGACGCCAATGAAGAAACAACGAGTGATTAATTACCTTGGCAATAGGTGGTTATGGTCGTAAACCCGTGTTGATGTAGGAACGATCCTTTGCACACGATCGTGGCCGAAAAACCAACCTACAAGAAGAAAAATGAAAGGGATATACGAAGGGAGGTGACTCCAACGTAGAGACACAAAAATGATGTTTGCTTTCGAAGTGAAGCATGACATGACTATACAAGGGAGGGGTGACCTCCTTTATATAGGACTTGCCTTAACCACGATGGTGGGCTTGGGGTCGGGTTAAGGGCTTGCCTCCCTTCGGCCCAAATAATTAGTATAAAAGCATGTGGTAATAAATGCTGATGTGAGAGAAAGAGAATACCGCCCTGCCAAGGTGCCACGTGGCTCGACAAGAATGGATGCAGGTGTCTTCCTTTTTTGATGGGCAACATGGTTGGCCTGATGGGAGCGTCTGACATGATGTTTGACCAGTTGCAGGGCGACGTGTAGTGTACAATGCCTTTGACGGTACTGTACAGGCATGGCTTCAGCATGGAATCTGTCACGTCGTTGTACCTGGGGCAGGGTAGTTGGACCACCCTACCACGCATCATCCTCTGGTAGGCCGAGCATGCGCCAGGATCTGGCAGGATCTTCCGTACATCCTCGTACTTGCATACGATGTTGCCTGTTTGTCTGCGCGTGTGGCCCACGCGCATTGAATGTGTTGTTGCTGATGTCTTATGCGTTGAGAGTTGTTGCGCATCTATTGCATGGTCTGTAGTGTGTTTCTGCACGAGTATCTTGCACATATTCTTCCGCGGAATAGACTGCGCGGGCTTGATGGATTGACCCGTTTTTTGACCAGGGGTCAACGGGTTATATATAGTAATGTCTCGACTCCGGGGGCAAGGGTTTGTTTCCAGTAGACTAAGGTTTGCCATATAGAAAAGGGTGGCGGCGCAACTTGTTACCTGTGTATCTGCTATTTTGATATAATTTTAGCTTTTATGGAATCATTTGCATAAATAGGGGGTTTATTATTATACAAATTATATTTGGGGGGTATTGGAAAAAAAAACTAAAAATGGTGATCCCTCTATATGGTTTGGCGGTATCAAGCTAGAGTTCTGCAAGATACAGTGATGCCGCCAAACCAATTCCTTGATTCATTGATGCCGCCAAACTGGTTAGAGGCATCAAGCTTGATGCCGCCAATCCAAACTCACTATGTTGATGCCGCCAAACGGAGTTGTGTCATAATTTCTTATATACTTGCATGAGAAACCACCCATTGATTTGGCTAGAGTTCGGCAAAACAAGACCACCATGTACTTGCATGAGAAACCACCCATTGATCTCGATTGGCGGTATCTGAATACACTATCTCGCTCATCTTCATACAACATCATTACCGGCGATCCATCTGAAAACCTGAAAAGGTTCACAAAAGATAAAACACATTAACCACATGAAACCAAAAGATTATGAGCAGACGATACCATCAGCCAGAGAAGACAACGTCAACACAGGCGACCGTAATTCACCATGAAAGAAGTGAACCGACAAAGTGACGTGGGAAGAAAATAATGGTAGGAACAAAATAATGGTTGTGTAGTGGGGTTTTAAAACCCCAAGAACAAACATACGTGTAAAACAAATAGGCAAATAGAAGATGAGGTGTCATGGATATTTAATCACAACCATCAAAATGAAAATCAAAGGACCAGATACAACCACCACATGACCACATGAAGTGTCCTCTGAATTTATGGTACAGCAAGGAAATTGACGGATGTAACCTCAAGGAAATTATAAATCACAAATCTTTGAAGACAACATCTCGGTTAGCGGCATCATGACTACAACTTTTCAATTAGCGGCATCATGTCAGAATCCTCTTTGATACCGCCAAATGATATCAAGGCATCCCCATTTTTGGTTTTTCTCTCCACTAACCCCCAAATGTAATTTGTAAAATGATAAAACCCCATTTATGCAAAGGATTCGCTTTTATGGAATGAAATATTATTGGCTGAATCATTTGCATAAATAGGGGGTTTATTATTATACAAATTATATTTGGGAGGTATTGGGAAAAAAAACTAAAAATGGTGATCCCTCTATATGGTTTGGCGGTATCAAGCTAGAGTTCTGCAAGATACAGTGATGCCGCCAAACCAATTCCTTGATTCATTGATGCCGCCAAACTGGTTAGAGGCATCAAGCTTGATGCCGCCAATCCAAACTCACTATGTTGATGCCGCCAAACGGAGTTGTGTCATCATTTCTTATATACTTGCATGAGAAACCACCCATTGATTTGGCTAGAGTTCTGCAAAACAAGACCACCATGTACTTGCATGAGAAACGACCCATTGATCTCGATTGGCGGTATCTGAATACACTATCTCGCTCATCTTCATACAACATCATTACCGGCGATCCATCTGAAAACCTGAAAAGGTTCACAAAAGATAAAACACATTAACCACATGAAACCAAAAGATTATGAGCAGACGATACCATCAGCCAGAGAAGACAACGTCAACACAGGCGACCGTAATTCACCATGAGAGAAGTGAACCGACAAAGTGACGTGGGAAGAAAATAATGGTAGGGACAAAATAATGGTTGTGTAGTGGGGTTTTAAAACCCCAAGAACAAACATACGTGTAAAACAAATAGGCAAAAATAGAAAATGAGGTGTCATGGATATTTAATCACAACCATCAAAATGAAAATCAAAGGACCAGATACAACCACCACATGACCACATGAAGTGTCCTCTGAATTTATGGTACAGCAAGGAAATTGACGGATGTAACCTCAAGGAAATTATAAATCACAAATCTTTGAAGACAACATCTCGGTTAGCGGCATCATGACTACAACTTCTCAATTAGCGGCATCATGTCAGAATCCTCTTTGATACCGCCAAATGATATCAAGGCATCCCCATTTTTGGTTTTTCTCCCCACTAACCCTCAAATGTAATTTGTAAAATGATAAAACCCCCATTTATGCAAAGGATTCATTATTGGCTGGAAAAAGTCTTATGTATTTACATGTTTGCCCTTTATTTTTGGAAGAAAATAATAAGGTGGTGTGTAACTTTAAACTTCAACCTCAACCGGCCAAACAAAACCTACAAACAAGAAACAAGTCGTCTTTTTGAGCAACATACGTATTAGAAAAAGCGGCCGAACCAACTGTTTGAGCATTATTTTTTCCGATGAAGAATCCGAAGCAGCTCAACCCCAACTGGGCTCAGCTCCGTCAAGTAATTACCTTTCTTTCTTTCACTCTCTCTCATCAACCTTTTACTCTATCTCTCATCAATCTTTTGTTGTCTTCAGAAATTAGGTTGCTCCAATAAACCACCAACAGATACCCAACAACCCATTTTAGGTTTGTTATTTTACTTAACCCAGATTGTTTTTTACTTCCCTAATCGTCTACAGCTCTCAATATAGAGTTAACACTACCCGTTTTTTTTTTTTTTTTGTTTAAATAAAGCTTTGATCTTTTAATTTGTTTTTTTATTTTATTATGAGGGTAAGAATGTGCAAAATTTTGCAGGAAAACGTAAAGAGAGGTCTGATAATGAGGAGGCAAGTGATTCTGAGATTAATGTTCTTACTCCTACTTCATCAGACTCAAGGTATATTATTATATATATACACTCTTATTGTTTATTGTATCTAACTACAAGATTTTGCAAATATTCTTGTGTTTCATGGGTAATGGGTTCATTAATATTTTGCCCTTACTTCAATTTGCGTGTTTGGATATGTGTTTTTTTAAGTAATTATTGAATTGGAATCAAAATCGTATTATGGGTTGATTAAAGTCATAGTTGTCAAAGGCGCAAGGCGCATTCAATGTGCAAAGGGTGAGCCTTGGCCCTTAGCGCAATGTGCTTAAAAAGCGAGGGCTTTTTTAGGCGCAGCGTTAGGCGTATAGTATAAAAATGCAATTTTTAGGGGTTTTAGACGTGTTTTTGGCTTCTTTAAGTCTATTTAGGGTGTTTTAGGTTGTATACATGTTTGAGTAAACCCCTAGAAAACCCTACTTCCCGAGCTTTTTTTTTTTTTTTTTGAAAAAATTAGGGCATGTAATATACATGTTTTTAAGAGTTTTGAGCCAAAAAAAATAAAAAAGCGCTGGACGGTTTTTTTTAAATAAAATAAAATAAGTTGTGCTTCGTAACCGTTCGGCGCTTTTTTGATGTTTTTGCCTCAAAACTCTTAAAAACATGTATATTACATGCCCTAATTTTTTCAAAAAAAAAAAAAAAAGCTCGGGAAGTAGAGTTTTCTAGGGGTTTTCTAGAGTTTCCTCAAATTTTTGAGGTTTTCTATAGAACCTTACCCTTTAGGTTGATTCCAGGCTTGTTTAGGGTTGTTATAAATTTATAATTGTTTAAGACTTGTTTAAACGATTTTTGACCAGAATTAGAATTTTGTTGGAACTTGGCCTGAAAGTGGGACTTTTGAAGCGATGCGACAAAGCTGCGTTGGGCCTGAAAAGTGGGCCTAGGCGTGCGCACGTGTGTGAGCCTTGACAACAAAGATTAAAGTTAGTGATTAGGTTATTTGACATTTAGATCAAGGGGGCTCTTTGGGAGGGCACAACCACTAAACGGGACGTTTAATACAAATTCTTTTTTTAGTAGAAAATGGTAAGAAATTAAGAACCTTGTAACCAATTGTACCTATTGCTCATTTTCTCTGACCATGATACATAAGACAGCTATGTAACCGGCACACTATCTCTCTGTCACTTTATTTCACAGGCACGCTGTACAAATGCTTGTGCAGTTCATGCAGTATAAAGCTTAATTTGTTTTTGGTAAACAAGCTAAAGAAAGTTTGCTATGTGCTTATTGCATAGCGTTAAAATTGGTTATGTATTGAACACTTCCCTTAGGAGGGCTTATTAGAGCTGCTCATGCATTATGAAATTAACAAAAATATATGTAATTGGTTGTAACCACATACATGAGATAGTGTTACGGTTTGCTTGTGCTATAACAGACCACAATAATCAGATATACTGTTTTTTTTTTTTTTTTTTTTTTTTTTTTTTTTTTTTTTTGAGTGTTTGGGAACTCTACTTATTTAAGGATGTAAGAGGTAAACTAATTAGACTCAGATAAGCTGTTCGAATAAGCAACAACCAAACTTCATAAACACCTTAATACCTTATTAGTTAGCTACTTAGTGATCCCAAACACCCCTTAATAGTTAATAAATAATTTAGTTATTAGCTACTTTTACAACATCTCCAAATCGGTTTGAGCCAACCATAAATAATCATAGTATCAGAGTGACAATACCTTTTAGCCAAACACTCAAAAGTGAAGTAACAAGATCCACAGACACACATCCAAACATCCCTTAGACGAATTAACATTTCAACATTTTTGTTTTCCTGTATGGTTTGAAGTGCGAGGAAAGTGAAGATGTTATTTTCATAATTTGATACTTGTTTATGTCGGAGAATTGGGATGGGACTATACAAACGTTTTCAGACCATTTATTTTTCTTTCTTTCTTTTTTGTCATTCCAAGATTCATGGTCCATGTCTTCTTTAGATTCGTTGATAACCTGATATGTTAGTGTGATTTAATATAACTAAGTAACAATTTTTTATACAGTATTACAAACGAGATAGCCATGGATTGTGAAATGGTTGGTGTTAGCCCTCTAGGAAACAAAAGCGCTCTTGGACGAGTCACATTGGTAAGTTAAAGTTGTTTTGGTTTATATGTAATAACATTGCCTGTCATTGATTCATTGGTCCGATCATTCCGAAGGTTGACCCTGAAATGACTCTAGTCAACTTAGCTGACCAATTGGTTCACTGATGAAAAAACAAGGCATCTATACATGCAAGTAAACTGTTACTTATGTCTTAATGACAGATAAATAAGTGGGGAAATGTTATATATGATGAGCATGTTCGTCCAGTTGATCGTGTGGTTGACTTTCGCACTCAAATAAGTGGTATCCGACCCCGTGACTTGAAAAAAGGTTCAATTTTTCTCTATTTAATTTGATGTTTTCCTGCATGTTTATTTTTCTTCCATCAAATCTACTTAAAACGCTATTTATTTTTCTTGTAAGTTATTGCATGTTTTTTGTATTTGCAACTGTTATTACTTGTATTTAATACGGATTTATAATGTATTTCAGCGAAGGATTTTCGTGTTGTTCAGAAGGAAGTGGCGGAATTGCTCAAAGGGAAGATCCTTGTTGGCCATGCGTTGCGCAACGATCTTAAGGTTAATACACAAAATCAAATTACAATACAATTTGTGTTAAATATGTTAGGAAAAAGCATATTATTACTATAATTTAATTTGTTGAATATGATGATTTAATGTGTAATTTATACCTTTTTTTCTTTTCTCTACAGGCGCTGTTATTAAGTCATCCAAAGACGGATATACGAGACACTGCAGAGTATCAACCGTTTCTAAAGTAAATTATAAACCTAATTTTTATTTGTTTCATTATTTGCTAAAATTCACATACATATGTGAGAAAATTGCTTTTAATTTATCATTAATCTTTCTATATAATGCAGAGAAGGGCGTAGCAAAGCACTTAGACATCTTGCAGCCGAAGTCCTTGGTGTCAAGATTCAAAACGGCGAGCATTGTCCTGTAAGTTTCATTTCAAAGTACACTTGGTGACCCATTCCCTTATGAGAATGGGTCAAACTGGGTTGTGTTTTATCTGTAAGGGTGATATACAGAAAAACCGCACAAAGTCTATTTATGATTCATAACCACCTAAATCATTTTATTCAAAGATTCCGGAAAAAAATATCACAAATTGTTGTTTGAAATCATAATTAAAACATTAATCATTTATAAAAAAGATTGGATAAAAAGTGTTTCCGAGTCAAATCCAGCCCGACCCATCTCTACATGGACCAGTTTTGACCCTAATCCAAATCACCCGACCCACATATCTCGTCACCTCTACTTCGAATTCTAAACTTCCCCATTTCTGCATTTCTTTAATGAAATACTTTTTGGAGTAAACGTTAAGGATATACTAATGAACACATGCTTGTAGATAGAAGATGCTCGTGCTGCCATGATGCTTTACGTTAAGAAAAGGGGGAATGGGAAAGAAGTGTCAAAGATTTAGTAAAGATGAAGTTAAAGCAGAAGAAACGTAAACCAAAGAAACGTAGAAAAGAAGCTCCACCGACTGCTTAGAATCACCATCAAAACTTTCTTCTTAGCCGCAAATCTTAAAAGTTGAAAGTTACCGTGGGGGCTTTCTGTGGTGGTCACTCGCGGCATTTTAGTTTAAATAGCCATCTTTTTGAAGAAAAAAAAAACAGGCGATATTGTTCCTTCATCGATCAAGAATCTAGATCAGTTGTACCAAGTCCTTAAGTATTTAATTTAATTGGCTGATTTAAGCCAAAGTTTTGTTATGCTAAAACTCAAAAATAACTATGAACTTACAGAAAAAAAAAGAGTAGTCTTTTTAATTATTATTTTCACCCAATTTATTTAGAGCACTTCTCTTTCTGTGCAGTTGCATTATTGTCTCTTGTATTGGGTTCTTGTGGTTGTTGCAGTTCTTAATTTTTATCCAACAACTTGGCTCTTTAATCATTTTGTAAATCTTTATTTGAGCTACGCAGGTTCAGAATATTACTGTTGCACTTGATAATGCAACTGTAACATTTGACTCTTTATATCAATCAATATTGTGAGCTTTACCTAAAAGAAGTTCATGATACTGTGTTTGGTTACCTGGGTGAAGATTTTTTATGCGGTCAACTATTATTGGATTGGTTACACCATTCGAAAATGTGAAACTGTGGAGTTCTCTTCTCATTCACAATCAGTTCGTGATTAAGCATTAATGAGTATTATAAAATCAATTCAGTCAAGATTAAGCATTAATCTGTACTAAAAAATCAATTTAAATCTTAAAAAGTTAAAGGCTAAGTGAAGAGATGAAATAATAAAATCAACAATATCCACAAATAATTAAAAACATAATTTGTGTAATATAGTGTAGGTGTGAGCATAAAATCGAATTAACCATGTACTGAGAAAACCGAAAACCGGTTTAACCGACGGTTCGGTTTTTATTTTATTTTTGTAAAACGATTTTTTCGATTCAATTTTGGTTATGCTTATGTTCATAACCGAAAATAACCTAACCGAATAGTAACAACATAAGTTGATTTTTAGTGTTTTTTTATTAAGAACTTTGTTGGATTTAATACTTTAGCGGGAGGGCAATCTTCTCTTATGGCCTTCACCTCCCGCCCGACCCGGAAATAGATAATCCAGCCCCTAGTCATTTTGTATTGTTTGTGGTTTCACGTGACATGTGCCTCTTTTTTTTTTTATGAATTCAATACACTAGAGTTTTGCTAAGAACTTTGTTGGATTTAAAACTCTAGCTGTTTGGTATTCAGTAATATATATTGTTATTCAAAGATGAGAGAATTAAAGTGTAACTACTATTAAGCCCCTCGCGTTGCGGTGAGAGGCGTAAAACCATGCCGAGTAGCACCAATGCTACACCACCGTTAGGCGTCAACGACCACAGACTCCGGAAAAAACGCGTAAAAAACGAAAGAAAACTTAAAGTAAGCGAAAAGTAGAGGTAAAATGGGCGAACCACGCATGCGTAGTGCAAAACATAAAAAACAATAACTAAGTCGATCTAGGACTCTCGCATTGTGACGAGACCGTTTAATGGGGAAAATAAGCGTATAAATGTTGAATAACACGCGCACGTTGTGACGTCTTAACTTGCAAAAGTTAGACCGAAATGCAAAACGACAAATTTGTATAAGATGAAAAGCATAGAGGATCAAAGTTGAAAATATTACGGTTAAAAGTAAAAATACTAAAGATTAAAAAAAAAAAAAACAAAGTAGATGCAAACCCACAAAAGTTAAAGGTGCTCACCCTTATGGTGTAATCAAACGATTGTACAGAACAGGTAGCATGTAAACGGACAACAAGCTGCGAACACATCCTTTACAGTTTTTTTACCAGCTTAAATTACATCAAATTCGCTTTTGGTGAGTCTCGAACCCTTTATTTCATTACAATACCTTAACTGCAATTAGACCAACCCCAGGGACTATTGTATTTTCTAAAGAATATAAGGAGAGCAAAAGGCTACAAAACTGCAATGAACGACAAGTTTAACCAGAGCCAAGAAAAACGCTAATCAGTCGATCAAACAATAATAATCCTCTGTTTTATAAAATCCCACCAACATATTACACTTGTTCCTTCTAATTTCACAATAATTCATCCACCCACATCTTGTTTACTACCCATCATTTGAAGAACGTAATAGAATCAAATGGGTAGACCGCCCAGTAATGGAGGCCCTACTTTCCGCTTTTCTCCGGCTGAGGTCACTATTCTTTTCCCTTTGTTGTTTGTAATCATTAATTGTTGTTTTTTCAATTGATTTTGTTGGGCTTTTGTAAAATCTTGAAATCCCTAATAGGTTATGTTGTGAATTGGTTCTTTTTGGGTATACTTGTTCTTGGAGTTGTTGAAAGGTGTTTTTTTTATGTGTTTTGAATGGTTATTGGGTTGTTAAATTTAGCCATAAAGATGGACATTTATATTATGCTTAAAAAAAAAAATTTAATTTAAAAAAATAAAATAAAAATTTGTGTACTTTCAAGTTAGAATCATTGCCTGCAAATATCTATAAAAGATAGAAAATTTGGTTGATCAAAACGCAACTGAATCCACTATCGAACTCGAAAGTGCTTATGTAGTAAGGTCTACAAACAAAAATGTTATTAGTTGGTTCGTTGGTTTTAAAAAGCACGCCTAGAGGCGACCTAAGGCACAAAGCAGCTAGCTTCTGATTTGGTGAGGCGCAATGCGTACAAAAGGCACGCAAGGCACATGGAAAAGTGGCGTGAGGCACAGTCTTGAGACGCGTATGGGGAACGGTTTGTGCATCAAGATGTTGTACGTATAGCATTTTTAGGTTGTACACATAGGTTATTCATATACTAAGCCATAAAGCTTATTTATGTCTAAATTTTGGGTCAATGATGCTAGGAATCTATGTGAGATGCTGAAAAAAATTGTATAAATAAAAATAAGTTGCGCCTCACGTAAGAAAAGCGGTTTGCTTTTGTGCCTCATGCCTCGGGTCAGTACCCTATCAGCTCGGTGCGCCCCATGTTTTTTAGAATCACGGACTAAATTATCACTTGAATACACATATGTTCATTTCGTGGATCATGATATATTGGAGCTTTTCACATAAGATAAGTGTTGTACTTTTTGTTTTCATAGTAACTGATTAACTATTTTCTTTCTCAAAGATTGCGGAAATGGAAGCCATCTTGCAAGCACACCAAACAGCTATGCCTGAACGTCAAGCTCTTGTAAATCTAGCCGAAAAGTTCAGGTATATAATAAGCTTACTTGAAATTTTGAGACCAAACTTAAATTTTTGGGCAATCTTTTATAGTCATTAAATATCATGTGGGATATCGGTGTGTAGTAAGTCGGAAGAACGGGCGGGAAAGACTGAAGTTCAAATGAAACAAGTGTGGAATTGGTTTCAAAATAGACGATATGCTATCAGAGCTAAAGCAGCTAAAACACCAGGGAACATAAATGTAACACAAATGCCTCGAGATGATTCATCTATGGTAAAAGGTGTACCTCAGGTTACACAACCGCATGCTGCTGCTTCAGGTGAGTTCAACTTGCACATTTTGCAGTATTTTCCTATTTGGCGTACAGAACTTACGTGCATTCTTGTTAATGCAGTTAATGTAAGATCTTTGCCTCATCAACCACAACATCCAACTGTGCCTTCCGGTAGAGCCGCGTTTACTTTGTTTTACAGTTTTAATTTTGTTCGTTTACTAATTTGAATTTTTGATCAACTCAGCTTCGGTTAGAACCTTCCCACAAGCACCCCAGCAACCACCTGCTTTTTCAGGTAGAATTATCTTTTTGGGTTTATCGATCATATATTTTGTGAATGAAATTGTGGAAACGTAGAATTTCAAATATGAATTGTATCAGTTCAAAGTGCAGGAAGGGTGGTTGATAATTCCCAGATGGAATATGAAGCTAAGTCTGCTAGGGATGGTGCATGGTTAGTATATAGAGATGTTTATTTAACCTTTATGCTTTCCGTTAGTTCTTTAAATACTTGTAGTGATTAGTGAAGGTGCCAGGCGGTCGGGTTAGGTTGGATTTAACTGGCTAACAGGTTCAGTCTAGAAGAGGTCATTTTTTGTCTCTTTTTTCTGTTTAATAGATAGCTAATGTATTAAATAAACATATGTTTACAATGTATTAAGCATGAATTTGATTTGTTTATGCCTAACCTGGGTTTTAAAAAGCGTGCCTAGGCGCGAGGCGCAGCCTAGGGCGCTGGGCGCCTCAGGGCTTTGCGCCCACCCATTTTCCCAAAGGTGCAGAAAAAGCGCATTTTTTTGGCATTTTTCCAGTCGCTTTTGGCCCTGAGGCGCGCCTATTGTACACCATGCATGTTTATTCATAAAAATGCCGTACCTTGGTGTTTTTGGCTTGTACATATAGGTAAAATCATATAAAAACCTTATTTATAACTATATTTTGGATAAATGAAGCTAAAAACCTATGGGATACATATGAGATATATAAAAAAATGTGCGCACTTCGGGTACGAAAATCCCACGTTTTTTGCGCTTCGCGCGATGCGCTTAGACCTCGTCGCTTTTGTGCCCCTAGCGCTTTTTTAAAACCAAGTGCCTAACTGGACAAATTTTTTGCTTGAAAATTGTAGAAGAATGAGGCTCTCTTAAATTTAAGGCTTTTGTCATGTCTAGATTCTAGAGCTGTAAAATGTGTAGAACTGCCTTCTGAATCTACTTAAATATGTTTTGATAATCCATCTATAGTTGCATTTTTGTCCTTTTAGTACTTTAGATGTGATAGAAGCTTTAAATTAGGGGTCTTTTGTCATGTTACAATTTCCCAACAAGTTTCCCCAGAATTCGAGTAACCGAAACTAAATTGATACTTAAGTGGCCGTTGAAGTTGTTTTAATATTTGGGTGGCTTTAGTGAAAACTTTTGAGTCCTTGGTGGCCTATGTATACATTATCCTTTTATACAAGAGCGTTAAATCTTGTTTTTGTTTTTTGTAGGTATGATGTTTCAACCTTTTTATCACATAGGAACCTTGATACGGGTGATCCGGTAATTAGATATAACCAAATCATGCTTTATCTACCTGATTTCCATGGTAATTTTTCAGATGATTAAATTTGTCGCCATTAATTGTATCAGGAAGTTTTTGTTCGATTTGCGGGTTTTGGAGCTGAAGAGGATGAATGGGTAAATGTCCGGAAGAATGTGAGACAAAGATCTCTTCCATGTGAAGCATCTGAATGTGTAGCTGTTCTTCCTGGCGATCTCATACTTTGTTTTCAGGTGATAATTACTTATATTATGTTTTTTCATATCAAAGAAATCAGGATCTATTTCTAAAACAATTGAATTTATGTAGGAAGGAAAAGAGCAGGCTCTGTACTTTGACGCGCATGTCCTAGATGCACAAAGAAGGCGGCATGATGTAAGAGGTTGTCGGTGTAGGTTTTTGGTGCGCTATGATCATGACCAATCTGAGGTATGCAAACTGCATACAATCTTTGATGATATTCTTTTCTAAAGATTTTTATTTGCTACAGTTTATATTTTTTTAATTTTCAGGAAATTGTGGCGTTGAGGAAGATTTGCCGTAGACCTGAAACTGATTATAGGTTGCTGCAACTTCACGCTGTGAACGAGTCTATTGCCGCTAACCAGAACAAAAATGGAGCTAGTAATAATAATAATCATACCGTCAGCACTTTGAGAGTCTATCCTCCGGCCGAAGTACAACCAAAGCAACATAAAGTGGAATCGGTGGCGGCGCCTTCGCCACCTGAAGCACCACAAAAACGCCAGAGGCTAGATTCAACGGTTTCGCCAGAAGGATCACAATCGCAGTCTAAAGCAGAACATGCAATGGCTAACGTACCACAAAATCAGCCAACAGTACAAGCTGTGGTGCCATCACCATCTGGCCAAGCATCACTTGAGCCAGAAAAGGTGCAACCGGTGGTTCCTGCTCCATCAGTCCAAGGTTCAGGAGAGTGTCAAAATGTTGTACCTGTGGTTCCCGCACGTTCAGATGAAGTACCAGTTGAGTTGCAAAAAGTACAACCCTTGACATCTGGTTCTAAAACGGAAGTAGAGCCACATAAAGTAGAAGCCGATGTACCTTGTTTAAGTGAAGAAAAACAGGAGCTGCAATTAGAAGAGCATAAAAAAGCTGAACCTGTTCCTTCAGGTGAAGTACCTGAAGCAGTGGGACTTGCCATTCCTCCATCAGCTGGAGCATCACATGAAGAGAAATCCGAGTTAGCTGAGCCACAGAAAGAACCAGTGGTCTCTGGCTCTTCAGTCGAAGTACCGTCAGAACTGCACGATTTACAACCTGACGCGCCTGATCAACCTCGTACAAATGCTCTAGAGACTAAATCCGATGAATCCATGTCTGTTTCTGTTGATGAACCTAATGTGGTTGAGGAGGTAATAGAGACGAGAACCGCGGACGTGGTGCCTGTTTCTAATAGTGACCCTAATGTGGTCCACGAGGCAATAGAGACTAAAACAGAGGAAGCTGTGGTGCTTGTTTCTGGTAATGACTCTAATGTGGCGCAGGAGGCTACAACCGAGGAGCCTGTGGTGCCTGCTGACGTTAATGTGGCTACCACAACCAAGGAATCTATAATGCTTGTTGACTCAAATGTGGCTCACGAGGCTACAACCGAGGAAGCTGTGGTGCCTATTGACTCTAACGTGGCTCAGGAGGCTACAACCGAGGAACCTGTGATTCCTATTGACTCTAACGTAGCTCAGGAGGCTACAACTGAGGAACCTGTGGTTCCTATTGACTCTAACGTAGCTCAGGAGGCTACAACCGAGGAACCTGTGGTTCCTATTGACTCTAACGTTGCTCAGGAGGCTACAACCAAAGAACCTGCGGTGTCTGTTGACTCTAATGTGGCTACTACAGCCGAGGAACCTGTGGTGTGTGTTGTTTCTAATGTGGCTACTACAATTGAGGAATCTGTGGTGCCTGTTGACCCTAATGTGGTTCAGGATTCTAAAACCGAGGAACCTGTGGTGCCTGTAAATGATCCTATTGGGATTGAGACCGAAATAGAGCAGTCAAAAGTTTCAGAGATGGAGATTGATGAGGACAAACATGCAAATGTTGCAGAGAATGCGGGGGATAATAAGGTAGAAAACGTAGACCTTACACCGGAAAACACTGCTGTAGCTATGGAAGAAGGTTAGAAGGATAGTTTAGAAGATTATAGGTTTACATATATATGCTACTTGATGTTGTTGTTATCCAAGTCTTTAGCTGTGTTACTTTAGGGTCGGCTCTTGATTGGTTTAAGATGACTGGTTGAAATCCTGTCTAGTTTTTCTTGGGGTTTTATTAAACTAGAATGTAACAAACTTAATTTTTTTTATTATTATTTTGTATGTAATTTTAACCAAAATAATAGCAACCATACATTAGAAAAAGTGTCTAAAGTAAATAATAACTTTTCATTAGGACCCAAACCGGTTTTAAAAGTATATAGATAAAAAGTGATAATGAGTATAATCGATTATTGTTTATGAATAATCGGTATTGATTTGGAACATTTGATCTTTCCTTTTGGGTTCGGGAAGAGAAATGATTTTGGAAGAAGCAATTTCATATTCTATCGCAGCTTTTAGCAGGAAGAAAAATTAAGTGGATTCTAAACATCAACCAAACATATTAATAATGAAACCGAGAATTCAATTCCAATAAATTCTACAAACTGAACACGTAGGTCGCAGCTGGGCAGAATCGCAGTCAAGACGGAGCTGTTGGCACGCGGGATTCCGGTGCTTGATAGTACCTGTGTTCGCTGTGGGATAGGTACGGAGGACACGAACCATTTGTTGGTAACTTGTATGACGGCCAGGAGTATATGGTGGGAGATTTGCGTCTGGTTGAATATCTCTTACCCGGGTTCGTGTAATAATCTGTCTGACTTGTTGAGCTGTTTGGCGGATAATCCTGGATCAAGGAACTGGAAGCGGCTGGTCACTACTGTTGCTTATGCTGCTGTTTGGCAGCTTTGGCTCGCGAGAAACGCCATGGTATTCGAAGGCAAATTCACTCAACACAGAAGGGTGGTTGATCAGATTAAGGAGGATAGCTTTGTTTGGGTGTGTAACAGGGCGAAGATCCCAAGTCCCTCTTTGGCTAGTTGGTTGGCATTTGACGTCTCGGGCTGTATTTAACCCTTATTTTTGTTTCGTTTCTCTCTCCTTTCCTCCTTTTTTGTATTTTCAGCCCCTTGCTGGCTCTTTTTATATATATAAAAAAGTGATTTGCCGTTAAAAAAAAAACAAACCGAACACGTTTCAAATGGAATTCAAGTTCCAAGGCATCAAATGAATTATGTGAACCAAAGCACCCTTGAATAGGTCTGTAAATAAATTGGGCTTGTTCATGTTCATTCGTTTAGCTTTAACTGAACAAACACACAAACACAAAGACAAAAACTTAAATGAACATAATTACTCGTTTGTGTTTGTTCATAATAAATTAATAAATGAATATGTTCGTGTTCATTTATGTCCATTCGTTTATTTTATAAATGAATGGTTCACAAACATAAGAAACAAACACAAATAAACATAGGCAAAAATAAAAGCGTAGATTGGGCTTTCCTGTTTCTACTTTTAACTTGATGTAATTAGTTTAAGGCATCGGCTTTCTTGTTTCTACTTGTGAGGTGCTCGTGTTTTAATGAAATTGACTTTAAAAACAACTAATCAAAAATAAAAATTAATATCCAAATTAATATTTATAAATACTCTCTGTATGACTCTATCCAACTAGTTGTTCCTAAAATTGTGCTCGAACACTTGTTTCTAAAATCGGGCTTAGACTAATTTTCACGAGACGGATAGGTGTTCATGTCCCTTTATTTCCACTTTTAAATTTTGAGGATTTAGAATTAAATAATCCTAACTTTATCGGATTGAAAAACAATAATCTCAACTCGAAAATTAGAATCTAAAAGGCCTAACTTTTGTTGGTGTATATTTCATTGGACCAAAACTAATTAAGATTAACCCAGTTAGTTTTCTGTCTGATTTTTTTTACCAACAAGGACATTTTTTACACGCATCTGCCAACATGGCATGCCACATAGATAGAAAACTAACTGGGTTAACCCCGATTAGTTTTGATACAGTGAAATAAAAACTAAAACATGTTAGCCATTTTAAATTTTAATTTTCAAATTGAAATTATTGTTTCTAACTCGACAAAGTTAAAATTATTTAATTTTAATTCCCCTTAAATTTTTAATACTCTGTCATAACTAACTATTCATCATTTTAGTTATAGTTAAGAGTAAAGAATCGTCATAATTTACATTTGGAAAACTATATAAAAAGAATATAAATATAGGATTTGGTTCAAATGAGAACCTTTTCCTAAATTGAAAACTAGAGAACCATTCTGGGCTACACATTTCTCTAAGGCATTTTTTTTTTTTTTTTTTTTTTTTTTTGCAAAAAACGCTGCTTTATATGTAAGGAATTTTTTTTGTATTTTTTTTCAGTATACACATGTGTATAATTGCATTATACACATATGTATAGCTGAAAAAAGCTATATACACATATGTATAATTGACATATACACATATGTATAAATTCAAAAAAAATAAAAAAAAAATTTCCTTGCATAAAAATGTGCGATTAAAGCAAAAAAAAAAAAAAAAAGAAAACGTAGGGGTTGGTTCTCTTAAGATCCCTACCCTATAAATCTATTATCTATTAATCTATACATCTAATAAACTAAAGTCCATGAGGACACTTGGCACTCCCACATTCATCCTCAATTGTGTAGCCAATCATATTGTGCCAAGTGTCTCATTGTGGGAATTTATAAAATTTTTCATTTAAAAAAAAAAAAACCCGAAAATATAAATACCAACATAAAATACACGGACATAACAATCCTGATTATCATCGCCTCCTCAAACAAACCCTTCCAAACCCTAAACAGAGCGATAAACGGCGATTGAACCAATCATTCATCTCCAATCTAAGGTAATCTCTATTTCATTCTTATTTCATTGAATCCATCTTCATCTCTGATTTTCACTGTGTTTTTTTTTGTATTCTTCTCATATCTTTGTCGATTGAAGGTTTCTTTTTCCCGGTTTTCATTGTATTTGATTATATGTATCTTTCGATTTGTGTGTTTTGTTACGACAAACAAAACCTTGGTTTGCCCTTAATTAGGGTTGTTGATTGTTTGATTAGATTTCTTGATTGTTTGATTAGGGTTGTTGAATGGATATGGATGGACACGGACAGTGTTTTTTTTTTTTGATTTGGCATTGATGATGTTAGGTCAAACTTAAGTTTTCAGAAGATTAGATTGATGTTGTTTTGATGCAAGTTTGTATGAACATTGTGAATATGACTCCATTATATAAAGATTTCAATTTGGGATTTTCAATTTAAGTTGGCACTCCTTATACTTTCAGTGACATAAATCTGTTTTCAAAAATTAATAGGTTTTAAGATTTTTCAGATTTGTCATTTATGTATTCATCTAATGATGCAATTTTAGTTATATGAATTCATGTTTTAATTTGTGTTTACTGATAATACAGGTGGTTTAAAGGTCGTCTCAGAATGGTGTACGGATTTTGGGTGAAATCAGAGGGCAAAGAACGTGTATGTATGGTAAGCGACCTTTCTTATGCGTTAAAAATCCGTTGGTTGTTAATATATGTTCATTGATCACTGCACAGTATTCGGATGGAGAATCTTTATTAACTGAAAATCCAATACATTAATTTATAATCAACTGTTTTTGGTATTGATTTGTAGGCCTTGCCTGGCGAGTATAAGGAATGGATTACTAAGTATGGATTCCCTACTGGCATGACCAGAATTCATACTTTAGATGAGAGATCATTTGAAGTTAAAGTGATGAATATAGCTGGGAAATGGTTTTTTTACAACGGCTGGAAGCATATGATAACCACGCTAAATTACCCAAGTGGTTGTCACTTTGTTTTTGAGTTCGAAGAAATGCTCAACTGTTTTAACATGTATACTTTTCATCAGGATGCCATAGCTGCACCAGGCAAGTATTTCTACTGCAAACTTGATGACCCACTCAGTGATGTGAATCGCCTGGTATGTTTTTTAAATGATGTGTAGAACCATGACATAACGCCTTAAATACATTAATATGTAGTAATGTTTCAACATTGTTTTTCAACTTTCCAGCATATAAGTTGCTTCGTTCATCATGGTTTGTACAATCGAAACCCTCCTATGGAACCGATTATGGTTAGCTCATTTCCAGGTAATCTCATGTATATAATTATTTGTTAGATAATGAGACTTTTTTAAATCTTGATGTTCATAATGATAACAGTGGTTAGATATTGATCTCCCTTGCAGGGCATGTTTTCCAGATCCAACTTGAATACGATGGTGATGAGATTTTCATTACCCAGGGATGGCCGTACATGAAACAGAGGTTTAAGATAACAGCAGATCATCTGATGGTGTTTGAAATTTACAACGAGGTTTGTTTGTCGATTCTAAATTTCAATAAATATCATTAATTTTGTTTGAAATTTAGATCATTAATTTGTACACTTTTCATGTTTTTCATTGTAAAATTAACAGAAAACATTGGAGTTGTCCATCTTTGAGAAAAACAAGCTGACCCTGCCTCCGGAGTTGTGGGAGGATGTTGAACAGCCCGAGGATGATCACCATAATCAGGAGGAAATAGTTGTGGTTTCTGATGATGATGGAGAAGAGTATTCAGATGAAGATGATATGGAAACTGATGATGATGAATCTGGATCGGATGAAGATGTATCCGATATAGAAGATTGGGCCGTTCCAGTTGTGTTTGTAGTTGACAAGCATTTTGTAAGTATTATATGTTAAAGCAATATATTATAATCATTTTGATGCTAAATAAACCTTTTTATAACAAATTTCATGTATGGTTATTGTTTTAGCGGATGAAACACAATGGGCGAAGGCCAATGGCTTGAACAGGCCGCGCTCATTGACAATTAAGGATGGTGAGCAAAATAGCTGGGGTGTTTCTGTTGGTATTGAAGACAGGGGATCGAGTAAGCGTTATTACATCAAAGGTATGTCTGCGTTTGTTGCTGACAATGATTTGCAGGCTGGTGATCAGGTGCATTTCCGTTGGTTTGAAAAACGAGGTCTGTTCAAGCTCTCTAAAGTAGTTAGGGTTGATGGTAATTAGGACGGGAGGCAGTGGGTAGTTTTTTGGATATAAATCACATACTTTTGGTCCTAAGTCGTGGTGGTTTTTGGTTCAATATAGTGGTTGTGGGTAACTCTTAACACGATGGTTATGGTCGTTTTTGGGATGATGATTAATGTTAGTGGTCACATACATTGATTTGTTTTTTTGTGTTGATATGTGTTTTGAAAAATATATTTGTGTTATGGTTTGTATTTACGACATATGATCTTCTATGGTTTAATAGTTGTTAGCAATAATTTGGGAAATATGTTTTTTTTAGAATTAGGTAAATATGCTTAATATGATGTGTTTGCTATAATGAGAATTAAAATTTAGACAACTTTAGATTTTACAAATTGACTTTGTTAATATTTTTGATTAAAACTTAAATTTGGTAAATTAAATTACATTAACATTAAACATTCTGATTATTAACATACTTAAATTTCGTAACTTTGACTTTTTATTTGAAAAATTCCCAAGTTTTAATATCTTCCATTTTAAAAGAAATATAGATGTTTTTTAATATTTTAAAGTCAAAAGTAATTAATAATTTTCAAATTCAAACCGTTTTATGTTGAGAAACAAGATTTTTGGAAAGACAATCAATTAACGATGTGTAATTGACTACTTTTTATGGTTTCAATCAACCTATAATTTGTCTTTTTGACATCCTAATTTATGGCGTTGACTTTTTTCTGTTAAAATAGTGTTGCTGTGTAACTGTTACCACCTTGGTATGGTTGTTTTTGGGATTGTGATTAACTGTTATTGGTTACATACATTGGTGTGTTACACCTGTTGATATGTCTTTTGAGAAATAGATTTATGATATTCTTTTTTTTTTAATACATATGAATGCTTATTAACAAAGTCAACCGTTTTATTTGAAAATGTTAAATTTTTCGAATAACATTTTAAATAAAAAAAGAAAACGTTTTTTAATATTTTAAACTCACAAGTAATTAATAATTTTCAAATTCAAACCGTTTTATGTTGAGAAACAAGATTTTTGGAAAGACAATCAATTAACAATGTGTAATTGACTACTTTTTATGGTTTCAATCAACCTATAATTTATCTTTTTGACATCCTAATTTATGCCGTTGACTTTTTCCTGTTAAAATAGTGTTGCTGTGTAACTGTTACCACCTTGGTATGGTTGTTTTTGGGATTGTGATTAACTGTTAGTGGTTACATACATTGGTGTGTTTTACCTGTTGATATGTCGTTTGAGAAATAGATTTATGATATTCTTTTTTTTAATACATATGAATGCTTATTAACAAAGTCAACCGTTTTATTTGAAAATGTTAAATTTATCTAATACCATTTTAAAAAAAAGAAAACGTTTTCTTTTTATTTTAAACTCACAAGTAATTAATAATTTACAAATTAAAAAAGTTTTAATTTGACAAACAAGATTTTTGGAAAGACAAAAAATTAGTCTTTGACTTTTTTACAATAAGATTTAAGAAACAACATTTATTTTCATAATTTCGGAAACTTTGACCACTTAATTTGATTGAAAATGTATTATGGAAACCTTTAAACTTAATCAATTAGATTGCCATTTCATATTTTGTTTCTATTTATATAATCTATACTAAAAATACAACAATTCTTCCTTATTTATAATCGCTATACGAAATTATATATACATGTACAATTCAATCGATTATAATTCAATTTTTTTCTTCTACATTTCGCAGGTAGCATATACTACTTTAGGTTCTTACATTGATTATTTATATATCACACGAGTACTAACATTTTTTAGTTCGCGGTTATTTGTGATAAATATTACACACGTGCAGGCAGATGGATCCAAATAATGTAACATTTTTTAATGACATAACATGGCGGCTGAGTAATTACACAATCAAAGTTAAGGTACTTAGACTTTGGAAGAGAGCAAATCGAAAGATACCAGGTGAAACTCTTGCCATTGATATGGTTGTTATGGATGAACAGGTTAGATTTGATATCATCAATTCCTTTGTCACATATATGTTACACAACTCGATTTAATATTTTCTGGTCAAACTATGTCTTCTAATTACATATTTTTACGCAGGGTTCTAAAATGCAAGCGATTGTGTGGAATAGATACATGAAGAAGCATGAAAAATTTCTACGTGAAAATGAAGCATATCTATACATCTAATAAACTAAAGTCCATGAGGACACTTGGCACTCCCACATTCATCCTCAATTGTGTAGCCAATCATATTGTGCCAAGTGTCTCATTGTGGGAATTTATAAAATTTTTCATTTAAAAAAAAAAAAACCCGAAAATATAAATACCAACATAAAATACACGGACATAACAATCCTGATTATCATCGCCTCCTCAAACAAACCCTTCCAAACCCTAAACAGAGCGATAAACGTCGATTGAACCAATCATTCATCTCCAATCTAAGGTAATCTCTATTTCATTCTTATTTCATTGAATCCATCTTCATCTCTGATTTTCACTGTGTTTTTTTTCGTATTCTTCTCATATCTTTGTCGATTGAAGGTTTCTTTTTCCCGGTTTTCATTGTATTTGATTATATGTATCTTTCGATTTGTGTGTTTTGTTACGACAAACAAAACCTTGGTTTGCCCTTAATTAGGGTTGTTGATTGTTTGATTAGATTTCTTGATTGTTTGATTAGGGTTGTTGAATGGATATGGATGGACACGGACAGTGTTTTTTTTTTTTTTTGATTTGGCATTGATGATGTTAGGTCAAACTTAAGTTTTCAGAAGATTAGATTGATGTTGTTTTGATGCAAGTTTGTATGAACATTGTGAATATGACTCCATTATATAAAGATTTCAATTTGGGATTTTCAATTTAAGTTGGCACTCCTTATACTTTCAGTGACATAAATCTGTTTTCAAAAATTAATAGGTTTTAAGATTTTTCAGATTTGTCATTTATGTATTCATCTAATGATGCAATTTTAGTTATATGAATTCATGTTTTAATTTGTGTTTACTGATAATACAGGTGGTTTAAAGGTCGTCTCAGAATGGTGTACGGATTTTGGGTGAAATCAGAGGGCAAAGAACGTGTATGTATGGTAAGCGACCTTTCTTATGCGTTAAAAATCCGTTGGTTGTTAATATATGTTCATTGATCACTGCACAGTATTCGGATGGAGAATCTTTATTAACTGAAAATCCAATACATTAATTTATAATCAACTGTTTTTGGTATTGATTTGTAGGCCTTGCCTGGCGAGTATAAGGAATGGATTACTAAGTATGGATTCCCTACTGGCATGACCAGAATTCATACTTTAGATGAGAGATCATTTGAAGTTAAAGTGATGAATATAGCTGGGAAATGGTTTTTTTACAACGGCTGGAAGCATATGATAACCACGCTAAATTACCCAAGTGGTTGTCACTTTGTTTTTGAGTTCGAAGAAATGCTCAACTGTTTTAACATGTATACTTTTCATCAGGATGCCATAGCTGCACCAGGCAAGTATTTCTACTGCAAACTTGATGACCCACTCAGTGATGTGAATCGCCTGGTATGTTTTTTAAATGATGTGTAGAACCATGACATAACGCCTTAAATACATTAATATGTAGTAATGTTTCAACATTGTTTTTCAACTTTCCAGCATATAAGTTGCTTCGTTCATCATGGTTTGTACAATCGAAACCCTCCTATGGAACCGATTATGGTTAGCTCATTTCCAGGTAATCTCATGTATATAATTATTTGTTAGATAATGAGACTTTTTTAAATCTTGATGTTCATAATGATAACAGTGGTTAGATATTGATCTCCCTTGCAGGGCATGTTTTCCAGATCCAACTTGAATACGATGGTGATGAGATTTTCATTACCCAGGGATGGCCGTACATGAAACAGAGGTTTAAGATAACAGCAGATCATCTGATGGTGTTTGAAATTTACAACGAGGTTTGTTTGTCGATTCTAAATTTCAATAAATATCATTAATTTTGTTTGAAATTTAGATCATTAATTTGTACACTTTTCATGTTTTTCATTGTAAAATTAACAGAAAACATTGGAGTTGTCCATCTTTGAGAAAAACAAGCTGACCCTGCCTCCGGAGTTGTGGGAGGATGTTGAACAGCCCGAGGATGATCACCATAATCAGGAGGAAATAGTTGTGGTTTCTGATGATGATGGAGAAGAGTATTCAGATGAAGATGATATGGAAACTGATGATGATGAATCTGGATCGGATGAAGATGTATCCGATATAGAAGATTGGGCCGTTCCAGTTGTGTTTGTAGTTGACAAGCATTTTGTAAGTATTATATGTTAAAGCAATATATTATAATCATTTTGATGCTAAATAAACCTTTTTATAACAAATTTCATGTATGGTTATTGTTTTAGCGGATGAAACACAATGGGCGAAGGCCAATGGCTTGAACAGGCCGCGCTCATTGACAATTAAGGATGGTGAGCAAAATAGCTGGGGTGTTTCTGTTGGTATTGAAGACAGGGGATCGAGTAAGCGTTATTACATCAAAGGTATGTCTGCGTTTGTTGCTGACAATGATTTGCAGGCTGGTGATCAGGTGCATTTCCGTTGGTTTGAAAAACGAGGTCTGTTCAAGCTCTCTAAAGTAGTTAGGGTTGATGGTAATTAGGACGGGAGGCAGTGGGTAGTTTTTTGGATATAAATCACATACTTTTGGTCCTAAGTCGTGGTGGTTTTTGGTTCAATATAGTGGTTGTGGGTAACTCTTAACACGATGGTTATGGTCGTTTTTGGGATGATGATTAATGTTAGTGGTCACATACATTGATTTGTTTTTTTGTGTTGATATGTGTTTTGAAAAATATATTTGTGTTATGGTTTGTATTTACGACATATGATCTTCTATGGTTTAATAGTTGTTAGCAATAATTTGGGAAATATGTTTTTTTTAGAATTAGGTAAATATGCTTAATATGATGTGTTTGCTATAATGAGAATTAAAATTTAGACAACTTTAGATTTTACAAATTGACTTTGTTAATATTTTTGATTAAAACTTAAATTTGGTAAATTAAATTACATTAACATTAAACATTCTGATTATTAACATACTTAAATTTCGTAACTTTGACTTTTTATTTGAAAAATTCCCAAGTTTTAATATCTTCCATTTTAAAAGAAATATAGATGTTTTTTAATATTTTAAAGTCAAAAGTAATTAATAATTTTCAAATTCAAACCGTTTTATGTTGAGAAACAAGATTTTTGGAAAGACAATCAATTAACGATGTGTAATTGACTACTTTTTATGGTTTCAATCAACCTATAATTTGTCTTTTTGACATCCTAATTTATGGCGTTGACTTTTTTCTGTTAAAATAGTGTTGCTGTGTAACTGTTACCACCTTGGTATGGTTGTTTTTGGGATTGTGATTAACTGTTATTGGTTACATACATTGGTGTGTTATACCTGTTGATATGTCTTTTGAGAAATAGATTTATGATATTCTTTTTTTTTTAATACATATGAATGCTTATTAACAAAGTCAACCGTTTTATTTGAAAATGTTAAATTTTTCGAATAACATTTTAAATAAAAAAAGAAAACGTTTTTTAATATTTTAAACTCACAAGTAATTAATAATTTTCAAATTCAAACCGTTTTATGTTGAGAAACAAGATTTTTGGAAAGACAATCAATTAACAATGTGTAATTGACTACTTTTTATGGTTTCAATCAACCTATAATTTATCTTTTTGACATCCTAATTTATGCCGTTGACTTTTTCCTGTTAAAATAGTGTTGCTGTGTAACTGTTACCACCTTGGTATGGTTGTTTTTGGGATTGTGATTAACTGTTAGTGGTTACATACATTGGTGTGTTTTACCTGTTGATATGTCGTTTGAGAAATAGATTTATGATATTCTTTTTTTTTAATACATATGAATGCTTATTAACAAAGTCAACCGTTTTATTTGAAAATGTTAAATTTATCTAATACCATTTTAAAAAAAAGAAAACGTTTTCTTTTTATTTTAAACTCACAAGTAATTAATAATTTACAAATTAAAAAAGTTTTAATTTGACAAACAAGATTTTTGGAAAGACAAAAAATTAGTCTTTGACTTTTTTACAATAAGATTTAAGAAACAACATTTATTTTCATAATTTCGGAAACTTTGACCACTTAATTTGATTGAAAATGTATTATGGAAACCTTTAAACTTAATCAATTAGATTGCCATTTCATATTTTGTTTCTATTTATATAATCTATACTAAAAATACAACAATTCTTCCTTATTTATAATCGCTATACGAAATTATATATACATGTACAATTCAATCGATTATAATTCAATTTTTTTCTTCTACATTTCGCAGGTAGCATATACTACTTTAGGTTCTTACATTGATTATTTATATATCACACGAGTACTAACATTTTTTAGTTCGCGGTTATTTGTGATAAATATTACACACGTGCAGGCAGATGGATCCAAATAATGTAACATTTTTTAATGACATAACATGGCGGCTGAGTAATTACACAATCAAAGTTAAGGTACTTAGACTTTGGAAGAGAGCAAATCGAAAGATACCAGGTGAAACTCTTGCCATTGATATGGTTGTTATGGATGAACAGGTTAGATTTGATATCATCAATTCCTTTGTCACATATATGTTACACAACTCGATTTAATATTTTCTGGTCAAACTGTGTCTTCTAATTACATATTTTTACGCAGGGTTCTAAAATGCAAGCGATTGTGTGGAATAGATACATGAAGAAGCATGAAAAATTTCTACGTGAAAATGAAGCATATCTATACATCTAATAAACTAAAGTCCATGAGGACACTTGGCACTCCCACATTCATCCTCAATTGTGTAGCCAATCATATTGTGCCAAGTGTCTCATTGTGGGAATTTATAAAATTTTTCATTTAAAAAAAAAAAACCCGAAAATATAAATACCAACATAAAATACACGGACATAACAATCCTGATTATCATCGCCTCCTCAAACAAACCCTTCCAAACCCTAAACAGAGCGATAAACGTCGATTGAACCAATCATTCATCTCCAATCTAAGGTAATCTCTATTTCATTCTTATTTCATTGAATCCATCTTCATCTCTGATTTTCACTGTGTTTTTTTTCGTATTCTTCTCATATCTTTGTCGATTGAAGGTTTCTTTTTCCCGGTTTTCATTGTATTTGATTATATGTATCTTTCGATTTGTGTGTTTTGTTACGACAAACAAAACCTTGGTTTGCCCTTAATTAGGGTTGTTGATTGTTTGATTAGATTTCTTGATTGTTTGATTAGGGTTGTTGAATGGATATGGATGGACACGGACAGTGTTTTTTTTTTTTTTTGATTTGGCATTGATGATGTTAGGTCAAACTTAAGTTTTCAGAAGATTAGATTGATGTTGTTTTGATGCAAGTTTGTATGAACATTGTGAATATGACTCCATTATATAAAGATTTCAATTTGGGATTTTCAATTTAAGTTGGCACTCCTTATACTTTCAGTGACATAAATCTGTTTTCAAAAATTAATAGGTTTTAAGATTTTTCAGATTTGTCATTTATGTATTCATCTAATGATGCAATTTTAGTTATATGAATTCATGTTTTAATTTGTGTTTACTGATAATACAGGTGGTTTAAAGGTCGTCTCAGAATGGTGTACGGATTTTGGGTGAAATCAGAGGGCAAAGAACGTGTATGTATGGTAAGCGACCTTTCTTATGCGTTAAAAATCCGTTGGTTGTTAATATATGTTCATTGATCACTGCACAGTATTCGGATGGAGAATCTTTATTAACTGAAAATCCAATACATTAATTTATAATCAACTGTTTTTGGTATTGATTTGTAGGCCTTGCCTGGCGAGTATAAGGAATGGATTACTAAGTATGGATTCCCTACTGGCATGACCAGAATTCATACTTTAGATGAGAGATCATTTGAAGTTAAAGTGATGAATATAGCTGGGAAATGGTTTTTTTACAACGGCTGGAAGCATATGATAACCACGCTAAATTACCCAAGTGGTTGTCACTTTGTTTTTGAGTTCGAAGAAATGCTCAACTGTTTTAACATGTATACTTTTCATCAGGATGCCATAGCTGCACCAGGCAAGTATTTCTACTGCAAACTTGATGACCCACTCAGTGATGTGAATCTCCTGGTATGTTTTTTAAATGATGTGTAGAACCATGACATAACGCCTTAAATACATTAATATGTAGTAATGTTTCAACATTGTTTTTCAACTTTCCAGCATATAAGTTGCTTCGTTCATCATGGTTTGTACAATCGAAACCCTCCTATGGAACCGATTATGGTTAGCTCATTTCCAGGTAATCTCATGTATATAATTATTTGTTAGATAATGAGACTTTTTTAAATCTTGATGTTCATAATGATAACAGTGGTTAGATATTGATCTCCCTTGCAGGGCATGTTTTCCAGATCCAACTTGAATACGATGGTGATGAGATTTTCATTACCCAGGGATGGCCGTACATGAAACAGAGGTTTAAGATAACAGCAGATCATCTGATGGTGTTTGAAATTTACAACGAGGTTTGTTTGTCGATTCTAAATTTCAATAAATATCATTAATTTTGTTTGAAATTTAGATCATTAATTTGTACACTTTTCATGTTTTTCATTGTAAAATTAACAGAAAACATTGGAGTTGTCCATCTTTGAGAAAAACAAGCTGACCCTGCCTCCGGAGTTGTGGGAGGATGTTGAACAGCCCGAGGATGATCACCATAATCAGGAGGAAATAGTTGTGGTTTCTGATGATGATGGAGAAGAGTATTCAGATGAAGATGATATGGAAACTGATGATGATGAATCTGGATCGGATGAAGATGTATCCGATTTAGAAGATTGGGCCGTTCCAGTTGTGTTTGTAGTTGACAAGCATTTTGTAAGTATTATATGTTAAAGCAATATATTATAATCATTTTGATGCTAAATAAACCTTTTTATAACAAATTTCATGTATGGTTATTGTTTTAGCGGATGAAGACACAATGGGCGAAGGCCAATGGCTTGAACAGGCCGCGCTCATTGACAATTGAGGATGGTGAGCAAAATAGCTGGGGTGTTTCTGTTGGTATTGAAGACAGGGGATCGAGTAAGCGTTATTACATCAAAGGTATGTCTGCGTTTGTTGCTGACAATGATTTGCAGGCTGGTGATCAGGTGCATTTCCGTTGGTTTGAAAAACGAGGTCTGTTCAAGCTCTCTAAAGTAGTTAGGGTTGATGGTAATTAGGACGGGAGGCAGTGGGTAGTTTTTTGGATATAAATCACATACTTTTGGTCCTAAGTCGTGGTGGTTTGTGGTTCAATATAGTGGTTGTGGGTAACTCTTAACACGATGGTTATGGTCGTTTTTGGGATGATGATTAATGTTAGTGGTCACATACATTGATTTGTTTTTTTGTGTTGATATGTGTTTTGAAAAATATATTTGTGTTATGGTTTGTATTTACGACATATGATCTTCTATGGTTTAATAGTTGTTAGCAATAATTTGGGAAATATGTTTTTTTTAGAATTAGGTAAATATGCTTAATATGATGTGTTTGCTATAATGAGAATTAAAATTTAGACAACTTTAGATTTTACAAATTGACTTTGTTAATATTGTTGATTAAAACTTAAATTTGGTAAATTAAATTACATTAACATTAAACATTCTGATTATTAACATACTTAAATTTCGTAACTTTGACTTTTTATTTGAAAAATTCCCAAGTTTTAATATCTTCCATTTTAAAAGAAATATAGATGTTTTTTAATATTTTAAAGTCAAAAGTAATTAATAATTTTCAAATTCAAACCGTTTTATGTTGAGAAACAAGATTTTTGGAAAGACAATCAATTAACGATGTGTAATTGACTACTTTTTATGGTTTCAATCAACCTATAATTTGTCTTTTTGACATCCTAATTTATGGCGTTGACTTTTTTCTGTTAAAATAGTGTTGCTGTGTAACTGTTACCACCTTGGTATGGTTGTTTTTGGGATTGTGATTAACTGTTATTGGTTACATACATTGGTGTGTTATACCTGTTGATATGTCTTTTGAGAAATAGATTTATGATATTCTTTTTTTTTAATACATATGAATGCTTATTAACAAAGTCAACCGTTTTATTTGAAAATGTTAAATTTTTCGAATAACATTTTAAATAAAAAAAGAAAACGTTTTTTAATATTTTAAACTCACAAGTAATTAATAATTTTCAAATTCAAACCGTTTTATGTTGAGAAACAAGATTTTTGGAAAGACAATCAATTAACAATGTGTAATTGACTACTTTTTATGGTTTCAATCAACCTATAATTTATCTTTTTGACATCCTAATTTATGCCGTTGACTTTTTCCTGTTAAAATAGTGTTGCTGTGTAACTGTTACCACCTTGGTATGGTTGTTTTTGGGATTGTGATTAACTGTTAGTGGTTACATACATTGGTGTGTTTTACCTGTTGATATGTCGTTTGAGAAATAGATTTATGATATTCTTTTTTTTTAATACATATGAATGCTTATTAACAAAGTCAACCGTTTTATTTGAAAATGTTAAATTTATCTAATACCATTTAAAAAAAAGAAAAGAAAACGTTTTCTTTTTATTTTAAACTCACAAGTAATTAATAATTTACAAATTAAAAAAGTTTTAATTTGACAAACAAGATTTTTGGAAAGACAAAAAATTAGTCTTTGACTTTTTTACAATAAGATTTAAGAAACAACATTTATTTTCATAATTTCGGAAACTTTGACCACTTAATTTGATTGAAAATGTATTATGGAAACCTTTAAACTTAATCAATTAGATTGCCATTTCATATTTTGTTTCTATTTATATAATCTATACTAAAAATACAACAATTCTTCCTTATTTATAATCGCTATACGAAATTATATATACATGTACAATTCAATCGATTATAATTCAATTTTTTTCTTCTACATTTCGCAGGTAGCATATACTACTTTAGGTTATTACATTGATTATTTATATATCACACGAGTACTAACATTTTTTAGTTCGCGGTTATTTGTGATAAATATTACACACGTGCAGGCAGATGGATCCAAATAATGTAACATTTTTGAATGACATAACATGGCGGCTGAGTAATTACACAATCAAAGTTAAGGTACTTAGACTTTGGAAGAGAGCAAATCGAAAGATACCAGGTGAAACTCTTGCCATTGATATGGTTGTTATGGATGAACAGGTTAGATTTGATATCATCAATTCCTTTGTCACATATATGTTACACAACTCGATTTAATATTTTCTGGTCAAACTATGTCTTCTAATTACATATTTTTACGCAGGGTTCTAAAATGCAAGCGATTGTGTGGAATAGATACATGAAGAAGCATGAAAAATTTCTACGTGAAAATGAAGCATATTATATCTATAGACCACAACTAGCGGATAACAAATCTGTTAAACACTTTTCTAAAAATGACATATTATCGTTTACTTTTGAAACAAATCTTACAAAGTGTAACAGATTTGATGGTAGCCAATATGGTTTTAATTTCTCTTCTTTTGAGTCTATTAAGTCTGGTAACCTTTCTCAGGAACAAAGGATTGGTAGTTTTCGAAACCTTAATCTTTTATATATATTTATTCTTTTAATTTGTCTTCTTATGTATTAGTTGAAATAACATTTTAAATATTTTAGATTTCATTGGGTTTGTTGAAGAATGGAGTCCACCCGAGCCTATCGAAACAAAAGCTGGATTGAAAATGAAAATGAACCTACTCTTGATTGATCTAGAGTATGTGTTTCATTTTTCCTATTCATAATTTATTATCTCATAATCTTTCATGTTATATTCATTTCTCATTTGTACGATTAATACTTAGGAAGAAATGTTTGAAATTTATGCATGATCTAATAAAAAATGTATTGTATGTAGTGGGGTAAAAATGTCATGTTCTTTGTGGGATGAATATAGTGAGCAGATGTTTGAGTACATCAAGCAGAACGAAGGTGAAGTCCATGTTGTTCTTATTGTTCAATTTGGTAGCTTTACCAATTATAAAGGTTTGTCATTTCTTGCAATTTGTATTACATTTGACATTTTTATAACTTTATTTAAAAAAATAACGCTTGCTTTTTTTTTTAAGGTAATATAAGTTTGCAAAATGGGTTCAATATAACTCGCCTGTTTATCAACGAAGATATTGACGATATTCGTGCTTTTAAGAAAAGGTGATATGTTTAAATTATCCTGTAATTATTTACATATATCTAAATATTTGAGTAATTATATATATGTTATATTAATTTTTTTATTTTTACAGTTATATTGAAAAGTTTTTTTTCTACGGAATCATCGTCTGTACAACGATCTCTTGGATCGTCTGGTAGTATGAATATTAATGATGAATTCTTGAATAAAACCCCTTTCAGCACTATTCGTGATCTTCCTTTGATAACAGAGGTAAGACTCAATTGATTTATCATATCATTATATACAAGTTTTATTTAAAATTCATTTTTTAACCGATTCCTGTTTCTTTTGTAGGTGAACAAACAGGTCATTGTTCTTGGAACCATTAAGGGTGTCGATGATAAAGATGAGTGGTATTATTTGGGATGTGAGCACTGTAATCACAAGGTGGAGCCGACCTTAAGTTTACCTGATGATAATGAAGAAACAGATGTTACTTCGTTTAAACAGGTGTTAGTTTGCCCCAATAGAGAATGTCCAAAGCACATCGTCTCTGCTGATCCAGTGTATGCTTTATCTTAAATATGTACATCTTAAAGTAAAACACTATTAAATTTGTTTAATAATATTTTGTAATTTGTAAATGTAGGTTCAGAGTACCTTTAAGGGTTCAGGATTTTACTGGTATTACATCCCTTACTTTGTTTGATCGTGAAGCAAAGAAATTGCTGGGAATGTCAGCAATGCAACTTTTAGAAAAATCTAAGCAGGTAAGTTGTTTATACTCAGTCCAAAACAAATTACTTATTTTGCTTTATATTATGTATGTCATTTGTTATTAAGGTTTCTGGTGAAGAAAAAACAACTCCAACTGAGTTTCATGCTCTTGAAGACAAAAAGTTTGCGTTCAAAATTAAAGTGGGTCAATTCAATATTGACAAGCACCTAGACGGATATAGTATACGCAAGTTTACGAATGAGTCATCGATACTTTCTTCACTAGAACAAAAGTTCTCCGATATTCAGGTTTTTTATTCCCGTCCTATATTCCTTTATAGGTTGATTTTATAAAAATTTATTATTGTTTTACTATATAATCTGACACATACAAATCCTTTAATGTTTTTAGGTGGATCAACCTGGATTTGAAAGCTTGGATGGAGTTGAATCGTCTACACAAAATGCAGTCTCTCTTAAGGTTCTTTTCACCTATTAAATCACTCCCGCAATTAAATTTAAATTGCTACTATTATCAAACTTTTTACCTTTCATTTACTTTTGTAGGATTCTGTTGGAGATAACAACACTCCAGAATCATCTTGCAGAGTTAGTCTGGTCCATGACGAGCAGGAAGTGAAGCGTAGCCTCGACAAAGTTTACGGTCTAGAAGATGATGCAAGTGAGTCTACTACCAAAGTGCGTAAGGGTGATAAGAAAGTTTGCACGGACAAATCAGTTGAGATCCCCCTGTTGATCCCAAAACTTGAAAAATAAGAACATTTATCCGTTTATTTACTATTTTTTTGGGGATTTTTTCTGAATGTTTGTTTATGGTTTGAGACAATTTGTTTTTTATTATGGTTTGTTTGATGTTTGCTACTATTTTTCATTTGAATTAATTGTTGGTTTGAACATTTATGTTTTTTTCCTTACCTTTGGCAAATAATTGTTGCGTTGTTGAATAAATTTTAATTATTTATACGTTATGTTGAATTGTCTATAAGAATCATAACATTATTTATAGGTCCACCTATATATAATTAACATTTTTTTATCATATTTATATTATTTACAAACAATTTATCAAACATAAAGTTCTAATACATTCAATAACATTATTCAACAAAATATGACTAATATTTAATTATATTCCGTTTTTACAAACAAATTTTTTTTAAAAAAATTTTTAAGTTACTTTAATATAAAATTCTAAGTACTATAACGAAAGATTATGTTAAAATTACAAAGTTGCTATAGTACAATTAATTTAAACAAGTGTATTGTAATTACATACTTAATAAAAAAAAACATAAAAAATACTAAATATAATTAAGTTGACTTTTTCGTTTACTTTAAAATTCAAATAGTATTTCTTTAATAATGGTAAGTATTTAAGCTTATTAATAAACATTTTTAATTAAAAATTCTTTGTAATTACACACTTGCTAAAAATAAAAAACGTTACATATCCATAAATTCAAATTTTCGAAAAATTTGAATTGCAATTACACCAAAAAATTCAAATCCTGAAATTCCTTTAATCATGGTAAGTAATTAACCATATTAAATAAGTTTTGACTAGAAATTTAATTTTTAAAAATCTATAAAACCCTACTACTATAAATCAAAGCAACACGTTTCATATAAAGGAATCCATTCAGTCTTACAAACAAATCAGAAGACTCAAATATTCAAGAGTTCATCTTTGCTTTTTTCTGTTTTCTCTACTTTCTATCAAACAAGTTGAAGGTAAGTAATTCTTTTATTTCAATATTACATGTTTTCGCATAACATGATTATCTACATGTTTTTTCTCTACTGTTCCATCAAAGAAGTTGAAGGTATGTAATTCTTTAATTTCAATATTACATATTTTCGCATAACATGATTATCTACATGTTTTGTTTAGTTCGCATAACTTGATTATTTGTACTTTATGTTGATTTATAATATATTGTTAGTTAAGTATTATGTATCGTTGAATGTTTACATATATATAAACCTATCATCCATAATTTTAAGTTTGTTTATATTTTGTTAAACTCTTATCATGCATTTTATGTAGAATTGCCTCCTTTTAGTTGAAATGGGACGTAAAAGACTATCTAACAGTTCGAATGGAAATTTTTTTGGCATAAATATACAATGTATTTCTATTTGTATTATTTTTTATTTGTCATCTAATTTTTCGATTTTTTATAAGGTGATGACAAACGAACGCCATTATCTAATATCTCAAACGGTACACTTATTTCGTAGTTATATATGTCTTTATTTATATTATCGTTTACTTATGTAACTAATACATAATTCTTCATAGTTATCTCCCATGAAGAAAAAGTTAAGCACGCGGCCGAGTGTCGTAAATATAGAAAATTACAACTGGATGCAAAGAGATGCAAGGTGAACAATCATAATAATGGAATTCAAAATGTGCCGCCAACTACAATATTTAATCCTTACTCCGTTGAACGTTCCAACCATTATATTCAGCAAAGCTCATCTTTCCAAAGTACATTCAATGTTTCTACACCGGTAAACCAACGAATAACACTTTTTACTTTTAAGTCTTTCTATACAGTCTGAACTACCATTCCACATTTATAATTTAAGTCAATTTTATTTGTTCGTCCATTTTTTACATTCAACTTGGGTGGACTCAAGCTCACTTTTACAACTTTGATATTTTGTTATCATAGTTTGGAGCTGGTCTTTGGTTATAGTTGCTTCATGTTTTAGACTGCTAATTTCAGATTCTTTTGCAGTTAAACTTGTTTTCAAATCTTTTGTGAGTTTTTCAAATTTAACTTCATCATCTAAAAGTTTCTTTCTAAGTTTTTCATTCACCTCTTTGATGTTAGCAAATGCTATTACACATTTGTCAGAACACAATTCTTTAAGAATTTGAGGAGATACCTTAGCAGCAGCCATCAAAGCACAATCACACTTGCACTCACATTCATCAGATGCACCCAAGGGATCTGAGAGATTCACAACCTCTTCTTCAGGTTTGTCACCTGCAACAACTTCACTAACAATATCATCAGTCACAACATCAGATTCAGTTACCACTTCCTCAGATTCAATCTCATCAACCATAGCCATGAAACAAAAATTTTCTGGTTCATTTTCAGCTTTGGCAACTAGTGCAAAATTCTCATCTGTTAGCTCATCAGGTAGACTGCTCCAATCAACAAAGCCTTGTGTAAAGAAGCTCTGTTGACTGGTCTCTGCAGGAGCAGAGGATGGAGCAGCAGTCGTTTGTACAGGTGGTTGAGCAACAGGTGTTTGCACATAATGAATCTGAGGAACAGTGGTTTGGACATACTGGACAGGAACAGTGTTTGAGGACTGTGCAAAATGAGCAGTGTTTTACACATTTGGTCCAGGGGTATTATAGGAATTCTGATAAGTGTTGGTCTGTGGTCTTTGATTTGGATAGGTTATCATAGGTGTACCATGTTGACCCCTACATTCCCTAGCAAAATGACCAAACCTATGACATTTATAACACTTGATCTTTGATTTATCCAACCCCACCTTAGATCTGCCAGTCAACCCTGGAAACCTTCTCCCAGTTTTCTTGTAAAAATTATTAGTTCTTACACTGAGAAGGGCCAATTGGTGCATAATGTCCATTTCTTCCAAATCATCAGGGTCAAAGTATTTCAGGTCATCATACTCAAAGGATATGTTGTCAGATGCCTGTATATCACCACCACTTGCTGTGAAAGCATAGTTTGGTGAATAAGAATCAGAGTTAAAACCTGAGTTAAAACCTGAAGTTATGTCAATAAAATGATCATAACTCTGATCCTTTGTGTTTCCAGGCACCTCATCATGACCCAAAAGTGCTGTATTCCCAAACACATAGTCATCAGACACTTTTCCAGAATCCTGGAGCTTCTTTTTCTGGTTAAGCTCTCTTTCATAGGTCAAGAGCTTACCATGAAGCTGGGTCAGTGATAGGTCTTTAAATCCTATTGAGTTTCTCATAACAATAGCAATAGTGTCCCATTTGTCTGGTAATGATCTTAAAAACCTATGGTTCAAAGTTGAATGAGGGTAAGTAAGACCAACCAATTTTAGTTCACTAATTAAGCAGTTAAATCTCTCAAACTGTTGAGTTAATGACTCTCCTTTGACATGACTGAATGTTTCATATTGTTGGTTAAGTATTTCACGGTTGTTTTCAATAACCTCCTCAGTCCCACCAAACTGCTCTTTCAGTGCATCCCACAACTCCTTTGCACTGTTACAGTGTAACAACCCAGCATATATATCATTGGGTAGAGCCATGGCCACAATACTGAAGGCCTTAGCATCTAGCTCAATTTTCTGAAAATCCTGGTCGGAGTAGTTTTCAAGTTTCTTTGGCTCAAACACTTTGGGATCTTCAGTACTCGGCACAGTCGGAACATGTGGTCCGAAGATAACCGACTTCCAACACCCAGTGTTTTGTTGAGCTAGAACATGGCTCATCCGACGTTGCCAGATATTGTATTCAGATCTGACAAGCATCGGTGGCTTGTTGTTCGTGCCAGTGTTATGTGGATCGTGATTGATAGAAGCCATTCTCTGATTTTTCAAAAAACAAAGTCTGTTTAACAACGGTTGAAACGAAATTAAACTATTACTCTGTTTTCAATCAAACTGACAAACGATATCAATAATTGTGAGCTGATTATTAAATTGATTTGTTAGATCGAATTTAATTGACCAAGCTCTGATACCAATTGTTAGGATCTGAGTTTGTTTGTTTTGATTGTTTAACTAAATGATGATAATAATGAAATGAAAATAGAATGAAAGTGCAGCGGAATAATAAACTGTAAATCAAAACAAGAGAGTAAATGTTTTTAGATCGAATGCTTTCATTAATTCAAAGATTACAATCGTACAAGTTACTCCCCCTCAGCCTGATCACACAGTTGTTTGTCAGAGAGAATGTTTTGTGTGTGATGCAATAGAACAGTACATGCACTGTTCTATTTATAGACTGACTCAAACCACTGATGACCTAGGCTGACGTCACCTAAGACAGTGACCTCTAACAGAATAACAAACTTAAACATCTGCTATACAAACTACTGTTACATTGAAAGCACTGATAATAAACAGCTGTTAAAGATAAACTCTGATGGTCTTGTATCCACTGCTGGAGCCTAAGTGCTGTTGGTTCCAGCAGTGCTTTGGTCTTCAGTACTTGTATCAGCTGTTGCTCTTCATCAGACCTTTGGACAGCAGTTGTTCTTCATCAGTTGTTTCCTCAGCAGTTCTTTATATCAGCAGTTGTTGAGCAGTTGTTTGGATAGAACAGTAGTTAGGGTCAGCAGTCTTTTGGGAGAAGCAAGTTGTAAAGACTGTTTATACAAGGATCAAATAGATAGCATATTTTGGCTTTCCAATCATCTGTTCTTCTCCAGGTCAGCAGACCCAACACGCATCCTTTTCTGGTAATAAATTTGTATGACATTTAAATATTCGATAGCTTTACTTTTTAAATTGATGACAAATTTTTTACTCTAACACTGTCTCTTTGTTATTTCATTATGTATTATCAGGTTCCACACAAAGAACTCCTTTGTCCAATATTACAAACGGTATCATAATTCTATGTTATACAAGTTTTATTCTTACATTAGTCCTTTATTTTAACATTAAACGTTCATTGAATATACAAACTGATATTATTTTTATCCATAGTTTCCGTGCCTGAAGTCCAAAGACACAAATCTGCAGAGTTACGAAACGTTAGAAAAGCACAACTTGATTCAAAAAGACGTAAAGTTGGTTCTGTTAGTAGACCTCGAAAACAACCCACTGTTGCACATGAGTGTTCAAATGATGACACGCTAAGAACTCCTACTTATCCAACCCCATCTGGTGCAATTTGCTTTGTGTCGATTAATGTAATGAATTTCTGAATCTTATTAATACTAACTTTTAAATGTTATTCTTAATTACAGGTGTACTTACTGATGTTAATACGGTCTCACTTGCATCATCTTCTGCTCAAAGAGAACCGATTAATACATCAAGGAATAATCGACGTTGCATCTCACCTGTCCGAATGGTTAGTTTGTCTGACGAAGAAAATGTGGAACCTCAAACAATTGAAGGCTTGCAATTTAAGGGTGTCTCTAAAGGTAAATATTAAATTTACAAAACATTTAAAAGCCTTTTTTTTTCTTTTATAAGTTAATTTTATTTTATTTATTCTGTTTGCAAGATTATCTGGATCATGGTGATCAAACGGTTGTATGTCAAATGTGTAATGCAAAATTGTGGAGGTCAGAAGCTATTAGAAGCGTAAATGTTGGTGGAAGAACAAGCTATATGCTATGTTGTGGTTATGGAAAGGTACAACTTCCAGATTTCAAAGAGAGCAATTTAGATTATCAGAACCTTTTCAAGAACATAGAATTAAAGAGCAAATATTTCTTAAAGCACATTCGCCGCTTCAATTCTATGTTTTGTTTTACTTCAATGGGAGGGAAGGTTGATTCAAATATCAATAGTGGAAAGGCTCCCTTCATATACAGAATAAGTGGTGAGAATTATCACACGATGGGTGGTCTTCTTCCTTATGATGGTTCGAAACCGAAGTTTTCGCAGTTATATATATATGACACTGAAAATGAAGTTTCAAACCGAAAAAACATTTATAGGTAATATTCTAAAAATTTTATTCTACTTTTTTTTAGCCCTGTATATAAATTTTAATGTATTAAAAATTATTTTTACATTCATTTCAGTAAGGAAAAAGAAAAGTGTAAGGATATTTCTGACCTCCTTGACATTGAAATCATTCAGTACCTGAAGTCGATGTTAGACTCAAATAATGAGCTTGTGAAAAGTTATAGGAGTGTACGGGATCGATTTCATGAAAATCCTGAAGTTACCCTTAAGTTGCGTCTTATTGGTAGGAGAACTAAAGATGGCCGAACATACAACCTACCAACTTCGTCAGAAATCGCTGCTCTTATTTTTTCAGACAATGATGAGCAGCTTGACAATAGAGATATTGTCGTGGAATCAAGATCAGAGGGACTTCAGCGTATATCTGAACTTCATCCGTCGTATCTAGCCCTGCAGTATCCATTGCTTATTCCGTTTGGAGAAGATTGTTATAGGGTTGATTACCACATAGGGAAGAGAGGAAATCTAAAAAGAAGGTCGATTCAAAGTGTTCAATGAGAGAGTATTTTGCATATCATATTCAGGACAGAGTTGGTAAGTTCTCATTGATTTTGAATGCAAGGCGGCTTCTTCAACAGTTTTTGGTTGACGTTTATACAATGATTGAGAGTGAGCGCTTATTTTATGTCCGTTTCCAGCAAAGTAAACTTAGGTGTGAAACTTATACTAATCTTCAAACGTTGAACCAAAATGGACCTACTGACTTGGCAAAAGTAGGGACACCTGTGATTTTACCCTCTTCTTTTACTGGTGGTGCACGCTACATGAGGGAAAATTATCTTGATGCAATGGCTATTTGTAAAAGGCATGGATACCCTGATTTTTTTATTACAATCACATGCAATCCAAAATGGCCTGAAATTAGACGGTTTCTTAAAGACAAGAAGACAAATCCAGAAGACAGGCCAAATATTTTAGCTAGACTATTCAAAGTTAAGCTAGACTCAATCATGAAAGATTTACGTGAAAAAGCACTATTGGGCAAAACTTCAGCAGGTAAAATTCATTACCAAAAAAAAACTTCCAATATATATTCATATATTAGCATCTTTATTCACTTATACTAATACAATTTTTATTTGTTGTTTCTAAATAGTAACGTGTTTTATTAACTAACTTTCTAACTATATTGTTTTAATTTATGTTTCAGCGGTCTATACTATAGAGTTCCAAAAACGTGGACTGCCCCATGCTCATATCTGTTTGTTTCTTAAAGAAGCCAGTAAGCTACCCACAATTGAACACGTTGATCGTTTTGTTTCGGCTGAAATCCCTGATAAGAATCTTGATCCGGAGTTGTTTAGTCTTGTGAGTGACTTTATGATGCATGGACCATGTGGACGTGAATATCCGAACTGTCCGTGCATGCTTGACGGTAAGTGCTCCAAGAAATTTCCAAAGAAGTTTTCTTCTGCTTCAATGTTAGATTCAAATGGATATCCGGTTTATAGAAGAAGAGAGTCAGGGATATTTGTTGAAAAAGGAACTGCTACGTTAGACAATAGACATGTGGTCCCTTATAATGCAAAACTTTTAAGGCGTTACCAAGCTCATATCAATGTTGAATGGTGTAACCAGGCTGCTTCAATTAAGTATTTATTTAAATACATTAATAAAGGACCTGATATGGCTAAAGTTGCTTTTGTAGAAGATAATGGAGAAGGTGAAGAAGTGATGCAAAAAGATGAAATCAAAAAACATTTTGATTGTAGGTTCCTTTCAGCATGTGAAGCTTCGTGAAGAATATTTAAAAATGAAGTGCATTATAGATACCCTCCAGTTATAAGGCTTCCATTTCATCTGCCCGGTGAGCAAAGTGTTGTATATGGTCCAAAAGAAAATATTCAAAATGTGCTCGACAAACCAACGGTGGCTGCAACAATGTTTCTAAAATGGATGGAACTGAACCGAAACGAAGCTGTGGCACGTGAACTAAGTTACATTGAAATCCCAAGTAAATTTGTCTGGAAAGATGAAGAAAAAAAATGGGACTTTCGAAAGATGGGTAAGGCAATTGGTCGTGTTCACATGGTTAATCCATCTATGGGCGAGGCGTATTTTTTGAGAGTGCTTCTAAATAAAGTAAAAGGCCCTAGATCATTTGAGGAGATAAGAACGGTCAATGGAGAAATCTTACCAACATTTCGTGATGCATGTTATGCTCTTGGCCTCTTAGACGATGACAAAGAATATGTAGAAGCTATTGAAGAGGCTCATTATACAGGTTCTGGATATTCTCTTCGTAATTTGTTTGCGATGATGTTGCTGTCTAATACCTTATCTAGGCCTGAGCATGTTTGGGAAAAATCATGGAAGTATCTGTCAGATGGTATTATGCGTAGACACGAAGACGTATTCCAAATTGAAGGTAACAAATTTTAATTTCGAAATTTAATGAATTTATTTTTTTTTAATGTCCCTTTTCTTTTAAATTGAATGTTCCAAACTTTTTCGTTTTTAGGTTTGTCTCTTCCTGATGAACAAATAAAGAACCTTACGTTGCTTGAAATTGAGAAACAGTTGCTTCGGAATAACTCAAGCCTGCGTAGGTTTCCTTCTATGCCTTATCCGGATAATGATTCGATATCATCTGCAAATAACCGTTTGATTCTTGATGAGCTGAATTATCAAGTAAGTACGTTGGCTGAGGAATTTCATACCCATTCACGTTCTTTAACTGATGAGCAACGTTCAATTTTTAATCAAATCATTCATGCGGTTGATGGTAACAAAGGTGGGCTATTCTTTGTTTATGGTTTTGGAGGAACTGGTAAAACCTTTTTATGGAAAACGTTGTCTGCTGCCATAAGATCTAAAGGACAAATTGTTTTTAACGTTGCATCCAGTGGTATTGCTTCTCTGCTGTTATCTGGTGGAAGGACAGCGCATTCTAGGTTTCGTATACCTTTGAATGTTACTGAACAATCATTGTGCGGTATAAAGCCCAATAGTGATATTGCTGATTTATTGAAGCAAACTAAGTTAATTATTTGGGATGAAGCTCCAATGATTCACAAGCATGCTTTTGAGGCACTTGATCGTACAATGAAAGACGTCCTGCAGTCAAATTCTTCACCTAATTCTGATTTGCCTTTTGGTGGTAAGGTTATGGTTTTGGGTGGTGATTTTAGACAGATCCTTCCGGTTGTTCCAAATGGTAGTAGAAGAGATATTTTAAATGCATCAATAACTTCTTCTCCTATTTGGAATAGTTGCAAAGTCCTCACTTTAACAAAAAACATGAGGTTAACTTTAGGTAACAACACGTCTGAATCCGATGAAACAAAGGCATTTGCAAACTGGCTTCTTGAATTAGGTGAGGGTAAAGTTGGTGAGTCAATTCATGATGATGAGTTTGATGTGGACATTCCAGATGATCTTCTTATTAAGGGTACATCAGATCCGATTTCTAGATTAATTGACTTCGTCTACCCTTCACTTATCCAACTTTACAAAGATAAGGATTACTTTGGAGAACGAGCAATACTTGCACCTACAAATGAAGTCGTACATGATATAAATGAAAGGCTTCTTGCATTGTTTCCTGGAGATGAAGTCGAGTATCTGAGCTCTGATAGTATATGTCAGATTGAGAATGGTAATAACCGTTCACAGGAAGACTTATACTCTCCTGATGTCCTTAATGGTTTAAAAATTTCTGGGTTACCTAACCATCGTTTAGCACTTAAAGTTGGTGTACCCGTCATGTTGTTGCGAAACATAGATCAACAAAATGGTTTGTGCAATGGAACGAGATTACGAATCACCAGACTTGCAAAGCGTGTTATTGAAGCCGAGATCATATCAGGTGGAAACATTGGTACCAAAACTCTTATTCCAAGAATAAATTTGATACCATCTGATATCAAGATTCCAGTAAAGTTCCAAAGGCGTCAATTCCCAATAAGCGTATGTTTTGCAATGACCATCAATAAAAGCCAAGGACAGTCTTTATCAAAGGTTGGATTGTATTTAAGAAACCCTGTATTCTCACACGGCCAGCTTTATGTCGCATTATCAAGAGTTAAAAGCAGGGCAGGCGTGAAGTTACTTATACTGGATGCTGATGGGAAAGTGATGACTAAAACAAAAAATGTTGTTTATAAGGAAATTTTTAGCGATATTTGAATAACTGTGTATTCGTTGCTTTTAAATTTTAATAAAATGTTTCTACTTTATTTTTCTTATATGTTATACTACTCCAAATAATTGTACGTTGGTAAACTGCGTGTCAACGCGGGCAAATATCTAGTATATATAAAAGAAAACGTATATGCTGACGTGGCGTGCAATGGAGGCCTCAACCTCCCTTTGAGAGTGCCACGTGGCATCATAATTGAAAGATTTTAGTGTTTTTGAACTATTTCCTTTTTAATTAAAAAAAAAGATAAACATAAAACCCTAAATTAAATTGAGTTATTTTAGGAAAAAAAGAATTTAAAAATAAATTTAAAATTTTCTCTCTCATGTTTCCTCTCATAATATTTAAACGTTTATATCTTTTATATACGAGATTTTTTAAAGAAAAAAATTACACCAAATTAACGAGCGTTTTATTATCTTTCCAACGAGTACCATAGTCCTATATAAAAAACGGAGAAAAATCGACTATTTTTTGTGGGGTTTCGTTCATACAGGAAAAAACACACAAAGTGTTCATGTTATTCATTAATCATGTTTTTTTCTTTTAAACCAGGTTCTTATCTACGATGTTGAAAATCAGCCCAATCGCCATGTTATCATTGAAATTTTACTAGGTATACTTCATCAAGAGAAGTTAGGAGAAAGAATCGCGCAACACTGCAACACATGGTGTCACTTTATGACAAGGTTATTTTTTTATTTATTTAATTACAAGAGTAATAATTATTACTATTAGTATTAGTATTATTAGAATGGTTATATTTTTCAACCCCGGGACGCTCCCAGAAAGAATTGATAGTTGCTGACGAGGCGTTCAATGGTGGCCTCAACCATCTCTTGATTATGCCACGTGGCATAATGAGATGCAATGATTACAACTTCCAACTTAAGTGTTTGTTTAGTTGATTAGGTTAGGAATTATAAGAGCCATTAGAATGTGAGAAATTAGAGAGATGTGATGACTTTTTTAATAGTTGCGGCTTACATAAGTGATTATTTTTTCTTTAAAAAATCTTGTATATAAAAGATATTAACGTTTAAAAGTTATGGGAGGAAACATGAGAGAGAAAATAATAAAGGTTTAATATTTAAATTTAGTAGATTAGGTATTTAATAGATTAAGTTAAAGATTATTTATTCCTTTTTTTTAATTGGTCTCTTGCCACATCACATCCTATGTGGCATCTCTCAAAGGAGAGATTGCATAAGATTATGACATGTAGGATTTCCCCCTTTGCAATATATATATACTAGATTATACCCCGGAAGCGTCCCGGGTTAAGAAATTTAATATGATACATCAATTTTACATATGAAATAGACTGATGTATAACTCTAATATTAATATTTAACCTAAAACAAATTACCAATGTACAACTCCAATGTTAACACCTAACCTAAAAGAATGTAGAACTTTAATGCAACTCTAATATTAACTCATATCCTAAAGACTAAACAAATGTACAACTCTAACATACTAATATTGATACCTAACTTAAAACAACGTATAACTTTATTAACCTATTCGGCTCTGGTTGAAAAAAAAATTCATATTTACTGATTTGAATATAATTAGTGACTTGCCTATACATGATTAATGATTTACCTAAACACTTTGTATTTTTTTTCATGTATGAACAAAACCCCACAAAAAAATTTCTCCGTTTTTTATATAGCACTATGGTACTCGTTGGAAAGATAATAAAACGCTCGTTAATTTGGTGTAATTTTTTTCTTTAAAAAATCTCGTATATTAAAGATAGTAACGTTTAAAAATTATGGGAGGAAACATTAGGGTGAAAAATCCAATTTTGTTTTTAAATTATTTTTTTCCTAAAATATTTCAATGCCACATGGGATGACACATGGCACACTCAAGGAAGAGAATGCCTCTTTGAGTGCCATGTCATTAAAATGGCTTTGGTTTATTATATGTATAGATAGATGATTAGGTTTTAGATTAGGGAATATGAGTTATTACTGATTAGAATACTATGAACATGCAATGATTAAGAGATTTTGTGGTTAGTTAACTTGAGCCATTTGCCATAGGTTATCACGTAAAATTAGATTTTTCAACCCGGGACCCTCCCGGGGTAATCAGTTAGTATAAATATAAATATAAATCTGAAAAATGAAAACAGACTTGAAATAGATACAGTTATTACAATGAACGACCTCTGCGGATACAAACGGAGACACGTCCACCGTCACCCACCGCCTCCTTCCACCACTCTTCTTCACTAATAATATTCCTATCATTCACCACCACAACAATCACACAATGCGTTCCTTATTCCGATCCAAACACCTCCAATTCTCAACATCTAATCACATCAACAGCCTTCATTACTCACCAAACAAATTAGGTTTCGGTGTTAGAACCATTATTACCACCTGTAGAGCCGTCCTTTTACCTCGCTTCGGTAGCGCAGATGTTCTGGAAGTACAAGACGATGTCCGTGTTCCTGATCTTAAGTCCAATGAGGTCCTCGTTCGAGCTCGAGCCGTTTCGGTTAATCCGCTTGATACTAGGGTGAGCTTTTATGTATTCGGTTATGTTTCGTTGTTTAATTATCGGAAATTGAATTCAGTTAGATTGAATTGGCTTTGTTTGTGATATTTCACTTCTTATATTATTCGTTTCAACGAAAGAAGGAATTAGAATTGAACAACATACTTAATAGAATCTACTTTCAAATTCCATTCCGTTATATGAAACGAACACATCTACCTTCCGAATCGAATTCCAGTTCCGTTACATTCCATGATGGCATGAAGCAAACTCTACCTTAGAGTATTCCCATTGGAATATCTTACACCATGTTTTCTGTAAATTATTAAATTATAGAGGAAAATATATTGTTTTGTCTGTTTTATGATTTACATTGGAGTGTCTAGAATGAAGAAAAGATTTAGAGAGTTGATGGTACGTCTCTAAATATAGTTTTGTGAGTGTATAAAACCGAAAAAAAAAAGCAATAAAATACATGTTTGTGTTTGTGAGTAAGATATACAGAAAGAGAATCGGATGTGAGAGGTTTTTAAAAAATAAACAAGGTTTAGAGGAAAAAAAAAGGTGTGTTTTAGTTAAATTACATGGATGGAGATAGGTATCCTGTTTTGTATGATTGCTTGGTTTTAAAAAGTGACGAGGTCTAAGAACATCGCGCAAAGCGCAAAAGTGGTGGGCTTTTCGTACCCGAAGCGCGCACAAATTATATAATTTTTTTATGTCTCATATATATCCCATAGGTTTTTAGCTTCATTTACCCAAAATATAGCTATAAATAAGGTTTTTATATGATTTTACCTATATGTACAAGCCAAAAACACCAAGGTACAACATTTTTATGCATAAAAATACATGGTGTATGTGAGGCGCACGCCTCAGGGCCAAAAAAGTCAGAAAAAAAGTCAAAATATGCGCTTTCGGGAAAAAGGGTAGGCGCAGATCCCTGAGGCGCCCTAGGCTGTGCCTTGTTGCGCCTCGCGCCAGGCGCGCTTTTTAAAACCCAGGATGAATGTACAAAGTAGTGGCTTCTGTTAAGAGAATGTTTATTAGGTTAGTAAGGCTGCTCAATTTAGAACTGCTTAATTACTACACTTTACATGTTTAGGTTGATTCCTTCATCACAGGATATAAATCATCTTAGCTGAATTTGAGTAATAACATATACTTGTAGAAGGTTTATATAACATTATGGAACATTTTGCATTTGTTATTTTCTTGTGGCCTATATAATGATAAATCTGGTTGACCTTTTTTTTTCAGTTAAATGTATGGCAAAATAATGTGTTGATATAAACTACATAGATTTTTGGTTTTAATTAGTTGTTGACTTGTTGCGTCAAGGAAGTAGAGAGATCACTGGCATTCTTTTCAAATAGACATCTACCTTAGCTTATATATGCATTCCCACTTTAGCGATATCTCAGTATCCATATCGTTCATTGGTTGGCACGAATTTTTAAAAATCATTAACAATGGGGATGACTGAGATTCTTACTGTTCCCAAAGACACGGTGAAATAAGATCTATTACATGTTTAGATGTTTCTCATATGATAACAGCAGTGGCATTTTTTAGTTATACATGTTTCATGTTTTTTTCAGATGCGAGCAGGCTATGGTCGTTCTCTATTTGAGTCACTTCTTCCTTTAATTTTGGGGCGTGATGTTAGTGGTGAAGTTGCAGCAGTTGGAGCCTCTGTTCAGACTCTTAAGGTTGGGCAAGAAGTTTTTGGGCATTGCATCCAACGGCTGTGAGAGGTACTTATGCTGATTATGCTATACTCTCAGAAGACCAGCTTACGCAAAAACCAGCAACAATCTCACATGTGGTATGTACTGTGATTTTCGGACATCATGATATGTATATAAGTACATTTGTTATGTGCATATTCATGTTTACATACATCTGTATATACAATGAATCTGTAAATTGCTTACCAACGTTGAGACAATGAAGTCAATGTTGCAAATTGTACTATGTTGAATGCAATTTCATGCTTGCTTTAAAACATAGAGAAGTATTGATAATTTTGGCTTCATTCATTAGTAGAAGTCAGTAACCACCTGTTTGATTAGTACTATACATTTCAGGGTAATGGGTGTTACTTACTTACTTTTGTGATACTGCAGGAAGCAAGTGCAATTCCTTTTGCTGCACTGACAGCATGGCGTGCTCTTAAATCGACTGCCAGGATAACTAAGGGGTATGTTTATGGCCCTTACTTGCCAAGCTTTCAATCTGTAGAAACATTAACATGAACAGATATAAATCATGGATAAATTACTTCCTCATGTGAGTCCAATGAAATGTGTGATTACAAACAAAGAGAATTACAGAAATAATCAATGCGTGGTTTATATGTAATAGGAAGAGTGATGAAGACATTTCATATCGTGCTCATAAATCTCAAATAAAATTATGAATAATTTAGATAGTTGATTAAGAAGATTATAGTAATTCGAAAGGGTGTACAATGATACATATAATCTAAACATAAACCTCAAAGCAGGAGAGAATAACACCCCCTCTTTATTTTGAAGTTGCTATGATATTCTTGGATATGATGTCTGAGAATGGTCATTTGCTTCAACTTGAATGCTATGACTGAGTGTGTTATCGATTATAGAACTCACTACAACTTACTTTTTGTATCATCCATGTGTGCTTTTCATCTGTTTCTTGCTTTTATACATGTCTAGAGGAAATATGTAATTTTTATCGTCAAAACCGATATGCAATATTACGATGTAGTTTTAACTTTTTTGCTATAAATTTGTAATTGTAATGTCCACAGGCAGAGGGTACTAGTGGTGGGTGGAGGAGGAGCTGTAGGTTACTCTGCAGTTCAGCTAGCGGTCGCAGCTGGCTGTGCGGTTTCGGCTACATGTGAAAGAGAAAGCATAGAACGCCTTTTGGCAGCTGGTGCTGAACAGGCACTTGACTATACTTCAGAGGTGATTTAACTTTGGGCGGTATCTTTTCTGATTGAATTACATCTTAGGTGGCTGTTTGGATGTGTATTATAAAACCCCTTGTTGGTCCCGAGGGACAAAGGAGGCTAGGTTAGCCGCATTTAATCCGTTTTTTAGTGTGTGAATAAAGTGATATTGATTATGATTATTTAGCATCTTATAATCAGATTCAAAACAAACATCCAAACACTCCCTACTATTGCTTTTTGTTTGGCTGTCAGTAAAGTGGCCGTTAGGCTGTGTGCTCATGTTCACTGGTTTACGGTACAGGATCTTGAAGTAACCTTGAAAGGGCAATACAATGCTGTCTTAGACACAATTGGTATACAACAGACGGAACGCATGGGAATAAATTTATTAAAAAGAGGTGGACATTATATGACACTGCAGGTACCATATACTAGTTTCTTAAACAGTTTTCTTATTATTGGATTTTAGGATTATTATATGACATTATGTGTTCACTTCTTGATTTAGGGTGAGTCCGCATCGTTAACTGATAGGTATGGTCTAGCTATTGGCCTTCCAATGGCCACAGCCATTTTACTGAAGAAACAGATGCAATATAGATTATCTCATGGAATAGGTAAACATCATGTTGATTATCTAATTAAGTAATTATGATTTTTTTACATTACATAACCACTTTGAAAATACAATACAATGCCACAACTCCGCCAAAGTTTACGATCCTTAAATTATATTACTGATCTGATGCCTGCTTTTTTGTTATCACCTTTGCAGAATATTATTGGACTTATATGAGGACGGATGCAGAAGGTTTAGATGAGATTCACAGGCTGACCGCGGCTGGAAGGCTGAAAGTGCCTGTTCAAAAGACATTCCCAATAACACAAGTTCGTGAGGCACACGATGCCAAAGATAAAAGGACTATTCCCGGTAAAGTTGTTCTTGAAATAGATTGATATACTTTGCGTTTCCGTTGGATTTGTTTAATCAGTTGCAAAAATGGCACCACTTTCTTTCGGGTTTCTCTCTCTCTCCAATATATGCAATAACACAAGCCTTTTGTTGTAAGAAACATAGGGTTTGTACTTGTACTGAGTTGCACATAGCTAATTAAATATATGATGCCACATGGAGATATTTTGGTGGTAGTATGTTTATGAGAAAATCACCAAAGTAGCCATTCATGATGTAGATCTGTACTTGTATAGCCAAGCCAGAAAACAATCACGTTTATAGCCATGAAATAGTGACTCCATGATCATACTCACATTGTTTGATAAGTTGAGAGCTTTGCATACGTCCACTCGCATGAGTAGTTGGTCCAGATATTGCGAACCAACCGTGGACAACAGTTGATGTTTTAAATCTTCATCGTCAAAAAAAAAAAGGTTGCAAAAGTTCTAAACTCTCAAATAGCAAACAAATATTGTGTTTTCATTTCTACCTCAAATATAGACAAAGTGGATAATACATGAGTTCATTTGGGGTACGTTTTGAATTGAGTGAGCTAGCTAGCTAGCTACCACGGAAGGAACATTTGATTATGATTAGCGAGTAAAAGGGTGTTATGCGAATGTCTTGTGTATCAGGCAAGTCGTATTACTGGGATTAAAGTATCTTACGAGAACAAAACTAGATGTGTGACTATGCGTACATCGTATGGATATAGACATAAATGTTTTATAAACACTAAATGGCTACTTTGGTAATATTATTCATTTCATTTGGTACATGTCACAATCTAGAGAAAAAGGAACATAAAAAGATAGCCATTGGTTTTCATCAATAAATTCAACATATATAACGGCTTCAGCACAATGGCTTGGTCGCTTTGCCACGCCTTGCTCGGTTGCTCCTTAATGAATTCAACATATCCTTTGTCCTCTAGCTCCTTGCTAGTTTCTTATATAATAAGGATAAATGTAACATATATCATTCTGGTTACCTTGACTAAGGTTATTGAGTGTGGTAATAGTCATCAAGTCCATCATCACCTTCCACATCATCGTCATATCACCTCATCCTCCATGACCATCATCCATCATCAGCCTATGTGGTGTAGTGATTGTCCTCAGGGCCGGCCCAATGTTTCGGGGGACCCTAAGCGAGCTACCAAATCGATGCCCTTTTGAAGTGATCCTTTTTACGATATAGTTAAATTAACATTTAAATATTTTGATTCAACCTTAACTGCTAAAATTATAAAATCAAATATATTAGGAAAATAGCAATCAAGATGCCTAGATTATCAATGGTAGTGACAAAATCAGATTACCAAAATGCGTTGATTGTCAATCACAATAAAAAATTAAAAATTATCATAACACAGATTATGAAAATAGAAAAGAAACTAGATTAGCAGGGGAAAAAAAGAAAATCATCATATTCAATCTTGGAGTTGAACTGTCCAAGCAGGTAACAGAGAATTTTTTTTTTTTAACAGAACTACAACAACTCCTGGTTTATGTAAACAAATTATATGCATTAATATACACATTAACTTAAATATCTAATATATTTTTAGAAAGTGGAGGCCCTAAAATTTTAGGGGCCCAAAGCTTTTGCTTTACTTAGATGACCATTGGGCCGGCTCTGACTGTCCTACCCATCCATTTGAATTAAATAGGACAAAATTAAATTGAATGGGTTGTGGTCCGTGAAAGACGTGGAAATACCATAGTCTCAACGCGTGTAAATGATGAGGGGATGGTCTCCCCGTGGAGCCACTATCCACGTATGACCCCCCCCCCCCCCAACTTATGCCCTAATACAATTATTATTATCACCAGTCTACTTTGAAATAACTTTTGGTACTTGAAAAATAGATTTGAATGATAACGTAATTCATGTAATATGCCCATATCGTAAGCTTGCTTTTTTTAACAGTTACATATATGGTCTCGTTGTCATTTCACTAAATAAAACTCAGTAAAATCATTTTGTATGGTGACTGTTATTTGTTACTAAAGAGGGTGATAAATTTTAAAACCTTATGCAAGGCAGTTTTGCTATGGACCATTCTATTTACACCCCCTGGGTTCTATTTTAACCCCCCTTCAAAGCGCCTCGCTTTGGGTCAAATCGTAGTACTAGGTTGACTGCTTTATCGGGAAAAGCAAAAAGCAACTTCAAAGCGCCTCGCTTAGGCCAAAGCGAGGCGCTTTGGCCCCTTTTTTCTAGGGGGGATGAATCTGAACATGTTTTCTAGATTTACCCCCAAAGCACCTCTCTTTGGCCAAAGCTATGTGCTTTGGCCCTTTTATTAAAAAAAAAATATTGTTTTAATTAGATTTAAATGGTTTTACTTAATTAAAAAAATATTTTAATTCATTATTAATTGTTTTAACTTGTTTCCAATCAAAGAAAAATTAGTTTGCCGTGTTTCGGTTCGTTTATTGCTCGTTTGTGATTTTCAGAACAAACAACCGAGAATGAACAACTTTCATAAATATATGTACGTAACACATGAAGTGTGCAATCCATACCATGTATTACCAAATTTCAGATTTTACATCTCTAATCGATATACTAGACTTCCGGACATTGTTTAAACGCGTTTTGTTTCTTTTAATTGCTCGTTTCAGAGCAAACAACCGAGTATGAACAACTTTCATAAATGAATATACGTAGCACATAAAGAGTGCAATCAATACAATGTCTTATCAAATTTCAAATTTTACATCTCTAATCGATATACTGGACTTTCGGACCTTGTTTGACGCAGTTTGGTTCGTCAAATTGCTCGTTTCTTAAGCCAGGTGTTTGTCAAAAAGGTAGAGCACACCACTAGAGCAAAAAGTTGTGTGTATGAATAGTGACCCTCTGGCAAACCTGCGTAAAGGACTAAAGCCACATATCTTGCCATTAATACCAACGATGATTGCCAGAGGGTCACTATTCATATATAAAGAACATTAATCGGTTTTATTTAGCGTAAAAAGTTCATTGTACATATACATCCTTATCTAAAACAAATCACATCATTGTACATATACCTGATTAGACCACGTACAATGATTCATCAAACTCATCGTTAGCGCCGATCCGATTGTTAAAAGTATCAAGACTATGAAATTAGTAAAACAGCTGAATTTTACTTGCTTGCATGAAAAGTTCATTGTACATATACCTCGTACTCTAAAACAAATCACATCATTGTAGAGGTTACTAGGTTACTCATTACCGTTGGACGTTGAAGGTAAACATGGACAGTGAGAAGTGAGATTGATAACTTCTCTATGGAAGTTGCTAAAATAGTTAAACAAAAGCTGAAATTGAACAGTTATTTGGAATGTTCCTGATCATTACAGTAATACTTGGATCCGGTTGGAGTCTAAAGCTTCGTGTGTCATCTTGGTCGAACTCATGTTGCAACATTCGTCTTCGTGTGTCAATGGGAAGATAAACAATCCTCATCCACAATGTTCTTACCTATAGCTACCAACCATCCGGTTGTTTTCAGGTTGTCTTCATCGTTGACCGCTATCTCTCGGATAACAACTGAAAAGTTGTCTTCAATGATTATAAAGAAACTTGAAAGTAATTACAAGAAGATGATCAAAGATGCTACAACATAACTTGCACCGGCTTGATATATGAGTTTGATTATTATCGTATTTGCAACTTAGTTCCTTTCTCTCGAAAAACAATCCGATTGTTAAAAGTATCAAGACTATGAAATTAGTAAAACAACTGAAAATTATTTGAAAATTATCATTTCTTGACATGCTTGGTAACACCTTGATCTGTAATATCTGAAAATTATCATTTCTCAAAAAGTAATTAAAAACACTTAAAAATGAATTAAAAACAATTGTTGCGAGTTAGGTTTAGTCGGAGGACCACGTACAATGATTCATCAAAGTTGTACAAAGCTGGATGTTTTTACTGGAAAACCAAAACGAGCAATTAACGAAGCGAAACGGAGAGATATAATTTTCTTGGCTTGGAAACAACTTAAAAGAACCAAAAATGAATTAAAATTATTTTTTGGTGATTAACAGATAATTTTAAAAAATTAAAAGAAATTCAATTTTTTTAAAAATAAGGCCAAAGCGCCTCGCTTTGGTCAAAGCGGGGCGCTTGAGTGCCTCGCTTTGGCCAAAGCTAGGCGATTGAGTGGTTTGATTAGACCACAAGCGCCTCGCTTTGACCAAAGCGAGGCGCTTTGGCCTTTTTTAAAAAAAAAATTGAATTTCTTTTAATTCTTTAAAATTATCTGTTAATCACCAAAAAATATTTTTAATTCATTTTTGGTTCTTTTAAGTTGTTTCCAAGCCAAGAAAATTATATCTCTCCGTTTCGCTTCGTTAATTGGTAATGATCGTTTTTTTAAAATGAATTTCTTTTAATTATTTAAAATTATCTATTATTGACCAAAAAATAATTTTAATTCATTTTTAGTTCTTTTAAGTTGTTTCCAAGTCAAGAAAATTTGTTTGAGGCGTTTCGCTTCGTTTATTGCTCGTTTGGGTTTTTTAGTAGAAACATCCAGCTTTGTACAACTTTGATGAATCATTGTACGTGGTCCTCCGACTATACATTCGATACCCATATTTTTCAGAACATAATTTTTGCATGTTTAATTTATATGCTTGACTTCCGGACTATATTATAATTGATCGTTGGTGGTTTTCATAGCACCTTGTTTGATTACACTCGTGTTCAGCCTTTATCAGGTCGCCTTCATCGTTGACAGCTATCTCTCCGATAACAACTGAAAAGTTGTTTTACTAATTTCATAGTCTTGATACTTTTAACAATCGGATCGGCGCTAACGCGCAAACCTTCAGAGTTCGTTGTACTGGTTGCAAAAAGAAATCAACAGTCGGATCGACTCTCACACTCATGCGTAGATCAAGGAGATTGATGAAGATATTCATCAAGATGAGCAGGAATTGTTTACCTTCCCATTGATTTCAAGTATGTTGCCTTGATCGTTGACAGCTATCTCTCCGATAACAACTGACTTTTACTTATGGAATCTTTGTACGAAAATCGAAATCATCTCATTCCATGTTCTCCATATCCATACCTTGTTTCAACACACACCAGCTTTGTCATCACAGTTTCCAACCACTAATACCAGATTGATGATGCTCAACGTAATATTATTGTAATATAATATTCAGATTCTGATTGCACCGAATCTAGTCTTTAAGTACGGTTCGTTATCGGACCTGATCGGATCGATACGATCCGGGTGGATAACAGGCCGGTCAGTTCGAAACCGGTACGGTTCGTTACCTGACCTGATCGGGTCGATACGATCCGGGTGGATAACGGGCCGGTCAGTTCGAAACCGATACAGTTCGTTACCAGGCGGTCAGTTTGAAACCGGTACGGTTCGTTTCCGGACCTGATCAGGTCGATAAGATCTGGGTGCATAACGGGCCGGTCAGTTCGAAACCGGTACGGTTCGTTACCGGACCTGATCAGGTCGATACGGTCCGGGTGGATAACGGGCCGGTCAGTTCAAAACCGGTACGGTTCGTTACCGGACCTGATCGGGTCGATACAATCTGGGTGGATAACGGGCCGGTCAGTTTGAAACCGGTACGGTTCGTATCCGGGCCTTATCAGGTCGATACGATCCGGGTGGATAACGGGCCAGTCAGTTCGAAACCGATACAGTTCGTTACCGGGCGGTCAGTTTGAAACCGGTACGGTTCGTTACCAGACATGATCTGGTCGATACAGTCTGGGTGGATAACGGGCGGGTCAATTCAAAACTGGTACGGTTCGTTACCGGACCTGATCAGGTCGATACAATCTGGGTGGATAACGGGCCGGTCAGTTCGAAACTGGTACGGTTCGTATCCGGGCCTAATCAGGTTGATACGATCCGGGTGGATAACGGGCCGTCAGTTCAAAACCGGTACCGTTCGTTACCAGACCTGATCGGGTCGATACAATCTGGGTGGATAACGGGCCGGTCAGTTTGAAACCGGTACGGTTCGTTACCGGACCTGATCGGGTCGATACAATCTGAGTGGATAATGGGCCGGTCAGTTCGAAATCGATACAGTTCGTTACCGGGCGGTCAGTTCGAAACCGGTACGGTTCGTTACCGGACCTGATCAGGTCGATACGATCCGGGTGGATAACGGGTCGGTCAGTTCAAAACCGGTACGGTTCGTTACCGGACCTAATCGGGTCGATACAATCTGGGTGGATAACGGGCCGGTCAGTTCGAAACCGGTAAGGTTCGTATCCGGTCCTGATCAGGTTGATTTGATCCGGGTGGATAACGGGCCGGTCAGTTCGAAATCGATACAATTCGTTACCGGGCGGTCAGTTCAAAACCGGTACGGTTCGTTACCGGACCTGATCAGGTCGATACGATCCGGGTGGATAACGGTCTGGTCAGTTCGAAACCGATACGGTTTGTTACCGGACCTGATCAGTTCGATACGGTCCACGTGGATAACGGGCCGGTCAGTTCGAAACCGATACGGTTCGTTACCGGGCGGTCAGTTTGAAACCGGTACGGTTCGTTATCGGACCTGATCAGGTAACGATAGTTTAATTGGGGGTAAAGCACCTGACTTTAAAAGTTATATTATTATTTATGAAAGTTGTTCGTTCACCGTTGTTTGTTCTGAAAACCACAAACGAGCAATTAAACGAACCAAGCCGCGTCAAACAAGGTCCGAAAGTCCAGTATATCGATTAAAGATGTAAAATTTGAAATTTGATAAGATATGGTATTGGTTGCACTCTTCATGTGCTACGTACATTGATTTATGAAAGTTGTTCATACTCGGTTGTTTGCTCTGAAACGAGCAACTAAACGAACCAAAACGCGTTAAACAATGTCCGGAAGTCTAGTATATCGATTAGAGATGTAAAATTTGAAATTTGGTAAAACATGGTATTGATTGCACACTTCATGTGTTACGTACATATATTTATGAAAGTTGTTCATTCTCGGTTGTATGTTCTGAAAACTACAAACGAGCAATAAACGAACCGAAACACGCCAAACTAATTTTTCTTTGATTGGAAACTAGTTAAAACAATTAAAAATGAATTAAAATATTTTTATAATTAAGTAAAACTATTTAAATTTAATTAAAACAATATATATATTTTTTAAAGGGTGGTGATATTTAAACCCCCCAGCTTCTATTTTCACCCCCCAGAAGCGCCTCGCTTAGGCCTAAGCGAGACGCTTCTGGGGGGGTGTTTTATTTTGGTAGTTTTTTGGTGTTTTGAGTTGTTTTTTTTTTTAATTTAATAATTAAAAAAAGTTAAAAAAAATTAAATGTCAATGACTTAAACTTGACATCATCTTCTTGTAATTACTTTTCAGTTGTTATCCGAGAGATAGCGGTCAACGATGAAGACAACCTGAAAGTGGATACCATGGATCAGAGAGATTCAAGCTAATTAAACTCATATCTCAAGCCGGTGCAAGTTATGTTGTAACGAAATTATTCTCACATGAATATCCTGCGTAAAGGACTAAAGCCACATATCTTGCCATTAATACCAACTGAATTTTACTTGCTTGCATGAAAAGTTCATTGTACGATGTCTTTTTCAGAGGACCTCGACTCTTGAGATGTTGCAGGTGTTTGAAAAGTTTGAACTGAAATTGAACTTTTCATGCAAGCAAGTAAAATTCAGTTGTTTTACTAATTTCATACTCTTGATACTTTTAAACAATCGGATCGGCGCTAAACAATAGAAAGTAATTACAAATATTGCAAGAGGGTCACTATTCATATATAAAGAACATTAATCGGTTTCATCTTTGTTTTATTGAGTTCAACTTTCCATGATCTACCTTTATCATCTCAGAGAGATATCTGTCAAACGATGGAAGGGAACCCGAAACAATAAAAAGTAATTACAAAGATGATGATCAAAGATGCTACAACATAACTTGCACCGGCTTGAGATATGAGTTTAATTAGCTTAAATCTCTCTGATCCATGATATGAGAGCATAAGAGAAGAGATAATAACATATGAGCTTCAACATAACTTGCACCGGATGATTGCCAATGAGATTGATAACTGGACAGGTTAGCCAGGTGTTTGTCAAAAAGGTAGAGCACACCACTAGAGCAAAAAAGTTGTGTGTATGAATAGTGACCCTCTGGCAAACCTGCCATTATTTAGCGTAAAAAGTTCATTGTACATATACCTCCTTATTTAAAAACAAATCACATCATTGTAGAGGTTACTAGGTTACTCATCCACAATGTTCTTACCTATGAGTTTAATTAGCTTGAATCTCTCTGATCCATGGTATCCACTTTCAGAATCTGAAGAGAAGCTATCATCTCAGAGAGATATCTGTCAAGTAATTACAAGAAGATGATCAAAGATGCTATCTCTCGGATAACAACTGAAAAGTTGTTTCATTAATCTATAAATAAATCCTTACAAAATATTTTTAACTTAAATCTTTGAGCATACCACACTTAGAGGGTCACTATTCATACATAAAGAGTATAATCGTGATGTGATGGATTTTTATATTTGCAACTTAGTTCCTTTTTACCTGGTTGCAAAGGAACTTCAGGTCAGCCAGACCTTTGTCAAAAGCAAGTGTGAAGATCAAGATCAAGAAGAACAGTACGGTCAACGATGAAGGTGTGTTGTATGTATAAAATTGTGAATAATTGTAGTGTGTTCGGTGCAGTCGACGAACATCATTCAAAATTTCAACTTCCCGTTCAGGTGCTTAAGTCCACCTTGAAGACTGGATACCATGGATCAAAGAGATTCAAGCTAATCAAACTCATAGGAATCTTGAACGAAATTATACAGTTATTTGGAATGTTCCTGATCATTATAGTGAGATTGATAACTTCTCTATGGAAGCAACAAATTCAAAACAGAGGTAGGTTTGCCAGAGGGTCACTATTTATACATAAAGAGTATAATCAAACAAGGGTTGTTATCGGAGAGATATCGGTCAACGATGAAGGCAACCTGATAAAGGCTGAACACGAGTATAATCAAACAGCGATGTCAAGGGTTTTAAGACAAGGAAGATGAATTCAATTGTTATCGGAGAGATATCGGTCAACGATGAAGGTGTGTTGTATGTATAAAATTGTGAATAATTGTGAGAGTCGATATGAGAGCAATAATCCATCGAGAACTAGAGAAACAGAGAATAAGAGAAGAGATAATAACATATGAGCTACAACGACGTCGTATTTTGGAAGCTGAAGTTCGGAGAGAACTAAATATTCGGTTGTTGTTTTTTCTTCTCTATACAGAGTGACGATAGGCGTTTTCGATTTCCAAATGAATCAACGACTTAAACTTGACATCATCAACCACGTATAGTCAAACATTTATTCTCCATATCCATACCTTGTTTCAAGTATCTTGTAAAATTCATTTCGTCTTCAAGACTCCTATGAGTCACAAAGGAGACATGGTGTTTGACTTTTTTGTGTTTGACCCATCCGGATGTGAAAGACAATATCCATATTTACCTGATTATAAGAGAGGTCGAAGATATTGCTCAATAAACATTATTATTATTATTATTTTATTATATTTGTAATTTAGTTCCTTTGTTTTATTATTATAATAATTTATTATTATCAAGAATCGGAAATTAGTAAAACGATTTATGAAAGTATCAAGAATCGGAAATTAGTAAAACGATTTAATAAATCATTGCTCAGACGTTAGGGTTTGATAAACACAAAACTTATTATTTATAAAGCAACAAAAACACAAATCGTACCGTGAAATAAAGAGAGGCCCATTAGGAGTGCCGTGGAGGAAGATCGTCGGTTTGCTGTAGTCGATGATGGCGCAGAGGTTAGCGGTAACTTTAAATTTTGAATGATCGTCGGTTTGCTCTCAATATACCAACCAACAGTCGATCCGACTGTTCATTTCTCTCTATAACAAAGTAAAATTCAGTTGTTATCGGAGAGATATCGGTCAACGATGAAGGCAACCTGAAACGACATGAACATTTATAACTTTTCTGTACCTGTGGCCAAAAGAACCTGATAAAGGTTGTACACGAGTTATTTGGACTGTTGCTAAAATAGTTAAACAAAAGCTAAAATTATACAGTTATTTGGAATATTCTTGATCATTACAGTGAGATTGACTGTTATCGGAGAGATATCGGTCAACGATGAAGGCAACCTGATCATTACTTTTCATGCAAGCAAGGTGGACTTAAGCACCTGAACGGGTGAATACATCTTGCTTTTGACAAATCCATTGTTGTTTCCATAGACATGAAAGGAGGCAAATCGTTTGACATGCTTGGTAACACCTTGAAGACAACCTGAAAGTGGATACCATGGATCAGAGAGATTCAAGCTAATTAAACTCATATCTCAAGCTAATTAAACGAAGCGAAACGGGGAGATGATAGCTTCCAAGGATGACAATTATCTCTCTGAGATGATAGCTTCTCTTCAGATTCTGATTGCACCGGTGGAATTGGAATTGGAATTGGAATTGGAATTGGAATTAATGAGACAACTTTTCAGTTGTTATCCGAGAGATAGCGGTCAACGATGAAGACAATCTGAAAGTGGATACCATGGATCAGAGAGATTCAAGCTAATTAAACTCATATCTCAAGCCGGTGCAAGAGGGTCACTATTCGTATATAAAGAACATTAATTTATTCTGTTTCATCTTTGTTATTTTGATAATTATCGTATTTGCAACTTAGTTCCTTTGATTCATCATTGTTGTACAAAGCTGGATGTTCGTACGGGAAAACCAAAACGAGTAATAAACGAAGCGAAACGGGGAGATATAATTTTCTTGGCTTGGAAACAACTTAAAAGAACCAAAAATGAATTAAAATTATTTTTTGGTGATTAACAGATAATTTTAAAGAATTAAAAGAAATTTATTTTTTTTTTAAAAAAAAGTCCAAACGCCTCGCTTTGGTCAAAGCGAGGCGTTTGCCTGCCTCGCTTAGGCCTAAGCTAGGCACAAACAGCCTAGCTTTGGCCAAAGCGAGGCAAGCAAACGCCTCGCTTTGACCAAAGCGAGGCGTTTGGACTTTTTTTTAAAAAAAATTAAATTTCTTTTAATTCTTTAAAATTATCTGTTAATCACCAAAAAATAATTTTAATTCATTTTTGGTTCTTTTAAGTTGTTTCCAAGCCAAGAAAATTATATCTCCCCGTTTCGCTTCGTTTATTGCTCGTTTTGGTTTTCCCGTACGAACATCCAGCTTTGTACAACTTTGATGAATCATTGTACGTGGTCCTCCGAGTAAACCTAACTCGCAACAATTGTTTTTAATTCATTTTTAAGTGTTTTTAATTACTTTTCGAGAAATGATAATTTTCAGATATTACAGATCAAGGTGTTACCAAGCATGTCAAGAAATGATAATTTTCAAATATTGTAGATCAAGGTGTTACCAAGCATGTCAAGAAATGATAATTTTCAAATATTGCAGATCAAGGAAAGAATGAAAATACGTGATGCACATACCGTGTGTGTAGTCCATTGATGTATTAATATATTATTAATCGCAAGTTTCAATACTAGATAATGCACGTAACTCCCTAGGAGTCTTGAAGACGAAATGAATTTTACAAGATACTTGAAACAAGGTATGGATACCATGGATCAGAGAGATTCAAGCTAATTAAACTCATATCTCAAGACGGTTGATATAGAGTATATCAGAGAAAGATTTAGTTGAAAGTGGATATAACTGGACAGTGATATTGATAACTTCTCTATGGAAGTTGCTACAATAGTTAAACAAAAGCTGAAATTGAACAGTTATTTGGAATATTCTTGATCATTACAGTGAGATATGAGTTTAATTAGCTTAAATATCTCTGATCCATGATATGAGAGCAATAATCCATCGAGAACTTGAGAAAGAGAGAATAAGAGAAGAGATAATAACATATGAGCTACAACATAACTTGCACCGGCTTGAGATATGAGTTTAATTAGCTTGAATCTCTCTGATCCATGGTATCCACTTTCAGATTGTCTGCATCGTTGACCGCTATCTCTCGGATAACAACTGAACAGTTGTCTCATTAATTCCAATTCCAAGGAGATTGATGAAGATATCATCAAGATGAGCAGGAATTGTTAACCTTCCCATTGATTTCAAGTATGTTGCCTTGATCGTTGACAGCTATCTCTCCGATAACAACTGACTTTTACTTTGTACGAAAATCGAGATCATCTCATTCCATGTTGCCTTTTCATGCAAGCAAGTCAAGTCAAAAAAACATTTTTTTATATTGCTCTCATATCATGGATCAGAGAGATTTAAGTTAATTAAACTCATATTTCAAGCCGGTGCAAGTTATGTTGTAGCAGTCAAGATTCCTATGCAAGCAAGTCAAAATTCACCGAACACACTACAATTATTCACTATTTTATACATACAACACAACCCCCGGAGTTTGACCGTACTGTTCTTCTTGATCTTGATCTTCACACTTACTTTTCATGCAAGTCATTATTATAAAAACATTTTTTATAATAATTATATTAAAAAAAAACAAAAAACTAACTAAAAAGACCAAAAAAAAAAAAAAAAAAATTGATCCTAAGCGCCTCGCTTAGGCCTAAGCGAGACGCTTAGGCCTAAGAATCAGCTTTTTCTGCCCCTCGTACTAACTTCCTCGAATTCAGCTCCCAAGCGCCTCGCTTAGGCCTAAGCGAGACGCTTGGGGGGTGAAAATAGAAGGAGGGGGTGGGAATAGACGGAGCCTTTTTAAATAAAAGGGCCAAAGCACCTAGCTTTGGCCAAAGAGAGGTGCTTTGGGGGTAAAGCGCCTAGCTTAGGCCTAAGCGAGGCGCTTCGCTTTTAAAATTTAAAACACCAAAAAACTACCAAAAAATAAAGTTAGATTCGAAGCGCCTCGCTTAGGCCTAAGCGAGGCGCTTCGCTTTTAAAATTTCAGTTTTTTCTGACCTCGTACTGACCTCCTCGAAATGGGGGCAAAGCGCCTCGCTTAGGCCTAAGCGAGGCGCTTTGAGGGGGGTGAAAATAGAAGGTGGGGGGGTTGAAATAGACAGGGCCTTTGCTATTCATCATAACGGAAATAAATGTTGCTATCCGTGACGATAGTGTGTTGAAACTTGTAGGTGCAATAATTGCTTGACAAAGGCTGCAAGCACAGTAAAATGGATTGAGAATTTTCATAATAAAACACTCCTTTGAAATTCATCTAACAAAGTGCTTTCAAAACTTTCCTTTTTTAGAAGCTGAAAATTTATTGATGAATTTTGGCAAGCTCTCTTAAATTGAACAAGCTGAGCTTGGGTTTTGTTGGGCTCGTTTACATCCCTAACAATTGGTTTAGCATCACTTGAGTTGGAGACTTGCTGTAACACCTTAGACGAATCTTACATAGACCGTGGATAAAAAAAATTTTGAACAGCAGCATCTTTATATTTGAATATAAAGCCCAACCAGGAGCTGGCAACAACTTACACCAACACACCAAAAGAGAAGAAAATTATAACATATCAAGAATATCAAAAACACTCCATTTCTCCCAACTGATTCCAGCAGCCTTCGCTCGGTTTTTAATCCAAGTGTAGGTATCTTCTTTGATCATATCAACACAGAAAGACGTAGGGCAGAATTCATCTTTGAAGACCTTTTGATTCCTGGCGAGCTATATTCTCCAAGTCGTGGCAATCACCACCGTGTATATAATTTTTTTCCATTTCTTCGACCCCGGGCTATCTTGTACCATCTTGATCATATCGGAAAATAAAGTCCCGTGGAGAGGGAACGGGATCCGAACCCAAACTAGAATTTGCCACCAGATACTCCGAGTCCATAAGCAATTTAAGAATAAATGGTCGACATCTTCTTCATGGCACCCGCAACGTTCACATATAATATTATTTAGAGGAACCCCTCTTGACAAGAGATTATTTTTGGAGGCGACAAGTCCGAGAAGGGCCCTCCATAACAAATAGTTTGTTTTAGCTGGCGCCCACGAGTTCCATGTAAAAACCAAACAATTCTGATTCTCCAACATATTAATGTGCCATTCGCTTCTGACATATTTCACCGAAAAACCAACACCTTCGGGATTGGGCCAAGCCCATTTGTCACAGCTTGGGCCCAAGCAAACAGAGGCTAACTGATCCAGAAGCAGAGAGGCAGCTTGACGATCTTCAGTTGAGCTTGGTTCCGAACTCCAGTGCATGTTCCAGGAAACAGACTCATGGAGATTAACATAATGCTCTGAAACGAAACCGTCTTTCCTTCCCGCTAACCGGAACAAAGGTGGATAAATATCTTTTAGACACCTATCGGCCAACCATTTATCTTTCCAAAAACGGGTTTTTGACCCGTCTCCAATCGCCACAGCAAGCTTATCCGATAGCGAAATACCGACCTTCGATAGAATAGCTTCAGCAGCCCCGATATCTTTAGACCATGGATATTATCTTATATTTGGTTATTTGCGGATAGACGATGCAAAAGCTATCATGTATTTAATAAGTATTTTCTAAAGATAGTGGATAAAATAGATGTTGGTTCATCATGTTGGAAATTTTGTATGTGAATGTGAGTTTAGTCTTGTCTCACGTTAGTTGGGAGATGAAAAGTGTATGGGCTTATAAGGTGAAACCAAATGGAAGACATTAAATTCTTTGTGTTACATTATACTTGGGCACCTACCCGCGCGCGCAGGGGTGTGCAAAAATAGGTTCTGGTTCGGAAAAAAATTCTTGAACCAACGCGACGCCCGCACGACCTGCGGACACGAATGCAGCTCGAAAAATCCGGGTCCGCGTGACACTGGGTAACTAGAAGAAGGTTCTTCCAGGAAATGTTTCAAGTCTGCTGGTTTTTTCAACAACAATTAAGTGCAATAAACGAGATTAATTGACATTAATCTCGACTTTGATGAGTATTATTATTGCAGAACAGGTTTCAAGTTCTATAATAATTCAAGTCTATATAAGAACTTGTATTGTTAGTGTAGAAAAAAGACTAGAAAACTTCTAATCATTCAAGTCGCATACACACACATACATAAATGTAGTAGCAGCCAACTTCTGATCATTTTTCAGGCAAGTGGGATAGTCCGGCAGTGCACCAACACTGTTAAAGAACCGGTGTACCCTAGGAACAGACCGCAAATCTGTTTAAGGGAATTGTGTCAAACACAAGCCCGGTTCATGTTGTTGATCTCGTCTTCGATCTCAATGTAAATTTTTCTAACAAACTTGAACAAATTAGTAAACAAACTTTCGTGTTCTTCCTAAGGAATTTGGGTTCGCGAAAGTTTGTAAGTGTTTTCTTTTTGGTACATCGAATCGGATTACATTCATAATTGGAATGCAATCTTTAACCCGAAAGTCTTCTTTACAAAACAAAATTTTAGATAAGCCCAATTGTTAAAATTTTTAACATGTGTTTACACCTTTTGAAATACTAAATTTCTAATAAAAGTATTAGAAAATACATAACATTCGTAAACTCATGTAAGATGGTTGATAACAATTTCTTTCTAGTAAGCATATTAGAAAGAGGGTTTCAAGTATTTGAAATGTACACATTTTCTAATAAGAGTATTGAAAAATAAAGGGTTTCAAAATATAAGGTTTTGAAACATGTATTTCTAACAAGCGTGTTAGAATTGACGACGTTGAAAGAATAACGTGTCATGAAACATTTCTAATAAGCGTATTAGAAATTATTATTTACAAAATCGTAAGTTTAATTTGTAAACTTATATATTGATTTCTCTAATGGGCATGTTAGAAATTGATGATTTTGTAAAGACATAATAAGATGTTTATATTTTCTAACAAGTGTGTTAGAAAAGATTATTGTACAAAATACACAAACGTGTTGGCAATTTTTGTTTTGGAATTTTTTGTGAAAATAAAAAAGTTATAAACTTATTTTGTTTTATTGAAGGTTTTAGTAAGAATACTTATTAAAACTCCAAAGTTGAAACTTAAAAATAATAAGAATACCATTAAGTTGGGTCAAATATTCTTAAAGGTTTTAATGAGGTGTTTCAACTCATGGGTTTATGGAGAATTGGGTGTTTCAACCTTTTTCAACATTAAACCGGTTTGGTTAAATTTGACGGTTTCTAACGAGTGAGTTTGAAACGGGTATATTTTGGAAAATCCAAAGTTAATACCATTTATGTAAATGGTTTAATTTTCTAATGAGGGTGTTAGAAACGGTTTATTTTATATAAACCAACAAGGTCTAAAATGATTGTCATAATCATGTATTTCTAACAAGCAGGTTAGAAACGGTTGAGAATATAAACCAATGACCTTTAAAATGATTTTGGTAATCGTTTATTTCTAACGGGTGTGTTAGAAAAAGGTTTATTTGATATAACCAAACTCTATATGATGAAACGTGTAATCGTTTGCATTCTAATAAGTATGTTAGAAATGGTTAATTTTGAAACCATGTATGTTTATATGGTACACGTATAGTTTCTAATGAGCGAATTAGAAACGGTTAATCAAGAAAACCATATACTCTAACAAGTGAGTTAGGAATAATTTAAATAATAAAACTATATTAGAGTTTATGGTTTTGATTTGTAATCAAAACATAAATATGTATAGTTTATGGAAAATACTTGTAAAAGTAGAAATGTTTTGTATGAATAAAACATGTCTTATGCAAATTATATATGGTTTGATACTTGTATGAGAAGTATGATGACTTGAATCATATAATAGTCTAGAGAGACTATTTAGTGTAAAACAACTTGATGTTGTTTTGGACATACTTAGTTGTTTGACTACTTGTGAGTAGTTAACTATAAATAACTTTGTTGTTTTGAACAATGTATTGAGGGATTACCTCAAAACATGTCACGAGACGATATAATTGTTATTATTTCGTCAAATGATAAAGTGTTGTAGAGAATAACACTTTGAGATTTGGTGTTTATATATCCTTATATGAATCCGTTTAAATAGATTTGTAATATATTATATATTTTTTGGATCATCTATTTTGTTTAAGTGGATTAATATATATATATATATATATATATGAAAAGGGATATGTAAAACGATATGTTTTTGGACGACAGATTTAATAAGGATATATATGTATGTATATATGCAAGATGCGATTTGCATAAACACAATGGGCGAGTTGTGATTATGACCTATGTAGTTAGTCATAAGTCATACATCAAATGTATTACCACATCATGAAAGAATCATGACCAACGTTGCAAGTGTATTGAGGTTAAATACACGAAAATGAGATGTGTCATCTAATGTTGAGAACATCAATATAGAAATGCACAAATGTTTTTTCGATGAATATAACTTATGAAAGGAGTATATGTTATTATTCATAAGCCTTTGATAAATTTTGGGAGATTTATTATAAAAGGATTATAATGGTGATGGATGTGTATAGTATCAATGTTAGTTGAACTATGTGGAGGATTTGTACAATATTTTGGGAGAGTCTCCCAATAAATTGTTTCAACATGTGAATGACACGTCATTGAGAACGTCATGTTATTAAGTGTCAATCTAATTGACTTGTTGATGATGAATATGTTATCAAAGTGACTTATATTAAACTTATGTTTAAGTCCTAAAGAGTCAATGGTGAAGCCTTGGAGATTAAAGGCAAACGAGTTTTGATCCTAATGGATGGAATTAATTATGGTTTTGAAGCATTCTTAAAACTGAGGTTTTAAAATGGTAAACAAAATCTTATTTTGTGTCTAAACTAAAATATGAATGTTAGGAAGAGATAGTGAGTTATCTCTTAAGGCTGTGAAGAATCAGAATGATGCATTTTCTGTTCTCCTGCTAAGTATTCGTAGTCTAAAGCATGCTAGACTAATACTTGTTAATTTAGATGCTCCACGGAGAATAAATTAACTTGGAACATTCAAACATATGTGACGACATAAGAATGAATTTTGTAAAAGCAAATATATAATTCATTAAAAAAGGATGACTCGAAAGGACCGAATAAATAGTTCATTGGTTATGATACTATTTAGCTTAATATGAGAAGAACTCATATGGCTCAGAAAACGGTTCGTGTGAGAAAGATGGGTTGAGTAATATAATGGATGACCTCAATAACACAAAGATATAGATAGTCGTTATCTTATCACGGGTGTCTAATGTCATCATGAGTGATATTACTCGAACTTAATCAAAGTGCAAGCAATGTGGGGGGAAGAGCCATTTAAGAAACAATCCATAGGGATGTAAAAATGGTACTTGAGAAGTTTTCAAACTACATATGAAAGGAAGAAACTTTCATCACCCCATTTGGTAGTTATCCAATAACACTTAAGTGTGGAGGTGACTTACATTTGAAAATACAAGGTTTGATATGAACGGATGTGATTTTGGGAAGTACAAATCACACGAACCTAGAACAGACTTATATAAGTCAGTCCTATAATGTGGACAAAATTCTTGCAAAGTTCAATGGAAATGACTCTAATGTGGCTAGAACTTTCATTGACACGAGTCAACGTCTAGCTAAGAATCGAGGTGAGCCTGTTAACCAATTAGAGTACACAATATTTATTGGCAGCCTGATGTATCTAATGAGTTGTATCAGACCAGACTTAGCATGATCTAAATCTGGCCGACCCCTTTACTAAGCCTTTACCTCAAGCTAAACATGAGGAGCATGCTGGAAAGATAGGGCTTAGAGTTGCTAGACAGTGGACATGATCTGTACTTAGTATTGGTGTTTTATTTTGAACTATAACAGTTGCATTGAATATTTATTTGATTTAATGGGTTAAATGCAAATTTAAATATTTTGTAATTGTGTTCATTATTTGTATGTTTAAATCCTTGAATAAGAGTATTCTAAATATCCGTAGTCGATTAAATTACATGGGAATGAATTTGAATGTAAGACTATTGTGAATTGAGATGATTGTATTCATGAGATGAATAACTCAAGGGTTTGAGAATCATAATTCACGGATATCATTAGGGAATGATATTGGATGTAACTCGCTTCAAAACGATCTCCATGGATCTGTGTTATGAGATGTTTTGATATTGATATGTTCAATCTGTCCTTTTTCCTAAGGCACATATTAAACTACATTGATCAAGGACTATCCTTGATGTTATCTAACACTGTCCTGAAACATGGGTAGTAATAAGGGTAGCGTTGGGAGAAATCCAAGATTAAGTGGGAGTTGTATGACGCTGATGGAATTCTGTACTTCTATAGGATTAGAAGTCTAGACATTCCGGCGCCCTTGTTAATTTAAACTGGTATAAACGCGTGGCCACGCTCGGACTAAGGTGGTTCGTTAGACCACTTTGAATTAGAGACGAGAATAGAGAATGGTTGATCATTATATAAGAATGAATGTAGTAGATTCCAAATCCTTGAAATAGTATACTTTGATAAATTTCAATTCTAAAGGAGTTACTTTGACATATTGAAATTCCTTAAAATAGCCTATTAGAACTTTATGGGTAAAAAGTACATAGTATAGATATTTAACAAATAACTATATGCTTAATGTGTACAGTATATAGCACACTTTCGTGTATGACAATGCAATATAATTAACTGACTTTAAAATACTAGCTAGTATCTGATTCTTAACTATGTATAATTATGCCGTAAGAACTAGTTGACCACTGTAAAGTGTCATACTGGTTTGGGTGCAATGCGATGCAGCTAGGCGTCCAACTCTGCGCACGTTGACTCATTTAATTAAAATCGTCCAAGTGGGAGATTGTTGGATATATAGTATGTCCGATGTAATTAAAAGTCGAGGTCAACGTAACCCGACCCGGTACGATCCGAAGAGTTACACGTTGGTACACGAATCAGATAAGTTCATGTGTTGCTGGATTATTATTTATGAAATAATAATAGTTTTGAACTCGAGGGACTTAATAGTAAAATAGTTTATTATTAAGGGAGAATTTTAATTGTTAAATAAAAGGGGTTACAATTTGACTAGTCAAGTATAGGTTACACTTTGACTAATCATTATGTGTAATTTTATCTTTATAAATAGGTGTGATAGATCAAACTCTAATCACATGTTTTTAAAGATAAAACAACATAACCCTTGCCTCCTCTTAAAGTTTGCGGCCGTCCTTAGGAGCCGCCGCCCCTTTGTCCGCCGCAAACCACCACCATCGCCGCCTCCCTCTTGCAAAATGTTGCTCTCGGTTGGCCAGTGCTCGGGTGTGAACTTTCTACTAACGAGGATTCGTTGTAACCCGCGTGTTACAATTCCGGTGTAGTCGTCAAAGGTTGATTACTAAACCCCCTATGGTTGTTTCTTATTTATTTGTCTATACGCTTTTAACTAAGATTCTGATTGGAAATATTTTATTAATCAGATTAATAAAATTAAACATATATTTATATATATATATAAATCGGCCTAATATTATATATTGTATATAATCGATTTTATTAATAATATAAAAACTGTTTCCGTTTCGTATTTGATACCATTGTTAACACTAGAAAACTTTATTCAAACAATTACCGAAAAATAAAACCGCTAGCTTCTAGTGAGTAAAACGAACAATGTTTGTGGTACGAAAATGTAAATTGGAACCACACTTTCTACAGTTTGGTTCACTCGAGTCAGTAGCAAAGGAAGCGGTTAAAGTGTGAAGAGAGCGTGGAAGGAAGGAATGGCTGTCACCTGTTACTGTTACTCATCCAGTTAGCCAGTCACGTGCTTTCTTGGATTCTTTATCTTTATCTTGTCCCTATTCCAAGACTGCCCATGTGACTTCTGTCTATGTTTTTGCCCTTTCTTTATTCATCTAATTACCACAATGCCACTACACATTTGTATCTCGGCCTACCTAAAATGATAGATAAAATACCTTTTGTCCCTCTCTAAAAAGATCCTTTCTTTCTTTCTTTCTTTCTTTCTTTCTTTATAACTCTGCATAATGCAATAATGCATTGATTGGATTGGAAAGGGGATTTATTTGTTTTTGTATGAAACTATATAGCATCAAGATTACATTTTTATGATTTATCAACTGTATTTTTTTCTTTATGATTTGTAAACTTGTTTTAGAATGGTTAATGTTTATTTTTCTTAAATGTTTCAATTTTGAATTTACTTGTATTTGAATTATTAATGTTTTATGTTCTCGGATCTCTTTAAGTTTTTATTTTTTGTATCATTTCTTTTTCAAAATAATTTCATTTCTTCATTTCATGTCAAATTACATTTGATTTTTAAAACTAGTCCGATGAACCCGTAGAGCAATTGGATTCCCATCTGATCTTATATAAAACATTCAATATTAGTTTTAGCTTAAATAAATATACAAATGTATATAGTTATTCTTCACCATTAACTTTTATGTTTCTTGATGTAAAACTTGTCTCGTTTAGGATTAGTATAATCACATATAAAACCCTCCCAAATATGCTTGATTATACTTGGACCATAAAGCCAAAAAGTTTAAATTGAACGTTGTTACTGCTTTGATAGAACTTTCGCTATTTTAAAGTTATAAAATCATAATAATATTATTATATTTAAGATTTAATTTTGCTATTAAAAAAAGTTAGTGAAATAGTTTATTATCCGTTTACCTTTTGTTTGATATAATTTTCATTTGGGACTGAGATGAATTATTACTCATTTATCATTAAAACATAATCCTTTTTATACATTACATCAATAGAATGTTACAACGCTATTTAATTCATAACTAATCAACAAACTACAAGTCACTAAAAATTTTCAAAATCTTGAAATCACAATACAAAAAATAAAATAACTTTTATACTCAATATTACCCTTCATCATGTGTTCAATCCAAAAAACCCTCATATACTTGTCCTTTTCCATGATTAACCAAAACATTAAGACTAAGCGGAGTGGGGCGGGAGAGGGGGGCGGGAAGGGGGGGGAATACCGCCGCAGAGGGGCGTGGAAGTGGCGTGAAGGGGGGAGGCGGGAGATGGTTCACTGGCGTGGGGCTTGGGTGGGGGTGAGGTGGCAGCTTCTTATTGGTCAGGTTTTTTTTTTTTTTTTTTTTTTTTAACTTTAACACAATATAATATTATTTCCTTCCCCCCCTCTTCCCCCCCTTCCACTCCACACAATTATTTTCCCCCCCACAAGGGTCCCACAAGTGCCACATGACGCTTCATCCCCCTCTTTCCCGCCCCCCCACTCCTTATAGTCTAACCCATGTTACCCCTTGACAATTATTTTGTCTGACGTGGATATTATATAAAAAGAAAATCCAGCTGGAACACAACAAAACCATATTCACCCTTCATTCAAGGACAAAACCACTTCACTTCACTACTTCACCCTACCTTACCCTTTGCACCCATTCTCTCCTCTCTCTTTCTCTCTACAACCAACCCATTCATCAATCAATGCTCTCAATCAACCACCCTTAACCACCATGAAGATCTCATCCAAGTCTATCTTAAGCCCAGCTAGAGCCAGGGCTAGAGACCCACCAAGCTCCCTCTCAACCTCACTTAGCCGCCGGTTAAAAAACAGTGGCAGTCTCAAAGGCGGTGCATCTCCAGCCATGTTCCCTACAGCCACCAAAAAGAGAGGCAGTTTTGAGAACCCAGAACCCAGTTCACCTAAAGTCACTTGCATTGGTCAGGTTAGAGTTAGAGGCAAGAAAAAGCAAGCAAAAAAGCTCAGAACTTTATCAAGAAGACATAGTGCTGGTGATGTTAGTTTCACAAAACTTGAACAAAACCATCATTCCCTTGATGGGTTTTGTTCAAAAGATGATAATATTAAAGAAAGTTTGAATCTTGGCCCAAATGGTGGTCAAAATCAGAGTCAAGATTGTTCACAGGTGCAGAGGAGTTGGGTGCATTTTCCAGTGACTATTTGTGAGGCTTTGAGAGCTTTTGGATCAGAGTTTAGCTGCTTGATTCCTTGCAGGACAGATAGAGGGAAAGAAGAGAAGATGGTTACTGTTGATGGTAACAACAGGCAAGGTTCTTGTGGTGCAGTGTTTGCAAGGTGGTTGGTGGCAGTGCAGGATGGAGATGGAGGTGGTGAGAGGGATATTGAGATGGTTGTTGGAGATGAGGAAGAAGATGAGGATGAGGATGAAGCTTTTGTTAGGAAGACTAGGAGGCATGTGTTTGAAGATCTGGAGATTGTTAATGGAAGAGTTGAAGGGCATAAAGATGAAGGAAGAGTGAGTGTTTGTGTGCCACCAAAGAATGCTTTGTTGTTGATGAGATGTAGATCTGATCCCATGAAAAGTGAGGCTTTGGTTAGTAGATCTTGGGAACCAAGTGTTGCAAGGAATGAGGAAGAAGATGAAGAGTTTGTTGTGAATGGAAATCAAATGGTGAAAGGTTTGAAGGAGTGTGAAGTTATTCTTGAAGTTGAGCAGCAGCAAGTCATGGTTGTGGAACAAGATCAAGAAAATGTGCAACAAGTTGAAGCTAAGCAATATCAAGAACAAAATGATGTGCAACAAGATGAAGTTGGTCAAGATCAAGAACTTGATAATGTGCAAAAAGATAAAGTGGTTCAAGATCAAGAAGTTGATATTGTGGAAAAAGATGAAGTGGGTCAAGATCAGGAACTTGATAATGTGCACAAAGATGAAGTGGGTCAAGATAAAAAATTGGATAATGTGCACAAAGATGAAGTGGGTCTAAAACAAGTATTTGATAGTGCCGAAAAAGATGAAGTGGGTCAAGATCAAGAATATGAACAGACAGAAGTAGAAGAAGAAAGTTTCTATCTTGTGTCATTATTTGAAGAAATTATTATGAATCAAGATTATGAGATTCAAGAACAGGGTGAGGCTCATGAAGAAGATGATGTTGCTGAAATTGGAGTAGAGGAGTCAACAATGGTGACCGAATCTGCTGAGATCACTGGTACCCATGAAGAAGAAATGGTTAATGTGGTAGAGGAACATAACAATGGAGCTTTAGAGGGAGGGAATGAGGGTAAAGAGAAGAGGAGAAGTGAAGTGTTGCCGGATTGTTTGTTGATGATGCTGCACGAGCCCAAGTTATCGATTAACGTATCAAAGGAAACATGGGTTTGCAGTACAGACTTCATCCGGCGCCCATCGAATAGGAGGAAACCGCCAGCACCACCGCTACCGATCAAACCTGTTGGTGATGAGTCAAGCGTTGGTGCAACTGCTACGGTTAAGGATGTGACGAGGGTGGGCGATTGTGAATTTTCGACAGTGTTACAGCAGCCTGCGCGGTCATCATGTTGTTTACCTATGGCGCCGTCGATGGCAAGCCTGTTAGAGCAGAAGCTGGCAAATGCGGTGGGTTATGAACCGTTTGTGCTGACAAGGTGCAAGTCGGAGCCAATGAAGACGGCAGCATCTAAGCTACTACTACCGGAGAGTTGTGTTTGGGAAAACAGGAAGTTGGAAGGGCTGAGCAGGGTTACATTCGGGTTAGGGTTTTGAGTCTTTTGTACATTGTTTTTCTGATTATTATTTTGTAGGCATTCTAGGGTGGGTACCTCAAAGCTTCAGAGACAAATGAGTTTGTATAAGAATGTGATCAGTGTGTTAAACATATTTTCTTAGTTTGTTGTGATTCTTATCATGATTGTGAGATTTACTTGTTGAGAATAGATTACTTCAAAATGCTCCACTTTGATGATATTTTCAGGCGTTCAATGGTACCAGAAATCGGACTCTATAAGAGCATCCTCAATACATATGTTTGTGAACCTTTGGACGTCTAGGTGGAAGAGAGAAAAATCAGATAGCAGGACTCAGCAGATGCGGCGAGGAGAATCACGGACAGCCTAGACAGGGTAGGAAGAGAATGTGAGGGGAGAAGAGAGGGCTTCCGTAAAAGTGCGGTCCAACGGCTGAGATAGCTTCATACATAAACTGGAAACATTGAATATAACCTAAGAGTGGTTTGATGTGGTTCAATTGTGAATGTAAAACCTTTCTTTTGGATGGGTCAAATAGGCTTGTAATCATGTTTCAATTTAAAAACTCAAGATTCTACTAGTCTTTTGAGTGTACAAATAAAATAATTAATTTCCGCGTTTAAAACTTGTTAACGAGTAAAGCTCAAGCTTTCAAATTAAACGAGCCAGGCTCAGGTCGGCTAGTTTACACTCTTGTCGAGAACCAAGCCATCCATGGCCAACCTGCAACATAGTCCAATCGGGTCCTATTAGCTGGTTTCAACGATTTGGATCAAGTTTTATATACCCAATTTTCGCCTAATAAGTTTTAGAGTTGGATCGCCAATATGTACAATTTATGGGGATTTAAGAACCCATTGTACATTTGATGAAGCTGCAGATAACATACAAGTAGTTATGCACAATGAGTCAAATGACTTGTGCATACGGTGTACAGGTAAACTACAAACAAGATTCACAACACCGAAACCTGGTTTTCTGAAGTCAGCTTTCTCATCTTAGTTACTGTTGACTGCTATTTGAATCTTGATCTTCATCACTGATTCTTGTTTCAGATCCACTGGAGTTCAGTTGTGTTTCATCTTGATTCTGGATTCCGTCACTCGAAGAATCTCCAGCTATTGAGTTAAGCGCAAGCTGGCCCGAGTAGAGTATCAACCCAACAGAATTGATGCCAAAAACGAATGTGGCGAGGTAGCATATCCCGTTTATAATAGTCCTACATTTGAATCATCTTCAAAGTTAGCTCAATCGAATAGATTACATTAAAACTTCAGTAAGTGGCACAGGCGATTTATAAGTGTACCTTATTGTTATCGTTATTTGTCGCACCTGCAAACCAATGATTTGTTAAAGCTGAGCAAGAAGATGAGAATAACCACAATAAACTAGTGATGGAAACACAATGAAGAAGCTAGTGATGAAAGTACACATACCGAAAAATTGTCTGAAATCGTCTGGCGGTTAAGAGAAGCTTCAATGGTGGTGGTAAATTTATACAAAATAAGCGCAATAACTCCGGCGGATAAACCTCCTAGCAACGCCTGAACAGCAGATGGAGGAGCATTTTCCTCAACCGGTGACATCGCTTTCAAACTCTCGAGCGCCTCCTCTTTCAGTGTCTTCGTAGCTCCCGTAGACCTAAATTTCTATCCACCAAACGAAAAAAATCCCCAACTCAACCGTTACATTCAAACACACAACATATTAGGCAAACCAAATGTAACATAGTAAACCGTCCCAATACATTGTCATCTTTACCACTGCCACTGGTGAGTTACCATCCAGAAACGAGTTAATAGCCAAATTTGTCCATGAGGTTTGGCCAGTTTTGCTACATTAGTCCAAAATCGAAACTTTTTACATCTGTGTCCTTCTGTTTTACATTTTGTTGCCAAATTTGTCACTGACACTAAACCCAGTTAACTATTGTCGTTAACTCTGGGGTATTTTTGTCTTTTTGACTGCCCCTTTTTTAAAAACCAATTTAAACAGAGTTATTCATACCCCCAGAAGACAAAAATACTCGGATGTAAAAAGGGGCGGCTAAAAAGACAAAAATACCCCTAGAGCTAACAACAATAATTAACTGGGTTTAGTGTTAGGGACGAATTTGGCAACAAAATGTAAAACAGAAGGACCCAGATGTAAAAAGTTTCGATTTTGGACTGATGTAGCAAAACTGGCCAAACCTCAAGGACGATTTTGGCCATTAACTCTCTAGAAACTCACAGTTTTGTTTTCATCAGACAAATTGCTCGCCTAGAGAGCCTACTAGTGTTGTAAACGAACCAAACGAACATGAACAATTAAATGAACAGGGTTTCTTGGTCGTGTCCGTTTATTAAGAAAATGAACATGTCCGTGTTCAATTATGTTAGTTCGTTATTAGCATAAACGAACGGTTCACGAACGTAAATGAAATGAACATAGATGAACAAACGTAACGGAGCTAACACCAATTAAAAGTAAACACGAATAACAAACAATGTATTAGTCCTAAAAAAATAATAAAATTAAACTAAACTTGTTATCGAACAGTTTGCTTAAGGTTCAGTTTGTTTACAAGGCTACAACAAAATGTAAGACTTATTATACCAAACCCTAGAAAATAAATAAAAAAAGAAAGCGAACCAATTGTTTGGCGCGCTTAGCACGGCGACGGAGGGAGCGGAAGAGGAAGACGGAGATGGCGCCGGTGAGGAGGAGACTGGTGGCGACTTGGAGAGTGGAAGGGTTGTCATCGGTGGAGATGAAGGAGGGGAAGGTGAATGGGAGTTCGACGGGTCCGTCGTCGGGTAATGGTGAGTCAGTGAGTTGAGCTAGTAATGGGGGAAGAGAGGAGAAGGCTGGTGGTGGTGGTTTTCTGTGGGGTTTGAAGAGGTGGAGATTAGGGTTTAGGGAGAGGTGAGGGAGGAGGGTGGTGGTGGTGGGGGTGGTAGGAGGGCGGAGGTGGGGTGGGGAGAGGAACATTGCGGTGGTGATTGGTGGGTGATAACTGAATTTGGATAGATGAATTATTTTAAGGTAGGGAAAATGACCAATATAGCCCGTTGACCGGGCATTTTGCACAAATAGCCCCCTCCACCGTCTTTGGAGAGACGGGACACGGCTCCCAACCCGCCTGAACCGTCTTTGGATAGACGGGACACGTTGTGACCCCCCCAACCGCCACGTGGCGTCTCTGATGCCGAGGCTGTACCGTCTCTCTCCGGACGGGTCAGAGATCTCTCCCAGACGGTTCACGTTTACCAAGACGGCTGACCCTTCGGTTCACCGTCTCCAAAGACGGTTCACGTCTATCAATGCCGGCTGTCCCTTCGGGTCAACCGTCTCAAACAGACGGGTCACCTTTCCCAATACGTCTTAACGAAATTTTTGAACCGTCTGAACCGTCTGAACCGTCTCACGAGTGTATATAAATACCCTAATTAACTTAACGAAATTTGCACCCACCGCTCTCCTCTAACCTTTCATCTTCCATGCACCACCCAACCGTCTCCTCTAAGCTTTCATCTTCCAATCCAATGACTTTTTACTTTCCCAGCCGAAGCCTTTTTGACTTTCCCAGCCGAAGCCTACCGGCTTCGGAAAATATGTCCCGGTTACTTGGATTGTTGTTTCATCTGCGTACGGCTACTTGGATTGTTGTTCCATCTGCGCGTGGTTTGCAACCCGTGTAATGGATCGATGATGTGGTGGTCTACATTTTAGGCAAGTTCGTTCGCTTTCCGAATTTATGTCTCGATGTTCGACGTGTGCTCACTGAGAACTATTGTTACATAAAACGAGGAAATGTTTCGGACTTGTCTGTGTAGAGCACATACACCATTCGAAACAACGTCTATGTAGACCACTGCTACTACCGCCGCTGTGGAGGACAAAACATCTAACACTAAGATGTAGTCCTCAATAGTTGGTTAGACATTACTATTACTTCAAACAAAGTTCCTAGTTCTGGAAGTAAATTTGGAAAGTTTGTTGTAATAGTGTAGTTTTTTACTTGTTGCTTCTTAATTTTCTCTTGTTGCTTCTTTATCCTCGGGAAGTAAATTTGGAAAGTTTGTTGTAATAGTGTAGTTTTTTAATTGTTATTGTAATAATATTTATTGTTTATTTGTGATTGTAATAGTATAGTACGTTTAAATATAAAAACAAAACGACAAATTAAAAATATAACCAACTATTGCATTAAAAATAAAACCATTACAAATAAATAAAAATATAATTAAAAATTACATAAGACGATGTTTAATCATTTGCCACACGGACACATGTTTAAACTCTTTACCCTCCCTATTTTTGTACTGCCTTAGACTGTGTCTAATGGCCACGTCTTCAGGAAAGTTTGCGGGTACGTCGTAAAGGGTCCGGTTATGGTGGCTGTTGAATATTTGACACTTTGTCGTCAAGTCATTCAACTTGCGGCTAAGCGACTCGGTGGTACGTTGTGAGCCCCCAACGAGCCGGTTGTACTCATTCAGGATCCGGAACCACTTGTTGTTGAGGTGTGTACTCTCCTCAACATGCAGCCATGCCGCAATCAACGCAATCTCTTGTTCTTCCGTCCATCTTTGGGGTGCCATTGGTGTTGGACGGTGGTTTGGACGGTGGTTTGGACGGTGTTGGACGGTGTTGGATGGTGTTGGACGGTGGTTTGGACGGTGTTAGACGGTGGTTTGGACTGTGTTGGACGGTGGTTTGGACGGTGTTGGACGGTGTTGGACGGTGGTCGTCGGGTAGTAGATGGTGTTTGGACGGAGTTGTACGGTGGTTGATATGTTCAGACGGTTTGGATGACGGGAAATGGACGGGAGACGGGTATTTATAGGGCTGAGCCGGACAACCGAAGCGTCGCCGCTCATCGGGAACCACCGCGTCGGTAAATGTGTACCGTCTCTCAAGACGGTTGAACCGAAGGGTCAGCCGTCTTGGGAAAGGTGACCCGGCTTTTTGAGACGGTTGACCCGAAGTGTCAGCCGGCATTGATAGACGTGAACCGTCTGGGAGACGGTTGAACCAAAGGGTCAGCCGTCTTGGGAAACGTGAACCGTCTGGGAGAGGGTTCTGACCCGTCTGGAGAGAGACGGTACATCTCGGGATCAGAGACGCCACGTGGCGGTTCTCTGTTGGCTGAAATGGGAAGCCTCTCGGGAGACGGTTCAGGCGGGTTGGGAGCCGTGTCCCGTCTCTCCAAAGACGGTGGAGGGGGCTATTTGTGCAAAATGCCCGGTCAACGGGCTATATTGGTCATTTTCCCTTATTTTAATAATATCTTTGTGTTTGTTTGAATGCTTATTTTATTTTAAAATAATGAAAAATTGGATGTTTGAAATAAATATACAACCGCTTTGTCTAAATGGGTACAATGCTCATTCTCAAACACATCATTTGGTGTCCTCAGCGCCACCCCTTGCTAGCCAAACGGGGCGCTGAGGCTTGGTGTTGCTACTGCATCGGAGGGAGGGATGGAGAGAGTGAGGATTGTCTTAAAGCAACCAATCAGTTTTTTTCTTTTTGTTTTTTAAGGGGGCGTTAAACCACAACATAGATGTTGGGCACCATTGTTGCCCTAAAGCCTACGTGACGCAGTAACTAGCATGAAGGTTTTATTCCGTACCACTCAATCTTATTTTGTATTTGGATCGTGTAAGAGATTGTCACCTCTAAATCTCTAATGTGTTAGTATGAGTGTGTACACAAATTGTGATATTGATACTAGCTTCTTCTTCTTTTTTTTTTTTTTTTATGACAGGCAAGGTTGCAAAAGTCGGCCTCCAAGGCCTTGGAATCGTCGAGTGCTCGCTCCTTGTTAGGTCACCGAGTATGGCCGAGTTGGTCGAATACTCCGAGTACTCCCTGCATAGACCGATTTGACCCCCTGAGTACTCGCCCAATTAAGCCGAGTACTCACAACTCCCCAGTCGGCCGAGTAAAAGCCCAAATTGAGTTCTATAACCATGATGACAGGGTAATACATCGTTTGTATTTCATAAGTCATAACATTAAGACGACACACTGACCACGTATTCCATGTCATACGACAAGTAAACATTTACTACTCACTAATATCTTATACTTATTTTCACACCGGACGATGATTATAAAAATAACTACCACAACAAGATAGACAACATTTATTGTATTCGGTGCGTCCACAAATACACCCTCCATAAGTTTCCAACAAATCTTGTTTCAACAAGTTTAATATAAAACTTTTCTCTCATATAAACAACACAATATCCAACATCATTCACAATATGGCTTCTAGGATTTGAACCTCAATATCTTCTATATGAAACGTTAATGTCAATTGGGTCCTCTTCAGTGTTACCAATGAGGCATTGTCATCATTTCATTTCAGTTCATCATTTAATAAACTCCTAAAAACATAAAAATAAAGCTGTACAAAAGTACAGGGACCAACTTTGTGATTCATTCAAACATTTATGGAATGCACAAGGGACAAAATGTATAGCCAATCTTGCAACAACAAGAACTAGATATACAATACAATACAATGAATCTAAACTAAGCTTTTAACATGTTATTTCTGTCATGATCCAGATGTTTTATTGACTGAAAACTTATTCCCATTCAGACAAACTTAGCGGTTGTCTGGTAGGATCTGTCTGATTTAGTGCTGAATAATTAAGATGGTCTGAATGGTTCAGCACCGCTTATTAGCTGAAAGGTTAAGAGCTTAATGGAACCATTCAGATGCTTTTTTTAGTTGAAACAAGCACTCTTAATGTTAAATGATTAAGAGGTTTATTAAGAGGCTAACAAACGCCCCTTACTATCATGAACACTCTTGACGCACGTTAGAAGCCACAGCTCTAGCCCAAAACTTGATGTGTGCCTTCATGTCTTCTGATGAACTCTTATCAACCCATCCTCCTGGAATTGTAGGTGCACCACCACCATTTTTGTTCTTTCCATTACTCTTTCTGCTTTCGCTTCGGTTTCTCTCCATCTTTCTGGCATCAATAATCTTTTCTTGATCCAGTTCAGGTTTCTTTCGTGTGCTTTCTAGCATTGGCTGCAAAACATATGGGTCAAGTTAAGCATATAAATCTTGATATTCAATATAATGTTTGCAAAACTAGATAAATGGATGTGTACCTTAGATGTTTGTCGTGGTGGATTCGATGTACGTGAGTTCATGGATGCCTGCCTTATCAATCTCCCTAAACTAAACTCAATTTCTTGATCTTCTTCATCTTCATGATCACTTCCCCCTACAGAAGTTGACATGGATGGTGTTCGGGCCAATACCTGGTCAGGCTTTTTCGTTTCAAAAGATTGCGTCTCTCTTGAATTTGACAAAGATGGTGTTCGGGTTAGGCTTGAAGGAGCAATGGGTGGTTGCTTTCTTGAAGAAAGACTTGAGCTTTTTGGACCATTCTTGATGATGACATCCTTTTTATCATTTCCTGCTGGAAAAGGCATGATTTTAGGATTCGGGTCGCGCTTTTTCAACAGAAAAGATTGTGTTTCTATTACATTTGGCAAAGATGGTGTTCGCGTTAAGCTTGGAGAAGCAACGGGCGGTTGCTTTCTTGAAGAAAAGCTCGAGTCTTTTCGCTCGTTCTTCACTAAATTCTCTTGAGGTGAACTCAAGGGAGGACAAGATTTGAAAGAAAGATCAGAATAAGATCTAGAGATGGTTCTTGTTTTAGAATGAAGCAAGTTTCCAAAGAACCAACTATCTTCCAAAAGATCTCCAGCTTCTTCCATACCTTAAAACACACAAACTTGATAAAACCTTAATCTTGATTGAAATATATGTAATGATGCTACAAAAAGGCTGTCAATGAAGATGGTTATATGATTGGATGGTGAAGTGGGATTTACTCATGTGGTTTTGAGATTGCTGCAAATAAACAATGAACATAAGCACAAAAAGTGACATGATTTTGGTTTACATGACAATGTGCATGTATATATGAATGGATAATTATTTATTAACTGATTGGAGGTTGGGTAGTGAATAAGAAAATGTTCATTGCCAGCACCTACCCATGTGCAGGTTCTTTGTTTATAGACTACTACAGTACAACAAATCATATTATATCAATATTAATTTTTGTTTATATTTTTTTCCACTTACATTATTAGATGGTAGCATATATACCTCAACATTTACATGCTGGCTTATTACTAGATATTGATCATTACCTTCTATGGTATGATAATTACATACGCAGTCGAATATAGTGTTTTGTTACCGCGTTTTATATAAACTGCGAATTGTAAAGAATATATAGAGACATGTCCATGTCTTGGGACACCCTAAGAATATTTTCATGCAGTTAAATAGGTACAATTATAGAGGTTTTTTGGAACTTTGTTGCAATCTTCCAAGATTGACAATGTGACATACATCAACTTCATGTTACTATGCCTTCTAAACTGCCACAAATAGGCCCAATAAAAGTTCCCACCACCAAACCTTCAACACTACCTTCTAAAGTTAAATCACTGAAAAAACAGAAGAAAAAAGATCCCCAAAAAGATCAACTCGATAATCATACATCGCGTCAAGATTCAACAGAGAGTCATGTGACTGCAAATCATGTTGTTTTTCACTCTGAACCTTCATTTTCTGAATCGCCTGTGAAATCCTCTATGATATCAGGCCTGGATGTTCGTTTGTTCATTGCTCGTGATTCCTCGATTTCAACGTGTAACAACGGGTCACAAACCACTCTCTCTGCCGTAATTATTTTAGGACATGCTGGAAAAATAAAATAAAAATAAAATAATTGGTAAGGCATGGAGCAGCTGCCAGCCAGATCACATCTATGAACACAATATCTTAAATGTACCTGCTACTGGACATTTAGGTTTCCCATTCTTGGACCTTATGTACTGCATGATAACCGACTTCTCGTATACATGCTTGCAGTCCATACTGTAAGAACATACCAGAATAAGATAGATACAATGAACATAAACATGCCATATCTTTAGATCATTATATTTCATTTTATTTTATGTAAGTTAGAATTTACACATGATATATTGTTGAAAATGCTATAGCTGATCATGTAATAGAAATCAAACCTGCGTACAGGTTCCGCGAGTTCAGTAACAGGTTTGCCACTTAGAGGACAAGTGTTGTTTAAAAGGATACTTTGTGTGCTAGTCACAATAATATCTTCCTGTTCTTCGCCTGGCATTGGTAGTCCAGAATTATGCACATTCTGTATGAAACAAAAAACAGAATTTGCATTATAAAAACTACAGGAAAATATTATATTGATCCATAACGTGCGACTTAAACAATTTCCAGATTTATACCAAAACTCAAATAATTCACTCAGCATGATGCGATGGTAAAATATGTTGAGTTGCATTGATTTACAATCATAATGCGGTGAACAAAAACACATGTTTAAATACTTTTAAGGTTAAGCTCACAACACATTAATCATTGAACTCGCATGAATAGTTGATCTGGTGATCCAAAAACCCACCAATAAGTCGCTTCCAAGTAAATATCGTATCAGTGGGCTCTCTAACAAATTTCTCAACAGGCCAAGATCTCTTCATATATGAAGTTTAAATAAATACTGGTTTAAATGCCAGATTGTCAACAAATTCACATATTTATAGCAAATGAACGTTTACGTCACTACCGATACCACCGAGAGATGGTTTCTAATGATACGAGAACAAGAGTGTGTTACGTGACTGCCGGATGCATAGACAACACTTAGGAATGCATGATATTTCTCAAACATGGCTATAAGAGCATATCTCAACAGAAAAATGGCTACTTTCATGATTTTCTCATGTTTGAATGCTAATTTCCTCTATCACATATCTATAGCTAAAACCATGACTATTTCCTGATGGGTAAATCCATTCAACTAATGTACTCGCATGAGTAGTAGATCCAAACATTACGAACCAACCACAAGCAGCGATTGATCTCGTGATCCAAAAGACCATCTGATATAACGTCAGTTGCTTCCATGTAGGATATCGTATTAGTGGGCTCCCTAACAAAGCTCCCAACATGCTAAAAGAACTCTCTCTGTATATCAGTTTTGAATAGCTATCGGTTATTTGGTTTAAGTGAGAGATTGTCAACGAATTCACCTATTTATAGAAAATGAAAGTTTATGGCATTACCATATGCGATCTGAGTGACATGTGAGATCTCTCTATCAAACAATAGAGACAGTTTCTAATGATACGAAGCAAAGTGTGAGACGCAACTGCCTGTCGCATAGACACTGCATTTAGGAATGCATTAATGGGATTTTGATTACATAAGCAAGTGAAAGGCGATTAGGTGATATGCAACCCAAATGCTGCTTAAGTCATGCCTAGATGCGTGAATTTGCTCTAACATATCTATAGGGTATATAATATCTAAAAAAATGGACACTTCCTTGATTTTCTTATGTTTAAATGCTAATTTCCTTTATCATATAACTGACAACTAAATTTGAGACTATGTCCTGATCGGGATCGCTATTCAACTAATGTACACAACTACACATATTTCCTTTACCATAACTGGGAGTGGTAAAAAATGAGGATTGATTTATGTCTATAAAAACCGCTCCTAATTCCTTCAGGCTTGGTTTAAAAACGTGCAAGAGGCTCCAAGGCGTTTAAGTCCCCAAATCCAAGGAGCGGGGCGTAAAGGCGTGAGCTTCACGTACACGAAGCATTGCTCTATGTACAACCAAATAAGCTTTACTTACAACCAAAAGCTATGTCTCTCTCGTATGTTTTACATATCAACCTTTTAATTAAGTAAACCTTCCATCATGTCTTCATCCCTTTGGTTTTTTCTACGTATAAGCCTCCTACATTCCCTAATTTTGACCCAAACGTACACAAGTCACTGCCTCAAGCCCCTGAGGCGCTTTCCAGCTCGCCTCGCGCATCAGGACCGCCTTTTGAAACCAAGATTTCAGGTCGAGCAAGTGATGTATTAGCACATAAACACAACACACTTATACTAAACCAGATTATGCTCAAACACACATAAACAGAGTACAGAAACTAACCCATATAGCTTCTTTAAACTGGCGTAACAATTGACCAACTTGAGGAGCAGACGAACGACGGTTTGTCTTAGCCATCTCATTATCTATCAGCTTCTTAAAATCAGTCAGCTTCAATTCAAATCATTCAACAAAATCAGGGTTTAGGGTTTTACCTATTTCTATAAATAACTTGCAGATCAATAACAACAACAACAACAACCTAATCACCTGTTCAGTGGGCCTATACATGTTCCCAACAGAATCAATAGCAGTAGAAAGATTAGCACACTCCTCATAAGCTTTTAATAACTCCATAAACTCAGTTTCAAGCTCCTTCACCTGTAATAATCCCCAATTTTATAAAATTCAAAACTAATAATAATAATAATAATAATAATAATAATAAGAATAATAATAATAATAATAATAATAATAATAGGAAACCCTAAAAAATAAAAAGGATGTAGACTACCATTTGGGTTTTGTTTTGTTTTTCTAGACTAACACCAATTTCCTTCATTGTGGTCATAGCTTTGCGAATATCCTGAAATAAAATAAAAAAGGAAATGAAACATTTGGGTTGAGATGTAGAATAATAATAATAATAATAATAAGATGATAGTGAGGGTTTACAGCAAGAAGGGTTTGGTTGTCGGAGGAAAGGTTAGTGGCGGCGGATGTCATCTTGGATGTGGTACGAGGATCTGACGTGGATGCCATGTTGTCGGACGTTTGATTTGGCGGTCGACGAGGTGGAACTATGGCGGTCTCTGGCGGGAAATCAAGTGGGGATAATCATCTTTTTAATATTGATGATGGAGTGGTTTAAACGGGTAGGAGGTTTAGTGCTTTTTTTTTTTATTTACTACGAAAAATGGTTACGTGTAAATCCATTTTTTCGGGGCTATGTGTAAGGTCGACTTCTCGGCTATTGTGAGAGCATACCTCCTAATGCGTGGAACCTAATGGAATCATAAACCCTTGCCCCCCGTCAGATTCGAACCCGGGATTAAAGCGCTGATTCGTCCCTTCACTCAGATGTCTGTCGAAAATAGCCCAAGGGGGAATCGAACGTGTGTCTTCACTAGGAAGGGCAGACCTCTTAACCAATAAACCAACTTCTCAGGACGTATAGCGGCTTAATTAAAAAGTATAAAAGTTACTCTCTATTAGCGTCTATTTAACATGTTGTAGTGGTGTCTTTCATCAAGTGGAAAAAGAATATGTGATCGAATATTAATTTAGCCTCGTAGTTTCTCCATAATCTAAGCATTGAGGAGTGCAACAAGGGAGGTTAAGCGATGAGAAGTAGTAATGAAGGAGATAGCATCTATATTTTCATTCGAAGGCACTTTAATTAGCGTGACATTACCTTTTTACGCATTATCCCTAGGAATATGATGTCTAAGATCTATAAGCTTAGTCCTAGAATGCAACATACGGGATTTTTATTAAGATCAATAGCACTTACATCATAGTCGACAAGAATTTGTTGCATCCACAATCCTTGTGCATAAGCTCTCCCCTCGGCTACATATTATGCTTCGGTTGTGGACAAAGCAATGGTAGCTTGCTTGTTTGAAAACCATGATGTGTCACGTTAATTATTATGTTCCCCACATCAATGTAATAAACAAGTCCGAGTTATTTGAGAACTTCAAGATTCCATGTTGATTCTCACATGATTATATCGATTGATATGTAAAATTGATGTGTTACAATAATTCCATAATTTGTAAATCACAATATTAGGTGTGATTTCTTATGTGAGGTAAATCGTAGCTTGCGTTGGGATGTCATGTAGACGATCTTCAAGAGGTTATGAACTTATGGTAGAAACCAATGAATACAAAATTCGAACCTAATACATCTATTAGAGGGGGGGGGGGGTCAAGTATTTACGTACTAGACCACGCCTAAAAGGTTAATTTATGAACAATAGACCTATGTGAAAATATCAAGTAAATTGCGATTAAAATATAAGTTCAAGGTTTTAATTTTTAATCTTTGATTTTCACCTGAAAACCAGTAAGTTGTCACAAATGAATCTAATCAATAAATGTGAATTAACATCTAAGTTTAATTTATTTTATGCACGGGGGATCAAACCGGGGTGGGTAGGTTCGTTGGCAAGACTTACCCGGATGATCTACGCCGATAAAAAAAAAGTTTAATTTATTTAAATTTTTTTAGATTTAAAACCTTTTCTGCTGACTTTTCCCTTGCACGTGCCATTAGTTCTAATTCAACATAATAAAAACATTGTTTCCATAATCAGATATCTTTTACCATTATTTAAAAAAGATGTTGAAGCCGACGATGGTCATGACAATGACCATTGACCAAGTTGGCTACTTGGCTCGCAAAGCTTGACCCACAACCACTTGCAACCAAGTTCAACCCTTGGAAAGTCTTGTAGGCTTCAATTTATCCTCTGTTGCACTTGTGTATTAATTTTATATGAATTTAATATTTTACAGATCAAATGTTTCATTTTAAGTCCGTATTAATTTAATCTTGAACGTTTTAGTCCTTGATAGTTTAGATAACATTATATATTTGTAGTAATCGAGCCGTAAAGGATGATGAATCATTTGCTTCGATCGTAAGTTACCAATATTTCCAGGTGTACTATTGTGATACAAACATAAATATCATACTGGAATCTATTACTACCGTTTACTCGGATGGTGTATGAATCCTAAAGTACATGGTGTATTAATCCTTATTTTCGGGAATCAGGATTAATACACCATTTACTTTAGGATTCATACACCATCTGAGTAAACGGTAGTTTAGTAAAAATAAATTGCAGTTTGCAGTATCTTTTTTAGAACTTTACAGCTTTTACCAGCTTTAAATATTATATATTACTAGTAGGAAACCCGCGCGATGCGGCGGGAGTGACACTTTGCCTTGTGATACTCATTCTTATTCGAATAATATTTGTTTTGGCATGATTGTGGTGGATATACGTCATAAGCGCTACACATGTCTAGTAACTAACAGATTTAGCATTTAAATTATCAAGTACTTTGAGAAACCATTGATGCAAAAAACTAACATATGAATAAAGAAAAATAAGTCTTAAACATAAAAGTTCAAAAGTCAATGCTAAGTGTGAATAAAGAAAAAAATCATGATGAGATCAATTTAGTCATACTCCTTCCAAATATGAATAATCTCGTCCATAATTTCATACTACCATTCATCATCAAAAGTGATCCTTGGAATTTCTTCTATCTTACAATGTTTGATTGTTACATCTTTTGAGGATGAAAACAAAGGAAAAGATTAAGTCACTGTAAAAAAATACCTATTAATCTAACACAGAAACTGTGAGGTAATGTGTAGACATTGGGTTAGGATTTCAACTTCTTATCAACCTTCATATTCTTTGGTATGTGGTCTTTGGATCAATTCGTTCTATTTAAAAGGAATGAATTAAATTAAAACAACTCAATCATATATGCCCTTCTTAATTTATAAATTGTAATTATCCTTTCAAGACACTAAAATTATCATATTTACCAAATCCTTAGTAAAAAAAATATAACCAGTTAACTACAGTAGTTTGTTTTACCTTATAAACAAATAGGAAAACATCATGAATGATAATCATCTAACAAATAACACATTTCCATTTATTCAGTAAACAAAACTCTTAAAACATGATATTTTATTTACGATTTAAAATAACAAAATTTTAATACAGGTAAAACGGGATTGTTAGGCAAATCCACACATTTTTTTCCCTTTTACTATAAATTTTATTAATAAATAATTTGTTGAAATTGATAGAAATAGAGAACTTATGCGGGATTAGTGCACATCCAATATCCTTCTCGTGGACTGACCTTTAGATAATACAATGATTAAGTAATGTGAAAATAAAAATATAATCTCAAAAACGAAAATTTAAATAAATATTAATATCACCTCGCTAAATTCACGTTGAAGATTAGACTTGTAGGGACTCAACATTGCATCATAACAAGTAACCTCAACACTATTATCACCATCATCATGCAATAAAAACACATACAATATACTGCATAACATAACAAACATGTTAATATAAAAGATATACAAAAAAGTAAAACTTTAAAAAATACAACATTAAATGCGTGTACGACTATTGGTTTGTTCAAATCAGTATGTTTTCCATTGAAATAAATCTGCAACACCAAAATTGTTAAAAATAAAATCATATATGCATTGATGTTGACATGTTAATATATTAGACTTATATATAGTATTAACTTTATATTAAATATAAAAACCATAAACTATTTGTTTTAGCAAATGAAACAGGTGTGTATCATGTATTTATAGGATAAACTCTAGTATCGCATTTTAGAGTTTAAATTTAAAAATTGTTTCCCGCTTGATTCACTCCAAAAAAAAAATCACCTTTTTAAATTAGGAAGGCTTGTTGATAAAAAAATGTTTAATCAATTAATTTAAAAAATCTTTAACATGCTTTTATATTTTATGTTGTTAAATTTGTAGAAAGAAGCCCAAAAAATAGGAAACTTTGTTGAGAATATCCACAAGTTTTTTTTTTCTTGTGTTTTGTTTATGATAAAAAAACTACTATATAACATTAAATTAGCTTATAACCTTCTAATCTATATAAACTTATCGATGTATGACTTATTTTTATGATTAAAAAATTAGTGGTCAGTAATAATTATCATAATATTGTTAGTATCAACACACTAAAAATTATGATAAATTGATAATAAAAACAATTATATAACATTTAGTTACTTTTTAAGGATATAATCTATATAAACGACTAAACTAAACTCGTCATGTAGATTGCATTTAGGGAAATAAGTTCAATTAGTATTTAATATCCGAATGCTAAGGCAATAATCACTTGTACATAAGACATTTCTTTGTTGTACATTTCAATCCACACATCGATATTGACTAAGACAAACATTGAAGCGTCGATAAAAATGAGCAGGTTGTCATGGTGTTTTTTAATGTTTTTAAAATATAATAGTTTAAAGTTATGGTATTAAATAAAAGTATTATAATTTTGTAGGGGAGAGAGAAAAATATAACTATTAACTAAAAATTAGGAAATTAAAGTGTAAATAAAATAGGGGATTAAAGTGTAAATAATGTATGAATGACTATTTTAACCTCATATTAAGGTTATTAATGAAAAATTAGTTCTTAACTTTTGGGTATCTTAAACTACCCATCCTTCATGCATTATAATATAGTATAGATTTAGTATTATTATTTATTACCTATTTTTTAACTATATTTAGAAGAAGTTGAATTCGTCTGTTATCAAATGATTCAAATTCAAATCCATCTGTTTTCTCACTTCCATCGCCTGAATTTTCCATTTGAACTTTGAAAGCTTAAATTGTCAAATCTTTATATACCCTTAGAGACAGTGGCGAAGCTTGGTTTTGGAATCGGCGGGGGCCAGACTTAAATGTTTTCGATCGGTAGTGGAAAATCGGCGGGGGCCGGACTCAACCTGGACGCGATTTACCTACGAAAATCGTAAATTTCCACTACTGCGCCAAAAAACAGGGGGGCCAGGGCCACCCCTGGCCCCAAGTAACCTTCGCCCTTGCTTAAAGATACACGACATGTATGAAACTTTCTGTACTCTGATAATTCTTTTTCTTGGTGTGGTAATTATAGATCAAAAGTTCAAAACTTGAGGATAAGTAAACTATATGGGAAATACATCACAAATTCCAAAATTGTATTAATCCTTATTTTCACTAATGTCAGCGTGACATCAGGATTTGTACATCAACTAAGCTGTAAAGTAAATTGTCCTTAGACTGCCCGTAGTGGGCTTCATATATAACGCCCCACACACACGTGGACCAAAATGGAGCCCCCCACACCATTACGGGGGGGGGGGGGGGGGCACTATTTTTCAAAAACTGCTTTTGGCGCTATCCAAATAACGCCGGACCATATATACCCCCACCCAATCACATCATGCCACATCAGACTCTCTCTCTTATTATTTTATTATTTTTTTTATTTAAAAGATAAAATAAAATATTAATAGGGACTTTATAAATAAAGCCCCTACCACTACACCCCTTTTTCAGTTTCTCTATCCATGCTGACTCAGCAGCCACGTGAACCAATCAGGAAGGGGGGCTTTATAAATAAAGCTCCCCACTACGCATGGTCTTAACAAAAAGTTTACCTTTATTGGAAATACACAAACGTTTTAAAGTAAATTGTCAGTTAAATTACTTGAAAAGCGTAAACGGTAGTTTATTTTCATCTTCCTCTTATTAATCACCTGGTTGCTTCACCTTTCTCCATTTATGTCACCCTTTCACCTCCACCTTCCCCATCTTTCTTTAAATGAAAACTCAAAGAGTTAACCCAAAGCCTTTTTTTTTCAAAGACACATTTAAGTTTTTTTTCTTTACAATTTTGGAATTTGTGATGTATTTCCCATATAGTTTACTTATCATCAAGTTTTGAACTTTTGATCTATAATTACCACACCAAGAAAAAGAATTATCAGAGTACAGAAAGTTTCATACATGTCGTGTATCTTTAAGCAAGGGCGAAGGTTACTTGGGGCCAGGGGTGGCCCTGGTCCCCCTGTTTTTTGGCGCAGTAGTGGAAATTTACGATTTTCGTAGGTAAATCGCGTCCAGGTTGAGTCCGGCCCCCGCCGATTTTCCACTACCGATCGAAAACATTTAAGTCTGGCCCCCGCCGATTCCAAAACCAAGCTTCGCCACTGTCTCTAAGGGTATATAAAGATTTGACAATTTAAGCTTTCAAAGTTCAAATGGAAAATTCAGGCGATGGAAGTGAGAAAACAGATGGATTTGAATTTGAATCATTTGATAACAGACGAATTCAACTTCTTCTAAATATAGTTAAAAAATAGGTAATAAATAATAATACTAAATAAGGATTTGGTTCAAATGAGAACCTTTTCCCAAATTGAGAACTAGAGAACCATTCTGGGCCACACATTTCTCTAAGGCAAATATATTTTTTTTTTTTTTTTTTTTTTTTTTTGCAAAAATCGCTGCTTTATATGTAAGGAAATTTTTATTTTTTATTTTTTTTGTATTTTTTTTTTCAGTATACACATGTGTATAATTGCATTATACACATATGTATAATGCTATATACACATATGTATAACTGAAATATACACATACGTATAGCTGAAAAATGCTATATACACATATGTATAATTGATATATACACATATGTATAATTGTCATATACACATATGTATAAATGAAAAAAAAATTCAAAAAAAATAAAAAAAAAATTTCCTTGCATAAAAATGTGCGATTAAAGCAAAAAAAAAAAAAAAAAAAAAAAATTTTTTTGTCTTTATATGAAATGTGTGGATCAGAATGGTTCTCTCAGTTCTCAAATAGGGGTTGGTTCTCTTAGGATCCCTACCCTACTAAATAATATATAATATTTAAAGCTGGTAAAAGCTGTAAAGTTTTAAAAACGGTACTGCAAACTGCAATTTATTTTTACTAAACTACCGTTTACTTAGATGGTGTATGAATCCTAAAGTAAATGATGTATTAATCCTGATTCCCTTAGTCAATTGTCGCTATTGTTGTTTTTATGGTATTCGAGTAGAAAGTGTAAGTTTAATCTTGTACGTTTTAGTCCTTGATAGTTTAAATAATATTAAATATCAGAAAGGAATCTATTTTTGATTCTCAATTGTTGTCGTGTTTTTATGTTTTCAAGTAGAAAGTGTAAGTTTAAAGTTGTTCTAACTAGGTGGTTGAAAAACCTGCTCCTTTCATGAAACTATTAGAGCACCTGTAGTGGCCTCGTTTTCCGGCGTTTTAGGCCACCATAGCGCCGGGAACACCGCCCCCCCAGGCGCTATGGTGGCGTTATGGTGGAGAATGGTTTTGCAGACAACGAGCGTTGTGGAAGGAGAGAGAGACTTTTATTATTATTATTATTATTATTATTATTATTATTAGGGTTTGTTTGTTGAAGGCCTGCAAGTGGTATACAGTGGCATGAAGAAGACGATACAGTGGCTCTAAGAGTATCCGTAGTGGAGCTGGTTGAGGGGGGACGATGGGTATGTGTTTTGGGATATTTGGGTTTGTGTCTGTCTTTTCTTTGTATGTGTGAGTATAGAAGAAGTGGGTGTGTGTGTGAGTATAGAAGAAGGGGTAGGTGGGTTTGGGATATTTTGATGGTTTTAATAATAATAATAATAATAATAATAATAATAATAATAATAATAATAATAATAATAATAATAATAATAATAATAAAAACCAATCATTACCAATCATTTATAACCCCAACATAACCCTCCTTCCCACTACACCCTCTTTTTCCATAACCCCAACATAACACCTTTTCTATTACTTTTTAATATTTTAATCCTATAACCCCAACATAACTATCCACCACTACACATACCCTTAGTAGGCTGAAAACGAGCCGAACGAATACGAACAAGGTCTTGTTCGTGTTCATTTGTTAAGAAAAATATGTGTTCACGAACAGTTCATGGACACTTATTAAATGAGATTTTCTATTCGTGTTCGTTTATTAAGAAAACACTCATGTTCGTGTTCGTTTGTGAATTTTGTTCATGAACGCACACGAATACAAACGGACATTAATGAACATAAACAAGTGTTCCTGAACGGAAACAAACACAAACGGACATATATTAAATTTTGAATAACATTGAATTCACATATAATAAGACATTAGCTAGATCCACCCAAAATATAACCTAATTGTCCAAACATACTTAATACTAGAGAATAGCGTTGGAGGTGGATGGCATCAACGCTGAAACGTGGAAACATATAATGAGCTTAGACAGAAAAAGTAGGTTTATTGATCTCATATAGTCATATATTTACCTCATATATATTATTTATTGGGTAAAATAAATAAAATAAAAGAATATAAAAAATGTGACACCCGGCATGTTCGGCTTAAAATTTTTGGTAAAACATAAGTCTACCTTAGCGAAAAACATTTATAAGCGGGCTTAACTGGGTTAGTTGAGTCGGGTTATGTTAGAATTTTCCAGGGTTCAATGATCTGGAGGATCATTGGGAGATTGTTTTGGGAATACACTAGTACTGGGTCCCGTTGTTGGTGAAATTACATGAATTGAATAAAGTAGGATACGTAGATTGATACATACGTGTGATACAATGTGCAAATACGTGTTTCAAAGGTGTAAACATGATTGTATATGCTTAACACATGTTAGGATTGCATGTTCATGTGTTAGGATGTGCTAAAACGTGTTTAAACGACAAAACTAGAAAACCTGGAAAACACAAACATTGGTTCGACCTGTAGGGGGTCGAACCAGGGATGGGAATTCAGCAAAAACTCATTTGACCAAACAAACTTTCATTCGACCCATGATGGGGGTCGAATGTAGCCTTGGTATAAATAACACACTTTGTCATTTTTCATCATTTTACAAACCCTAGTCGCCTCTAAACACTCTCTTTCGATTTTAATCACTGGGGAATGAGTTTTTGCTCTCGTTTTTCATAATCTAACCTACAAACAACATCTAATCAAGGATCTAAGGTGTGTTCTTGATGTGTTGGTGAAAACACCTTGTTAATATATTAATTTTGTATATATTTTAGTCTTTTATTTTGTGCTTTTAGTATGTCTTAGTTATTCATTAGTGTACATGTGTCTTGTAGGTGTTCGTGAGATATGAGCTTAATACGAAGGAACTTTGGTCAAGTCGCAGACACCCGGTACAGGAGCATGGTGTAATAATAATAATAATAATAATAATAATAATAATAAACTAATACTAATAATACAAATGAAAAATAATAAGGAGGAAATTGACAAAAGCGGCCCAAGGCCCATAATGAAAATGTGGTGGTGATTTTTGTTTGGACGACAATTTATTGGTGGAAAAAAAATATATATTCTTGGACGGCTCCTATGAGGGAGGAGCATGATCGCACAGCAGCACATCAACAACAGAGGTAGAACGGAGGATCGCACAACAAAGAAAAATAGAAGAAAGGGGAGGCATGCACGCGATCAAGATGCAAGGCTAAAACCTTTGTGACTTCCTCTAGACGAACGGTTCGATTAGGTTTCACACTTTTATGTTTATTTAAGTATTGGATTTTGTTTTTGCTTGTGATGACAAACATCTTAAACATTATTGATGCATTAGTTATTAAACAATTGATTTGTGTTTTGAGTCCTTTCTTTACAACTTGTTCGGTTGATGACAAAACTTAGTAGCGGGTTGGGTGACATAAAGAGGGTTGACTTGACGCTTACTATTGGGTAGATAATAGGTTTGATGACAAGAACTTGTGCTACCAGTTAATTAACTAATTTCCAGAACCATGTCTATGTGGTTCCCAATCTATAAACTGAAAATTGTGTTAAACCTAGAACCTGAAGTTTAGAGAAAGTTACTTCTTTATTATTATTGTTTTCTTTTCAAATTAATTTAATTCAGTTTTTGCAAGTACGACAACATTCTATTTCATAATATATTATTTTTAATTAATTAGTTTAACTAGTAAAATTGCTATTAACACTAACCACATACTCCTCGTGGTTCGACAACCCTACTCCCTATACTGCAGTCCTTGTAGCTAAGGAGTTGTTTTTATAATAGTTTTTGATTAGCACTTCGACACGCGATCAGTTCTTAATCCAAAACCCTTTTTAATGCATTTTGATTCATTTTCATCAAACCCCAAATGTCCAGATCTGTTCTAAGGATGTTTTTATGATTAAAAACCTTTCAAACATCTTTCTAAACAAAACCTTATCATTAAACATGAGTTTTCTTATCAATAAACATATGTTAACGGTGTGTTATGTGATATTATGTGTTGTTTAATGATTTGCTGATGTACAAATGATAGAAACATGATCTAGGGCTGCTGTTGGTGTTGGATTATGATTGTTTTAGGTTACAATTGGATGGATGATGATATCATGTCTAGATTGGGGATTTTTGATAAATCTAGGGCTTGTTGCATGTTGTTATTATTGGTTAAACTATTGGGGGTTTTCATACACACATTGAACTGAGCATTTTGAGATGATTATGAAAAGGATTTCGAAAAGTTTCCAAATTAGGTAAAGTTTTCATGCATGATGTGACATTTCCATAATTTTACCATTTTGGGTAAGTGTTAAAACGAACTGATTTTGGGGTAAAATTGGTGGGGTTTCGTAGGGATATGTTAATCATACTTGACTGCAGTGTTTCATGATGTTTCGTGATGTTTTCGGATAGTTTTGATGCGATTTGATGTGTTTTAGGGAACTTGGAGCTGCAGGGGTCGAACCTGGCCCTCATTCGAACCCACATGGGGTCGAATGTGGGATCCAGGGGTCGAACCTGCAGTCTGTTGGTCGAATGTGGTTCAGTTAGGTCGAACGAACTTGATTTAGGTCGAATTAACACATGTTAAGGTCGAATGGACGTGTGTTAAGGCCGAATGAACTTGTATTAGGTTGCATGAACTTGTGTATAGGTCGAATGAACCCCAAAGGGGTCAAACCAAGGTCAAAAGGGTCGAACCTGGACTTGTTGAATGCTAATTCGACCTTACAACTCCATATATGCGATTTTCGATGCAAACTAAGTGTTTTATGCCTGAACCTTACGTGTAATCTATATATGCTTGATTAGTTTATGTAATGAGTCACCAACGGGATGTCGGGTCAGTCTAGTGTGTCGGTTGAACACTCGAACACGTTTTTAAACATACTTGGTCACGATCTGGACAATCGGGGACTAGATAACCTTATGGTTATTCGTCAGAACACTTACGTAAACATTTTGATAGATCTCCGGTAGTTGGGATTATCAAGGGCTTAGCTTTTCTTAGTATATTGAAGAACACAACCTAAGGTGAGTTTCACGGCCCCACTTTTACTGGTTTTGCTTTTGGGGAAGAAAACATGCGCTAAACTTATACTTTGTTACATATGTCATACTATGATCTAATTTTGAGTTGCTATACGATCTTTGGAAGTCCCGGGGGAAACCATGAATGTGCGGGGATGCACAACGGGGGAAATGTGGATAGATCTATTGGGCGTGACCTGCCCCACCCATCGACTGGAGGTCGGACGGGTGCTTGTTGTCTCAAACTTTGCTAAACATGCTGAACATTATTCGGGCTGAACATTTGCTAAAAATTGCTAAACGTGTCCAGTAATGGTTTTCCAATCGTAGTAGTAACAAAACATACGCCTAGCTAGCGTACTTTGGTTTCATTGATATAGTATTGACAGGTTTTGTACTTGGTAACATTTCGTAACATTTGGTAACACTTGGTAACATTTTTATACAAACCTGTGAACTCACCAGCATTATATGTTGACGTTGTTTTGGCATGTTTTTCTCAGTTCACTAAGGTAACAACAGTCGGACTAGGCGCACGAGTCTGCATGGCGTCTAAGCTTAGTTTCATGCTTTTAAAATAAACATTTTGATCACGTTGGTACTTGGTTTTGTAATTGGTTAATGCTTCCGCTACAGTTTTATGTTATGAGAACTATGTTTTGAGTTTACGTATTTCATATAGTGTTGTTTATTGTGACCGTTGACTTGGATCTTGGTTTGTCACGCGCCTCGCGGTAAAACTCCGCAAGTGGAAATTTGAGGGTGTGAAAAAAAAGTATAAAAATTAAAAACCTTAATAAACTATTGAACACAAACGAACATAAACGAACACGAACATAAATGTAACGACCCGGAATTTAACGAGTCATTGCGGATTGGTAATCATGACACAATTTATCATTTACCAATTTAATTAATTCTAGTTTTAACATAATTTCTTTTACATAAAACACACCATTTTTATTTAATACTTGGGCCGAAGCCCATTAGATTACAACCGGTATGGGCCGAAGCCCATTTCCTTACAAACTGAACCGGGCCGTGCTCGTTTACAAACCTGGGTCGTGGCCCATTTTAAAACCAACATCAAACTTGTTTCTTGAAACAACATTGGGCCGAAGCCCATTAGACACAAAACATTATTTTTAACTTAAACAACCCACTTCTACTTAAACACCCACAAGGGGCCGTAGCCCATTAAGCATTCGGCCGGCCCATGGGCCGGTTTTTATTTAGACACCATAACTTGATTCCCACACATTGAGCTCGGGTTCCCGTTAACTAATCAACCTGAAATGCATGTTAAAAATACGTTAGCCACAAAGCTAGTGAGTGATGCCAGATTCGTTTAGACTCATTTAAATAAACATACAACAATTCTCGTATGGTTCGGTCATTCTAAGGTGGAATATATTATCGATGGAGCACCATACAAATGCTTATTTTGGTTCCAAACCTCTGCTTGGTTTAGAAAAATATATTCCGGTAATACCGAATGGATCCATTCTACGTTGTTTCTATTCGACCGATTCTATTAACTCTTTCATGATCATGAACCAATATATCATCAAAACACACGTAAAAACTAACATGCATTCACCCCGAAATCATTTTAAACATATGGGGTACATGCACTCACTTGGGTAATTTCCGAGTTTATATTATCACTACTTGCACGATCTCTATTTTCCACGAGTTCCTGTTACATACAAACCAAGTTACAACACATAAATATAATCGTATATCTGGCCGTTACAGCTTAGGCATATTTTCTAAACTAAAGCTGGCCATTACAGCTTGGCACACGACCTTAAAACTCTAGACCCGAACTTACCCGGATGATGGTCTTGGTTCAACTACTACACGGCTAACACAAGAGCCGATCCATTCTTGTGAGTATTATTATTATTAGTAGAAGAGAAATTGGTTTAGTTGGGTTATTTTTAGGAAAGGGCCGATTGATTACAAGGTTAAGTGGGTTGGATTTTCTTTGTTGAGAATGGTTTACACAAGCAAATAGAAATGGTTTAGCATGGTTAAAAGGATGGTTTAATGATGATGGTGTAGGAGCCGATTGGGTTTGGTTATGGTTGAGCTAGTTCTTGCATGATGAATGAGTGGTTTTAGTGGTTTGGTTTGTAAGGTTTTGAACCTTGATAAGAGGTGCCGATGGGTTCCTTTAATACACAAGGGAATCTCACATGTTCATGCAAGATATGATGAAATCTAATAGGATAGGCTTAGGTGGATATGGTGCATGTATGTTGAGTGTATAAGTAAGGTTTCTTAGACTTAGGTGTAAGATTCTTCCCTCTTAACAAAGTGGCGGCACATTATTATCACAAAGGGAGAGTGGGCCGAACAATCTTAAAGGGATTGGGCTTTTATAGCCTTAGGTGTTGGTTTGGGCCCAATTTCTATTAATAGCTTTAGGGTATTTACTCTTTAATATAAGGTTTGTTGGGCCAAAAGTATAAGACTCCAATGGCCCACTAAGGGTGTGGGTCTTTTGGTTATTATCGGGCTTAACATATGGGCCCAAAAGTTTATTCGGGTTCTAAAAATATTCAGCCCACATATAACTAACTATCGGGCCGAGTCGGCTACACCGTAAGTGGCCCAATCATAATTCTAATTAACTATTAATTAATTATTTTATTAATCTAATCTCGTTTTATAATGACGTCATAATTTTCAAGGTGTTACACTCTCCCCCCCTTAGGAAATTTCGTCCCCGAAATTTTTATCTACAGTACCTGATTTTTGAATAGGTGGGGGTAGTTTGCCCTCATTACGTCCTCCCTTTCAAAAGTAATCTCTGGTCCCTGTCTAGCATTCCATTTAACTTGTACAATAGGGATTTTTCCCCTTCTCATCTTTCTCTCTTGTCGAGCCATTATTTCTATTGGTTCCTTAGTGAAATGAAGTTGAGGATTGACTTTGACATTGTCTAATGGAATGATAGTTTGGGTTTCTATTATACACTTTCTCAAATTAGAGACATGAAAAACATCGTGTATTTCACTTAGCTCGGGCGGTAATTCTAAGCGATAAGCTACTGGTCCCACTTTACCCTTAACTCGATAAGGTCCTATAAAGCGTGGATTTAGTTTACCTCTTTTCTGAAATCTTATTACTCCTCTCCAGGGTGATACTTTTAGTAGGACATAGTCTCCTATTTGAAACTCCAACGGTCGTCTTCGATTGTCTGCGTAACTTTTCTGTCTACTTCTCGCCTCTTCTAACTTTTTCTTGATTTGCACAATTTTGTCTGTAGTTTCTTGAATGATTTCTGGGCCCGTAAGTTGGTTTTCTCCAATTTCCTTCCAACATATCGGAGATCTACACTTTCTACCGTATAAGGCTTCAAAGGGTGCAGCTTGGATGGAAGCGTGGTAACTATTATTATATGAAAATTCTATTAACGGTAGATGTGTATCCCAACTTCCACTGAATTCCAGGACACATGCTCTTAACATATCCTCTAGCGTTTGTGTCGTTCTTTCGCTCTGCCCGTCGGTTTGAGGATGGTATGCGGTGTTGAGTTTGATTTGGGAGCCTAAAGCATCTTGGAATGTTTTCCGGAATCTAGAGGTAAAATGGCTATCTCTATCGGATATGATCGAAAGGGGTATACCATGTCGGGACACGATTTCTCGTATATAGATTTTTGCTAACCTTTTCGTTCCACAGGTTTCTTGAATTGGTAAGAAATGAGCGGATTTGGTCAATCTATCTACAATGACCCAGATAGCATCATTACCACTTTGTGTCCTTGGTAACTTAGTTACAAAGTCCATGGTAATTTGATCCCACTTCCAGACTGGGATTTCGGGTTGGATTAATAATCCACTGGGTCTTTGATGTTCCGCTTTCACCTTAGAGCAAGTAACACATCGGGCTACGAATTCTCCTACACTTTTTTTCATGCCAGGCCACCAAAAATTCTTTCTTAAGTCTTTGTACATCTTATGGTTTCCTGGGTGGATGGAGTATTTAGAATTATGGGTTTCCCTTTAAACTAGCTCTCTTTGTTCTCCGTACTTGGGTATCCATATTCTTTGCTTGTGCCTAAAAATTCCATCGGTTCCTTCAACCAGTCTTTCTTCTTCCCTATTCAAAAGTTCATCACTTATGCGAGTAGGTTCTAAGGCTCTTCATTGACATTCACGAAGTTGGTTTAGAAGTTCGTTGATCAGGGTTACTTTAAATGCTTTTCTTCTTAAAGGTCTCTCTTTTCGACTTAAAGCATCAGCTACTATGTTTGCCTTACCTGGGTGATATTTGATGTCACAATCATAATCACTTAAAATTTCTATCCATCTTCTTTGACGCATATTTAGAAGCTTTTGATCGAAAATGTGCTGGAGACCCTTATGGTCAGTGTAAACGGTACACTTGGTCCCATACAAATAGTGTCCCCAAATTTTCAAAGCAAAAATTATGGCTCCTAGTTCTAAATCATGCGTGACATAGTTTTGTTCATGTTTCTTTAACTGTCTAGAAGCATAAGCTACAACCTGATCTTCCTGCATCAACACACATCCTAACCCCTGCTGGGATGCATCACAGTACACAGTGAAGGCTTTTCCTTCCACAGGCAGGGTTAATACTGGGGCCTTACATAATTTTTCTTTTAACTCTAGAAAAGCTTTCTCTTGTTTTTCTTTCCACTCATATTTGGAATTTTTTCTAGTTAACGTGGTAAGTGGTAAGGCTAATCTAGCAAAATTTTCAATGAATCTTCTATAATATCCGGCTAGCCCTAAAAATTGTCTGATCTCAGTTGGGTTTCTAGGGGCTTCCCATCTTTGAATTGCTTCTATCTTGGTTGGGTCTACCTGAATTCCTTCATCATTTATCACATGACCTAGAAACTTGATTTCTTGTACCCAAAACTCACATTTTGAAAACTTAGCATACAACTCTTCTTTTCTTAAAGTTTCTAAGATTTCTCTTAAATGATGTTCATGCATCTAAAAACACGATTACACATTTGTCTAAATAGGGTCGGCAAATCCTATTCATCAAATCCATAAAAACGGCAGGAGCATTTGTTAAACCGAAAGGCATTACTAGGAATTCATAGTGTCCGTACCTAGTTCTAAAAGCGGTTTTTGAAACGTCCTCATCTCTTATTTTTAACTGATGGTATCCTGACCTAAGATCAATTTTTGAAAAATACTTGGCTTCGTTTAACTGATCAAAAAGGTCATCTATTCTGGGTAACGGGTATTTATTTTTGATGGTCAACTTATTCAGTTCCCTGTAATCTATACACATTCTCATAGATCCGTCCTTCTTTTTGACAAATAGTACTGGTGCTCCCCAAGGGGAAGTACTTGGCCTAATAAAACCCCTTTCAATCAATTCTTCTAATTGATTTGTAAGTTCTTTCATTTCTGTGGTGGCTAACCTATATGGGGCTCTAGCAACTGGTGCGGCTCCAAGAACTAGGTTAATTTGAAATTCCACCTGTCGGGATGGGGGTAAACCTGGGAGTTCGTTTGGAAATACATCTTTAAATTCTGACACTATTTTAATTTCATCTATTTCCGACTCTTTCCCTTCGTTTCCTAGATTCACATGTATCAAAAAGATTTGATGTCCCTTTCTTAAATATTTCATCATCTTTGCACTAGAGATTAAGCTTAAAGTTCCTTTTGGTTTTTCTCCATAAACCACTAAAGTCTCCTGACCAGGTAGGGGGATTTTTACTAATTTTTCCATACAAACAATTTCGGCTTGGTTCGTTGCTAACCAATCCATCCCAATTATAACATCGAATTCTCCCAGACTCATTGGTATAAGGTTTATTCTAAATTCCTGATTTTCCATGGTTAAGACCAAGTTCTTAAAAACTTCATTAGCTTTCAAAATTTTTCTATCTGCTATTTCTATTTCGTACGTTTGGGTCATGGGTTCGGGAAGAACATTTATCTTTTCTACAAGATTTTTAGAAATGAAACTAAGATTTGCTCCCGTGTCGAATAGAACATAGACAGGTAACTGATTAATATAAAACATACCCGTGACCAAATCAGGCTCGTCACGTGCTTCAACTGCATTGATTACAAAGGCTCTTCCTCTTGCTTGATCTCATTTGGGCTGATTTTTAAGCTTTGGACATTCATTTTTGTAATGACCGGGTTCCTTGCATTCATAGCAAACTCGTGGGCGATCAGGATTGTACCTACACTCCGCAGCAGTATGTCCGACTTTCTTACATTTTTGGCAGTGAGGTCCCATGCATTCGCCGAAGTGGAATCGGCCACAAGTGTTACATCGCTTCTTGCACTCGCCAGTGTGATAGTATTTGCATTTGGAACAGTAAGGATTGTTTCCTCGGTAGGGTCTTTTCTCAGGATTTCCTTGTTCTCTGGGGCTTTCCTGACTTTTTCCTGAGGTATTGTAGTTAGTGGATCTAAAAGTTTCATTCCATCCTCTCTTACTACCTACCGGTACTTTATCCTTTTCCTTATGCCTAATAATATCATCTGTCAAACTTAAGGCTAACTCACACGCGGTGTCAAACTTAACCGGTTTTGCTCCCCTGACTATTCCCTGAATTTGAGGAGTTAATCCCCAAATAAATCTTCTAATTCTTTTTGGTTCTGGGGTAACTTGGTGAGGTACTAGTCGGGCAAGTTGATTGAAGCGATTTATATAACCCACACAATCTAAACCCTTCATTTCTAGTCCTAGAAATTCCATTTCAATCTTTTCTATTTCGTTCATAGGACAGTATTTTTCAGTGATAAGGGTTCGAAATTCTATCCAAGTCATGGTGGCCACAACTTCCCTACCTCTTACTTGTCGGATCATATTCCACCAGTTTAATGCCTCAGCTCTTAATGAGTGAGTAGCAAACTTCACCTGATCTCTAGGGGCACAATTGCTTATATCTAATATAGCCTCCATTTTTTCCAACCAACGAGTGGCTCCGGCAGCGCCCGTGCTACCGTCAAATGATTCCGGCCTACATGCCATAAAAGTCTTATAGTCACAAAATCGAGGTCTTATAGTGTCATCTTCTAAATTTACTATAACCTCTTCTTGATTTTTCTCTACTGTTTTAGAACCAGGCGATTTTTCTAACATAGTTAGGATGGTAGGAATGGAATCTTGTAAGCTTTCTAATACTAGTTTTCTCATTTTTCTCTTCCAACTCACTCGTTTCATTGGTTACCGGGGTTTCTTCGATTATAGGTTCTTCTATAGTAGGTTGTTTTGACGAAGAAGCATTATTTCTCTTTGGATTTGCCGGTTCCTTTTCTTTATTTTTCTCAGATCGTCGCGGCATTTTCTATAATAATAAATTTCACTTTGATTAGTAATTATTTATATCATGTCTTTTTAATTATTACCATTTCTAAATATTATACCATTTCTTTTTATAACATCTAAATATAATATATTTCATACCAAAATTTTTAGATATTACATATCACATTACATATTACCATACTACCACATTCATCTACCATTCATACTACCATACAAGTCACAAGTCATTACACTACCACATAGTTACTAAATTACCATACAAACATACTACTACCACCTACATGAACCATTTTATTCATCTTCAACCACCCTACTTCACTTCCTTCCCTACCCCTTGCCCTTCGACCCATCAAACGGGAAGATATTTGGACTCGTCGATCACTTGTTTGGATTGAAATCCAAACCTCTTGATTAACTTCCGCAATTCCTCCGCCATGTTTAGTGCTTGGTCGCGTTGCGTTTTCATACGGTAATAATTTTCTACAAGTTTCAAGTACTCTTTCCTAGGTACAAAGTCTTGAGTTTGCAACGGGACATTGGTATGGTTAAACATAACGGCTTCATAGTATGGGTCGATCGCGGGTGTGGAAAAGGTAGGATGGGCCGATTGGTATTGGGCCGTGGGATAAGGAACCATAGGGGTTTGGGCCAAAGGGTATTGGGCCGTGGGATAAGGGCCCAAATATGGTGATGGGTTTGGGTTCATGTTGCTAGACACTTCCATAGATATATTGCTAGAGGCACTCATAAAGTCTTGTATTGGTGGGCTCGGATAGTAGTAGGGAGATGATCTAAAGAAAGGCATCTCGGGGTAAGCTTGGATGGGTTCGGAATAGGAGTATATAGGCTCGGGGAGAGGACCGATGACGCCTACACCTCCCAAGTTAAGTTCCACCCCATTTTCTCCCCAAGTTAACCCTGGTATCTCGTTTGCCAAAGCTTGGATGTCGGGAAATTCTAAATTTTCGTTTTCCGCCACTACTTCATTGCCTACAATTTCTCCTTCTTCTAATTCCATTGGGGCTTCACCCATTTCTTCTCGTCCTTCGGCTACAAGCGTCCATTCTTCACCGTGCGACATTCTATTACACATAATAATCACAACAAATATAGTTAAGTTAATTCTATAATTCCCCACTACTCCCGAACCCGAACTCTGATACCAACCTGTAACGACCCGGAATTTAACGAGTCATTACGGATTGGTAATCATGACACAATTTATCATTTACCAATTTAATTAATTCTAGTTTTAACATAATCTCTTTTACATAAAACACACCATTTTTATTTAATACTTGGGCCGAAGCCCATTAGATTACAACCGGTATGGGCCGAAGCCCATTTCCTTACAAACTGAACCGGGTCGTGCCCGTTTACAAACCTGGGCCGTAGCCCATTTTAAAACCAACATCAAACTTGTTTCTTGAAACAACATTGGGCCGAAGCCCATTAGACACAAAACATTATTTTTAACTTAAACAACCCACTTCTACTTAAACACCCACAAGGGGCCGTAGCCCATTAAGCATTCGGCCGGCCCATGGGCCGGTTTTTATTTAGACACCATAACTTGATTCCCACACATTGAGCTCGGGTTCCCGTTAACTAATCAACCTGAAATGCATGTTAAAAATACGTTAGCCACAAAGCTAGTGAGTGATGCCAGATTCGTTTAGACTCATTTAAATAAACATACAACAATTCTCGTATGGTTCGGTCATTCTAAGGTGGAATATATTATCGATGGAGCACCATACAAATGCTTATTGTGGTTCCAAACCTCTGCTTGGTTTAGAAAAATATATTCCAGTAATACCTAATGGATCCATTCTACGTTGTTTCTATTCGACCGATTCTATTAACTCTTTCATGATCATGAACCAATATATCATCAAAACACACGTAAAAACTAACATGCATTCACCCCGAAATCATTTTAAACATATGGGGTACATGCACTCACTTGGGTAATTTCCGAGTTTATATTATCACTACTTGCACGATCTCTATTTTCCACGAGTTCCTGTTACATACAAACCAAGTTACAACACATAAATATAATCGTATAGCTGGCCGTTACAGCTTAGGCGTATTTTCTAAACTAAAGCTGGCCATTACAGCTTGGCACACGACCTTAAAACTCTAGACCCGAACTTACCCGGATGATGGTCTTGGTTCAACTACTACACGGCTAACACAAGAGCCGATCCATTCTTGTGAGTATTATTATTATTAGTAGAAGAGAAATTGGTTTAGTTGGGTTATTTTTAGGAAAGGGCCGATTGATTACAAGGTTAAGTGGGTTGGATTTTCTTTGTTGAGAATGGTTTACACAAGCAAATAGAAATGGTTTAGCATGGTTAAAAGGATGGTTTAATGATGATGGTGTAGGAGCCGATTGGGTTTGGTTATGGTTGAGCTAGTTCTTGCATGATGAATGAGTGGTTTTAGTGGTTTGGTTTGTAAGGTTTTGAACCTTGATAAGAGGTGCCGGTGGGTTCCTTTAATACACAAGGGAATCTCACATGTTCATGCAAGATATGATGAAATCTAATAGGATAGGCTTAGGTGGATATGGTGCATGTATGTTGAGTGTATAAGTAAGGTTTCTTAGACTTAGGTGTAAGATTCTTCCCTCATAACAAAGTGGCGGCACATTATTATCACAAAGGGAGAGTGGGCCGAACAATCTTAAAGGGATTGGGCTTTTCTAGCCTTAGGTGTTGGTTTGAGCCCAATTTCTAATAATAGTGTTGGATCAGTTTGCTCTTTTTGCTAAGTAAGAACTTGCTATCTTGACACTTAAGTGTTTAGCAAGTCCTTGTAAATCAGATTATAAGCACAGCGGAATGTATAAGTTAAAGCAACACTTTTTATACTAAGGAAGAGATATTACTCCCCCTTGATGTTTGAAACTAATAAATGATAAGTATTTATTATGAATCTAAGCAGTAAATGAGAATTAGATACTTAGACAGATTCACAATAAATACAGAAATGGAATAGAACAGTGATAGTGTTTGAAGGATTTTTCTATTAAAATCAATGTCTAAAACAGGAGGTTGAAGCCTCCTATTTATAGACGTTTACATACATGTATCTTGCCTAAAAAGCAAGTACAGAAACAACAGAAACAAGTTGCACAAGTTGCAACATTGAATCAAACAAATATAGCTAAAAGTAATAATAAACAATAAACTACTGATGCAAAAGGCGGTGGAAAATATCTGATGCTAAGTGCTGATGAAAGACAAACTACTGATGAGTAGTTTGTCTTCAGTACTTCTGAAGTGAACTTGTCTGGTTTGGACTTCAGAACTTCTGATGAAGTTTCTTCTTCAGCACTTCTCATATCTTCTCTTCAGCAGTTTCTTGTCTTCTCTTCAGTACTTCTATACTTAGCCAAAATGACAGAAGTGAATTAGACTAAGGTTTCCAAAAGTGGTTTCACCAATCCTCTTTGTCCTAACAATCTCCCCCTGGATTGATGAAGCCAAAACCTTACTAATTCCTTATGTTTTTCTTCTGTCTTGAACAATCTTCCATATCTCTTTGTACATGGTGTTCTTGAGCTGGTTTAACTGACCATCAGATAGAGATCCTCTCTGTGGTTCTAGATGTTGAATTGTGAGCAGGTCTTGTGTTGACAGTTTCTTCAGATCACTGATCTTCTTGTAAGCCCTGCTTGAGAGGTCTCTTCTTGTCAACAATACTGAGTTGTTATCAGTAAGTGACCATCTGATGATAGGTATCTTTGACTTGTTAAAGTCAGAAGAATAGGGAACCAGACTTGTCCCTTGGGTTGATGGTCCTGAGTGCTGGATGTTTTCAGTTTCAGATAGCCTTAGGTGGGATTCTCTTCCTTGTTGTTGTTGCATATCAGGCATCTGAACAGTTGGGAGATGGTGTTCAGTCACTACTCTGGTATGCAGCTTTTCTTTGATGGTCTTTTGTATTTGGTAGGCAAAAGTGGAAGGATCCCTGAATTGAGTTAACAGAGGTTTCTCCTCAATGTCAAAATCTGAATGGACTATTGAACTTCCTTCAAGTAGTACCATTTTGAAGTCAGTTTTGACATTGTCCTCTGCCTTCTTTGTCTGAGTAGCAGTTCTTCTTGATACACCAGAAGTTCTAACTACTGATCTTGAAGGATCAGCAGTTTGAAACTTCTCTGGATTTGCAGCCTTGGCAGCCAAGTATTTTCTGTAAGTATCCATTAGTCTTTCTTCTTTCCATCTGGATACTGAGGCTTTTGAACCATAGCCTTCTGCTACTAACTCTTCTATTATCTGGGCTCTCTTGGCCTTTCCTTCTTTGCTTGTGGCCATTTTGTCTGCAAGCAGTTGTGCTCTTCTTGTCAGCTCTTGCATAGAGAGTCCTTTGAGTGTAAAGGCTTTAGTCTTGCTGTTCTTGGTAATGTAAGACACCAGTTGTTGTCTTTTATCTTGTTCAGCAATCTCATCAAGGCTAGCCTGCCTTTGTAGTTCAGCTTCATAAGCCTGAAGTTTTTCTTCATGGCTTAAATCTAGATCATCCCTTTCTTCCAGAGTTTTCCAGATCTGATCTTCTCTGGCCTTCTTGTTGGCTGCAACTAAGCTCTTCTCTAATAATTCAGCTGATTGAGAGATAGGAGAAGGGTTTAGTACAGTCATTGTTGTAATGGATGTAGGCCTGATGGGATCAGATGTTGGTTGAATGGGAGCAGTGGTTCTGGAAGGTTCAGTTGTTTGAGGTTTGGAAGTGTTAACCTCTGATGTGTTGACAACTGCTGATGGTTTGTCAACTACTGAAGGATTGTCTTCAGTACTTTCTGATTCTTCATCAGAAGTTTCTTCATTGTGCCTTAGGGATTCTTCAGATGTTTGGGTCTCATCTTCTTTCTCTGCTGCTTCAATTTCTTCTATTGAGACACCAAACTGTTTGGCCAGTTTTTCTTTCCTGGCCTGATCTTTTTGATCTCTTTCAAGGATGGCCACTCTTGCCCTTATCCTGGCTTGGAATGACTCCTTAGGTTCCCTGATTTTCTCCCCCTTTTTGGATTCATCAATCTTAAGTTTTGAGGTTGAGGGTTGGGAGAATTGCCCTTAAAGATGAGCAATCTGTTTGCTGTTGAAGTCTATCTTGTTGGATAGATCATTCATCTTCGTCTTGATCACTCCAAATTGATTCTTGATGGACAGCTCCAAGTCAGCTGTGTATGTTTGGAAGTGATTTCTGATGAGAGTGTTCATCATGTGGTACAGGGGACCCTCTGGGCTGCATAGCTGGTTCAGGTCTATGCTTGTTTGCCCAGGGAATTGGGTAGGCATTTGTTGTGAAGGGGGTGTTTTTGGGAGATCCTCATGTTGTACAGAGGATGCCACTCTAGGGGTTTTAGGGATTGAGTGGGCTTTAACCTGTGCAGGGGTGACTGGCTTCTTGAGCCTGGATACCCCTGAAACAGGACCTTCATAAAGTGCCGTCAATTCAGTAGTTTGTGTGTGTGAAACATCATCCAAATTAATGGAATCATCTGAATCCCTGATGTTGCCCTCAATGAGGACTGTCTCAGTTAAATCATGAGCTGAGCCCAACTCAGTTCTCTCATGAACCTCTTGTTCTTGGTACTGAGGATTTCCTACTTCAGGCATTAAGCCTTCATCAGTAGTTGCCACATCTGAGGTCTTAGCTATGTTACTTCTATCCTCAGATCCACCACTGGGTGGTAACTGAGTAGTAGCAGCCTCAGATGCCCCAAGAGTCTCTAAAATTGGGCTTAAAGACTCTGGTCCACCCTCATCTTTTGGGATAGGGCTAGAGATGTCCACATCCATGTCTGATGTAGTAGTTATGTCCCCTGTTTGTTGTGGTTGTAGGGGACTGACATAATCAGATGGGACGTTCTCTTTTAGCCCAGAGAGAAGTTTGGCAATTTCTATTGCCTCTTGTTCAGAAATTTGTGGGGTTGGTTCAGTAGTTTGGGCAATAGGTGAAAGTTGTTGTTCAGCAGTTTCAAAAAAAGAGTGTGTTTCAATAGTTGTTCTAAGTCTTTTTCTTTTGAATAAAACGGTTATAGGTGCTCTTGGTGGGGTTTGAGATGGATGAGACTGAGAGGGTGTTTCAGTCTCACCAATTTGAAGAGCAGAATGCTCATGAGCTTGTTCAGGCATCTCAACCTCCTGAACAGCTTTTCTTTTGGGTTGGTGGGTTGTTGTCTTTGTTGGCTTGGGCTTTTTGGCTTTTGGTGGTGTGAGTTTGGAAGATGTGGGCTTCAGGGGGACTTGTTGTTGTTCTCCCTGATCATCTTCTGGCCAGGCAGCCGGTTTGTTATGCCTTGAGTATGCTTGTGATGTTAAAGGATTTAAAGTTGAAAATTTTCCCACAAGCACCTCATTACCCAGTTCCCCTATTATGCATTGCATAATGAACCTTGGGTATAACAAAAACTTTTTCTTGGTATTATTGTGATGTAACACCAACTCATTAAAAAATAGTTTTGATGCCCTGAATTTAGTTTCATTCACAATGGAATGAAATATTGGTTGAAAAGTGGAGGGCATCTGGTCATAAGACCCTGTTTTTGGACTCAAACACATAATAATATAATGAAACAAAAGCTTGTATTTTGGTTCAAAATATTTTTTAAAGATTGTAGCATGGGAGAGAGTACCTTGATAACCACACTCAGTCATGGTTAGGTGAATATCAGTATTAGCAACATGGTCAGGGGCAGTTACATCATCCAGACCCAGTTTTGTTGCCAGTGTGGCCGGTGTGATGGTCAGTTGTTTCCCTTTTATTCTTGAGTTGAGGGAGATGACCTCATCATCCGTTGTCACCGTCTCAGCATTTGCCCAGAACTCATTCAGAGTTTCAGTGTGAATTGGTGGGTTTATTGTGAGAGCAGTAAAATATTGGGATTTTACGACAAGATCAATGATCTCATCGTATTGGGACCATCCTTCTTGTTTTTCAAGAAAGGCCCTTTGATTGTGTCCCTGTTTTAGAACTAGAGCCATGTGGTTTGGGTTTTGATCGAACAGTTGATTTGCAGGTTTAGGTTATTGAGAGAGTTTTTGAGAGAGAAGGATTGATATTTTGAGTTTGAAAGGATAAGTGTGGAGAAAAAGGTATTTATCAGAAGTTTTAACCGCTTGAATCTTCGTTATTAGAAGTTTTTGAACCGCCTTTGGTTAAAAATCTCTTTATCAGAGGTTTTAAACTGATTAGGTCAAACCTCTGATGATGGGAAAAGTCAGATTTGCCCTTTTGACTTAAACTGCTGATGAAGGATTACTTCATCAGTAGTTCCCATTTTCTCTTCAGTAGTTTTAACAGCTGATGAGAAATATTTTTATAAATACTTTAATTCATAACTTCTGAAGGTTATTTTATCAGAAGTTACACACTTTTCAGAAAATTATCCCCATACTGATGTTTGTTCATCAGTAGTTTCTCTCATACTGATTTTTGTTAATCAGTAGTTTCTCTTTTTATTTTTCAGAAGTTTTGTTTCAGACTTTTGTCTTTTGTAAGTGAAAACCAGAAAAAAGAAAAGGTAAACAGGATGGAATCAGGGGTGGAAGAAAAAAAATTTGTGATGTTTTATGCATAACAGTAGTAGATAGAAGTGATTGATGTAGAAGTTTGATGTAGAGTTGGGTAGAATCAAGTGTTAACTTGGATTCTAACTGATATGCATATATGTTTAAAAAAAATAAAGTAAACACTTACAAATTTAGCATTCCAAGCATGGATACTAACTTCTGAAATGTTGATGTGTCAAGGGGCTTAGTGAAGATGTCAGCTATTTGATTAGCTGTTGCTACATGCTTCACCTCAATCTTGCCTTTTTCATAGCAATCTCTTATGAAATGGTACCTGATCTCAATATGTTTGGTTTTTGAGAACTGTACCGGATTTTGAATGATGCTAATGGCAGATTTGCTGTCTACAAACAAAGGTGTCTTGGTTTCTTTGATTCCATAATCAAGAAGTTGATATTGGAGCCATTGTATCTGTGATGTACAACTTGCAGCTGCAATGTATTCAGCTTCAGCAGTTGAAGTTGCAACAGATGTTTGCTTCTTTGATTGCCATGACACTAGACAGTTACCCAGGAATTGACAACCACCAGATGTTGACTTTCTTGTCATCTTACACCCTTCATAGTCACTATCTGAAAAAGCTGATAACTTGGTATTGCTTGAAGCAGGATGCCAAATTCCCAGTGTTGGAGTTCCTTTCAGATATCTGAAAATTCTTTTGACTGCTATAAGGTGTGATTCCCTTGGTGCTGATTGATATCTAGCACAGACACATGTTGAAAACATAATATCTGGTCTAGAAGCAGTTAAGTATAAAAGGGAACCTATCATGCATCTGTATATGGTTTGATCAACCTGTTTTCCTTGATCATCAGGTTCAACTTGTGTGATTGGTGTCATGGGAGTGGAACATGATTTACAGTCGTTTAAAGAAAATTTGTTCAATAATTCTTTAACATATTTTGATTGATGTATAAAAGTTCCATTTGTTTGTTGTTTGATCTGCAGTCCTAGAAAGTACTGCAGTTCTCCCATGGTACTCATCTCAAATTTTGATTGCATGAGTTTCTTAAAATCATCACACAGTTTTGTGTTTGTTGAACCAAAAATGATATCATCAACATAAATTTGAACAAGTAAGACATGATTTCCAACATGTTTAATGAAAAGAGTTTTATCAATGGCACCTCTTGTAAAGTTATTTTTGAGTAAAAAGGTGGAGAGTGTATCATACCAGGCTCTTGGAGCCTGTTTGAGCCCATAAAGAGCTTTGTCTAGTCTGTACACCCACTCAGGATGAGAAGGATCCTCAAACCCAGGTGGCTGACAGACATACACCTCCTCTTTAATTTTTCCATACAAAAATGCACTTTTCACATCCATTTGATAAACTTTAATTTTGTTGGAAATGGCATAGGCCAGAAATAACCTGATGGCCTCAAGCCTTGCAACTGGAGCAAAGGTTTCATCATAGTCAATTCCCTCTTCTTGAGAGTACCCTTGAACTACCAGTCTTGCCTTGTTCTTGATTATCATACCAGCTTCATCTTGTTTGTTCCTGAAAACCCATCTTGTGCCAATTGGTTGCTTGTTTGGAGGTAAGGGACAGATTTCCCAGACCTGTTGCTTGTTGAACTGAAGCAGTTCATCTTGCATAGCTTGCACCCAATTATTGTCTTTGAGGGCTTCCTGGTACTTCTTTGGTTCCAACTGTGAAATAAAAGCTGAAAATAGGCAAAAGTTGGAGAGCTGGTTTCTGGTAAGAACACCTGAAGCTATATCACCCATGATTTGATCAAGTGGATGATCTCTGTGTTCAATCAGTTGTTGTAAACCACTGACAGGTGTAGGTGGCTCTTGTTCTTCAAACAAACTACTAAGGTCTATAATATCTGGTTCAGCAGTTTTAGCTTCTTCAGTAGTTGCAGGTGCTGAAGCAGATGTTTGAGTTTGGCCTTCAGCATTTGTTTGATCAGAAGTTTGAGAAACTTCTGATGGTGTTGTAGTTGACTTAATGACTGTTTGAGGAGTCCATGGTGTAGGATCCTCATCTTCAAACCTTTGATCACCATAATAAGTAGGTTTGGAAGAAGTAACAGTCTTTTCAGGTCCAAAGTGAAAGTTGTCAAGGTCAAAGAGTTCAGCAGGATGTGCTGGAATAAGAGTGTGTTTTGACTCATTGAACTTGACATTCAATGTTTCTTCTACTATCCTGGTGTGAGAATTAAAAACCTTGTAGGCTTTTCTAGTTGAAGAGTAACCAAGAAAGTAACCTGAGTCAACTTTGGCAGCAAACTTTGAAATAGATTCCTTTATGTTCAAGATGAAACATTGACACCCAAAAGCCCTAAAAAAGGAGATAAGGGGCTTCATGCCATGAAGAACTTCATAGGCAGTCTTTGAATGTCTCTTGACCACAAGAACTCTATTCTGAACATAACATGATGTGTTAACTGCTTCTGCCCAAAAGTACAAGGGCAGTCCAGAATCAGCTAACATTGTTCTTGCTCCTTCTATCAATGTTCTGTTCTTCCTTTCTACTACACCATTTTGTTCAGGAGTTCTGGGAACACTATATTGTCTAATAATCCCTTTAGACAAACAGAATTCATCCAGAGTTTTGTTCCTGAACTCTGTCCCATTATCACTTCTAATGGTTTTGACAGATAGAGAATATTGTTTCTCTACTTGTAGAATGAAGAACTTGATGATTTCAGCAGCCTCATCCTTGGAAAATAAGAAGAATACCCATGTGAATCTTGAGTAGTCATCAATGATGACTAAGCAGTACTTCTTTTTACCAAGGCTCATAATCTTGACAGGTCCAAATAAGTCCATATGGAGTAGTTGAAGACATGCAGTTGTTTTTGATTCTTCAATAGACTTATAGGAGGACTTATGCTGTTTTCCCTTTAAACAGGATACACAGTGTTCTTGACACTGGTATACTTTCAAAGGTAGACCTCTGACCAAGCCCATTTTTGTGACTTTATTTATGGTTTTAAAGTTCACATGGCCAAGTCTCCTGTGCCAGAGATCTGTTTCTGAAGTTGATGCCCTTGAGAAGAAACAGGCAGTGTTATTCAATACTTTGTCTTTCTCAATGTCCACTGCATAGACATTGCCACATCTTTTGGCAATCAACAAAGTATGATCTTCAATAATCTTCTCTATCAACTTCTGGCCTTCTGGTGAGAACAGTTACAGTTTGTTCTTGACCAGGTTGAGAAATCCATGTCTTTTTGGCAATGGATTTTTCATTAAGAACCATGGTGGTATCTTTTTCAGGACCACCATCAACCTTGGTCATCAGTAGTTGTACCATGTTCATTAGATTTTGTATCTCAGCAGTTTGTGAAACTGCTGATGATCCAGGTCTAACTACTGACAAAGAATTTTGAGAAAAAGATTTTGGTTGAGATTTTATCTTTTTCTGAGAAAAGGTGTTTTCAGGTTGTTGTTTCTTGGGTTTAAAGATTCTTTCATAATCATTTCTGATTTGATTTCCCACAACCTGTTGTTTAAATTTTTGATTGAACTGAATTCCTTTTCTGTATCTACAAAATTCAGTTTTGTGGTTGAACAGACCACAAATTTCACATGCTTTTGCCTTTTGTTTTTGATCCAAAGGCAAATTTCTGACATTTGTGAAGAGATCTTGCTCATCAGTAGTTTTCAGGGTCTCAACTCCTGATGTAGATGAAACTACTGATGGCTTGTTGTCAGATTTTGTTAATACTTCTGAAGTACTTTCTTTAAAAATGCCAGGATTTCTGTTTAGAAAGTTTTCATGGAAAGATGTGCATTCTTTCCCTTCAGAAGTTTCATTTGAAACAATTCTTCTCCCATCTTCAGTAGTTTTGGGAGAAAAATCTGTTGGTGTTTCAACATGATGGTATCCTATGCCAAACTTAACATTTGAAGCACTTTGTTTGTTTAGCAATAATTGATACCCCTTACAAGATTCCACCCATTTTTCACAAGTGATCCTGGTGTCAGCAAGCTCTTGTCTGACATCTCCCAGGTCATTTAGCATGATTTTAATTTGTGCTTGGGTTTCAATAGCAGAGTCAGTTAATTTAGAAACTTCTTTTGTTTTAGCACACAGTTTTCTTTCTAAATCACATTTTATCTGTGTGTATTTTCTTTCTAAATCATTGGCTTTACCTTGTAAGTGCAGATTTGTCTCTCTTATGAGAGCAAAAGTTTCTTTGCAAGAGTTTGAGCAAAGTTTTGTCAAAGATTCTTTTGATACCTGTGACAATGCAGATTTTGAAGTACAACCTTCAAATGCCATTAAGGCAAAGTTCTTTCTGCCATTGTCTGGTTCTCCCCAGTTGATGTCAAACACTTTGTTGTCTGCATCAGGATTGCACTCTGTGGTGTCAAAAGGGAGACTGCTCCAGTCAACATACCCTGAGGTGAAAAGACTTTGTTGAGAGGGTTGTTGAGGCTGTGGAGGATGTTGAGCAGCTGGAAAGGGAGGGATTGATTGTTGGCTCTGCATCTGTTGAGCAGGCACTTGAACATATTGTACTTGTGGCATGTATTGCTGTTGAGGAGCTTGTGCCTGTACAAAATGAGCACTCCCTTGAGTTCCATTATTCCTATTATAATTGGGGTTATAGTTATTTCCAGATTGTGATTGGTTAAAGCTAGAGCTTCTACACTCTCTAGCAAAGTGTCCCAACTTCTGACACTTGTGACATCTCAGTTTAGATTTGTCAAAACCAATTTTTGTATTACTGGTCAATCCTGGAAATTTCCTTCCTGACCTTTTATAAAACTTGTTAGTTTTAATGCTTAGCATGGCCAGTTGGTGTAATATGTCCATTTCTTCTAAGTCATCACTGCTAAAATTTTTCAAATCATCCATGATAAAACATAGATTATCAGCAGTTTGACTTTGGTCATTATTGTCATAACCTGGGAAAGATCTTTCTGATGAGATCCCAGTGGTTATGTCAATATTGTCATAAGATCCATAGGAACAAGTTGGTGAATCTTGTCCCAAAAGTGTTGTACTACCTGGTAGGTAGTCATCAGCAGTTTTACCAGATGATTGTAATTTCTTCTTTTGATCAATTTCTCTCTCAAAAGTAAGTAATCTCCCATGGAGTTTTGTAAGAGTGAGGGAGCTAAAATCTGGTGAGGATCTTAAAACAATGGAGTATGTTTCCCATTTGTCAGGTAAAGACCTTAAAAATCTATGTAGCATAGACACTGTTGTATAGGTCTGACCATTTAACTTTAGCTCAGATATTAATGAGGAGAATCTTTCAAATTGTTGAGTCAAAGTTTCCCCATTAATATGAGCAAATGTTTCATATTGTTGAGCTAAAATCTCTCTGGTGTTGGCAATCACCTCTTCAGTTCCTCCAAACTGTTCTTTAAGACAGTCCCAGAGTTCTTTGGCACTTTCACAATGTAAAAGGTCAGAGTATATCTCATTTGGGAGAGCCATTGCCAACATAGAGAATGCTTTTACAGCTAGCTCAAGTTTTAGGAAATCATCATCTGTATATTCTTTAGGGTCCTTAGGGACCTTAACATTAGTTTCAAGATTAACATTTACTGGTTTGTGAGGACCATATATCACAGATCTCCAACAACCTGTGTTGGTTTGTGACAAGGTATGTGCCATTCTCTTTTGCCATATGTTGTACTCATTTCTCACAAGCATGGCAGGTTTAGTGGCAGAACCAGTATTATATGGATCCATTTTAAAGAGTATAGATTTGTCAGATGACTCTTTTAAGTGATGGATATTGATAAAAAGTGAACTTTTGATCTTTTTATTGAATATCAATAAGAGCTTTGTGTCTGATTCTCAATTTGTTAGATTGATATGTGATCAGATAAACCAACGCTTTGATACCAATTGTTGGATCAGTTTGCTCTTTTTGCTAAGTAAGAACTTGCTATCTTGACACTTAAGTGTTTAGCAAGTCCTTGTAAATCAGATTATAAGCACAGCGGAATGTATAAGTTAAAGCAACACTTTTTATACTAAGGAAGAGATATTACTCCCCCTTGATGTTTGAAACTAATAAATGATAAGTATTTATTATGAATCTAAGCAGTAAATGAGAATTAGATACTTAGACAGATTCACAATAAATACAGAAATGGAATAGAACAGTGATAGTGTTTGAAGGATTTTTCTATTAAAATCAATGTCTAAAACAGGAGGTTGAAGCCTCCTATTTATAGACGTTTACATACATGTATCTTGCCTAAAAAGCAAGTACAGAAACAACAGAAACAAGTTGCACAAGTTGCAACATTGAATCAAACAAATACAGCTAAAAGTAATAATAAACAATAAACTACTGATGCAAAAGGCGGTGGAAAATATCTGATGCTAAGTGCTGATGAAAGACAAACTACTGATGAGTAGTTTGTCTTCAGTACTTCTGAAGTGAACTTGTCTGGTTTGGACTTCAGAACTTCTGATGAAGTTTCTTCTTCAGCACTTCTCATATCTTCTCTTCAGCAGTTTCTTGTCTTCTCTTCAGTACTTCTATACTTAGCCAAAATGACAGAAGTGAATTAGACTAAGGTTTCCAAAAGTGGTTTCACCAATCCTCTTTGTCCTAACAATCTCCCCCTGGATTGATGAAGCCAAAACCTTACTAATTCCTTATGTTTTTTCTTCTTTCTTGAACAATCTTCCATATCTCTTTGTACATGGTGTTCTTGAGCTGGTTTAACTGACCATCAGATAGAGATCCTCTCTGTGGTTCTAGATGTTGAATTGTGAGCAGGTCTTGTGTTGACAGTTTCTTCAGATCACTGATCTTCTTGTAAGCCCTGCTTGAGAGGTCTCTTCTTGTCAACAATACTGAGTTGTTATCAGTAAGTGACCATCTGATGATAGGTATCTTTGACTTGTTAAAGTCAGAAGAATAGGGAACCAGACTTGTCCCTTGGGTTGATGGTCCTGAGTGCTGGATGTTTTCAGTTTCAGATAGCCTCAGGTGGGATTCTCTTCCTTGTTGTTGTTGCATATCAGGCATCTGAACAGTTGGGAGATGGTGTTCAGTCACTACTCTGGTATGCAGCTTTTCTTTGATGGTCTTTTGTATTTGGTAGGCAAAAGTGGAAGGATCCCTGAATTGAGTTAACAGAGGTTTCTCCTCAATGTCAAAATCTGAATGGACTATTGAACTTCCTTCAAGTAGTACCATTTTGAAGTCAGTTTTGACATTGTCCTCTAACTATCGGGCCGAGTCCTAATTCTTATTGGGCCTTGGTTTATAATCCGGGTAAGATTATTGGGCTACACCGTAAGTGGCCCAATCATAATTCTAATTAACTATTAATTAATTATTTTATTAATCTAATCTCGTTTTATAATGACGTCATAATTTTCAGGGTGTTACAATAAACGAACGAACACGACCTCTGTTCATGTTCGTTCATTTATTAAACGAACGAACACAAACGAACTTCCCGCCGAACGGTTCATGAACTGTTCGCTGAAAGTTTAGTTAATTTGCAGCCCTAACTATTAGTCTATTTTGGTCGTGCCCTATCTTGTTTTTTTAGACGGTGTAGGAGTATGCACACCGTAAGATTGAGGAGTCAAAGTATGATTAATTAAAACTAGTGTGTTTCAAGGCGCGCTTTGCGTGCCTTACAATTTTGTCGTATCCAAAATACTAAAAAACTATTATGAACAATGTAACTACCAATTTTCATACCATAATTTAGAAAAGACATCTCATACAAACATGAGTATATTTGTACTTATTACTTAATAGCATGTTGTAAATGGGAAAAAAAGAAGTTGCCACTTGCCCTTCCCATGTAAGACATGTTATTTATTATGAAACCATATATAATTATTACTAAAAAAGTGTTGGGACATTTAAAAAAAAACTTGTCCTTCCCTTGTTTTGAATTTGAGACCTCAAATCATACAAATGCACAACAAACCACTCAATCACCAAACCATGTTGTGACTTATTATGAAATTATATATATTTATTAATAAATAAGTGTTTAAAAAAAAATCTCAAAGTACACAAATGCACCACAAACCACTCCACCACCAAGCCATTTTGTTAATTATTATGGAATCGTATGTATTTATTAATAAATAAGTGTTTGTAAAAAAAAAACAGAAATGCCAAGATTCAAACTTGAGACCTAAAATAACACTAATGCACCACAAACCACTCCACCACCAAGCTATTTGTAATTTATTATGAGACCATATATACATATGTATTATTAAAAAAATGTTTGAACTATAAAAAAAGAAAAAGAAAATCCGAATAAAGACAAAAACCATTAATATGTTACTGTTCAATTTGTTGAAGCTTTAATATATTTATAATATAATACAAGGACTAGTAGTCTAGCATCTTAAGTGTTACAGACGTCATTTTTATCGGTTATAACCCGGTTGTTCACTTATAAGGAAAAAAAACTAGCGAAAAAACGATTAAGAAGTTGATTGTTCACTTAGGGGTTGTTTGGTTGATTAAGTGTTGAATCATTAATAAGTCTGAATGTTTAAGATGATCTGAATGGTTAAGTGTTGAATCATTAAGTGCTTAATGATTTAGCAACATCTCAAGTCTAAAGGTTTTTACTTTTTATTGTTATTTTTTTAACAGAAAATAATATTGTTATATAAGGAAAAATATACATTATTCCAAATCCTGCAAGTAGCTAGAAATGGGGATAAAAATATGGTTTTTTTTTTTTGTTTTTGTTTTTTATGATAATCAAGTTTTGAAGTTCACTTGTTTATAAGGAATCGAAATAAGTGTATGTGTAGTGGTGGGGGTTATAGGGGGTTATGGGTATTAAAATATTAAAAAGTAATAGAAGAGGGGTTATGGAAAAAGAGGTGTAGTGAGAAGGGGGGTTATGAGGGGTTATAAATGATTGGGTAATTATTGTAGTGGGAAGGGTGTAGTGGGAAGAGGGTGTGGAAAAAGATTAAAAAAATAATATAAAAATGCTTTAAAAAAACGCCCGTTATGTGTATAACTGCTGCCACCGAAAACGCCCCATAACCCCCAAGGGGGCGGTGTTGGGGGGCGTTATAATGCCCAAAACGCCCACAACGGGGCACCACTACACATACACTAAGTTAAAGGAGCTGTTATTAAAACTTTATATTTATTGTAATTTTACGATTTATACGTTATATGTCAAAATCTATATCTATATCTATCTTTATCTATATCTATATCTATATCTATATCTATATCTATATATAATAAACCAAAGCATTTTTTATGATATGTCATAATATTATGCAATTTCTCTTTTGAAAGATGCCACATAAGATGTGATGTGGCAACTCTAGACCAATTAAAAAAAAGGAATAATTATGGTTTAAATATGATTTAACATAATCTATTAAATACTTAATCTACCAAATGTAAATATTACAATTTTGTTATTTTTTCTCTCAAGTTTCCTCTCATAACTTTTAAACGTTAATATCTTTTATATACGAGATTTTTTAAAGAAAAAAATTACACCAAATTACCTTTTTTTATATTAGAATATGATAACTTATGATAGAGATTTGTTTAAAATAATAATAATAATAATAATAATAATAATAATAATAATAATAATAATAATCATTATTGGTAAGTCATTAATTATGTTGTCATATTAGATATTTTATTATATCATATTAGATATTTCAACCCGGACGCTCTCCAACAGGTAATTGCTATATAGATGTCATTCTTATAATTTAGATACTTCTAATTTTATTCATTTTACTTAGATTTCTCAATTCGGGACGCTCCCGAGGTATAAGCTAGTATGTTATATTTTGTTTTGACGTCTCGCAAAAATGTGAGATTTTAAAATATTATATTTGAGAATTAAATAAAAATTTGACTTCCATTTGATGCAGGTGGTGGATTGGCTATTTATGTGGGACATTAAATCTGTCACGTTTTCTAGCAACTTCTAAAATAGTTAATAGACAATAATATAGTAATCGACAAAAATTGCTGTTGAAAAAAATAACATAACGATATTTAGATATAGAAAACTGGTTTATATATCGGAAGCGTCTTATGGTTGAAAAATCTATATAACACTAGTAGGAGCTCGCGCATTGCGGCGGTGCTGTACAATGTTTGGATGTTGCGTTTAGTCATTTTCGACCCGATTCAACCTGAAAATTCAAATTGATTTATATATAACTTGAATTTCTTTTATAAAAAATACACATATATAATTTTGTTTATTTAGCTCGATTCGAATTCAAACATAAATTAAATTGTAATTTAAATAACCCGAAAACAGTCGTGTTAAACATCCATATTCCACTTATTAGTTTTTACTTGTTATATTATAGATATTCAAACCCATTTATAACTGGATCAAATTTATCCTCTATTATTGATTAAAAAAGAACATTACGGTGTTACCCGAAAGCATAATTCCAAAAATTATATAACGAACATGTGAGTTTGTTTGCGGTTAATTTATTGTAGATAAGACATACAAAATATAGGGGTTTAAAACTATGAATGGTGTAATATACTAATATTATACAAACTAATTTTTTTGTTTCTTATTTTTGCCTTTATTTAACCTTCAACTATTAATCATTAATTTCTTGTTTTTTTGTCATTAATTAATAGAAATTAATAGTTTATTAAATTTGTCTTCTCATTATAATGAAATTACAATTTTACCCTTATGCATAAACATGAAATGACAAGTTTACCCGTCCAGTACCCACTATATAGTAGTATAGATGATAAAATCTTCAATATATGATTTGCACAAAAAAAATCAACCAAGTACGGTGCAAAAAAAAAAAAAAAAAAAAAAAAAAACTATCATTTCGACTGTTACTGTATCCCCTACCCGCCTAATACGCCATCATCATAATTATATTGGTCCCTTATGGATTTGATTCATATATTAGTCACTAATAATTATAATTACAACAAAACACCACTACATCTAAGAGGGTGTTTGGGGTTGAGTTTTGAAATGGATTTTTAGATTATTGCGTTTTGAAAACACAAATAATCAGTTTTTAGTGTCTAAGGTTGAGTTTTGAAATGGATTTTTAGGCTACCAAAACGCAATAATCTAAAAGAAGTTCCACCTTTACTGCAGTAAAACGAGTAATCACTTTTCAAAAAGCAATCCCAAACACCCTCTAAGTACTATATTTCTAAAAACATGTATAAACGACATCGAATTAAGTAATAATTATCTGCCTAACTGTAAACAATACCTACTCCATATCTCTACCAACCTTGTAAGTTGTAACTAAATTTGGTGTTCTAGTTGATAAAAAAAAATGGTGTTTTACATAGTTATGAGTTGTTTTCAGTAGAATATTCTGCTTAAAAGAGACAACAAAATATTATGTAAGTTGTAACTAAGTTTGGTGTTCTACTTGTTTAAACAAATAGTGTTTTACATAATTATGAGTTGTTACCAGTAGAATATTCTGCTTAAAAGAGACAACAAAATATTATAGGTGCTACATTTTTATGTAAACTACAATTAATCTTTTATAAGGTTCTAGCTTATATCACCCCTTAGGAAAATGAGCATGTTTTAGAAGACACATACCCTGCCAAAATGAGTTCTGTTCTGGGCTTTTAAGAAGAAGATACACGTGAAGTATGTCAACTGATAATATATGCTAGATTATGGCAAGTGAAACTATATTTTCCCTACAACAATGTTTGGCACTTGGTATTGATTTGCCTTTTTGCATTAGTTATAAATGGGCTCATCTAAGACATTAGATAGTAAATATTCATGTGTATGTTTTCCACAAGATAACTTATTCACTAATGCTACTATTCAAGATGTTAACTCGAAGTTAAAATTCAGAAGAATATGTTGCAACTCTAAGGTCAAAACTCAAATCACGAATTGTCATCACAACTACAACATCAATTATCTACAATTAGAATAAAGATATATAAACCATTTCGACTGTTACCGTATCCTCTAACCGTCTAACACGCTACCATCTTAATTATATTCATCCCTATGGATTTGATTCCTATGTTAGCAACTAATAATTGCAATAGAATACTACTATATAGTTCACTAATGTAATATTGAGCACCTTAACACGTGTAAAGTCTAATTGAGCACCATAATCGAAGTTATGTCTGAGTTTATGTATAAAACATGTAAGTCACGCTCACGTTCAAACACAAGCATGAAGATAAACAAAACACGTATATGATATGTAATTGATCAAAATTACGGTGGTGTTTGTTTTTCTCCCAGAAGCACTTCTGACCTCTTTTGTCTGCGTCGTGCAGACGCGGGCAAACGTTTGGGGCGGGCAGACTGTTTGTTTTTCGGAAGACATTTCACTCCAAAATCTCTTCCTGACCTCTTCTTGGTGCAGACTTGGACCAAAGTCTTCTAAGGTCTTCAAAGGTCTTCTCCTCTTCTCTTCTCCTCACCCACCACCACCACCACCCACTACCACCACCACCACCACCACCACCACCGTCACCCATCCACCACCACCACCTAGCATCGTCCACCACCACCGTCCATCACCACCACGGTCCACCACCACCACCACCACCACCCACTACCACCACCCACCACCGTCCACCACCACTACCACCCCACCACCCCACGGTCCACCACCACCACCACCTACCACCGTCCACCCACCACCACTACCACCACCCACCACCGTCCACCACCACCACCACGGTCCACCACCACCAAGGTCCACAACCACCACCACCCACCACGGTCCATCACCACCACCACCCACCACCGTCCACCACCACCCACCACCGTCACCACCACTACCACCACCACCCACCACCGTCCACCACCACCGTCCACCACCACTACCACCACCACCCACCACGGTCCACCACCGTCCACCTACCACCGTCCACCCACCACCACTACCACCACCCACCACTATCCACCACCACTACTCTCACACCCTCAAATTACCACTTGCGGGGTTTTACCGCGAGGCGCATGACAAACCAGAATCCAAGTCAACGGTCACAATAAACAACACTATATGAAAATACATAACATTCAAAAGACATAGTTTTCATAAACCCATAAACTGTAGCGGAAGCATTCAACGAGTTACAATCCAAAATTTCAATGTTTCAAATGTTTAATGCAAAACGTGAACTAAACTCTAGACGCCAGTGCAGACCCGTGCGCCTAGTTCCATTTGTTGCTACCTTAGCGACCTGAGAAAAACATGCCAAAAAGGATGTCAACATATAATGCTGGTGAGTCCACAGGTTTGTTCAAAATGTTACCAAAACGTTACCATGTCCATACTATATCAATGTTACCAAGTACGCTAGCTAGGCGTATGTTTCATTACTACTACGATTGGAAAACATTACTAGACACGTTTAGCAATGTTCAGCATGTTTAAGCAGCCCGTATGTTCAGCATGATACCAATGTACCTGTTCGAGACAATATGCACCCGCCCGGCCCTCCAAGCCGACGAGTGGGGCAGGTCACGCCCAATAGATCTATCCACATTTCCCCGTTGTGCAACCCCGCACATTCATGGTTTCCCCGGGACTTTCCAAAAGATCGTATAGCAATATAAAGTTAAAACCATAGTATGACATAAGTTACCAAAACCGTTTAGCGCATGTTTTCTCCCCCAAAAGTTAAAGCAGTAAAAGTGGGGCCGTGAACTCACCTTAAGTAGCGTTCTTCAAATATAAGTAAAGATGTTTAGCCCTTGATAATCCCTCTACCGGAGATCTATCAAAATGTTCACATAAGTGTTCCGACCAATAACCATAAGGTTATCTAGTCCCTGATTGTCCAGATCGTAACCAAGTATGTTTTTAAAACGTGTTTAAATGTTTAACCGACACACTAGACCGACCCGACATCCCGTTGGTGACCCATTACCCTAACTAATCAAGTACACATAGATTACACACAAGGTTCAAGCATAAAACACTTAGTTTGTATCAAAAATCTCATTTCTGCATCAGAACGGTCGAACCAATCAGTTTTAAGTCTCCTTCGCACCCTTTTACATCTCGTTCGACCGTTTGATGCTTCCTTCGCCCGTTTTATCACATTCGTCCAATAAAAAGCTAGGTTCGACCCTGGATCCCTCCTTCGCACCATCGACTGGTCGAAGGAGGCCAGGTTCGCCCCTGTTGTATGATTTTTCTTAAAAACGCTTCAAACACATTCAAAACGACCCGAAACATCATCAAACACAGCAGTCAAGCATGGATAACTTATCTCTACAAAACCCCATCGATTTCCCTCGATAATACGTCCGTTTCAGCCCTTTCCCAAATGGTAAAGATTATGGGAACATCACTTTCATGCATGAATTATTTACCCAATTTGGAAACTTTTGAAATCGATTCATGTTTAGCTTAAAACACTCAGTTTGTCGATTATCCGATCTTTCTTATTCATTCTATTGATCATAAATATTCATACATCAAGTATTAATCCAATAAAACCCCCCAAATATCAATATATCCAATCCTAACCCTAGACAACAATATTCCCTCATTAACAACAATCCTATATCATGTTTCTATCATAGACATAGCAGCAAATCAGTGAACAACACATAACACCACATAACACACAATTTACACATGTTATTCATTATGAAAACCTATGTTAAATGATCATGTTTTGATTTAGAAAGATGTTTAAAAGGTTTTTAATCATAAAAACACCCTTAGAACAGATCCGGACAATTAGGGTTAGATGAAAACGAATTAAAATGCTTTTAAAAGATTTAGGATTATGAACACACCTTGGATTCTTGTTTAGATGTTGTAGATGGGTTAGATTATGAAAAAGAAGAGCAAAAACTCCTTCCTTAGTGTTTAAGATCGTTTGAGAGCGTTTTGGGACGGTTAGGGTTTGTGAAATGATGAAAAATGACAAAGTTTGGTATTGATACTAATCTTCCTTCGCACCAACTTATTGGTCGAATGTAGTCTCCTTCGCCCCTTTCACAGGGTCGAATGAGCCCTGTTTGGTCGAAGGGAATTTCTCAAATTCCACTTCCCTGGTTCGCCCATTTTACAAGGGTCGAACCAGGCAACTTCTTCTCCTTCGACCACTCGAAGTGGTCGAACCAAGACCTCTTTTAAACTAGTTTTCCAGTTTGTCGTGTTTAACGCATTCTAACACATCTTAACACATAAGCATGCATCCTTAGTCTATATTTAACACATTAAAGCACAGATAATCATTTACACATCGTTTAAACATATCTATGTATATAATCCACCACACGACCCATAATCTACACATATACTTAATTAGTTCATGTAATGTCACCAACAACGGAACCCGGTACTAGTGTATTACCAAAACGACTCCCAATGATCCTCCAGATCATTGTACCCTGGACAATCCTAACTTGACCCGACTCAACTAACCCAGTTAAGTTTGTTTATAAACGTTTCTCGCTAAGGTAGACTTAGATGTTACTAATATGTTTAATCCGAACATGCCGGGTGTCACATCATCCCCACGTTGAAAGAATTTTCGTCCCGAAAATTGCGCAAAGCCCAAAAAGAAAGAAACGAAAAGAACAGAACGAAAAGAAACTTACCGGATGTCACATCATCCCCACGTTGAAAGGAAATCTCGACCCGAGATTCATTCCGCTTCAGCAGTAACATGCCTCGATTCAAACGCGCGCTTCGGAAAGAGATGAGGATACTTAGATTTCATCTGATCCTCCCGTTCCCATGTGAATTCCGGTCCACGGTTCGAGTTCCAACGGACTTTAACGATGCGGATTTTACTCCGACGAAGGCTACGAATCTTGTAGTCGAGAATCTCGACAGGTTCCTCCACAATGCGAAGACGATCATCAACTTTGATCTCTTCCAGTGGTACAATGAGAGATTCATCAGCCAAACACTTCTTCAAGTTAGACACATGGAAGACGTTGTGTACACTACCGAGCTCCGCCGGTAAGTCGAGTCTGTATGCCACCGGTCCAATCCGATCCAAGATTGCGAACGGTCCGACATAACGAGGGTTAAGCTTGCCACGCTTTCCAAAGCGTATGACGCCCTTCCATGGTGAAACTTTCAGAAGTACCTTGTCCCCAACCTGGAACTCTAAAGGTTTTCGACGGCGATCGGCATAGCTCTTCTGACGATCCCGTGCAGCAGCCAAACGTTGACGGATCTGTACGATTTTCTCCGAAGTTTCGTACACGAGTTCCGGACCAGTGAGCTGGCTCTCGCCCACCTCGGCCCAACAAAGTGGTGATCGACATTTCCGTCCGTAGAGAGCCTCGAACGGAGCTGCCTTGATGCTAGAGTGATAGCTGTTGTTGTAGGAGAACTCCACTAACGGTAGGTGGATCTCCCAACTTTTGCCAAAATCGATAACACATGCCCGAAGCATGTCTTCCAAGGTTTGAATCGTCCGCTCACTCTGTCCATCATTTTGCGGATGATAAGCCGTACTCATATCCAACTGAGTACCCAAAGCCTTGTGCAGAGCCTTCCAGAAACGCGAAGCGAAACGAGAATCACGATCAGAGATAATAGAAACAGGCACTCCGTGCCGAGCAACCACCTCCTTAAGGTAAAGTCGAGCCAACCGCTCGAGTCCATCGGTTTCCTTAATAGGTATAAAACGTGCCGATTTTGTCAGTCGGTCAACAATCACCCAAATCATATCATAACCACTAGGTGACTTTGGCAGTTTGGTGACAAAATCCATCGTGATTCGTTCCCACTTCCATTCTGGAACCTCTGGTTGTTGCAGGAGACCAGACGGCCTCTGATACTCCACCTTGACTTTAGCACAAGTCAAACATTTGCTGACGTAAGAAGCTATGTCAGCTTTCATGTTCGGACACCAATAAAGTATCTTCAAATCCTGATACATCTTATCGGAGCCAGGGTGAATAGAATACCAGGACTTGTGAGCTTCATCCAGAACAAGCTCGCGCAATCCCCCGAACAATGGGACCCAAACACGCCCCGCAAAATAGTGTAAGCCATCGGTCCTGAGCTCAAGATGCTTGTCAGCACTGTGCATCGTTTCAGCCTTAAGGTTTTCCTCCTTCAAGGCTTCCAACTGTGCAGAACGGATTCGGTCAGGCAATGACGAATGAATGGTGAGCTGTAAGGCTCGAACACGACGAGGGTTCGCAGACTCCTTCCTGCTCAAGGCGTCCGCCACAACGTTCGCCTTGCCGGGATGGTATTTGATAGCACAGTCATAATCGTTCAGGAGTTCAACCCAGCGACGCTGCCGCATGTTCAACACCTTCTGGTCGAAAATATGCTGAAGACTCTTGTGATCGGTATATACTTCACACTTGGTACCGTACAAGTAATGTCTCCAGATTTTCAACGCAAAGACTACCGCACCCAGTTCCAAGTCATGAGTAGTGTAGTTCTTCTCATGAACCTTGAGTTGACGAGAAGCGTAACCAATAACCTTCCCGCGCTGCATCAACACGCAACCGAGACCACGAATAGAAGCATCACAGTACACAACGAAATCATCCGTACCCTCAGGTAGGGATAAGATAGGTGCAGAACAAAGTTTAAGCTTCAGCATCTGAAATGCTGATTCTTGTGGTTCATCCCAGTCGAACTTTCGGTCCTTCTGGGTAAGTGCAGTGAGGGGTTGAGCGATCTTCGAAAATCCCTCAATGAAACGACGATAATAGCCCGCAAGACCTAGGAATTGCCGCACCTCAGATGGCGTCTTTGGTGCTTCCCAGTCTTTAATAGCTTCGATCTTAGCCGGATCGACATGAATTCCCAGTTCATTCACCACATGTCCTAGGAACTGAACTTCTCGCAACCAAAAATCACACTTCGAGAACTTAGCATACAACTGCTCCCGTCTCAAAAGTTCCAAGACCAACCGCAGATGTTCCTCATGATCCGCCTTGTTCTTGGAGTAAATCAGAATATCGTCAATGAACACGATGACGAACTTATCAAGGTAAGGCTTGCAAACGCGGTTCATCAAATCCATGAACACCGCCGGTGCGTTAGTGAGACCAAAAGGCATGACCAAGAACTCAAAATGGCCATAACGAGTGCGAAAAGCAGTCTTCTGAATGTCAGCTTCCCTGACGCGCAACTGGTGATAACCGGACCGCAAATCAATCTTTGAATAGTAGCTAGAGCCCTGAAGCTGGTCAAAGAGATCATCAATGCGAGGAAGAGGATAACGATTCTTGATGGTCACTTTGTTCAGCTCACGATAATCAATACACATATGAAGACTTCCGTCCTTCTTCTTCACAAACAAAATAGGGGCTCCCCACGGGGAAGAACTCGGTCGAATGAAACCCTTTTCCAAGAGTTCCTGTAACTGGCTGGACAGCTCTTACATTTCAGGAGGTGCAAGACGATACGGAGCTCGGGCAATAGGAGCTGCGCCCGGAGTGAGATCAATACTAAACTCAACCTGACGATGGGGAGGAAGACCAGGTAAATCATCCGGAAACACATCAGAAAAGTCACGAACCACCGGAATATCCTCGATCTTCTTCTCATCGTCAGTAGAAACGTTAACAAGTGCCAGAATGGCCGAACAGCCCTTCCGAAGATACTTACGGGCTTTCATGCTAGAAATGATACTCAGCGGAGCACCGCTTTTCTCGCCATGAACCGAAAGAATCTCTCCATCAGGGAGAGGGATCCGAATAACCTTGTCAAAACAAACGATCTCCGCGCGATACAACGATAACCAATCCATGCCAACCACGACATCAAAACTACCCAGAGGTACCGGCATAAGGTCAATGGGGAAAGACAAACCCGACAGTTCCAAGTGACATTCCCTAAGGGTGTGTGTCGCTTCGATTTTCTTACCATCAGCCAATTCTATTAAGTACTTAGCCTCTAAAGGTGTGGGTACTATATCTAGCAATCGACTAATATCCAAAGATACGAAACTCTTATCGGCACCAGAATCAAACAAGACAGAAACATAGCGATCATTAAGAAGGAACGTACCGGTAACTGTGTCTGGATCCTGCCTAGCCTCTGCAGATCCAATGACGAAAGCACGTGCAGTCCTGCCTCCGCCGCCATTGTTCCCGTTACCGTTCCCGCCCCTCCCATTATCGCCCTGTTTCAGTTTGGGACAGTCACGCTTGAAATGTCCCGTGTCACCACAGTTATAACACCCCTGCCTTCCCTGAGTCCCCTGAGCAGCAGGAGCAGGAGTAGCCGCAGGAGTCTGAGTTGGGGTGAGCGCCACCTTGCAATCCTTAGCATGGTGCCCCAACTGATGGCACCGATGACAACGAGCCCTATCACAACTCCCAGAGTGATGAAAACCACACTTGTTACACTTGGGATGCTTCCCAACATACCCACCCGTCTTCGACCCAGAAGAAGACCCAGATGTATCAAACTTCTTCGCCGGCTGAGCTGGCACCACACTCTTCCCCACACTCTCCCACTTCCTCTTGTTCCCCTCAGCAGCTTTCACAGTAGCACCCTTGGGTGGCAAAACGCCTTCTGCCACCTTCAGGTTAGTCATCCGATGAGCTGATCGGACAACTTCAGCAATAGTGGGAAGATTCCCAGCAGCCACCAACCCAGCAATCTCGGGCACTAGTCCAGACACATAGTGCTCGATCCTCCTGTATTCGGGTGTGTGTAAGTCAGGACACAACACCGCCAGCTCGTTCCTCCTCACAGTGTACTCCTCAATCTCCGACCCAACCATCTTGAAACTCCAGACCTCATGCTCCAACTTCTGTATCTCCTCCCTCGGACAGTACTCACCTCTCAAAAGCTGCACAAACTCCGCCCAAGGCATAGCAATATCCTCCCCCAGTCCCACGTTCTGAGTAGTAGCATTCCACCACGACAATGCAGGCCCCTCAAAAGTCGTAGTAGCATACTTCACTCGGTCCCCAGCAGGACAGTTACACATAACAAACACAGATTCCACCTTCTCCAGCCATCGGAGCAGTCCCACCGCTCCCTCAGTTCCAGCGAAGTTATGGGGCTGACAGTCCCTAAACTTCTTATAAGAGCACTGAGGTAGGGGTGGATTGGCACCAGCACCTGAAACACGGTACATGGATAAAACACAAACGAAAAGGCACGAAACCCAAAAATGAGACAAGGTCGACAGAAATCAACTCACCACCCATGGCATTAATCCCAGCCTGGAAATTAGCCATAGCCATGTTCACTTGCTGCTGGAGCAAGTTGTTCAGTTCAGCTTGGGTCATGTTGATGTTTCCACGACCACCGCCTCCAGCACGACCACCGCCGCCAGCACGGCCACCGCCGCCACCACGACGTCCACCACCGCGAGCACCAGACATGATCTAACAAATCAAGAAATCGAGGGATTCTGTAAGACCCTAACCCGTAATCACGCGATTATTGCCTAATCTTACGGGTTTTGACCTTAACTAAAAACCACTCCCGATTAAAACTTTGAAATTTTCTTTATAAGTCAACCCATTAAGATCAAATACATGTTTGATTCACACAAATTTTTACTTTTTAATAGTTGAAACATATTTTAAGATGTTGCGTTTTAACAGGAGTTCTTAGATTCTAGTGCGGAAGCTTGATGAGTGTTCGGGCGTGTTCGGTTCTTCTCGCGACTTGATCCTTGCTCCGGGACTTCCTTCACTTGTTTACCTAGCACCATTTCACAAAAATGGTTAGCGGGTTGTCAATGATACATTTAAACTAGTACGGTATTCGTTACACATTGATACGGAACGAACCAGGCCAAACGGCCCTTTATCAGGAGAACAAACTGCTGCAACTTATGCGCAGCAGCTGTTCGGATCGCTTTTACCCCTTCTAAAACCCAAAATCTGACTTCGACTTTCAAATGAGAATTGTTCTACGCTCCGAGAGCTTTCCAGGCATATAAAGAACACCTCCTAACGATTTTTCTACGATTTTATACGCAATTTTAAAGTTCGTGTTGACGTGCAGGTCAAAGCGCGCGGCCGCTCGGTCTCTGTGAGCGGCCGCTCGAAGCTTCTGATGTGAATTTGGTGATTTTTAAGCATGGGAATCATGTCGCAACCGCATTTGATGATTCCCGAAGCCTAAGTAATGACTCGCCGACTAAATAAACCTTTGTTTGACTGAAATTATGGTCCGGTTTATGTCGCCATGATCCGGTTCTTAGTTTTGAATGTTTATGGCGACTTTTACCAAATTTTGACCCATTAAGGCCTTAATTCAAACAAGGCACTTTTGACCACTTAAATTGCATACCGTTTGAGTTGTCAAGTCATTAGACACTTGATCAACAAAAGCGTTTGTCCGATTTGTTTCATTACGACTTAGATTCTTAGAATCAACCTTTATTAATCCTTTAAATCCCCAAAATGCCCCTCATGACCAAATCTTTCAATTTAGCCATTCGTGGCGAAACTTCTTGTTTCAAATCCAATGTTTTTGACTCAATGACTTGTTTAAAAACTTCTAAGTCCACACGGACTTAGATTTTCAACATTTCTCAAGATTGTTCTAATGTGGTCGATTCTAAGCGCCTTAGCGCGCATTAGACATAGTTATGGAAATAACTTACTTGATTTGCACCCACACTTCATGTGGGTACTTTATCACCTATGTTGCTTCGCCGAAGGCGTTTATTTGACTACGGACTTACCGGGTGGCCTTGACCCATATCCATACCTTGTGTTTATCCTCCATGATTCTTAACATCAAGAATGCACGCGCAATTGCATCTACCTGTATGCTTTCTAAATAGACAACGTTAATTTCTCGGAACTCAAATGGCAATAACTTGCCATTTGACCCGTTTAACTTTATGAATCTTAATGCTTGAAATACAAGCATCAAGTATTGGACTCACATGGTGAGGATATCACCATTTGACCCGTTTAGACTCGTAGTTCATAATACTAAGTTATCCAAGTTTTTATATATGGTTCAAGTGTTACAAACTTGACCCATTTAACAACAAGCTTAACAATTTCATTCAAATGATTTAAGTGACCCATCTTGGGTTAAAACATCATTTCTTACATATCATTATTAATTGACCCGTTTGATGAATTTCACCATTCGGTCACCACTCATGGTTTCAATTAATCTCATAAACCTTGATTTATTGTGAATCCACATAAATTGACCCACTTAATGAATTTCACCCGTTGGGATTTGTCTTTAGTACACACTCAATACCAATATATATAACACTTAATCCATGTCATAGTCTAGTAGTGTAAGTAGAACTTACTTGTATTCATTCCCATTGACTTGCACTAAAGGCTCATATCCGCTTGACCCGTTTAGTTCGTTGATCCATTCCATCCAAGCTTGCACCTAGCTTGACAAGATCAACCTTCACTATACTCATAAGATTAATTAAGTTAGTCATTATATCCAATAACTAACACATCTCATGAGTTTATTCACACCATTATTTTGTTTTCCCAATTATCATTTGGCTAAACTTTTCATGTATGGCGTGATTCATCTTTTAAACATGTGTTTCGCGTTTTATATGCGGGTAATTCCATGATTACCCAAATCAAGTTATCACCTCAATTTGCAAACAAGACTATTGAGGCATTTCATCAAACACTTGGTGTGCACCCACCAAATTCACTTGATTTTCATGAGTTTAAGTTTATCCAAAATATAGCCATGTATCTAATTATTATCATAACAAGATATTTAGGCATTTTAACTAAATTTGATCATTATAACAACTCCTAAGAGTCACCAAAACTACTAACCATGTGTGGTTTCAACCTAGAGGTTAAAACCCCAATTTCATAAGTTAACATATTCATATGAACATAATCAAACACACATATTAAATGTGATTTGTAACCAAATTATACATGTTTAAGGCTCCCCAAGGCTAGGGCAACCTATATTAACCATCAATTCCACATTTTTATAAAACCCTAGAACCATCATCTTCAATATACCATGGATTTGGATGATTTAAAAGGATCTAGAGTTACCTTATGACGTTTAGAACACTAGATGATCATGAATTCCATCATGCATTTAGAAAAGCCATCGATTTTGGCATGATTTGGGGCTGAATTGGTGGAGGTTCTTGTGTGTGTGTTTTTGATGGTGTGAAGAACGATTTTAGTGTGTGTTATCACACATTTTCACTCTTAACCCCCATTTTATTCCAACTTTGCCTAGTTGTCAAGTTCAGCCCCTCCGGTTTAGTACAAGTATGTGATCTTTACTAATTAAGTTAGTTCTCATAATGTTCCCACGTGTGTTTGCAATTTACGGGACTTGTCAATGTCTCGTTTTATTATCCGCAAAATATTCCTTTTTGATAATGGGCTCAATATTGTATATATATTGATCCCACCTATTAGCGTAATTAAATGAAACGGGTTTGTTGTTATTTGGTTGTTAAAAACATCCACCATTTAACTCGCTTGTTATTTTATCAATTACGCCTAAAGGCGTATTTAGACTAAAACGAAATTTTGGGGTGTTACAACTCTACCCCCCTTAAAGAGGTTTCGTCCCCGAAACCTTTCTCTTATATTTGCTTTGGTTACCCTAAAGTACCTTGGTTCTCTAAACCGATTTGACAACTGCTCATTCATTTGTCATTCTATAGTCTAAACAACTAGTACTATATACTTTGGGCGATTTTCCCTTTGTTCGACTTCACCCTTTCGATTGTATTCTAATACCTTAGTTTCCATAACGCAACCTATGTTACGCTACTCTTTTGTTTAACTAGGCGTTATTTCATTGCATAACATCTATTTTCATACCCTTACAGGGTATTCTAGTTACTCATGTATTTTTCATAGACCCGACTCAGAACCATAGTCTATTTTCCGTCTACTACTTTTTTTTTCGAAGGATGTAATGATTAAGGGGCCATACTATCATGCACCTTAGGGTATCTGCTGCAATACTCGATTGTAGCATGCATAGGCATACATGTCTATGCGTCTATTTCTAACAAGTAATTTGTCTTGGTTTCCAAGACTAACCCGACTTTTTAATATAGTCGTTTTCTAGCTTTTTGGATTCATCCCCGAATCCAACCCTCGTTTCTTCTTGGTTTGCTATAATGTTATCAACAAACCTTGCTTTACACTAACATTTTCCTTTATTTGGCTAATCCTTATTTTAAGAATTTGCCATTTATTTGGTTTACCCAAGTTCCCGTTTTGCTAACTCGATTGGTGGTCATTGCCCCAATCGACCCGTTTAATGACTTTTGAGTTTTGGATTTCAAATCGTTTATATATTTAGAATGCTTAGTTTCTAAAAGTCCTTTTTCTGATTACCGATCTCAATATAAATTGAGTTCGGTTTTCTTTTCATAAAATACAGTGTAGATTAGTCATTACAACTTATTGTATCGACTAATCTCCTGTTATCACGGTTTGCATCCGATTGTAATAACTATACAATCCAACTGGTATTATAATTTGCATTAAATTGTACCAACGATACAATCTAATGTTATTGCAGTTTACACTTTTTCATCTTTAACCCGAGGGTTGAATGATTTACTGATTTGTCACGGCCCAAGACCGCTGTTTACGATCATGTTTTTGCACTTTTATTCAACCAAGTTCATGACTTTGATTGAGAGTGCAACTGCCTTGGTCTCTACAACCCGCTCAGGATTGCTTATACCTTGGCTTATTAGTTTATAATTTTGTCACTGACTCGAAAGTCCAGTTGACCCATGGGTTTATCACGGCCCATGTCCGCTGTTTATGATTTATCAACCGAAACCGTAGTTATGATTGATTTACTGAAGCAATACCTCGGCCTCTACGATCCCCACGGGTCGCTTATACCTTGGTTTTTTTTCCTTGCCTCTTTGTTTATCATGGCCTTTTGGCCATATTTGACTAATCCATGATTGTCTCGACACCTCACACTTACTTAGTCCTTGTTACATAGGTTGTATATGTATCAATTGTAAGAAACCCATAGTATCATACGTTTAACACTTACCTGGCCAGGGTAAGCAATCCGCATATGGTACACATGGACTTGTTATAATTAGTACATCACATCCTATGTAAGCAAGGCTTCAGCTCATGCTTGTGTCCCTTATTTTATTTGGTAAAACCCTTCCTTGATAAATTATTCAATGTTAGGTTTTACCTTCATCCATTAAGAATAAACGTTGTGTTTTCGTTTTGTAAAGCTTTGTGTGATCACACTCATTGGTATGATCACAACGCCTTTCTAGCATCCTTTGATTTTTAAACGTCAGTTTTGGATGATTACCCCCAACCCGGTCTCGATGTTCAAGTTACGTTTGTGTATTGATTGTTCACTAGTGTGAACAATGCACATTTCCCATTTAGCTTCTTGCTTGCGTATGCAAGTACCATCCCTCATGTGATGCTTGCATACTAATACGCTTAATATAATTTAGAGCATGTACCTGACTGATTAATACTTGCCCTTGTATTCCCTTTTTGCTAAATATCCGTTAATCCGAGTCATTACTTGACTTGGTCCTTAGTGAGCATGTTATCAGTCGTGCTCCCGAACCATCTACCACCTCATTTGGTGATTCATTCGATCCTATCTCGATCGAATAAATGTTCTCATCCCTGTCACATTTACAAAATCAATTAATTAGTAATATGACATTTCAGTATTAGTGTGCATCGTTGCAATAGTAGTGCTAGAATTCTTGTTATACAAGAATGTCGTTGTCCGAATTAAACTTTGGATAGGCCCCATGTCACCTAACCATTTCCTTACCAAGCTTTTGAGATGCCGTGTGTATACATAATATCCTTATTGATTACATATAACAATCTCTGATCAAACCGGATTGTTATTGCAGATATTACTTACCGGATTCCTCGATCAAGTCTCGAACCGAACACCCTTCAACACTTCGAGCGCACGGTTTGAGTCTAAGTATCCTTCACGACACTCGGATCCCTCAAACCTATGGCTCTGATACCACTTGTAAGACCCTAACCCGTAATCACGCGATTATTGCCTAATCTTACGGGTTTTGACCTTAACTAAAAACCACTCCCGATTAAAACTTTGAAATTTTCTTTATAAGTCAACCCATTAAGATCAAATACATGTTTGATTCACACAAATTTTTACTTTTTAATAGTTGAAACATATTTTAAGATGTTGCGTTTTAACAGGAGTTCTTAGATTCTAGTGCGGAAGCTTGATGAGTGTTCGGGCGTGTTCGGTTCTTCTCGCGACTTGATCCTTGCTCCGGGACTTCCTTCACTTGTTTACCTAGCACCATTTCACAAAAATGGTTAGCGGGTTGTCAATGATACATTTAAACTAGTACGGTATTCGTTACACATTGATACGGAACGAACCAGGCCAAACGGCCCTTTATCAGGAGAACAAACTGCTGCAACTTATGCGCAGCAGCTGTTCGGATCGCTTTTACCCCTTCTAAAACCCAAAATCTGACTTCGACTTTCAAATGAGAATTGTTCTACGCTCCGAGAGCTTTCCAGGCATATAAAGAACACCTCCTAACGATTTTTCTACGATTTTATACGCAATTTTAAAGTTCGTGTTGACGTGCAGGTCAAAGCGCGCGGCCGCTCGGTCTCTGTGAGCGGCCGCTCGAAGCTTCTGATGTGAATTTGGTGATTTTTAAGCATGGGAATCATGTCGCAACCGCATTTGATGATTCCCGAAGCCTAAGTAATGACTCGCCGACTAAATAAACCTTTGTTTGACTGAAATTATGGTCCGGTTTATGTCGCCATGATCCGGTTCTTAGTTTTGAATGTTTATGGCGACTTTTACCAAATTTTGACCCATTAAGGCCTTAATTCAAACAAGGCACTTTTGACCACTTAAATTGCATACCGTTTGAGTTGTCAAGTCATTAGACACTTGATCAACAAAAGCGTTTGTCCGATTTGTTTCATTACGACTTAGATTCTTAGAATCAACCTTTATTAATCCTTTAAATCCCCAAAATGCCCCTCATGACCAAATCTTTCAATTTAGCCATTCGTGGCGAAACTTCTTGTTTCAAATCCAATGTTTTTGACTCAATGACTTGTTTAAAAACTTCTAAGTCCACACGGACTTAGATTTTCAACATTTCTCAAGATTGTTCTAATGTGGTCGATTCTAAGCGCCTTAGCGCGCATTAGACATAGTTATGGAAATAACTTACTTGATTTGCACCCACACTTCATGTGGGTACTTTATCACCTATGTTGCTTCGCCGAAGGCGTTTATTTGACTACGGACTTACCGGGTGGCCTTGACCCATATCCATACCTTGTGTTTATCCTCCATGATTCTTAACGTCAAGAATGCACGCGCAATTGCATCTACCTGTATGCTTTCTAAATAGACAACGTTAATTTCTCGGAACTCAAATGGCAATAACTTGCCATTTGACCCGTTTAACTTTATGAATCTTAATGCTTGAAATACAAGCATCAAGTATTGGACTCACATGGTGAGGATATCACCATTTGACCCGTTTAGACTCGTAGTTCATAATACTAAGTTATCCAAGTTTTTATATATGGTTCAAGTGTTACAAACTTGACCCATTTAACAACAAGCTTAACAATTTCATTCAAATGATTTAAGTGACCCATCTTGGGTTAAAACATCATTTCTTACATATCATTATTAATTGACCCGTTTGATGAATTTCACCATTCGGTCACCACTCATGGTTTCAATTAATCTCATAAACCTTGATTTATTGTGAATCCACATAAATTGACCCACTTAATGAATTTCACCCGTTGGGATTTGTCTTTAGTACACACTCAATACCAATATATATAACACTTAATCCATGTCATAGTCTAGTAGTGTAAGTAGAACTTACTTGTATTCATTCCCATTGACTTGCACTAAAGGCTCATATCCGCTTGACCCGTTTAGTTCGTTGATCCATTCCATCCAAGCTTGCACCTAGCTTGACAAGATCAACCTTCACTATACTCATAAGATTAATTAAGTTAGTCATTATATCCAATAACTAACACATCTCATGAGTTTATTCACACCATTATTTTGTTTTCCCAATTATCATTTGGCTAAACTTTTCATGTATGGCGTGATTCATCTTTTAAACATGTGTTTCGCGTTTTATATGCGGGTAATTCCATGATTACCCAAATCAAGTTATCACCTCAATTTGCAAACAAGACTATTGAGGCATTTCATCAAACACTTGGTGTGCACCCACCAAATTCACTTGATTTTCATGAGTTTAAGTTTATCCAAAATATAGCCATGTATCTAATTATTATCATAACAAGATATTTAGGCATTTTAACTAAATTTGATCATTATAACAACTCCTAAGAGTCACCAAAACTACTAACCATGTGTGGTTTCAACCTAGAGGTTAAAACCCCAATTTCATAAGTTAACATATTCATATGAACATAATCAAACACACATATTAAATGTGATTTGTAACCAAATTATACATGTTTAAGGCTCCCCAAGGCTAGGGCAACCTATATTAACCATCAATTCCACATTTTTATAAAACCCTAGAACCATCATCTTCAATATACCATGGATTTGGATGATTTAAAAGGATCTAGAGTTACCTTATGACGTTTAGAACACTAGATGATCATGAATTCCATCATGCATTTAGAAAAGCCATCGATTTTGGCATGATTTGGGGCTGAATTGGTGGAGGTTCTTGTGTGTGTGTTTTTGATGGTGTGAAGAACGATTTTAGTGTGTGTTATCACACATTTTCACTCTTAACCCCCATTTTATTCCAACTTTGCCTAGTTGTCAAGTTCAGCCCCTCCGGTTTAGTACAAGTATGTGATCTTTACTAATTAAGTTAGTTCTCATAATGTTCCCACGTGTGTTTGCAATTTACGGGACTTGTCAATGTCTCGTTTTATTATCCGCAAAATATTCCTTTTTGATAATGGGCTCAATATTGTATATATATTGATCCCACCTATTAGCGTAATTAAATGAAACGGGTTTGTTGTTATTTGGTTGTTAAAAACATCCACCATTTAACTCGCTTGTTATTTTATCAATTACGCCTAAAGGCGTATTTAGACTAAAACGAAATTTTGGGGTGTTACAGATTCAGATTCACTTCCAGTGTCAACCACTAGAAATTTACGAGAGTTAACCTAGGGACAAATTTCAGGACTATTCATCCAAACTCGAAGTCCATCGGGATTTTCATGCATTCCAGTTTATTATTTCGTGTGCACCCGAAATGATAAACTGCTCTACATGGTCCTCCAGATGTACCCCTAATCTAGACCCCAGTCACCGAACATTGTCGCCTATGTGGCAATAGGTGCAAGTGTAAGAAGGCATGTGTGTGCTAGAATCAACAAATCAACCCCTCCTTCTTCAATCCAGAAGAAGAAGACAAGAGTAGGCAAGAACCCAAATAAAAGCGGATGATGTAACGGAGAAACATGATGATGATGTAAGGACACCCCGACAACGTTAGTACGTATCCCATTAATAGACCCAAAGTATGTGACCGTCTAGTGTGTGCGACTCGGCTATAGACCAGACTCTACATGCAGTCCTAGTTCACTATAACCATTGGCTCCGATACCAATCTGTCACACCCTCAAATTACCACTTGCGGGGTTTTACCGCGAGGCGCATAAAAAATTAGGATCCAAGTCAACGGTCACAATAAACAACACTATATGAAAATACATAACATTCAAAAGACATAGTTTTCATAAACCCATAAACTGTAGCGGAAGCATTCAATGAGTTACAATCCAAAATTTCAATGTTTCAAATGTTTAATGCAAAACGTGAACTAAACTCTAGACGCCAGTGCAGACCCGTGCGCCTAGTTCCATTTGTTGCTACCTTAGCGACCTGAGAAAAAACATGCCAAAAAGGATGTCAACATATAATGCTGGTGAGTCCACAGGTTTGTTCAAAATGTTACCAAAACGTTACCATGTCCATACTATATCAATGTTACCAAGTACGCTAGCTAGGCGTATGTTTCATTACTACTACGATTGGAAACCATTACTAGACACGTTTAGCAATGTTCAGCATGTTTAAGCAGCCCGTATGTTCAGCATGATACCAATGTACCTGTTCGAGACAATATGCACCCGCCCGGCCCTCCAAGCCGACGAGTGGGGCAGGTCACGCCCAATAGATCTATCCACATTTCCCCCGTTGTGCAACCCCGCACATTCATGGTTTCCCCCGGGACTTTCCAAAAGATCGTATAGCAATATAAAGTTAAAACCATAGTATGACATAAGTTACCAAAACCGTTTAGCGCATGTTTTCTCCCCCAAAAGTTAAAGCAGTAAAAGTGGGGCCGTGAACTCACCTTAAGTAGCGTTCTTCAAATATAAGTAAAGATGTTTAGCCCTTGATAATCCCTCTACCGGAGATCTATCAAAATGTTCACATAAGTGTTCCGACCAATAACCATAAGGTTATCTAGTCCCTGATTGTCCAGATCGTAACCAAGTATGTTTTTAAAACGTGTTTAAATGTTTAACCGACACACTAGACCGACCCGACATCCCGTTGGTGACCCATTACCCTAACTAATCAAGTACACATAGATTACACACAAGGTTCAAGCATAAAACACTTAGTTTGTATCAAAAATCTCATTTCTGCATCAGAACGGTCGAACCAATCAGTTTTAAGTCTCCTTCGCACCCTTTTACATCTCGTTCGACCGTTTGATGCTTCCTTCGCCCGTTTTATCACATTCGTCCAATAAAAAGCCAGGTTCGACCCTGGATCCCTCCTTCGCACCATCGACTGGTCGAAGGAGGCCAGGTTCGCCCCTGTTGTATGATTTTTCTTAAAAACGCTTCAAACACATTCAAAACGACCCGAAACATCATCAAACACAGCAGTCAAGCATGGATAACTTATCTCTACAAAACCCCATCGATTTCCCTCGATAATACGTCCGTTTCAGCCCTTTCCCAAAATGGTAAAGATTATGGGAACATCACTTTCATGCATGAATTATTTACCCAATTTGGAAACTTTTGAAATCGATTCATGTTTAGCTTAAAACACTCAGTTTGTCGATTATCCGATCTTTCTTATTCATTCTATTGATCATAAATATTCATACATCAAGTATTAATCCAATAAAACCCCCCAAATATCAATATATCCAATCCTAACCCTAGACAACAATATTCCCTCATTAACAACAATCCTATATCATGTTTCTATCATAGACATAGCAGCAAATCAGTGAACAACACATAACACCACATAACACACAATTTACACATGTTATTCATTATGAAAACCTATGTTAAATGATCATGTTTTGATTTAGAAAGATGTTTAAAAGGTTTTTAATCATAAAAACACCCTTAGAACAGATCCGGACAATTAGGGTTAGATGAAAACGAATTAAAATGCTTTTAAAAGATTTAGGATTATGAACACACCTTGGATTCTTGTTTAGATGTTGTAGATGGGTTAGATTATGAAAAAGAAGAGCAAAAACTCCTTCCTTAGTGTTTAAGATCGTTTGAGAGCGTTTTGGGACGGTTAGGGTTTGTGAAATGATGAAAAATGACAAAGGTTGGTATTTATACTAATCTTCCTTCGCACCAACTTATTGGTCGAATGTAGTCTCCTTCGCCCCTTTCACAGGGTCGAATGAGCCCTGTTTGGTCGAAAGGAATTTCTCAAATTCCACTTCCCTGGTTCGCCCATTTTACAAGGGTCGAACCAGGCAACTTCTTCTCCTTCGACCACTCGAAGTGGTCGAACCAAGACCTCTTTTAAACTAGTTTTCCAGTTTGTCGTGTTTAACGCATTCTAACACATCTTAACACATAAGCATGCATCCTTAGTCTATATTTAACACATTAAAGCACAGATAATCATTTACACATCGTTTAAACATATCTATGTATATAATCCACCACACGACCCATAATCTACACATATACTTAATTAGTTCATGTAATGTCACCAACAACGGAACCCGGTACTAGTGTATTACCAAAACGACTCCCAATGATCCTCTAGATCATTGTACCCTGGACAATCCTAACTTGACCCGACTCAACTAACCCAGTTAAGTTTGTTTATAAACGTTTCTCGCTAAGGTAGACTTAGATGTTACTAATATGTTTAAGCCGAACATGCCGGGTGTCACAACTACCACCACCCACCACCACCATCACCCACCACCACCACGGTCCACCACCACCACCATCACCCACCACCACCACGGTCCACCACCACCACGGTCCATCACCACCACCACCCACCACCGTCCACCACCCACCACCGTCCACCACCGTCCACCACCACTACCACCACTACCCACCACCACCACGGTCCACCACCACCACCACCGTCCACCGTCCACCACCACCACCACTACCACCACCCACCACCGTCCACCACCACCCACCACCATGGTCCACACCACCACGGTCCACCCACCACCACCACCATCTACCACCAGACTGCTGTAAAAACTCAGTTTGTTTAAATTTAAGTTTATTTCAGCAGCCTGCAGACGTTAACAAACAAACAGTCTTCTTCTTGCAGACTGCAGACCTTTGGTCCACCTCTTCTCCTGCAGATGTCTGCAGATGTGGTCCGCAGACTGCAGACCTTTTCCTGCAGAAAAAACAAACAGCACCACCCACCACCGTCCACCACCACCACCACCACCCACCACCGTCCACCATCACCCACCACCGTCCACCACCACTACCACTACCACCACCACGGTCCACCACCGTCCACCTACCACCGTCCACCCACCACCACTACCACCACCCACCACTATCCACCACCACTACCACCACCCACCACCACCATCACCCACCACCACCACCGTCCACCACCACCACCATCACCCACCACCACCACGGTCCATCACCACCACCACCCACCACCGTCCACCACCCACCACCGTCCACCACCACTACCACCACTACCCACCACCACCACGGTCCACCACCACCACCACCGTCCACCGTCCACCCACCACCACCACTACCACCACCCACCACCCACCACCGTCCACCACCACCCACCACCACCACCCACCACCATGGTCCACACCACTACGGTCCACCCACCACCACCACCATCTACCACCAGACGGCTGTAAAAACTCAGTTTGTTTAAATTTAAGTTTATTTCAGCAGCCTGCAGACGTTAACAAACAAACAGTCTTCTTCTTGCAGACTGCAGACCTTTGGTCCACCTCTTCTCCTGCAGATGTCTGCAGATGTGGTCCGCAGACTGCAGACCTTTTCCTGCAGAAAAAACAAACAGCACCTACGTGTATGTGAATGTGCAAGTTTTAGATAAGTGTGCATGAATCACCCCAAAAGTGTAAAAACGTAAAATGGGATAAGTAATAATCACAGTTTATGTAGAAGCTTGATTCTAGAGAACAATGAGAGTTAAATGATAGTGATCCCAAATAATTAACCTAACGGGATAAAAGCTTATAAGGGAATAAATCTTAAAGTCTAAGATATCGCGGATTGGGTGTAACACCCCAACTGATGGCGGAAACATCGAGGTGTCACGTATTTTTTTTTTGAAAAATAACTTTCATTCAAAAAACGAGCAAAACCTCAAAACCGAGGCCGCTCCAAACCACTAATTACATCATATACAACGGGAATGTGGACCACTCCTTCCACTCAATCCTATTACATCTCGATCTATGTTCTAACCAAAGAAAGGACATGGACTTAATGGAAGCCACGACCTCTACAACTTTAGGAAGTTTTTTATTAAATACCACATTGTTGCGTTCATTCCATATAACCCAACAAAAGACCATGATAATGCGTCGAATAATATTTTTTCTTTTTGCCGAACCCGAGATCTCGTCTTGCCAAGCCCACATATCTTCAATTAACCCATACCTTTTGGGTCTTAAATGACACCAACTCAACACTTTCTTCCAAACTTCGGCGGAAACATCGAGGTGTCACGTATTGACGATTGTTCAAAAGCACATGGTACTAAAATGTAAATATATTATTGAATAATTTAAATTGTCTTACATAGATGAAATGAGAAAAAATACAAAAGTCTGAACGAAACATGAAAGTTGAAATAACTTATTAAAAGCAAGCACTAAAATCCAATGCTATGGAACTAAGGTCAAACTGCACCTGAAACATGTACAAAATAGGTTTTGTCAACATAAGAAATGTTGGTGAGCATTCCTAGTTTTAATACATATAGTATAGTAAGTTGGAAAATGGTATACAATTCAAGTGCAAAGCTACAGTGCATTTATGTAAACCATGTATCATACAAATGAGCGAAATCAATCCTGTGACTGTATAAATATACTAAAATGAACGGCGGTGTACTTATCCAATAAATGGATAATAACTTAACAATGACCATGGATTCTACGATGAAAAAGGGGGAGAATCAACCTAGGCGGGTTGTCAATCCAATGACGCTATCCAATGTTAAGGTCGGCTTGTACAATGTTAATGATTTCACTAAGTACAAATGTATTCTACATGTAATGTCTAAGCATAAAGCACGTTTGTAAGCAAATGCACATAGTACTAGAATTGTATTGTAAAAATGTAAACTTGTATTTGTAATTTGTATAAGTGTACATGTAACACCCCAAAAATGAATAAAAGCAAAAAGGGGATAGGAAATACTCACCTTGGTTGTGATGGAGTTACTATAATTTAACGAAACCAACGAAGGTCGATATAATTCCTAAAACTTGATCACGCGTCACATATATGGCGTTCCCCTATAAATTATGTATCGTCATTTATTTATGTCAATCAAGTTTTCATGTTAGAGAGTTGCATGAGAGTCTTATATTACTTATATCTTCCTTCCATAGGCTATAAAAGTAACAAATTCCTTAAATAGCATATGTTCATTATGACGTTTTATTAACAGTGTTTGAAAAAATATATATATATATATATATATATATATATATATATATATATTTGACATAAAGCTTTTAATAAATTGTATCTATTTATATGTATGTTTGTATGCACATATACCATAAAAAATACTAATATTATAAATATTATAGATTTTTGTTTTGTCTCATCCGTATTTTATGATTTCTTTCATATATGTATATGAAAGCTTTCAAAGTTCATAACTAAAATTTATTTTATAAAATATTTCTAATTGATAAAAATGCATTGGCTTTATTTTTCAATGTGAACTAGTGGTAATCGAGGCGGCGCGTTGCGCCTAGGTTAAACCGGTATCTAGTTTTGTGTATGTAACGCGCAACAGTGGAAGGACGACGCAATTTCTTTTAGTATTACAACAGCCTTGCTTTTAATTTTCCAGTGTTTGTTACTGGTGTATAAGTTGCAAGAATATTGGCTTTTGGATCTGATGTGGCGAACCAATAATTAACGGTGTTGAATAGTAACTTGCCGGCCTTGAATAGTTACTTGACAGAGTTGTATAGTAGTTGACGGAGTTGAGTTGAGTTGTATCATGACGGAATTGAGTAGTAGCCTAACAGAGCTGAGTAAAGAAAATTAAAAAAAAATAGCTAAATAGTAACTTAACAGAGGAAAAAAAGGAGTTGCGGAAAAAAAAACAAAAAAAAAACCAGAGTAAATAGTAATTTGACGGAGTTAAATACTTAACGTAGTAGAATAGTAACTCCGTTAAGCTAACGGAGTTGAGTAGTAACCTAACGGCGTTGAGTGGAGTTGAATAGTAACTTGACGGCCTTGAACAGTAACTTTACGGAGTTGGATAGTAGTTGACGGAGTTGAGTTGAGTAGTAACATGACGGAATTGAGTAGTAGCCTAACAGAGTTAAGTGAAGAAAAGTAAAAAAAATAGGGTTAAATAGTAACTTAATGGAGGAAAAAAACGGATTTAGGAAAAAAAAATAAAAAAAGCAGAGTAAATAGTAACTTGACGGAGTTGAATAGTAACCTAACGGAGTTGAATAGTAACTCCGTTAAGTTAAAAAGCAACTTAACTGAGTTAAATAGTAACTTAACGGAGTTGAATAGTAACTCCGTTAGTACTATTCATGAAAGTTTTAAAACTAAAGTATATATAATAAAAAGCAACTTAACTGAGTTAAATAGTAACTTAACGGAGTTGAATAGTAACTCCGTTAGTACTATTCATGAAAGTTTTAAAAACGGAGTTGAATAGTAACTCCGTTAGTACTATTCATGAAAGTTTTAAAACTAAAGTATATATAATAAAAAGCAACTTAACTGAGTTAAATAGTAACTTAACGGAGTTGAATAGTAACTCCGTTAGTACTATTCATGAAAGTTTTAAAACTAAAGTATATATAATGTTTAGGTAATATTTATACTGAAGTCTTTTGATTTTATACAAAACTCTAAATACAAAAATTAGTCTACAATTTTATTTACCTATATTTATATAGATAATAAAGTTATGAACTTCATATCATCACATTCCCAAATGCAAGCCCCCACCCCAAAGTTCTATTACTTTCCCATTTCTATTCAACTCAAAAACCAACTTCTTAAAAACAAAGCAACCATAACCAGTTTCAATCAAATAAGTAAGGAAGTTTATACCTCAGATCGGGTGGTTCTTGGTCGAAGAAAAAGAGGGTGCCGAGGGATGAAGGGGATGGGTGTAGCAACAGTGGTGGTGGTTTCAGTTTGTTGGCGACGGTGCAGCGACCGTGCTGGTAGAAGGAGTTGGTCGATGTTTGAGGTTTTATTATTTATTTATTTTTTTGGAGGGTCCTGTTACGTCGGGAGTTTGCCGGAGTGTAGAACAGAGACGGTGAAGGTAAGAAGTTGGTGTGATGGGCGAGTCCTAACCGTGCCGGGTCTCTGTATAAATAAAGGAGTTATGGTGCCGGTTCGTGTGAAAGTCCCGAAATTTAGTCGTGATTTAAGTCGGGATTTTAGGAAAGATTTAGTATCTCTTGATTGGGTTGATTTTGCTTTATATATTGGTGTCTAAATATGGAGGTTTTTGGTGGTTGATTGAGTCCAACCGGATAACCGTGTTCGTGATCGAAATTTAAGCCGGAGAATAAGCTATTTGGAAAGTCAATTTACCACACTTTGAAAAGTCATATTTTGACATTTTAATTACTCAATATATGATGGGATATCTATTAGGAGCTTCTATATTAATTAATTTATATTAAATATATATTTTTTAATGCTTTAGAATGGTCAAAGCAAAAACAAACATTTTCATTTTATTGTCATTTATTATAGCTATTATTACATTAACGTTTTTTTTTAATGTAGACATATATGTATATAATGAGTGACACATATATAATAAGTGAGAGTTTGACAAAAAAAAGTAATAAAATAAAAGTTGGAACCTTTTTTTTTAAATAATTGGGAAAAATTATCAGATGTTACATTGGGCACTTAGGGTGTTATAGACTAGAATTGGGGATTCTAGGATTTTTGGATTAACCCTTAATTGTTTATAAACAAATTTTAATATTTAAATAAAATTGTATGACTCAAATATCTTTTAATAGTTACTTCGAATTATGAAGTCGTATAGAATAATTAAATTTGTAACTTACAAAGTGACTTTAGTTTGAAATATTTGATTTTATGCAAATAAAATATGAATTAAGAGTGGAAATAAATAATAAATCAAATAAATATAAAAATTTCAAGCAAATTTTATTCTGTAATAAAAAAATATTTCAGAATTTTTAAACTAAAAATTTTGATATTCTAGTATTTTAAATTGATTTATTATTATTAATAATGAAATAAATAGGAAATAAATACAAATAAAGTTCAAAATTTTCATTTTCATTTTTGAACAGTAATTTATATGTGTTATGGGTGGAAAATGTTTTTATAAATTATTTTCCATATTATTTTCATTTAAAACAGAATTTAATTGAATTTAATAAATTAAATTTAATTAAATTATAAAAACGGGTAAAATAATATTTTAACAAAAAATGATTTTTTATGAAATAATTTTGATTTAAACAAAATAAATACATTAAAAATAAAAAATAAATATTTTTCAGAAAAATAAAATTACAAACATAAACTTTAAAGTTTTGTGGAGCTAGAATAATTTTTATAAAATTTTTGGGCTAAGTTTGCTATTTTTAATAATTAAATGAATTTATATTAACTATTTAAAAATAAAAACGAATGGCTGGTCTGGGTGTGTGTTTTATGTTTTGGATTCGACTGATACTTATACAAAACCCGAAATGCTTCGAACTTGGGATAATTTAGCGTTTGAGGAGGAGGTTTTGCAGAGGGGTTTTGTTATTCGTTATATTCAGAGTATGGGTGCGAGTTTAATTGGAATAACATGGCCTATAAATACGAGTTCAAGAAATGGGTTGTAGGAAGGTTAATAATGGCTTTAAATCGATTAATTGACGTCAAAACACGTTTAATATCGCGTAATACTGATTAGGAATGAATATATGATTTAGGCGCACTTATTATGGGATTTGATTGAAGTTTTATGCGCGTTAATGGCTGCTAATCCGTCGGTGGGTCAAAATGGGTCAATTCAGGATCCAATTTGGATCTGGTTGATTGATAAAGGAGGAGTGGATTTTGGGCTGTCAGTTTAGGCCTAGGATTTGGGTTCCGAAAAGGTAAGGGTTTTGGATAGGCTTTGATTTATTTAAATGTTTTATAAAAACAACTAGATAACCTTTATAAAAATTTCAAGATATGAATTTTTGTTATTATTATTATTATTATCATTTTTTAAACAAAAGGGCTAAAGTTGTTAAAATGATAAGAGTGAAAGGTGATGAATGTCACAAAATGTGTGTTCTAGATAATTTTTTTTTGAGGAAAGGAAAAGAAGGGAAAATGTGGCAAATTTATATCATTCCAAATTGGAAAGAAATAAAAGAAAAAAAAGGATCCCCTTTCTTTTCTTTTTCTTCCTTAAATGAACTCGGGAACATAGCGTTAATGTAAGAAAAGAAAATAAAAGAAAGGAAAAATAAGAAAACCCATGTTCCAAAGTTTTTTTAAGAAGGAAAAGAAAGAAAACGAGGAGATGATGTTCTAGTTTTTTTTTTTTTTTTTTTTTTTTTTTAAGAAGGGAAATGAAGGGAAAATAAGCCTGGGAAGGGTGCTTGTATTTTTATTTTTTTCTTTAACTGATTTTAACAAATCCTACTTTGCCACATCACTTTACTAATTTACTTCACTGAAACATTTTTTTGGAGGCAACACTCCACTGATTATTTTATTTATTTACCCCAAACTTTTTTTTTTACATTTTTAAACGGTTTAACATTCAATTCTTACTATTTCAACCGTCCCACCAAACGGTCAAGGAAATTAAATTGTAAATCATGGAAACCGTCGATTGAATTGAATTAATCTCACCTAAACAATTAGTGAATTTATTTTAACAGTGCCACTATCGATTGTATATAAATTGATCAAACCGTAGGGGTTAAAAGCCACACTAACACGGTTTAAAAAAACAAACGCACCAAAAAATGAACCTGTGGACTGAAGAGGAAGAGATGACACTTGTGGTTTGCCACAAGGATGCCTTGAATGACCCGGAAATTCAACTCCTCCCCCGGGACGAAGGGTCGGCCTTCCCCCCGGAGGGATTTTGGGCTCGAGCGTCTAGCGACTTCGTCGAACACGTTGGCACCAACACCACCAAGACCGTCTGAGACCTCCAGTTCAAGTGGGGCGATCTCAACATCAAATGTGACAGGTGGACCACCCTATACGAGCAACAAGTGAGGGACGATCCGGAGCTTAATGAGGAGTTGGCTATCGAATTCACTCAATATGAGTATGGGGTGCGATACGGCAACGATTTCGACTATGTCGAGGCATGACGATTGTTGCGCCAACTTTAAGTTTTTTTCTTTGTTTTAATGTATTTTTTTATGTTTAATATTATTATGTTTAATATTTATGTTTTAATATTATGTTTCAATGCAATGTTTTTATTTACTTTTAGATTTTAAAAAAACAAACGGCTAAAACAAAAAAAATAAATAAAAAATAAACGGTAAAAATATAACAACACTAAAAACACACGGTTAAAACAAAAAAATTTGCATTTATATAAACTCAAAATTAAAATAACTAACCGGTACCAGCACGATAGAAGATATAACTAGCAAAACGGTCCACGGGACCACTACCAGCGTGGCTGGCGACGGTGTTACCGTGCTGGTAATGGATACCCGTGAACAATTCGGATGGCGCCCCGTCCCCCTTATTCTCTCCATTTAATTTCTTTTTCTTTTCTCCCATTAGATCATGTGTAATGGGCATTATGTGGGCATGATTGAGTTTGATAACGCCCTTAATACCGTCCCTCTGGGCATTATAGGGACATGAAGATGGAGGGGCATTTCTACAATAATGCCCAAAGAGAAGAAAAATAAGGAAAGTAATTATTATAAAAGGGCATTAAAAAGAGTTTAACCATTACATATTCTTTGAAGGCCATTATAATGATGATGTGGCAAAAATTGTCCTTTAAAAGACATTAACCATTACCCATGGTCTCATGTAAACTCGGGAACATAAATTGTGATCACTAATATTTTTAACCGTTATGATTTGATCGAAATATAGTTGCTAAATTTACAAACTTTTTTTAACTGTAAAGCGCTTTTTTTATTGTTAATACAACGCAACCCTCCAAAACAAAAGCATTGCACTCTTTGGTCCCATCCATGATGGCTTTCAAGACATGGTTGTCAACTTGTCACCAAACGTTTGACCACCAAATAGGAACACCAACAATAAAGACCATATACACAAAACACACAATGATGGATTAATTTAACACGAATGTTATAAGATCGTTGCATATAATGTAACGATTTAATAAAAAAACTTAAAATGCTTGTAGTCGACTCAGTAAACCATGAATTATATATTTAAAATGAGTTCTTTTCTGATCCGTCAAGTCTAAGATCATAACCCATCATGCATGAAGCGTCATACATCTCCTCTACTTCGAAAACTTGTTCACCATAACGATATAAATTGTTCACGTTGTCTTCCAAGCTCATCGATGAACTCCCAACTTCCTCGAAAACTTGTTCACCATAATGATATAAATTGTTCATGGGAGGTTGATAGTTATTGTTGTAATACTTATTGTGTCGTGTTTGTTGTACTTGTTGTGCTTGTTGTGCTTGTACTTTGTTGAGCTCTGTTCGGAGTTGCTCAACTTCTTTTTGAAGGCGTTTGGTCTCTACTAACGTGGCGTCTAATTGGAGTTGAAGCCTGGAGTAATCATGCTCCAGGCTTTGATTCTTCCAACGGGCCCGTTTGTTTTGATACCAGATAGCTATTTGTCTAGGAGGGATACCGAGCTGGAGCGAAAGTCGTTGTTTTCGCTCTGGCTCAAGTTTTTTGGTCGAGTCGAAATTGGACTCGAGGAATCTCACTTGGTCTTCGGTTAGTCTTTTGGTGGTGGTGTGAGTATGCTGTTTTTGTGTGGAGGTTTTTGGGATATGGGAAGATGAGTGATTCATGATTGGAGGTTTGAGTGATTGGTTTCCTTATAGAGAATGGGTAGAGTGGGATTGGGTGCTGATGGTGGGTGTGACTTTGAGAGGATTGTTTCTATTTATGGAATGAATCTTGGGTCCCACAAGTGCAAGTATTTTGGTGGCTTTAGAAACCAAGGAAAAGTTTGCCAAAAGAAAGAAAAAAAAACAACAATTTTTTTTATACTATGCAGTTTACTGTCCGGTTAAAAATGTTAAACTAAGGGGACGGGGTCACCTGTTTTCCTCATGGGTATCAAACTATCAGTACAATAAAACCGTCGTTACTGATGTTGATAGCGAGTCCGTGGGATGTTTCCGTTAGATTCCTCAAAAGTTTAATGCCGTGTTTTGTTTTAATTTCATTTAATATAATTATTTAATTTTTATTTCAACTGTTTTATGATTTTATTTTCAATTAAATTTAAGGGTAAAATGCTAAAATCGTTCTTGTGGTTTGTTGAAAGTTGCCATTTACGTACAAACTTGAGATTTTTTGTCACAATCGTATCCTGATTTTAATTGTTTGTCTAAATCGTCCCTGGCACTAACTCCATCTAGTTAAGTCAAGGGACGATTTAGAGAAACAATTTAAAACCAGGGTACGATTATGACAAACAATTAAAATCAGGGTACGATTATGACAAAAAATCTCAAGTTTGTACGTAAGTGGCAACTTTCACCAAACCACAGGGACGATTTTAGCAGTTTACCCTAAATTAAAACATAATTAAATAAAAAACATAAACAAAAACATAAAATATAATTCTATTAATATTAAACATAATTAAAATACATTAAAACATAAATAAAAAAGGTTAAAGTTGACGCAACAGTTGACATGTCTAGACATGGTCGAACGTGTTATGGTAACGAGCCGCATAGCGCACCTGCGTGAACTCCACAGCCAACTCCGGCTCAATGCCCAGGTGCCGCCTTATTGTGCGCTCATAGCAGGTGGACCACTGATCACATTTGTTGTTGAGATCGGTCCATTTCCGTTGGAGGCTCTCGATTGTGCGGTCGTTTTTGCTGACTTGATAGTTGAAGTCGGCCAACACCCCCCACCCCCGAGCCTTGGCGGCGTTGGCATTGCAAGGCGGGATCGTTTTGTGTATCTTTAACACACACGATCAAAGCCATTTCTTCTTCTTCGGTCCAGCGCGTCGTTTTGAAGGGTATGGGTGTGGATGTGGGTTTAACTGTGTATGTTAAAGTGTGTTTTAACCACGGTGGTATGGTGATTTATATACACAAAAAACTCAACCGTTTTGCATGAATATTTCAATAATCTAACAGTTAGTTTGGAACAGTTTTAATTCAATTCAATTTTTTTGACCGTGTTGGTGGGACGGTATAAATGAGAAATTAACTTTGATCTAACCGTTTGGTGATGGGACGGTTGTAACATTCAAAGCATGTGAAGTTTAAAGAAAAAGTTTAAATATGTATTTAAAAGAAAAATAAATAAAAAAAATCAATGAAGTGTTGCATTCAAAACTGTGTTTCAGTGAAGTGAATTAGTAAAGTGATATGACAGTACAAGATTATTGTAAATCAGTGAAGTTAAAAAAAAAAGTTAAGGGTTGCACCCCTCTCCCCTAACACGTACATTCATACATACATGCATATTTATTTATACATAGGGAAGTGATCGTTGGTAACTCTTTTAAGTTATGAGAACTGTGATAACTCTCTATTTTTTTTTTCTAAAATACCTTAAAATTTTGTGTTACAACCTAAACAGGAGAACTCATCCCAAAAAACTAGTCTGATGGAAGAGAGAGCCCACTTGGGTTATAAACCCCACATTGGTTGCCCATACAACCGATGTGGGACATGTCCCATACCTTGCAATGATTTCAGTCCATAACAATCGACCCTCCTTAAGGGCCAACGTCCTCGTTGGTCACGGCCACGTTGGTCACGGATGTCTCTCTACAGGCCACCACTCCAAGTTTGGCTCTGATACCATTGTTACAACCCAAACAGGAGAACTCATCCTAAAAGACTAGTCTGATGGAAGAGAGAGCCCACTTGGGTTATAAACCCCACATTGGTTGCCCATACAACCGATGTGGGACAAGTCTCATACCTTGCAATGATTTCAGTCCATAACATTTTGTTACTGTTATGGATAACTTATTAAATTTTGTTACTGTTTTATTATAGAATATAGAAAAAGGTTGTCATCGAAAGCAGATTTCATACAAGGTCAAATCAATGTTGCACTTGATGTCATGAACTATATAAATTAAAATTTACTAACTTGTTAGGACAATTATGGCACGTGTAAAATCATACGTAAAAAAAAATAATATTTTCATCATAAGCAAAGTCAACTCTACCAAATGGTTGATCAAAATATCGGTAATAGAATAAAGTCAACCAAAGAACGAAGTGTCATCATCAAATGTTCAACCAATCTGACATAAAACTGAAGATTTCTTTTCACGGCTAGAATTTGATAAGTGTCAAAAAACATGGCATCAACAAAACAAAACTCAAATACCTTTTATTGAAACCCAAATCAGTAAAAACGTTTACCCAAAACATACAAGACTCTTGAAAAATACAGGGAAAATAACCCTAGAACCTAGAACAATCCAGACAAAACACATCTTCATAACCAACACAATATCTCACACCCTAGAATCATACTGAGATGATCAAACATAAACAGATCACAACCTCAAACTCTAGATGAGATAAAGAAGATGAACCTGGAAGACGAACAAGAGAAAACATACGAAAACAAGACATATTGAACCTCTTGATACAAACCCTAAAAGAACTGAAGAGGCTTGTGTAAAGTGCGAACAAACGATCTTTGATCAGGTGAAACCTCCTCTGTTGAATGAACCCTAATCGCCTTATTGATAGTCGTGTGAGAGGAACAGAGGAGCAGAGTATTATTATTGTGAGAGAGCAGTACATTAGATCTATATACTTGAAAGAACCCCTCTGCCTCCTTATTATTATTGCTAGGAGTATATATGGTCTTCTTTTATTATTAGGCCATCATACAATGCACAGCAGCAACAACGGGTCTTATCAGCCTCGACATAATAAGCCCATTAACGTTTAAGAGCCCACAAAACGATTATCTTCAAGTCTTAGCTATCCAAGCCCATTAGCAAAACCGCTACAAGCCCAAATCACACAACCGGCCATTATACCTGCACAAACCTTATGCAACATATTCAAATACAAATTAACGAGGTAATCTGGATATTAAAATTGTATATCACGGTATTATTTCAACACCCCCCCACAATTTTAATATCCAAGCGGATCAAACATACTAAGAGACTTTCACACAACTCCAAGTTGACGAACAACAAGCCCTTTGATCATTATATTAGTGAACAGTTTTCCAGAACTTTAGAAGTTTTTTCCTTTTTTTTTCTCGAAATCAAACCTCTTAAAATAAAAATTTATACAAACTTTATTGCCCTTCTCAAGAACTTTATACAGAAAAGGACTCAAGAAACAACTTGTTCAAACAACAACCTTCTTAACAACTCTCTAAAACTCCTAATCAGACCATCACAGGTGAACTGTACATCACCAAAACAAGATCTTAACCTGGTAAACAAGCAATCTGACAACACAGATCTTAACCTAGATCTTACAAATACAGAGAAAATTTTTTGGAGAGAGATGTTAGAGAAAAAACCACATATCTGAGAGTATGACTTCTTAAGAAAAAATAAATGCAGCTTAAGACGTTTGATTTTGTCAAATAAAATAGAAGCAGCAGCAACTGAAACGACTATCTCAATTGACAAGTTTATTAAGATCTATCAATAACCACAAACCATACTACGCACATGTTCATGAACAACTAGTGCATTATAAATCTGATCATCACAAAATAGATGTTATGGTAAAAACTAGCAACAGGAACTGAAATACTTATCTGCAATTTTAATACTAAGTTGGTTATGTTGTCAACAATTTTCACATGTAGCAGCACATATGATACGACATTCAGTTTTAGCTGAACATTGTGAAAACCTATAAGCTGCCCCTTTTTGTTTTTCCAAGTTTCTTAAGAGGTTTCAGGAAATACAAAACATTTACTCAATCATGATTATGCATATACCAGCAAAAAATACTTAAATCGTGAACCAAATAGGAACAACAAAATCAATTCTAAACGAATCAACAATTCTCAATTACGACAACTAGATGACCTACTTACAATCTCTCAAACGCTTCACAAGATACACAATCTATGTTAGATAAAAAAAATCTAAACAAGCGAGAGATTTAAAATAGGTCAATAAACAACAAATCTTGAAAGACGATTCTCGAAAACTTGAGAGAGCGAAGACTGACTTATTATTTATATAAAAAATAGTAAACAAGTTACAAAAACATTCTTCTTAACAATCAACAATTAACGACAACTTAGAAAGAAGCCAGCTTAAACATATCCCAAACATATATCAAACGATTTCAATAACGATCACCAACTTGAAGACCAAACATACTTCAAACAAATCATGAACTGAACATATTCAGAATTAAAACAGTTAAATGACAGAACTTAGCAATAAACAGGTCAAGAATGCATATAACAGACCTAAAGACAGCAAAACATATTCCGATTAACAACCAATCACACGATTAGCAATCATAACATACAAGACAAATTGTGTTCATGTTGACAACAATCTTGTTAAGAAAAAAACGTTCATTGATTTGATCAAAAACTTATACCTTTCCTAACATGTAAAGTAAAGATTTTGATTTATCAAGGAACAACTTTTTCTACTCAACATGAATCACACAAACTCAAGAACAATCTTGACATTACAACGCATACAACGAAACATGTGTCAATTAACACATAATAACAAAACATTTCCGTTTAATCGGAATCAAGATTCCGCAACACTACCAGACACAACATATCTGGTAAAACAAAAAAAACGTCACATAACGTTCAAACTTCAAGACTTGTGAGGAACATAAAGACTAATTTGCCTTAATCAAAAACTTTTACAAACTCACAACAAATACCGAATCACACGATTTCGGAATCAAGTCTGATAAAACTTAGGAATCACACAATTCTTTATCAGACAACAACCTACAGCCAATTAACAATTTCAGAAGCAACAAAATCACATGATTCTGAGATTACAAAACGCTTCTCATACAAAGAAAACATACAAGGCTGTCAACATTCAAGAAATATTCTTGACACTTGCAACAAAACAAGAACCAACCGGAACTGTTTACAATCCCTTCTCTAACCTCTACGGTTCATATAATCAACAAGACGAATAGACAAAAAACACTATCATGATCTAACGGACTACCTACACCTACAACATGTAGATTTTATTCAAGAATCCTAGATCTAGTGCCAATACCAGAGATTATGAGTGAAGAGATACACAAACTGAAACACGCAGGTTGCAAAATAAAACAACATGTTCCAATACCAGAATTATCAGCCGAAAAACATCTAATTGAGTAAGAAAATCACATGATTTTGCAACTAGAAAGACATCCCACAAAGGAGAAAACAAGGCAGACAATAACAAATCAAGAATACCCTCGACAACAAGTATTCTAAACAAGCCTAATAATAGACTACAAAACACAGCCAAACAGGATAAGATTGAACACAGAATCAAACAATTTTTTCAATCAGAAAATATTATCCACGAGAAAAATACAAGGCTGTCACATAACAAAGACTTGAGAACGAAACTTGATATTACTACTACCAGTAACATATACCAACAAATCCTCAACAAACACAGATTATCTTAACAAATCTCTCAATGTCGTCAACAAATATAGACCCAAAACAATAGAATCAAAGCATACAGAGATTTCAGATAATCAATAAGTCACATGACTTATGCAACTTAGACTAAAGGTCTGAATACTTAAATCACATGATTTAAAAAATAATAAAAGTCACAAAACTTTTAAATTCAGAACCACATGTAAAAATTAGATAAAACCTTTTCAGTTTTTTTTCTTTCCTTTTCAACATGAATTTAAAAAAAAAAGTTAAAAACATAAAAACAACTGAGATACATATTACAAAAGGAATCCAATATTTTTTCCTTAACAACATATGAGATAAAAAGGGAAAAAAAAAATCTCACACTAAAGACCTAGAGAATACACGATCTACACACAAGAACATCAAGTGCAGACCACAAACTCTAACAGTCTATCAACACAGTATAGCCAAGTTAGAACAATGAGTTATACATCTTCTAATCACAACAATCTATCATGTTGCAAACTCAAGGTATTCAAAAATCAGATGAATAACACAGACTTAGATTTCATTAAAAAAGAAAGGAACATGCATTACCATTATTATCATTGTTACTATCTTCATTATCATTCATGACAAGTGTTATCAAAATCGTTAATCTTATTAGTACAAGTTTAACAAATAGTATCAACACACTACAATAACACAGATCAAACCAACAAAAACTCAAATAAACAACAGTAACGACAATATTGCACTGTCACGTTACCTTAAAACAGATTAACAAAGCAATAAAAACATAACAAAGAGTTAACTCAAAAACAAACAACCTGGCGAAGCCACGTGGGTGTCCAGATCGCTGGATCGTCACTCATGGGTGCCAGCGCAGGTCCTCACGCAGGAGCCACCTAGACCTAGACCAACCCTAGCCAAGACAGACTCGATCAATTTCCGGTCCTTCTAACCCAGTACCAGACGCCAAGACCTTCATATAGAACTGTGAATTGAAGAAAAGACTCCAAAGCAATCCACATGCTGGTATCACACTGATAATCACACCATCAAGATCCCACTGTCCAACGATTCACAACAGATCATATATAAATCCATTCATTAGAGCATCAGCGGAGAACAGATCCACCAAATGAACATCCAAACAACTACTAAGAACAAGATCTTCACGTTTATACCAGCCCTTTTGTTCAAGAATCCAGTATCAGCTAACTCAGAACCGACTCAAAAAACCAGAAAACAACAAATCTAGACCTAGAAGACACACGCAGAAGACACTAGCAGAAGTAGACCCAGATCTATCGAATCAAGAAAAGATCTACTGTTTTGACACACAACTCAAAACCAAAACCTATTGACTAGGCTAGATCTTGAGAGATTGTACATGAACCAACTACAAACAACAAAGACACGCAATAATCTGTTATAGATAATTAACAGATCTTACGACCGAGTACCAGATCTACGAAGATCAGATCCAAACAAGAACACGCAGCGGAAACACTAACACAGACCTAATATCACGAGCCTTGGCTCTGATACCATGTCAAAAAACATGGCATCAACAAAACAAAACTCAAATACCTTTTATTGAAACCCAAATCAGTAAAAACGTTTACCCAAAACATACAAGACTCTTGAAAAATACAGGGAAAATAACCCTAGAACCTAGAACAATCCAGACAAAACACATCTTCATAACCAACACAATATCTCACACCCTAGAATCATACTGAGATGATCAAACATAAACAGATCACAACCTCAAACTCTAGATGAGATAAAGAAGATGAACCTGGAAGACGAACAAGAGAAAACATACGAAAACAAGACATATTGAACCTCTTGATACAAACCCTAAAAGAACTGAAGAGGCTTGTGTAAAGTGCGAACAAACGATCTTTGATCAGGTGAAACCTCCTCTGTTGAATGAACCCTAATCGCCTTATTGATAGTCGTGTGAGAGGAACAGAGGAGCAGAGTATTATTATTGTGAGAGAGCAGTACATTAGATCTATATACTTGAAAGAACCCCTCTGCCTCCTTATTATTATTGCTAGGAGTATATATGGTCTTCTTTTATTATTAGGCCATCATACAATGCACAGCAGCAACAACGGGTCTTATCAGCCTCGACATAATAAGCCCATTAACGTTTAAGAGCCCACAAAACGATTATCTTCAAGTCTTAGCTATCCAAGCCCATTAGCAAAACCGCTACAAGCCCAAATCACACAACCGGCCATTATACCTGCACAAACCTTATGCAACATATTCAAATACAAATTAACGAGGTAATCTGGATATTAAAATTGTATATCACGGTATTATTTCAACAATAAGATAATATGTAAAATCTTATATTGATATATAGATGGTTTTTCTTGTCATATAAAGAAAGTGCATTTTATGTAAACTTTCAAATAAAGTTGAACGTCAATAAATTAAAGAACTTTGCATTGCATCTACATCAATAAAAGTCGCCTACATAACCTTTACATATATTATGATCGTGTTAGTAACATATAGTGGTGAATCCATGACTTCTATTACCATTTGTCGATATTTGTATGTCTAATGTCCATGAAGAAGGATTCTATACCGGATTTCGTTACTCGATCAGCATTCGTTTTTGGGATTAAGTCATGTCACTGAAAGATTTTGGCTTTTTGAGTGTAAAGATAGGATTCTTGTCATAGTTTTGTTCGTATGGCTTTTTAATGTGTTGTTTTCAACTTTACTTTTTTCTTTTCTAGTTCAACTGATTGTATTCGATGCCTATATACTACTGGTCCAAGGTTTGAGACTATTTCCACATGGCCTATTAATCAAATGTCTCTTGTTATCCACAAAGAGATTATTTATAAGGGTTATCGTCTGAAAAACCGAGTTAATCGATTCTGATATTATACGCGATACACGAAGAAAACTACATCTTGACCCTTATAATTCTGAAGGGTAGGTTCTTCGTAATGACCAACATTAATTTTTCCTTGAGGATTCAAGTTATAAAAACATGTAGAATTCATGTAATGTTACAATATAGAATTCATGATAATAGAAAAGTACTAAAGAGTCAAGAATTAAAATTAAGAGAATAAAAACATAAACAGATATCACGTATTGAATCTTATAAAAAACATGTAGCAAAATGCTTGATACTTATAAAAATTGGTACATAAAACAAAAATCACCTCTGCTTTTGAAAATCTTTATAAGAGTATAAGGTGATGATGAGATCTTTCACGTTATCCCCGGTGATCTCGAATCCATCTTTTGCCATTTAGAGACAATGTTAATCCCACCTGTCAATTATCATCAATCACCATAAATCCACAAACTCATTTTTTTTTCCATTAACACAGTTTCATGCTTAAAAAAAAACTATTTGACCAACTAAATCAAGATTCCTAAAAAAATACTAATTAATATCACAATGTTTGTGTATCAAGCTTCAATGAAATGTCATAGAGAAAAAAAAACAATAAATAAAATGAAAGATAAGGAAATGAAATAATGTTTGCGTATCAAGCTTTAATGAAATGTCATAGATAAAAGAAAAGAAAATGATAAATAAAATGAAAGATACAGTAAGGAACCTGTGATGATAGAATGGTTTTGAGGCGAGAAACCAAAGAATTGCGTTTGGTGATTTATGTGGTGATTATTGTTGTTGTTGACCCCATATAGATAATATATAGATATATAAGAGGAAGAAGTTACTAATGAATTAATCATGATGATGATGAAAGGTTGATAATTATGATAGGTTGACGATTAAGAGGGGTTGAAAGGTCTCACATTAAGATGCATCATAGGTTGTATTTTGTATTCTAAATGTTGGACATGAGGGTAGAATTGGGATAAGATTTTAGGATGTGAGGTATTGGATTATGGTAAATTTACTATTCTACCCTTCTAAGTGTCTTAAATATCCATAAAGTTCCAATTATACCCCCATCATGTAAGCATAATTCAATTGTACATGTTGCTTGAATAGTTGGATGCTTGACAAAATTACAATCTTGACCATCACTCCTTCTTAATAAGATAAATATAGATAAGTGTAAAGTGTTACTATTGTAATCTTTTGAAGAAGGAATAATAATAATTAAACTTTAGATTATTGTGAGATGTTTTATATTGTTTTACAAAAACAGCGACTATTAAACTTCGAGTAGAGTATGGCGTTCACGTGTATAAGACCCTACAAGTGTATTAATCAAATATTTTAGACACCAATCCTTATCCAATTACCGATCGATATACTTTAAACAAAACCATATAATAGAATTAAAATCATACTAATGAATTTAGACATCCACTTTCTATCTCGTAATCTCAACCACCATCAATAATATAACGATATGCTTTTGGATCAGATGTTGCTTGTTTTATAAAAAAGGGTTTCTAATTCTAATATGATAATCCTACAAACGATGTAGAATATGAAATGTGTATTTTAGAGCGATGGTAGATTTGTCTGTTAAATTACAAATGTTTTTTTTGTGTAATCTATCTATATATATAAAAGAAAACGTATATGCTGACGTGGCGTGCAATGGAGGCCTCAACCTCTTCTTGAGAGTGCCACGTGACATCATAATTGAAAGATTTTAGTGTTTTTAAATTATTTCATTTTTAATTAAAAAAAGATAAACATAAAACCCTAAATTCTCAATTACTAAAATTAAATTGAGTTATTTTAGAAAAAAAAAATTTAAAAATAAATTTAAAATTTTCTCTCTCATGTTTCTTCCAAAAAATTTTAAACGTTTATATCTTTTATATACGAGATTTTTTAAAGAAAAAAATTACACCAAATTAACGAGCGTTTTATTATCTTTCCAACGAGTACCATAGTGCTATATAAAAACGGAGAAAAAATCAACTATTTTTTGTGGGGTTTCGTTTATACAGGAAAAAACACACACAAAGTGTTCATGTTATTCATTAATCATGTTTTTTCTTTTAAACCAGGTTCTTATCTATGATGTTGAAGATCAGCCCAATCGCCATGTTATCATTTAAAATACTATGAAAATGCAATGATTGAGAGATTTTGTGGTTAGTTAACTTAAGCCATTTGCAATAGGTTATCACGTAAAATTAGATTTTTTAACCCCGGGACCCTCCCGAGGTAATCAGCTAGTGCATTGAATATAATGTTTTGTCGCTCAATGGATTGGATTTTATTAAAAGAAATCATTCAAAAAGATAAGGTTTATACTCAAATTAAATAGTTACAAGTCTTGATTTTATGGTAATTTTTTGTAATAGTGAAATGTATAAGAGTTCTTTTAGATAGAAGGAAACTTGGATGAAACAATGGTCAAATAAAAAAGTCATCAATGACAACTGGATTTTCTCTCAATGGCGAAGCTTTGTTTGCGAAATGGTAGGGGCCGGACTCAATTTTTTTTGGTCAGTAGTGGTAAATCGGTGGGGGCCGGACTCAACCCAAACTCAATTTACCTATGAAAATCGTAAATTTCTACCACCACGTCAGAAAACGGGAGGGGGGGGCAGGGCCACCCCTGGCTCTTCTTAACCTTCGCCCCTGTTTTCTCTTACGTACTTTCACTTATTTTTTTTAATTATTGTTTGTTAATAGCTAAATGAATCAAAGTTATGAGTTAAGTACCGTTCAAGTCTCTACAGTTTGAAGCAGAATGAAGGTAGTTTGAAGCATAATGAAGGTTAAGTCACTCCGTTTATTAATTTTTACTCTGGGTTCCTAACATTTCCAATTGTAGTCAATCGTGTCCCCCCACACTAATGTTCAGTTAAAATCAAGTCAACTTTAGCAGAGTCAACATTAAGACCAAGGGTATAATGGTCATTTTGCTACAAAATCAAAGATTTAAGCTATTGCATCCTTTGTACTTTCACATCATAACCGACCTCATCTCTGTGCTTTTCTCCTTTCTTTCTCGACAAAATTCCAGCATAATCTGAATAGTCGATAAGCTAATCTAATGGGGTACATGCACCAATAGGCCTTTGTGCTGATTGTTAACTGTTATACTATATGTTTAAGGCTTGATGCAAAAACTACTATCGAGCTGGGGGGGGGGGGTCACCGGAAGCAGCCTCTGTATTCCTATTGGTTGGATTTACTGGGTATGATGACGATGATTATGATGATCAAGGATGGTAGAAGACTCAAGATGATGAAGATTCATAGAAGATGTCGTGTGAATCAAGTTTCGTAAATTTGTTTATATTTACATTCAATTTTATGTAATTTTGTAACCGGCCTTGTACTTTTATATTTTTTTCGAATATCAAGAGTCTCATTATTATATATTTATATTACATATTTTAATAACCCCTATTCTTACAATATTTATATACACTGTCAACAGTACTTTATATTTATCATCAAATCTTTTCTAATGTGTTATATTATTTGTTATTTCATCATCATCATACTCAGTTAATCCCACCTATAGCAAAGCTAAGGTAGGGTCTGAGGAGGGTAAGATGTAGACAGCCTTACCTCTACCCCTAAGAATAGAGAGGCTGCTTCCAGTGAGACCCTCGGCTCGATGTGGTTTGGTATCAAGCCTTGGACATAAGGCACAAAACACTTAGCAATCGGGACAAACCCAATCGGTGCATGTACCCCTTTGTCTTTTGGCTATCCACGCCACCACATGATGCATGATTAACCGTCCGTCGTTTTTAACGTTATTTTCACGAAATTAGTAAAATAACGTTAAAACTAGTGCAACTTTACTTTTGCCCCCCAAGGGCCACACATATATATACATTATATGCGCACACCGTAGGTGGGGCGTGTATATTATTTGTTATTTAAACTATTTAAACTATTTGTTTAAATATAAACTATTATGTATTTTGGTATATAAACTATTTTTATGATGTATACATCATCTTTCTATTAGCAAGTAATGTGTTTTATATGTATATAAAGTTAACCATGATTATAAAATGTGGTGAGAGACCCACCATATATAACATTCATGGTGCATTGGTGTGTGTTGAATTAAAGAGAGGTGTCAATTTGGAGGGGTGCAGGGTCCCCATGCTTAGCTAATCCCATATCTTTGTGCATGCATCCGAAATATATAAATAGAAATTTAAGTAATATAGAGCTTAGACTAGCTTCAGTTTAAATGATTTAAGCGGATTTCAACGATTTATTAATACCCTTGTCCCTTAGTTTAGTCGCCACCGTCTTCATCTATTGACAAAATACAATACATATTTGTGTTTTTAATAACAACATTACACCTTTCTTCTTTAGCTTATAAAAAAAGATGCACATTTCGTCCTTAGAATTTATTACTTACACCAATCATCCTATACTTGTATGGTTTGTCGGTGGCGATTGTTTTAATTATACACAACGTTTATACATGTTTTATGGTAGAAAGAAATGAATGATGAGTTCGTTTGTCTGGATTGGATAGTATGTTGCTGGTGGCGGCTAATGTGCGAGTCCTTAAGCCAAAGGGAAATGAGATCAAGTGAGCACTCAGAAGTCATGGGGATGCACTACCGACCATTGGCGCATATTCCTAAGGATGAGACAAAGCCCCGACCCACTCAGTTTTTTCGCTTTGCAGTGCAAATTTTACCAAAAATTTTTGAAAAAATTTATATGTGATGAGTCCATGCTTATCAGGTTTTCTTGTTCAAGATTAGAGTGAGAAGTAGCATAGTTGTTTGTTAGGTTTATAACACCATAATTGTTGACAAATTTACAAAATATCAACTAATTTAAGACTCGATGTTCTTGTATTGTCCCAAGTACTTAATCATCGTTCATCATCATATTCATGAGCTTTACCTATGGGTTCATGGCATGGACGTAGCTTTTAAAGGGCGGGGAGGGACGCCCCCCCCCCCCCCCCCCCCCCGAATTTTCGCTCAGAAGTTCCGATTATACAGTATTCGTATTGAAATTTTTTGGTATATACGGTTTCGACCCCCGGAACTGGTTTTCGACCCCCGAAACTAGTGATTTCCGACCCCACGAAATTTCGGGTCAAGCTTTGCCACTCGTTCATGGCAAGTTCTAACTACATTATTAGCAACACTCACAATTCCGTATGTCATTCGTATATATGGCAACTTGGAATCTCATTGGCAACCTATGGGTTGCCTTTGACATAAGAGAGGTAAGTCTGAACCCCAGTACCCCACAATGAAATGGGTTTGTGGGTTGTAAGTTGTAACAAAATTACAAATGGGCTAAATAGGTTGTAAACGGCTTGGCATAAGAGAGGGAAATATGTATTAGAGATGCACCAAATTCTCCATGTTATTAATTGTATATTTTGAATGTGTATTCCAAGTCAATGTCTAAGTCATAGTCATAGTCAAAGTCTAGTCAAAGAGTTGTATTACTATTAATGGTAGGCTAGATTATGTCTCTTTCTCATTGTATATAATGTATGAATTATGAATAAAATGTGGTTGATCATTCTTTTACAATATGAACTTCTCACAATCATTTGGTACATAACAGAGGAATGTAAAATGCTTGACAAAAAGTCAAAAGTGGTTCATTTGGTTCACAATCATCTAATGATCGTGTCCACACACATACTCTCTTTTTTTGTAACATATATTCTAATTCGAAACGGATTGACTTGCATGTTTAATCTTAGGGGCTGTTTGGTTGATTAAGTACTGAATCATTAAGATGTTTGAATGTTTAAGAGGTTCTGAATGATTAAGTGCTGAATGGTTCTGCTATGCACAAAGTCTGAATGATTCAACTCTTAACCTGTCAAAATTCATGGCACCTACTCAAAATACTCAAAACTTTATAAAATAAAAAAAACAGAAACTTCAAAACATACAGAGACCCTTAAAATACAAGGAAAATCCTAACACCTAAACACCAGACACAAGATACAAAGTATCACACAATAATCTCACACCCTAGACACTGTAGAGAAAATCATAGACAAGACGCTACTGATTAACAATCTTTAAACCTAGATGAGATTAACAAGAAATACCACAGATCATATGGAAGGTGTAGTGCGTGTTTTAAGAATGAAGGAAACAAGATAAAGATCTTGACTCCTGTGTTCGGCTTCTGTGATAATCGGCTTCTGTAATGATCTTCAAGACCTCTCTCTGTTTGTGAGAGATAACATCAACAGAGATGTATATATTTTACTGAAGAAAATAATAGATGGTGCCTCAATAATAATCATTCCAGAAAAGTCTATGAGACTTTATATACAGCAACAAGAGGCAACACAACAAATGATATGAGTTGGACTTTGTCACGTCTGGGCTTATTCACTACTGGACTCAATAACTATAACAAGCCCAATATGATAAATGGCCCAGCAACAGAAACTGCACTCTCATATTAGTATCCATAAGCCCAATACCTTCTCAGTTGTCCATCAGCAACAAAGCTCACCAAGCTATCTACAAAATCGAACTCGAGCTGAACTGGATCTATACTCGTCCCCGGCTACAAGCCATTCCTTCTTTCTCTTGAATTAACAAGTCCAATATTACCTACAACACATCTTATGCAAAACGATAAAGTACATTGTAAACTAACACAAGTAATAAAATTGAAACTCGATAACTACCATTTTCAACACCCCCCCTCAATTTTATTACTTAAACATCTTAATTGATTCTCACATCCAGATACGTTGATGTGCCAACAACCCTTTAGTGAACATTCAACCTTAAAAATAAGACCAACTAAAACGTAGATCAGATCCAATTATGACAGCCACAACCTTGAAAGCCAATGAAAGTTAACAATAACTAAAAGATTTTCAATAGCTTTCAGAAATAAGAAACTATAAACGAAACATGATCAATCAAAATATTTCCATGATAAAACCAACACTAGGATCTATACCAAAAACAAAATCCTACAAATCCAAGAAGAATAAGTGCAGAATAAACTGAAATACTTCCTTGCATATATACAACTAAGTTGGTTATGACGTCAAATAAATTCAAATGTAGCAGCACGTATGGCACGACACTCAGCTTCAGCTTTATGACGTGAAACTCTGGACTGCCCTTTTTTATTATTTTTCCAAGTTTCTTAAGAAGTCTCTAGTAATATGTAAAACACTCTTCTAATTATAAGACGCAAGAAAAAACAGATGATTTTAATTTGAAAGAGTGTTTACCAAAAAAAACATCTAAGATAATGATATTAATTGTCAAGAAACTTTAACAAAAAACAAATATATCACAGTATAAAACCTTTTAACATTTAGCAGAATAAAGACTTGATAACCTGTAAAATGTTCTCTATACTCAACTCAAACTTCACAAACAGATCATTAAACAATAATCTGTATACAACTCTAGATGAACTAACAGGAACCAACACATTAGATCATACGAACCCAGGTTCAATAGAGTTATCAGAAGTTATAGAAGACAAAGACGTGACAGCTTTCAAAAATGACTTTTTGAAGATGAGAAAACTTTTTTCTTTTTTTTTAAAAAAAATGACTTTAATACGATGTTACCATGTGAAACTCAAGTTAACTGAAATCGGTTATATTCTATTCATTCATAGCCTCACATCCTTGCATACAATTTACAAAGAGCAGGAGTAAATATGTAATGGTTTTACAACTGAAAACATAAACGGTTTTACAACTGGAAAACAAATAACACCAAAAAACTCATGTGATTAGAGAGAAGAAAGAGAGATTAAACTTTTAGAGAGACAGAATGACTCAATATCTTAGAAAATGTTAAAAGAATTCCTGGACCCTTAATAAGAAACTTGGATTTTGAAAATTTATTCTTACTATTATATATATGTAACCAACTTATTATTTTGTGTAAACAAGAAGCACAATAATACAGAAATATTCTTCTTTATAATCATGAAATACCACAAAAGAACAGAAATCAATTGATTCGATTGACTTAATAACTCTCAACAACACAACTAGACCTACGAACTAATATTAACAATGATCATCAACTAGAAGACCCAAAAATATTAGAACAAATCCAGCCTCGGGTGTGTTTAACAAAAGATTCAAGAAGACATATAAGAGAAATTTTAAAGCCATATTTGAGACCATGGTATGGAAAAACATATTCTGAATAAAGCAACTGAATTACACAACTCAGCCATTGTCCAGTCAACAAAGAATACAATAGACTATAGACAAATACAAATGTTCTGATTAACACAAAATCACACGATTACCAATCAGAAATATACAAGACAAATTTTTATTCATGTTGATAAAACCTTGTAAAGAATGTAAACACTCATTTGATTTAACCAAAAACCTTTTTAAATTTTAGCTAATCAAATATTTACCACTTCACAAACAACAAGAACCATACAAACTGAACCACTTGATTCAAAAAAATGTAAGCACCACTACAGCCTAAACCTGATAATACTCAAAATCACAAGACTTCAATACCAGAATACAATCTTCCACACAGAAGAACACACAAAAAGCTGCAACACTTACAAGATGTACAATACTAAGAGAAACCAACCGGTACCCCTTACAATCTCTTCTTTAACCTCTACGGTTCAAGTCATCAACAAGACGAAAAGACAAAAAACACTAACACGATCTAACGGACTTCCTAACTCTACAACTAGTAGATTTTATTCAAGAATCCTAGATCTAGTGCCAATACCAGAGATTACAATAGAAGAGATACACAAATTGAAACACACAAGTTGCCAAATCAAGCACCATGTTTCAATACCAGAATTATCAGCCAACAACATCTAATTAGAAAGACATCCCACCAAGGAGTAAACAAGGCTGACAAAAAACACGTAAAGACTTGAGAAGAACTTAAAGACTAATTTGCATTGATAAAAAAACTTTTACAACTTTACAAGAAACATATCAATAGAAAACTTGTAAAGAACTTAAAGACTAATTTGAATCAATTCGCAAAAACTTTTACAACTTCACAATCAATACCCAACAAATATTGAATCACAAGATTCAACACACAAGAATCATAACAATAAGAATCATACGACTCCATCAGACTATAAAGACAGCCAAGTACAAGTTCTAAATGGATACAAAAATCACACGATTTTTTTTTTCAAAAAAATGTACCTCACATATAAAAACCCAAGGCTGCACAAAATTCAAGATATAATCCTGACAAATACACCTGGTTAAAAAATACTTCAACCACAAAGAGCGACTAACCAGATAACAAGATTCAAAACATGACATAAAGGTCAGACAAACAACCATCATGATACGAGTTTAAACAACATTATAAAATCACAAGAATCACACGATTCAATACTAGTTAACAGAGTCACACAGTTAAAATAAAGATTTGAGAAATAAACTTGATATTACTACTACTTGTAACATATATCAACAAATCCTCAACAAACATACACTAAAGACCTAGAGAATGAGAGATCTATGCACAATGACATCAAGTGCAGACCACAACTCCCGACAGTCAATTTACAAGATTGAAAAGAAAACCTTCTCAACATGCACAAACAAAGACTCAAGACAAAGAATCTATAAGAAGAGCACAGATAAGACAACCAGTCAGACCCATAAAGCAGCCCATCAACACAGCAAAGTCAGATTAGAACAATGAATTATACAACTTCTAATCCAAGTACTTTAACAGGTTACAAACACAAGAAATCCAAAAAAAATGAATCATACATTTCAGATTTCACACACTTCCTATCAATAAACAAACTCCACTTAATTTTACTTGTAAAGCTAATGACATAGTATTTGACCACATTGAATTTCACACTTTAAGTTTATCAAACTTTACACTCAAGTTGCAAGAAATAGATAAACATGAATAAACTTTCAAGTCAAATATTATCACAGCTAGACATAACAATTCCAACAGAAATAATGAAGTAAAAAAAAAAACAATCAGATTGGCGAAGCCAAGCCAGGGACCAGTTCAGTGGTTCATCACTCAAAGGTGCCACCGCAGGCCTTAACTTGGGAGCCACCTAGACCTAGATAGCAACCCTAGGACTAAAGACTCAATCAATTACCGGTCCTTCTAACCCGGTACCAGACCCCTAGACCAACAGATTTTAATGAAAACAAAGAGAATATGGAAAGATCTCACCGAGGGGTTTGCCCAAGTTAGGGTTCGCCTTAAATTCACAGTTGTAACCTTCACTTAGGGTTACACGCTATGAGGCATCGATAAAAACTCCAATCCTTTGCAATGCCCAAGAATAACAAGATCAACACAGGCCTAACCAGATTTGAACCAATCTTTCCGATGTCCTTTGAAAGCAGCGGAGAAAGACCAGTTGATTCAATAACCCGCCAATCCACAGATCTTAACTGTTTATTAAATCGTCAAGAACACAACAAAAACAAACAACTGTTTTCCAGATATAAGTGTGACAGATCAGATCTACATACCGAAGTCTAGATCTATATCATATGACCAACTCCTTGGTTAAAAAACGAAATACATAGACAAAGTAACAAGAAAACATACTAGATTTATCTTGAAAGGAAACTAAATACAAAAGATCGGCTCTAGTTTTCCAGATCGGATCAACTGTACAAAGATCAAGAACAAAATCTATTGAAAGCTGATATTCTTGTCAACAGTTTAACACATCAGCAATCAGAGATCTAAACAGGTCGACCAAACAAAAAAAGATCGAACAAAAAAACAAAATCTGACTAGATTAAACAATTTTTGCAGCGGAAAACCAATTATCAACAAGAATCAGGCCTTTTTTAGGCTCTGATACCATGTCAAAATTCATGGCACCTACTCAAAATACTCAAAACTTTATAAAATAAAAAAAACAGAAACTTCAAAACATACAGAGACCCTTAAAATACAAGGAAAATCCTAACACCTAAACACCAGACACAAGATACAAAGTATCACACAATAATCTCACACCCTAGACACTGTAGAGAAAATCATAGACAAGACGCTACTGATTAACAATCTTTAAACCTAGATGAGATTAACAAGAAATACCACAGATCATATGGAAGGTGTAGTGCGTGTTTTAAGAATGAAGGAAACAAGATAAAGATCTTGACTCCTGTGTTCGGCTTCTGTGATAATCGGCTTCTGTAATGATCTTCAAGACCTCTCTCTGTTTGTGAGAGATAACATCAACAGAGATGTATATATTTTACTGAAGAAAATAATAGATGGTGCCTCAATAATAATCATTCCAGAAAAGTCTATGAGACTTTATATACAGCAACAAGAGGCAACACAACAAATGATATGAGTTGGACTTTGTCACGTCTGGGCTTATTCACTACTGGACTCAATAACTATAACAAGCCCAATATGATAAATGGCCCAGCAACAGAAACTGCACTCTCATATTAGTATCCATAAGCCCAATACCTTCTCAGTTGTCCATCAGCAACAAAGCTCACCAAGCTATCTACAAAATCGAACTCGAGCTGAACTGGATCTATACTCGTCCCCGGCTACAAGCCATTCCTTCTTTCTCTTGAATTAACAAGTCCAATATTACCTACAACACATCTTATGCAAAACGATAAAGTACATTGTAAACTAACACAAGTAATAAAATTGAAACTCGATAACTACCATTTTCAACATAACCATTCCATTCAGAGCCTTTTTTTAGATTGAAACAAACAGTCTGAATGTTAAACCATTCAGAGCTGAATGATTCAGAGCCTAATTAAGAAGCTACCAAACATGCCCTTAATGTACACAAACACTTCCCTTTTATTACATGTCTTGGACAAGTCAATCCAAGCATAGGTTTTCTTTTACTAAACGGGTTAGAGTGTTAGACAAGTAAACCCAAACATTATTTTTAATTAAACATGTTAAACTAACCAACGAAATCGTGTCATATATTATCACCTATTTTCGTTCTTATTTTTATGCGCTAGTTGCTCTAAATTTTAACGTAAATTTTGTTTGAAAGCGAGTCAGGTCAAATACTTGAGGTATAAATTCAAGTTATTTTAATTTTCGACGCCGCCGCTACCAGTCTTTAACTTAAAAAAACACTTTTTTCCTACGTGATTACTTTAACTATGCTTCGGTATAAATCCAAGTTGGTTTATGTTTCGTCGTAAGTTTTTCTCAACAATGATTTAGGTCATATATAATATGTTTTCGTGCTTATTTTTATGTGCGTTTTCAGTTGGTTTACGTTTTGTAGTAAATTTTTTTCGAAAATTTGTTGGGTCAAATATTTAACGATATACATTCGAATACTTACGTCGAAACGGGCTTCAACACGCAACTGATCAAAATACTAGTTACCACTTAGTCACTTGGGTATTTTTTCTTTTTTGCTTGACTTACTAATTTGTGTCATTGTGTTTGGTTTGGGCCTCAAATACAAAACAAAGCAAGATCAAAGCCCATTTAGGCCCATATATCCAAACACACCACTGGAAGACGAAACGAGACATAACTAACTATACGTGTTACCAAAAATATAGTATTTGCGTAACGTAAACATTCTTTAAATATGCATACCAATCGATTAACCGTTTACCTTTCAAAAAAAAATAAATAAATAAAGATTAACCGTTTAATAAATCTATGGCTACCAACAACCCACCGGCTCAAGGATCGTCGGGTCCGGCCAAACCAGGGCTTCGAAAACCGGTTTTTATCAAAATCAATGACCTTAAACCGGGAGCAGCCGGTTTAACGGTTGTTGTTAAGGTTATTAGTTCAGAAATTGTGGTGCAGCAAAAAGGACGTGGTAATATTCGTAACATTCGTGTTGCTGAGTGTGTTGTTGGTGATGAAACTGGTGTTATTCTCTTCACTGCTCGTAACGATCAGGGTAATAATATTAAATTGTGTTTTTGTGTTCTGTGTATTTGGCGATGCTTTTGATCCCAAAAGCCGATGCGTGTGTGAGGCGTTCTATATTTAAATTAGAAAAAGTATTTATAGTTAATATTTTAACTTGTTAACTTTAAACACCAAAAATTTCGAGATTAAAATGAACGAATACAAAAAGAAAAATAGCTCTAGTCCCGTCCCGTCAAAGAAGTTCAATATAACTAAAATAAGCCTTTTAAGTCTTCTGTCTACAAGTTATGTGTACAAGTAGTTTATGCATGAGGTACAAGTAATCTATACACGAGCTCACTTAGTGGTCCATTTCAGAAAAATGCGCGCATCATCCTTGCATCATGTAATTGCAGCGCTTCGCGCATTATCCGCTCCTGATGCACGCTTTTTAAAACCAAGATTACTGAGAAATTTAAATCTTATAAATAACAGGCATGATTTTATTATATATCGTTCATGATTAGGGTTTTGCGGATTGAAGATTTCTTATCATATATACTAGATCTTTGCCCGCGTTACACGCGGTTCACCAACGTACAATTATTTTGAGGGGTAAAACATATAAAAAAATGTAGCAGAAATATTTTATGAAGATTTAAAAGAAACCAATACACATTGTATAAAAATATCACTAAATATTTTTTTATACACCACATCTTTAGACACATTGAAACGGTGTGAAGATTCAATGGAGTCGCAGTTAAATACTCCACTTGGTGATACATTTTGTATTCCATCATTTGTAGGATTATTGACCTTGCATCTCTTGGCATCTAGTTGTAATTTTCTAAATTTGCGACACTCGACCGCATTCTTAATTTTTTCTTCATTCGAAAGAACTGTGAAGAAAAATAAATTACTTGCATAATACCATTAGCATATAAATAAAGATGTAAAATATATGAAATTCGTTTACCGTTAGATATATTAGATAACAGTGTTCCTTTGTGATTACCTTAAAAAAAACCATAAGTTAAATGAAAAAACACAAGTAATATAAAATGAAAATCAAAATTAATTTAGCTTAAAATGTTGCTATAATTAATTTATATTAAAATGTTGCTATAATTAATTTATATTAAAAGTGGAAAACAAATCTTGTTTTGCATTATCGGTCAAGGCTTGAATATGTTAACAGCGTACGTACAACCTGCTGCACAACAACCTGATGCTGCAGAAAAAAAAAACACTGGAAAAAAAAATCCTGGAACAAAACAGAAAAAAAAACTGAGAAAAAACTGGAAAAATAGTTTCAAAAAACGCTTCAACTAATATAGTTGAGGCGTTTCGAAGGAAACGCCTCAACTATTAGAGTTATTTTTTACAAATCAAAAATCATTCATTAATGTTTCGGTCAACGTGTTTAATAACTTTCCTAAACACTGTAATCCATATTTTTAATTTTCTTAAAATAAAAAACATTTAATGACTATTCTATTTTTAAAATTCAAAAAAGAGTCATTAATGTTTTTATAAAATTTTTTATTTTTTAATAATCGAAAATTATTCATTAATGTTTCGGTCAAAGTGTTTAATAACTTTCCTAAACACTATAATCCAAATTTTTAATTTTTTTTTAAATAAGAAACATTTAATGACTATTCTATTTTTAAAATTCAAAAAAGAGTCATTAATGTTTTTATAAAATTTTTTATTTTTTAATAATCGAAAATTATTCATTAATGTTTCGGTCAAAGTGTTTAATAACTTTCCTAAACACTATAATCCAGATTTTTAATTTTTTTTTAAAATAAGAAACATTTAATGACTATTCTATTTTTAAAATTCAAAAAAGAGTCATGTTTTTATAAAATAATTTATTTTTTAAAATTCGAAAATCATTCATTAATGTTTCGGTCAACGTGTTTAATAATTTTCCTAAACACTATAATCCAAATTTTTACTTTTTTAAAAATAAAAAACATTTAATGACTATTCTATTTTTAAAAGTCAAAAAAAGAGTCATTAATGTTTTTATAAAAATTTTTATTTTTTAAAATCGAAAATCATTCATTAATGTTTCCGTCAAAGTGTTTAATAACTTTCCTAAACACTATAATCCAGATTTTTAATTTTTTTAAAATAAAAAACATTTAATGACTATTCTATTTTTAAAATTCAAAAAATAGTCATTAATGTTTTTATAAAAAAAATTATTTTTTAAAAATCGAAAATCATTCATTAATGTTTCGGTCAAAGTGTTTAATAACTTGCCTAACATTGTAATCCCGATTTTTAATTTTTTTTAAAATAAAAAACATTTAATGACTATTCTATTTTTAAAATTCAAAAAAGAAGAAAGAAAAATCTAACCTCGTATGCAAGACGGATGCCTTTGAACACCTCACCAGCTTGTGAATCCTTGTTAATATTAAATCCACAATATTAGCAAAAGAAAGTCAAAAGTAAATATAACTTTTAACAACTAAAATTACAAGGTAAACCATACTGGATAACTTTACACAATATAAAAAAACTTCATTGTCCACTTTGGCAGTTCTTTCAAATCATCCATTGAACCATCTGCAAGTATCTAAAACCCACAAAAAAACCTAGATTAATTTTAATAATTTCAGTTAACCTACAACAGAAAAATGAAATGTACATGAACCTCAAATCTGCATAAAGAAGCAAGATTAATGATGACTGAAAGTATTAAACGGATTATGATGAAATCATGAAAGGGAAAAATCTTATAAACAATCGGAAAAATTTGAAAATAATTATAACGAAACAACAATATATAACAGGAATCGTATGAAAAAGCAAGAAACAATCGTTACCTTAAAGTAGGGAGACGAAGAACATGAAACCTAAACCCCCAAATCTGCAAAATTATTTAAAAGCAATCAACAATACAAAAAAATAGGTTAATAAATACCTTGACATCGTTCATGGAAGAGAAATTCTAAAAAATTACCCATAATACCTTGACATCGTTCATGGAAGAGTTTCATGGACTTTGTAGTGCAATCACAAGCAGCCAATGCAATAAACATAAAACAAAAAACATCACTTACTGCAGCAAGTTTTCTTCATCATCTGTCTTATTAACATAAAAAACAATAAAAAATAAAAAAGAAAAATCAAATCATCATCTACCATTCTACGTGACACCCATGATCCAAAAACCAAAAAACCCAAATCAATAATCCATAAATCACCATACACCAATAAAAAATAAGATCATAACATAATCACCCAGAAAAAAAATCAATAAAGGTTTAAAATTTTACCTTGAACCCCACATGGTCATCGATCTTATTTGTTAACTGAAACGATGAATTGATCTGTTCATCGAACAAAACCAAAAACAACAAAAAAAAATTAAAAACAGAAGGGAAATTGTTTAGATTAAATAATAATGAATAATTGAATAATAAGATTTCAATTTGAAATCCGACGGAATTCCTGTTGAATTAAGTCACGTGCGCGGCGAGAACACGCAAACACTGTTACGTCGTCATCATCATTATTATCTCCTTCCTTCAAGTTGTTCTTCAATCATCATTAATGGCGATAACAGATGGCCTACAGTATACCCAATCAATAGTTATCGGTCTCATTGTTTCCTTTCTTCTCGCTAAGCTTTTCTCCGTCGTCTTCTCTTCCACTCATGACAATTTTACTTTATCCGGACCAAACCCTAACGACGTCGTTTCACCTGAAAATCGTCGGAAATTAGTAACGAAAACTGAACGACGATTAGCTGCGGAGGTTTCGAAGAAGAGTGTGGTGAGTGATGGAGATATAGATATTATTAATGATGATGATGATTGGGAAGGTGTGGAGACGACGGAGTTAGATGACGCGTTTTGTAAGGCTACGGAGTTTGTGGCGGCGATTGCTGCTGATCGGTCGGTGAATAAGAAGGTTTCGAATGATATGCGGTTGAAGTTGTATGGATTGTATAAGGTTGCTACTGATGGTGTTTTAGGAATGGTGATAATAATGATCAATGTGATTTAGGAAAGTCCATAAAACTTTTGACTAATTTTGAACAAAAGTAATAAATGATTTTTCAATGATTTTTGATTTTTAGAAAAAAGAAAATTTTATAAATTACCACATTGTGCCATGAGGGATGAGCATTAATTGCTAGGGGTGTGAGAGATTGACAAGTGTACAACATTGCTTTCAAATATTAGGTATATAGATAGATTTTCAATTGCAAAAAAAGGAAAAAAAAAGTCAACATTTGACTTTTTGGGTTGAATGAGTATTGTTTTATTTCCTTAGTTGAAAATGCATGGATTATCATCACTTAACTGTGTTGCAACTAATATATGGAAGCAATTGGGAATAAGAAAGAAAAATGAAATTTTGTAAAAGATTTTTTGTTTATTGTCGTCTGCAGTTGATCTTATGAACCCTGGTAGCAGTGTCATCATTCGGAATGGAAAAATCGACATGTTCAAGGGCTCAATGAGGCTTGCAGTGGACAAGTGGGGTCGTATTGAGGTAATCGAGCCTGTCACGTTTGAAGTTAAAGAGGACAACAATCTTTCTGATGTCGAGTATGAGCTGGTGAATGTTGCTGACTAGGTTTATTATTGTTTCATTATGATGGTAGCCTGATTTTGTAAAGGTTTGCAACAAAACTGAAAGGCGGCCGTATTGCTTTCTTATGAAATTATATTATGCTGGTTAGATTTCAACTTGGAGAATGTTTTGGCTGCTTGGATTATATATTATATGTTTTGGCTTCATATTGTTTTGTTATTTTTGGTTTGAACTGCGAGAGTTGAGCGATCAAACCATTGAAAAACTTTAAAAGAGTTTATAGAAACAATGTCACATAGGCGACAGTGCGACACTGGTAGCATATGAATATGCCATGGGCCGTAAATTATTCATTTTGTATGCATAAGATTACATATTTTGAAGCCAAGAACATGTATATGCTTATTATAATCAATAGAATCACACATAGCGTGAATAACAGTTAAATCTGAATATGATTTTTGGTTACAACTTACAATCGGTGGCTATATACTAAAGAAAGACTTGTCGTTTAAATTATAATGGATTAGTTTGGACGTTTTGCTGATGGGAATGCCTGTGGTAGAAAGATTTAACTCTATCAAGAGCTTCTTCAAGAGAAGATGGTTCTGCAGCAAAGGTTATTCGCACCCAGTTTTTTAAACCCACGGTAAGACCTGCAAATCCCAAAAGATTTACATACATGTAAGTTTATTGTACAAAGCTTTAATGCATATTGAAAGAGTTTTAGTTTGTGTGCTTATCACCTGGAAGGAGGATTACAGATTCTTCTTTGGCTAGCTTGAAACAGAAGTCGATATCATCACTAATATCTTTAAGTAACGAAACATTAAGCTTCACCTACATAAACGCACATAGAAAAAACGGAAAGGAGTTTAACAACTTTATTGAATGTTTTACCATTGGATTCCAGTTGAGTCAGCGCACTTCTTACCATAACGGCCATAGCTCCCTGAGGTTTTTGTGGGCATGTAAAACACGGAATCTCTTTAATTTTCGTGAAACAAATATCTGAAGTCTTTTTCAGTGTGCTTAGAGTACTTGTGAAGAATGCCTCTTTTGTATCCTCCAAGATGCGAGGAACAGCCGCCTGAAACGCCGTGTATGTACTTTTAAATCTTTTGTATTATGCATTACCACTTTGTGTAAACTGAAATTAGGTGTGACATTTCTAGAAACACTATGTGAATGTTGGTGATTGAATATATGCAAATATATGGGATTAGAACCTGTATAAAGGTTGCTGGGCCGCCACATATATCGAAGTACTTCTTTATCCGCTCAACAGTCTATAAAACATACAAAAAAAGATGGTTGGAATTCACAAAGTTTAAAAGAACGGAATCGTGCCTCGAGGCGTTTTTGATTCGCCTCATGAAGCGTACGCCTCGAGATGAACAAAAAGGCCGAATTAAAAAATAAATATAAATATTATATATATCTTATAAAAAATGAGATACTAACTAATTTAGTAATTTTATCATCAGATTCATCAAAAACATCAAAAACACACATTACAAAGAAATGGATCGCTTGAAATTGACACAAAAAGTCTAAAAAAAAAAAAAAAAACATAAAAAACCCTTGAGGCGCAACAGAGGCGCAATTTTATTACCGCCTCAGCCCTATGAGGCGCACATACAAAATAACACCTTGAGACGCTGTCTCAGACTCGTTTTCTTACCGAATCGCCTTGAGGCACCTCAACGCGTGCGCCTCACCCGTTTTTTTAAACCATGGCCGAATTCAGTATATTTGTTATGGATTATAGAAATTTTGTCTTAGAAATTTGTACCTTTGCATTCTTGAATTTTCCGTTAGGATCAGTGGTAACAAACCACCCAAGCCTCCACCCAGGCACTAACCATCTTTTTGATAATGAACCTAGTGTAAGAACAGGAACCATGGACCCAAAAACACCCATAGGCACAAACGGGTTCTCACCGAATGCTAAATGCCCGTAAACTTCATCCGCTATAACTAGAATCTTGTGCTTCTTTGCTGTTTCAGCAATCTAATAATAGCCTCAAGTTTAGCACTTTAATACACTAGCAAGTCACATTAACCATTACGTATGTGTGTGCGCGCACGCATGTGTCTGTGTATGTGTGTTACCTTCTTTAAATGTTGATAACTATAGACATTGCCACAAGGATTTCCAGGATTTATTATTACAATAGCAACAGTATTTTGATCTGTCAACGCATCAACGGCTTCAAGATCAACCTCCCAGCCTTTATCTGGAAGAAGGTCAAAATGTCGGATTTCCACATTTCTAAAAGCTGCACAAAGCTCGTAAATTGGAAATCCTGGTCTTGGAACCAGTATGTTTGCGTTCGGTCTAGCTAGAATTGATATTGCAACTTCTATAGCTTGTGTGCAGCCTGCTGTTACATACACATCATCTTCTAATAACTTGTATGGAAGATCAATGGATAAATATTCAGCAATTGCCCTGATAACAACATACACAAAGAACTGAACTAAGTTCCACCTAACTTAAAACATATTCTATATCGATACTTTACGTAAATTTATATATGGTTAGTATGAGAAAAATGCATACTTTCTTGTTTGAAGGAGGCCAACAGTTGGTGAATAGCCATTGAATTTTAAGGACTCAAGAGTTTGAATAACAGAATCCTGAACATTAGTGTTGGTAGTGAAGCAAGAATAAGCAGTTGGGTCACCCATTCCTAAAGAGATTAACATATGTTTCTTCTCTTCATCAATACTTGCCATTAAAGTAGCCAGAATACCTTTTATTGTCACATTTGTAGGTGTCTCCATGTTCATCTTACCATTTTCCATTTGCACAGAGGTTGGGGGATGCTTGTTTCTGCAACAAAACTATGTTAATTATTATATTATGGGCCATGAACCTGTAAGATGGGCACATGCATATTCAGGCCCAGTTGGGTCTGAATCACTATATGTTTTCTTAGGGAGGTTGGGTTCAATGGGACCCAATGAATGATAAAAAGATATTTAGTTTAGGAGGGATGGTCCTTCATTATCTATTGTGTGGTGTAGAGCTCCCCACACTATTGATTTCTCTAAAACAATTTCTAATCTCTAGTGGACCACTCACTGGGATTCGAACCGAGATGAAGTTAGAATAAATGAACAAAACGAGAATACACCGTGAGATGGGATTCATGGGAGGTGCGGGAACACCACCCATGGTCTTTGGTGACACGGTGAATTTAACTATGTTTAACATGACTCATCCATCTATTCAGATTTACAAGACTATCGACGAAAACATATTAAAAATATATTGTTTTTTTTTCTTCTAAAAATGCTTAACTACCCATATTCATTTTGTGTAACTTTTGTCATATCATTTGACACAAGTAACTTGCTATAACCAATGAAAATCTGACATTATCACTTGCATCAAATGGTAACAAAATAAATATTTGTTTTATATCTTCCCTTGAATAAAATTATAAAACTTGGATCTTTAAGTATTATTCATAAAAATCTTGAACCAATAATAGTATCACTAAGTATACATGCTAAAAATAAAAGAAAAGAAACTTACAATGATGATTGAGAAAAAGAGAGATGTATGTGCGTTCATCCTCATCGAAATGCATTGGATTATATATAAAGAGGGATGTTTGACAGTTGCAGAAGATAAAACTCCACGACATTTGGGCATGATTGGATAACGTTTGATCCCTCCATGATGACTCACTGCAGCTGTCCTTCACGTCTCTCCTAGTCCCATTTGTTGCTTCCTAATTTTATTTATATACATATCTATCTATTATTAGTGAAAAAAAATGTCCATTCTGGCAGGCTGACCCTGCGTGAAGAAAATGAGTCCCTAGATTTATTAGTGTGAATGAAAAATGCTAAATTTATGGGTTTCAATTAGATTACATGCTTGTGTGGATCTCACAGGGGTATCTTCTTTGGTTGGGTTAAGGGAAACAGGGTTTGTAGCTGGGTAATCATTGAGAAAGGCGGAATCGAAGAAGGTAGATAAGCATGCTAAAGCCTGTGCAAAAAACCAACATGTCTTTATCCCCTTGGCCTTTGATACCTTTGGTTCCCTAGCGCCAGAAGCTATTCGTTTCTTGTCCAGGGTCCAACGAGTCGTCCACAGCAATAGTTCATCTCCAGAGGGGCAAGGATTTGTCTTTAGTAGACTAGGGTTCGCAATTCAGAAAGGGGTGGCGGCGCAGCTTGTTGCCCGTCTACCTTCTATTGTGATGTAACGTTCGTATTTCGTTTTAATAATATATATTAGTCGGTTAAAAAAATTTAAAACAAAAATAACAAATAAATGGGTTTAAAAATCATATTAGTGAAATGCACATGTGCAATCAAGGGCGGACCTAGAGGGGATTGAGGCCTGAGGGGTAGCCCGTGCTACCCCCAACTTTCTTGGCGTAGTACATTGTTATTGGATTTTTTTTTGTTTCTTCTTTGTTTTATGTATGTGCTACCCCTGACCACTTTTTTTTTAACTTGCGCTATTCCTTAACTTTTCTTCTAAATTCGTCATTGTGTGCATGCAGTACACGTTTGTATATGTAATAAAAAGGGTTTGAAATCCTAAATCACATAACCCTTTCTAGTTCTTATATATAATTGTTTTAAGTTTATTCATGTTTGTTGTCCCACACGTGTCTTATTTTCAATTTATGTTATAATATTCATGACTAAACAATTGACGAGTTCGAAATGCACATATGCATACAGTACATGTCTGTATAACTAACAGGGAAATGCACATATGCCTCAGACATGTCGTAATACAAGCCATTTTTTCTTTTATTTTTTTGAAAGAGTAACACTAGATAAACATTTTAGTGTTTTTATTTTTTTATTTTTTTGGGTTATATATTTTTTGGTGGAATGGTTTTCGTGTTAACACTTGTTTCTCGACTTCTCTCCCTAAATGGTGATCCATACACACACACACACACACACACACTTTTTTAACGCCTATACTCTTTATCTTTTACAAATTTGTCACATAACACATTTCATTTTTAATACCAAGTACCAACACTTTTCCACTTTCAACTTTGGTCTTCTTTACTTTTATCTTTCACAATTTTTATTTTTACATTTCGGACCAAATTTTGTGAGTTAACATGTTGCAACATGCATGCGTGGGTCAACGTTTTTACATCTATTTTCCTGCTTAACAAACCTGTCGCAACGTTTGGGTCCTAGTTCGACTTAGTTACTCTTTTATTTATTTATGTTTCGGTCTAGTTTTTACATTTTAACACGCCACAACAAACGTGCATGCGTGGGTCAACGTTTTTACATCTATTTTCCTGCTTAACAAACTTGTACACCTACTCCTTGTTCGGTTTAATACTACCGCCATAACGCACAGGTTCAAATAGTAGTTTCAAATAATGGGCATATGCAACATTTGTATCCTCAAAACTAAGCACATCCATAAGAGGCATTTAAATTGTTCATAAATTAATTCTTATATTCACAGGCTCAGAGGGAGTCAGAGCCACTATTACTATTTAGTATTTACACAGCATTAATTACGGGGCAAGATGTAAAAGATTAAAACATGAGGGGTTAAAACGCTTACAACTTTCTTTCCTATAACGACGTCGTATAGGGATTGTTTTTCCGTTTAAAGTTCAAAACTCTAGAAGATTCTTCCGACTTTTCCTAGAACGTTGATAGGAGCTGTTAAATCATATCATAGCCATGGTACGTTTTATAATTTCATTTCGTAGATTAAATGCCGGTGGAGTGGTTGGGAAGAATTATAGTTCCCTTTGATTCAGTTCGGTTTTAACTCTCCCCATTATTTTCTGCGGCATCCTGTGAATACGGGTGGCGCAGAGACGAGGAGGGTGTTTGGGATTGAGTTTCAAAACAACTTATTGACTTATTGGCTTTTCCAAAAAGCCAATAAGTCAATAAGTTGTTTGTGTAACCCAAAAGCACTTTCTGTTTTGACTTTTGGCTTTTAAGGGTGAAAAAACTGTTTTTGAAAAGTTAGAAATCCTGGCTTTTGGCTTTTGGAAAAAAATTACAAATTTATCACCTATACAACCAATATTCACAATAAGTTAAGCAAAACACTTAAAAAAGACAATTTATTGACTTTTTGACGTTTCTCATCCGAAAAGCTAATCCAAACACTTTTTTTAAAACTCCTTTTCAAAAAGTCATAAGCCAATAAGCACTTTTAACCAAAAGCACTTTTGCATCTCCAAACTCAATCCCAAACACCCTCGAGGTTTTACTGATTATTTCACTGTCGTGTTTTTGGGCGGGTAGAGGTTAGGTTTTCGCGCATCTGGTTGAGCCAAGGGGCTTGCGGCGGTCGAGAGTAGTCGACCTTGGCCATAGCGCTCGGTGTCTCGGTGGTTGGCACGTCGTTCCTTGCCGATCAAAAAAAAGTTAATGTGATTAACACTGTGTTCCCGAGTTAACTTAAAGAGGGAAAAGAAAGGAAAAGAATTGAAGGCTGGGAAAGGAAAGGAAAAGAACACACCATATTTTGTTTTCCTTTCTTTTCCTTCCTTTAATGAAACTCGGGAACACATCTTTCCTTTCATTTCTTTTCTTTTCTCCCGTTTAGTTAACTCGGGAACACAACGTTGTTATTCAGCTGCTTTAATATTTAGGTAGCGTTCGTTTCGCCTAATGACTGATTTGAAATGTTGATTTTCATTTCTTATTTTGTTGGTTAAAAAAGAGAAAAAGAAAAAAGGATCCATCAAGGTTCCATTTTGTGAAACACACTTAAATTCCTAATCAAGTTTCAATTTCTACGCAATTTCCAGTTCCATTACGTTTCACAAAACCAGGGGTAAAGCATCTTGGGGGCCAGAGAGTGTCCCGGCCCCAACCGTTTTTGGTGCAGTGGTGGAATTTTGCAAGTTTCGTAGGTATATTGAGTGCGGGTTGAGTCTGGCACCCACCGATTTGATCTTCCGGCCACTACGGATCGAAAAAAATTGAGTCCGCCCCCCCACAGATTCGAGAACCAAGATTCGCCACTGCACAAAACGCACGCTATATGCGACAACATGCATTTTTTAATTTGTAATCATTGCTATAACTTATAAGTAATATAATGTGCTGCATGTATGTTAGTAGTAATCGTTCATGAATCATGGATGTCTTGATAGGAATCCTACATTAGTGGCTAGTTTAATCAGTGAATTCCACATACATTTTAAGAAAAATGTTTCATCTGTATATGCAATTTACCAGAAATATCCAATGTATATGATTATATCTGTGTGTCACTGTGTGCATATTTGAAGTGGTCTTTGCTTAGTAGTCATTAGTCAAAGATGCCAAAGGCACTTGCCTAGGCGCCTAAACGCAGCAAAAGCGCCTTGCGTGTATCCAGGCTAAAAGGCGCAAAAAAACTTGAAAAACTTTTTAAAACAGTCTTAACTAGTCTAAAACAGCCTAAAACACGTATAAAACAGCTAAGAATGGATGTCTATACACCGTGCCTTGCTTATCTGGGGCCCTCGCTTTTTTAAGCGATTTGCTCCTAGAAGTTTGCTGGGTTTGAAATGTATTTGCCCCATTTGTGAGATTGATGTTTATTTTGCTGATCAATGCATGCTAAGGGTTATAAAGCTGTTCATAGTAATTACTAATTAGCATTTTAAAATTTGAATGCATTTTGTGACACAGCTTTGAGTGCTGGATACAAAGGTCAATGGAAGATCAACTGTCCTTTAATAGTCCTAGAATGACCCTTAGTTATTCTAGAAACAGGGGAGCAACTTTCTCTGTCTTTGAAGCAGATAACAAGGTTTCTCGTATTCGTGTTTCGGGAAAGCATGGTCCTAACCCTTCTGAAGTTTATGGATTTGTAGGAGCCATTTCAACTGTTGTTGCAACTGGTATTCTTCGTCTTTTACACTTGTTATTATTGACTTATTTACTTATGAGTGAGTTGATTCAGCTACGTTTTATTTCTAATATATCAAAAGGGTAACTTAGAAAATAGCTAAACGGGGAGCGATTCAAATGGGTCAAAAGTTGCCCAGATAATATTTTTAACGCCTAAAACCTCCTAAAATTCTATATTAGAAGGGTAAAGTGTTATACTGATAACTGATTTTTTTATTTTCCTATTTGACATTCTATTTGTCAATAAAATATCAAATTTTTTAGACGTAGTGTTACGGGTACAAAGATTACTCACTCTAACCTATTGCGATCTTCATGGTACTCGAGGGCTATTTGTTTGTGTAGATTGTAGAATGCAGATTGTTGATTTTTTGGATTTTGTTTGTAGCTTATCATCTAGTCCGCAATAATTTTTTTGTATTAAAAACCATAAATGTATGTGTTAGAACGATCCTAATAGTTTTGTTTTTTTTTTGACAGTTATCTTCATGGTATGGGCATACATTCCTGATCCAAAGTTATATTCTATTGAGATCTTCTATTATCCTAGCAAGTACACTCACAAACTCTCTTTAACTCCTACGTTCATTAGGTTGCAATTTTGACCCAGTTACTTATGAATGGTCAATTTGTGATAAGCTTTATCTCAACAGGTCAAACATGTAAAATCAGACTAGTAGCATAAACTGAATTTAGGTCATATCGGTTGAAATCGCCAAAGTGTATTTTCAATGCATGAAACCCCGTAAATATTATTATTGAAAATAATATACATTTCGTAATCAATGACAAATCACTTGCTGAAATATGAAAACTTTTGATAAGAAAGGTACCTTGTCTAAATTTAGTGAAACGCTAAACACTAAACCGTAATATTTGTCTTCTTACGTATCGCCTTTTTAAGGTACTGGGCTTTGGCACTTCCAACTTACGCAATGGTCGCAATTGTAACTATGTTCTTATTCTACATTGGTCTCAACTTCATGGCTACTCCACTTCCAACATCCTTAAACTCCATATATGGTGAGTTGGATACTTAAGAGTTCTTCTAATACTATTGTTTCTAGTCTGATCCACTTGTTTTAATGTACCTGCTTGAGTTCTTCAGATATATTATTCCACAATCGATATTTTATGCAGATGAAAACAGCAAAGACCCGGTGTGCTTTGATCCTGTGTTAGGGGAAGATGATCGACCCATTGACCCGTATTCTGATATTGGAATTGATCAAATTAATAAGCTTATGTTCAAAGAATGGAAGAAGTAGTTGCTAGTCAATCTATGATTGTTCATGGATGTGTTCAGGCAAGTTTTTTTTAGCACATTAGTTTTAGAAACTTTTGAGATTGATCTTGCAATAGTCTTTGGCTTATCTGACCCATAGTTATCAAAGGCATCAGGCGCATTCAAGGTGCATAGGGCTCGCCTAGGGCCTAGGCGCAAGGCGCAAAAAACAAGTGAACAAAGAAAAAAAGTATAAATATATTATCTATTAGAAAATTCTTCAAATAAAGCAAACAAAAGCTTTTGTATCATTTAATATTATCTAATTAGTATCAAAAGTTTTAAAATGTTAAAAGTAGTATTCCTTAAATACAAGTAGAAATCTATCTACAATCTAGCCATTATTTAGAAAATTCAGCTCGAAACTCTCCAGAATTTGGAAATCTCATCGGAATCTGCTCCTAAACCATCATCCGAAGAATTAAAGCGCAATTGCCTCGACTTAAAGCGCCATTGCATCGCCTCGCGTAAAAATGGGCCTAGCTAGGTGCAAGAGGCGATGGCTTTAAACAACTATGATCTGACCACTATAAAGCACGGAATGTACAGGGAGTTTATATTGTTCTTGATTGGAAACCCACAAAACAGCCCGTTAGAAGCTTCATGACATTGAAGCCTCGCGAACACTTTGACAGTCAATACATGTATAGTATAGTAGGGCGACAAATAGAGAGAATTGGCTGGTTTTATACTATTGTTGCCAAGGTTCCCAGTTCCGAAATTGTGCTGCGGAGGGGACATACGTGCTGTTTCTGTGTCTCCTAATCTCCACAACTTTCGTATTGCCGAACGCCTTCAAACTTTTAGTCCCCCCCCCCCCCCCCGACGACTTTCGTGCCACCCTAATGAACCCTCTTAAGTTTAACCAGCTTTACTCAAGTTGGGGTTGCATAAACTTTCTCATTCGATACATGTGTAGTGTACAAAAATACAGGTTAAAACTTTCAATCAAATTGGGACTGGTAAAGGAGTTGAGCTGTTAGAATTTATAAAAATATAAAGTAATTGCATATCATTCTCATATTACTTGACATGCATACTTGAATGATATTGAAGGTTCTAGATTTAGTCATTAAGTTTTTATGCTTTACTTTGGTTGTTAGTATATACTTTGATTTAAGTTTTTGTATTTTAGTTGTGACAAAGTTTAATGAAATGGTTTTGCCATAATTTTTCTTTGATATTGTTTAGATTTTGATGTTTTTATATTGTTCTATGTATTACGATGTTGTGTCTGTTTTGTGATAGGGAGCATCTATTGTTCTATCATTAGTAACTTATTGGGCTCTCATTTGATAACAAGATAAGAAATACATTATTTTCGTGATCGACATACAGTACACGCGGTTGTGTATAGTGGTGCACAAAATACCCGAACCCGAAGAAAATACCTATACCCGACCTTACCCGTAGGGTATGGTTAGGGTATACCCAGCTCACCTAAAACCCGAACCCGGGTTTTTTTCAACCAGTTTAAATCTGAAACCAGTTATTATAATACCTGTACCCGATTCTTTAGAATACCCGGTTCATTTGTGAAGTTTAACAATTATTTAAAATAGTTAATTTTATAAGTAATCTAAATTTTAAACGTAGTTGTCATCATGTTGAGTAACACTAGTATTAGCTTAATTAACTTATTTTATATCATTAATGAGAAATTATAGGCAGATATATGAGAATTATTTATGTATATTGTATGCATGTTTGTGTTTTCCTAAGTACTAGTTCTAGACTTTTCTTACATATATTGTATTCAGGAGTACTTTTAATTATTGTTTTCAATTCATATGTGCTTTCAGTATCAAAGGACTTCTCTTACATATATTGTGTTCAGGCATATTGTTTTCAATTTATATGTTTTGTATTTAGAAAACTCAATGGTGTCATCTGTTATTTCAAACTGTGGGCTAATTTTACACCGCATGATATTTATTACAAACTTAGCGTGTTATTCTACTATAACATCTACACCTACATTCTACTAAAATTGTACGTCATCCGATCATATATTACACATTATCAGTATGTTTGTATAATGTACAACACCAACATCCTGATTGACCAAAAGCAACAACCAAACACAATGCAACCCCGTTGCAACGCGCGGGTTCCTGCTAGTTATTATCTAATGATAATAATAGTCCTATCATTTGTGTTTTATTAAACATCATTTGTATTTTATTAACCTTTAATAAAACACTTATATTATTATTTACCAACAATAATATCTCTTATTCATTTATTATTCCAAATAATAAAACCACACTTCATATAATTAATTCTTTGTTCGTCTTCCATAGTATAACTCTTTGGATGGTATCGAGATAGCAACGCTAATTTGATGAGTATCGGATATACTATTCCAACACGGAAGTCAGAAATGCGTAAATTTTTTTACACTGATATAATTTTTCGTATACGTTTTTATTTTTCCATAAGTAAGATAAATTTAAAATATTTTAGAAAAAAATAGAAAAATCGTATGGAAGGTCGGAGTTCTCGCCATAAGAGAGTTCCCATTTAATCCTCTCTCTCTCTATATATATATATATATATATAGGTATATATATATATATATAGGTGTATATATATATATATATATAGGTCAAGTATAAAATGAAAACCCTCTTGAGTTGAGAAAACCTTTCAAAACCCATGTAAAAAACATTGTTTTTTTTTTTAAAAAAATAACCAATGTAAAATACATGTTTTTAAGCGTTCCGAGCCAAAAAAAAAAAAAAAAAAAAAAAAACGCCGACCAGATTTTAAAGGGAGTGGAGCATGGGTTTGAGCATGGAAAGCTCACCTACGCCCTAAACACCATCCCCATAGCGTGGGAATTATGACGTGACCCCTTTGGCGTGGTAATGGCCACCGACATGGGTGAAGGTTAGAGGTGACATAGAGCTTTTTTTTTTGTTGGGCATATAAACGTTAAAAATTTTAAATCCAAGCCACTTCACTAATTTTTTAGAAGCTTGAGTTTTAGACCTCACTTGTATCACATGACGATTTATGTCTCCAACCCAATCCCCCAATGCCCATATTCTAACATTCTAATAGAGCAAAATATATCTTGGAAACCCAATAGAAAGTGATACAACCTAGGTTATAATTTGGTAACATTATTGGAGTGTCGGTATAAAGAGATTATTATTTAAGCTTTCCACTTTTCTCTACCTGTTTCAAAGTTTTCAGATATTTTTATTTAATTCGTTTGTTAAGTATTAAATAACATTTAATTATAAAATTTTTGGCGTTTCTCATAGGGATGGCAAAAAAACCCGAGCCCGACGGGTATACCCGAAACCCGAAGCATTTGGGACGGGTATACCCGACGGGTATGGGAAGGGTTTGGTATTGGAAAAAAAATATTTCGCGGGTATGGGATGGGTATGGTATTAGGTGATACCCGACCCGATTAACCGAAACTAAATACCCATCTACCCGAAATATATACCCGAATACTTTTAAGTTTTATATATATATATATATATATATATAGGGACAGTATAACTAGAAAACCCATCCCAGTTAAAGAAACTTTGAAAACCCAATACAAGGTCATGGTTTCTCCACGTCACTCAATTTTGCAACCCTTTGAAGGGCATTTTCGTCACTTTCATCCCCATTTTTCCTGCTTTCTTCTGTAACGTGCAGGCCTTTTCAGTCTTCAGACATCTCCACGCTCTCTCTTATAAAACAAGGACATCTCCACTCTTCAGACATTTTATTTCTCTCTCTCTCTCTCTCTTTCTCTCTCTCTATCTCTCTCTCTCAAGACTAACAACCCACATTCATCTTCTAACAATTCTGACCAAATGTCTCTAAAGGTTCGAATCAGAGTGGGGTTTGAGGGTGGTGGTGTACGGCGGCGGTGGTTTGGGGGGAGTGATGTACGATAATGTTGGTTATTAATTTGCTCATCTCTACCCTTCAGATCTGTGTTTTTAAGTTGAACAGCAACGTCGTGGTGAGTCCGGCCGTCGTCGCAACGTCGTGCTCATATCTACCCTTCAGATCTATGTTTTTGATGGGTAAAAGGGGGATACTAAGGTGTTGAATAAGTGGGAAGATGAAGGCAAGAAACTAACTAAGTGGGAGCTTTTGTAGAGTTGATGAAGTTTGGTCGTCATAAGCTTTGTTCTTGAGGTATGTAATATGTTTGACTTATAAACAGTAAAAAGATTTTATTATGTGTGATTGTGTGTTTAGTTTGGATTGAAAGAATCTTTGATATATGTTTATGTTTATCAGTTTATGTATTGCTTGCTAAGTTGCTATCTTGTTTTTATATATAAAAAAAAGTCAAGGTTATAACCAGATCTTAGTTTGTTTTCAATGGGGTTTTTTTTTGTAACAGTTATAGGTTTCTAAAATATGGGGCTTTTATAAACAGATCTGATGTTATGGTTGTGATGGTAAAAAAAAGTGATGTCAAAAATTAAAGCAATTGTTAGTACATTGTTAATACATTAGCCAAAACCATATCAAAATAACATTCATAAACTGTGTTTCTTTTCTATATTTTAATTCATTAATGTTTTTTTATCTATGTTAAAATGATGTTACGGTTGTGATGGTAAAAAAGTAATGGTAAAAAAACTTGTTTTGGTATAAGCAATTTTTTTATTTATTATAAATTTTTTATTGGAATCTTGCTACATTTTTTTATTTATTATAAAATTTTAATTATTTGTATTATTATTTGTTATTTATGTAGATAGAGTTTTTGATGAAGGCGGAGAAGAACATGAAGATGGTTTGTTACAATGAACATTTTAGTTGGGACATGCTATTATTTTTTTTTATTCTTTGTCACAAATGTATAAACCTTGTTACAAAGCATTGTAACAGAAAATGTTGCAGTAATCTTGTTACAATTTTATAAACTATCACTCCTAATTGTTATTTTTATTGAACAAAGCGGGTTTATTCTTTTTGTAACTTGTCTTGTTGTTTATTTATCATATATGTATTTTTATGAAAGACGATATTGTTGTTCATTGCATGTAACCCGTCTTGTTACAATGTGAAAACTATTAACATTGTAAAAATTATGTAACATTTTCTTTGTTACAAATATGTAATGGTCATAGTTATAATTATATAAGTCCTAGTTATATTTATAAACTTTGTTACAAAAATGTAAGTTGGCTTGTTACAGGAACAAATAGCAAAAATGATGTTACATATTTAACAATGTATATCTGTAACATTGTAACTACAAATATTTATTATGTTTGTTACAAATTTTCTACACTTTGTAAAATATGTATTTCTTATAGTGGGGGATAATTAAAAAATATTAAATGTCTTGTAAGAGAGAGAAAAAGTACATTTATAAAAGAAAAAGAATGAGAGAGAATGATGAGATGTTGGAAAGGTAAAAAGTTGTCAGGAAAGAAGAAATATCAATTGCCACTTTTACCCTTATTGTCCTTTTTGTTATTATTTTTATTGAAAATTATAAATTAGAAAAGCAGAAAAAACAAGGGCCATTGATCAAGATGATTGAAGGGTCAAGATGAGGTTTTCAGGGTTCTTTAACTGGAGAGGGTTTTCAGAATATCCTCCCCCTATATATATATATATATATAGGGGAAAGTTAATTTGAGAACACCTATATTTCGTGCGAACCGTGAGAACGGCATCTAAAACCATTCAAATTCAAAATTTCTTTTTACACTTGTCTTTATTATTAAAATACAATCCCAAAAACACAATTTACGCGTAAAAATTCAAACGTATACGGAAATAATTTGTTTTTACACATGTGTAAATTTACTGTTTATACATGTGTAAACTGCTTCATTTACACATGTGTAAAAAGTTAATTTGAAAGTGTTTTTGCAAGAAAAGATGAATTATTTGGAAAGAAAAATCATCTATTAATGTTGTATTTTGATTATAATGAAGCTTGTATTAAAAAAATTTGATTTTGATTGATTTTTTTACTTGTTCTCATGGTTCTCACAATATTTAGCGTTCTCAAGATAACCCTCCCCTATATATATATATATATATATATATATAATATATATTATATATATATATATAGGGGAAGTATCCATAGAAAACCCTCTAAATTGAGTAAACTCTAGTAAACCCAATACTAGGCCATGGTTTGTCCACATCACCCACAAACATTACTTACATATTATATTAGCAAGGGTATTCTAGACAATTTAACTCTCTTTAGTTTCACTTTCCTGGCATATGTCACCTCCCTCTACCTATATCTTTCAATTCTCTCTCTTTCTCTCAAAAACAACAAACCTCTCTCATAAACTAGATCTAAATCTTGCTCTCTTTCTCTTTTCCCTCAAAGTCACCAGGAAAATGAAGCCACCATCGAAGGTCTCTAATAAACCTAGCTTATCAGACAACTAGATCAACGAAGGTGACGGTCGAGTACCATCATCTACCTTTACCACCACAAAAAAAAAAAAAAAAAAAAACTAGAAAATAGGTAATCACATGTTTTAGATCTACAAAGAAGAAAGCTTTTGATGGCAAGCTAGGCATCTGGATCTGCATATGAGGTTCATTTTAATTTTTTATTTATTGTGTTTGAATTGTGTAGATCTAGTTTCAAAGATGAAAAGGCAAATTTGGTGATTTTAATGGCTTTAATTGTCTGGATCTGGTTTCGATGATGTTGATAACATACTCCAAAGCTAAATGTTCACAGAATCTTTCATCATTCTTACTTAACTGTTGTTTATTTTAATTATAATACTATTATACCTTTTTAAAAAAATATATTATCAAAAAAACTTTTTTTTTTGGAAAGGTAAAAATTTATAAAAGAAAAAGAATGAGAGAGAATGATGAGATGTTGGAAAGGTAAAAAGTTGTCAGGAAAGAAGAAATATCAATTGCCACTTTTACCCTTATTGTCCTTTTTGTTATTATTTTTATTGAAAATTATAAATTAGAAAAGCAGAAAAAACAAGGGCCATTGATCAAGATGATTGAAGGGTCAAGATGAGGTTTTCAGGGTTTCTTTAACTGGAGAGGGTTTTCAGAATATCCTCCCCCTATATATATATATATATATATAGGGGAAAGTTAATTTGAGAACACCTATATTTCGTGCGAACCGTGAGAACGGCATCTAAAACCATTCAAATTCAAAATTTCTTTTTACACTTGTCTTTATTATTAAAATACAATCCCAAAAACACAATTTACGCGTAAAAATTCAAACGTATACGGAAATAATTTGTTTTTACACATGTGTAAATTTACTGTTTATACATGTGTAAACTGCTTCATTTACACATGTGTAAAAAGTTAATTTGAAAGTGTTTTTGCAAGAAAAGATGAATTATTTGGAAAGAAAAATCATCTATTAATGTTGTATTTTGATTATAATGAAGCTTGTATTAAAAAAATTTGATTTTGATTGATTTTTTTACTTGTTCTCATGGTTCTCACAATATTTAGCGTTCTCAAGATAACCCTCCCTATATAAATATATATATATATATATATATATATATATATATAATTATATATATATATATATATATAATATATATAGGGGAAGTATCCATAGAAAACCCTCTAAATTGAGTAAACTCTAGTAAACCCAATACTAGGCCATGGTTTGTCCACATCACCCACAAACATTACTTACATATTATATTAGCAAGGGTATTCTAGACAATTTAACTCTCTTTAGTTTCACTTTTCCTGGCATATGTCACCTCCCTCTACCTATATCTTTCAATTCTCTCTCTTTCTCTCAAAAACAACAAACCTCTCTCATAAACTAGATCTAAATCTTGCTCTCTTTCTCTTTTCCCTCAAAGTCACCAGGAAAATGAAGCCACCATCGAAGGTCTCTAATAAACCTAGCTTATCAGACAACTAGATCAACGAAGGTGACGGTCGAGTACCATCATCTACCTTTACCACCACAAAAAAAAAAAAAAAAAAACTAGAAAATAGGTAATCACATGTTTTAGATCTACAAAGAAGAAAGCTTTTGATGGCAAGCTAGGCATCTGGATCTGCATATGAGGTTCATTTTAATTTTTTATTTATTGTGTTTGAATTGTGTAGATCTAGTTTCAAAGATGAAAAGGCAAATTTGGTGATTTTAATGGCTTTAATTGTCTGGATCTGGTTTCGATGATGTTGATAACATACTCCAAAGCTAAATGTTCACAGAACCTTTCATCATTCTTACTTAACTGTTGTTTATTTTAATTATAATACTATTATACCTTTTTAAAAAAATATATTATCAAAAAAACTTTTTTTTTTGGAAAGGTAAAAATTTATAAAAGAAAAAGAATGAGAGAGAATGATGAGATGTTGGAAAGGTAAAAAGTTGTCAGGAAAGAAGAAATATCAATTGCCACTTTTACCCTTATTGTCCTTTTTGTTATTATTTTTATTGAAAATTATAAATTAGAAAAGCAGAAAAAACAAGGGCCATTGATCAAGATGATTGAAGGGTCAAGATGAGGTTTTCAGGGTTTCTTTAACTGGAGAGGGTTTTCAGAATATCCTCCCCCTATATATATATATATATATATAGGGGAAAGTTAATTTGAGAACACCTATATTTCGTGCGAACCGTGAGAACGGCATCTAAAACCATTCAAATTCAAAATTTCTTTTTACACTTGTCTTTATTATTAAAATACAATCCCAAAAACACAATTTACGCGTAAAAATTCAAACGTATACGGAAATAATTTGTTTTTTACACATGTGTAAATTTACTGTTTATACATGTGTAAACTGCTTCATTTACACATGTGTAAAAAGTTAATTTGAAAGTGTTTTTGCAAGAAAAGATGAATTATTTGGAAAGAAAAATCATCTATTAATGTTGTATTTTGATTATAATGAAGCTTGTATTAAAAAAATTTGATTTTGATTGATTTTTTTACTTGTTCTCATGGTTCTCACAATATTTAGCGTTCTCAAGATAACCCTCCCCTATATAATATATATATATATATATATATAATTATATATATATATATTATATATATATATATATATATATATATATATATATATATATATATAGGGGAAGTATCCATAGAAAACCCTCTAAATTGAGTAAACTCTAGTAAACCCAATACTAGGCCATGGTTTGTCCACATCACCCACAAACATTACTTACATATTATATTAGCAAGGGTATTCTAGACAATTTAACTCTCTTTAGTTTCACTTTCCTGGCATATGTCACCTCCCTCTACCTATATCTTTCAATTCTCTCTCTTTCTCTCAAAACAACAAACCTCTCTCATAAACTAGATCTAAATCTTGCTCTCTTTCTCTTTTCCCTCAAAGTCACCAGGAAAATGAAGCCACCATCGAAGGTCTCTAATAAACCTAGCTTATCAGACAACTAGATCAACGAAGGTGACGGTCGAGTACCATCATCTACCTTTACCACCACAAAAAAAAAAAAAAAAAAAAAACTAGAAAATAGGTAATCACATGTTTTAGATCTACAAAGAAGAAAGCTTTTGATGGCAAGCTAGGCATCTGGATCTGCATATGAGGTTCATTTTAATTTTTTATTTATTGTGTTTGAATTGTGTAGATCTAGTTTCAAAGATGAAAAGGCAAATTTGGTGATTTTAATGGCTTTAATTGTCTGGATCTGGTTTCGATGATGTTGATAACATACTCCAAAGCTAAATGTTCACAGAACCTTTCATCATTCTTACTTAACTGTTGTTTATTTTAATTATAATACTATTATACCTTTTTAAAAAAATATATTATCAAAAAAATTATAGTATCAATCATTAAATTCTATAAGAATCATACAGTTGTTAATGGGGATAATGATAATGATTTTATAATATATAAACAATTTTGGGGATAGTTTGTTCGCACACCAAGTGTTTGATCAAATGCTTGAATGAAAAAAAAAGTTATGTTAACCTTTTGGATTTTTTTTATATTATTATTTTGTTTATGTTAGATTGGATGTTAAAAGATCATATTTTTTGAATTTGGGTAAATGTGTTTTTATTGCATATTTTTTGTTTTAAGGTCTTTTAGTTCTGAATTAGGAGCTGATTTTATCCCAATTAACATGTGTTAGGGTTCAATTAACATGTGTTAAATAGCAAATGTGTTTTTTTATTTTCTTGGTATATCTTTTGATTTTTCTCTAATAATTTTACTTTTTATTTCTTATATATATGTTTAATCTGTGTGAATGGTTTGAATTTTTGTGTATTGGTGCTTACTAATGTGTCAGGGTTCAATTAACACCCGTTAGTGATGCTAACACATGTTTGTATTGGCACCTACTGATGAATCTATCCCAATTGACATGTGTTAGGGTTCAATTTACACGTGTTAGTGATGCTAGCGCATGTTAGTATATGCCTAACTAACATGTGCTAGGGTTCAATTAACATGTGTTAGTGATGCTAACACATGTAGTATATGTCCAACTAACACCCAAATTGACCCAGTTAACATTTTATATTTACAAAATTTTAATTATTGAAAATAATTAATGTAGGATGTTTATATGAACAACCACCGGACTTCAAGCCGGCTACTCCTCAAAAGGATAGACTGGAGATGGAGTGCTAAGGATTGAAACATGAAGCCGAAGATGCCTAATAAGGAATGAAGCATAACGCCGAAGACGACTATTAAAGAATGAAGCATAATATGTTTTTTTATGTTAGTTTATGATAGTTTTGTATCATCTTTTTAATTGTTTAGATTTATATGAAATTAATTTGTTACACTCAATGTCGATTGCAATAAAATTTTATATACATGTGTTCTTTTATGTTGTTATACTAGTCCAAAATTAATGTGATAATTATTTGAACCAGTTACACGTGTTAGTGATGTCTGTGAAATGAGTTTGTTTAAAGAGACCAAGTAACATGTGTTAAAGGGCTCGTGTGGCATTCGTTATTAATAAACCTGGATCTTTAAATTAGTATGTGAAAGAAATTGTAGAGAGAAAAGGGGAGAGGAGGTGGAGAGAGGAAAAGGTGGAGAGAGGGTGTTGGTGAAATGAAAGGTGGAGAGAGAATGCAAAAAGGTGGAGAGAGAAGATGAAATGATGGAGAGAGAAGGTAAAAAAGGTGGAGAGAGAAGATGGATTAATGGACAAATCTACCCTTTTCTTAATATAATATCAATTAATGGAGAGTATTTTAGTCAAATGGTGGGACCATGAATCACAACCATTGATCATGCTTGATCAATGGTTGTGATAGAGTTTATGGAGTTTTCTCAAATATTTAGAGTTTACTCTAGAACCATCCCCTATATATATATATGGTTGGGCTAAATTAAAAACTCTATTGAGTTGTGAAAACCCTAGAAACCCATTTTTTAACCCTTGATTTAATCTCATCAATGGTTGAGAAGTGATCCATATTTTATATTAAAACTGATTGTACTTTTTACTTCAAAGTATATTCGGGGGGGGGGGGGGGGGGGGCATTATTGTTCATTGAGGCATAAAAAGAGTTTTAAAAAATTCATTTCTCTCTCATTCTTACAGGTACACATTCTTTCCTCTCTCTCTTTTCTTTACTTTCGATTCTCTTTCCTCCTTTCTCTCTCTTCTTTTTTTCTCTTGAATATCTCTTCTCTCTCTTCTCTCTTTTACCTTTAAATTCAACATTTTTACCTTTTAGATGTGAAACAGGTTTTTGTTACTGTGTTACATCTTATACATCTAGTATGTTACGATTTTTGTTATTGTGTTACATCTTATACATCTAGTAAGTTACAATTTTTATTATTGTGTTATAAATAACATATATATATACATGTAACAACCTTTGTTACTGTGTTACATCTTATAGTTCTAGTATATTACGATTTTTGTTACTATGTTACAACTTATACTCCCAATGTTAGATTATGTAACAACTTATAAAAAAATTTATTGTAACATAAATCTGTAACAATGTTACACGAAAAAAACAACAAATGATTACAACTTAAAAATATTACAAGAAAAAAAAAATCCAAAACCAAAGCCCTTTTTCTCATCTTCATCAATCCATCTGCCTTCACCAAATCAACAAACCACCAGGTACTGATTCACCCTACAACTTAAAGCTAATAGAACACAGAAATCAAAAAATCCATTTTGTCATGTAAATGTAAGAAAGTCTAAAAGAAATACAACTTAAAGCTAATTATGCAAGCATTTTTATTCAACTCACCAAGCTTTTAATCTCTTCAAATCTTGTTGTTCTTCACAAGAAAAAGAAAATGCTTCTTTAAATAAATAAACACCCAATAATTTCTAAAAATCATAATCATAAAAAAAACACCTTTTGTAACAATATACCACCCATCATGCTTTTAGTTGGTGGATTATGTTTTTTAGTTTTATTTTTAAAAAATAATTAAAAATTAAAAATTACTAAAGCCTTTTGACCACATGTATGCGTCAGAATCATAAAAATTACTAAAAATTACTAAAGCCTTTTTTTTTAATTTAAGTTCATACAATAAAATACATGTATGCGTGAAGAAGCAAAATTGAATTTAAGTTCAAACAATAAAATACATTTAAGTGAAGAAGCAAACCATGAACCACTTCACCAAACTTTGTAGAGCATTTTCGAAGTCCTTCATCAGTTGTTGGTTTGCTAAGACCTGTACAAACTATCATCATCATCATCAGGTGGGTGAAACCTGCTTACCCCTCCGAAACAGTGACCAATTTGCAGACCAAGCAGTAGCAGCAACAACATAAAACAAGTTGCCACGGATCTGAACAACAGACGAACAAAAGATCTGAACACGTGTTTCCGCAGATCTGAACAAAGACGAACAAAGACCGCCGTCGTTAACCCTCTGTTTTTTTTTTCAGATCTGGAACAGGGAGAGCAACAATTCAGATCTGGAACCGACACCTCTCACCATCGATTGTGACTGGGTTGATGAAGATGATAGAAAGGGGTTGGTTTTGGATGATATGATGGATTTATTCTGATCTTGAACCGGCACCTCGTCTTTGGTTTGTATTTTTTTCAAAAATGAAGACAAGGATAGAGAGATGATAGAGAGATGATATGATGAAGAGAGAAAACAGGGAAAAACATATGGGTATGAGGTAAAATGTGTATCTGGGTTGAGAGACATGAGGGAGAGAGATGGTAGATGGTGAATGTGTTTGTGTCAGTAAAGTGAAAAAGAAATAACATGAAGAGAGAAGGTGTGGTGAGGTTAAATTACCATCTTGTCCTTGTGCTTAAATGAGGAGAAGGGAGATGTGGAAGCATGATAGCCATTGGATGGGTTTCTAGAGTTTTCACAACTCACTAAGGTTTTCATAGGATACTTAGCCTATATATATATATATATATATATATATATATATATATATATATTTTCTTAACTATTTTTTAGTAATGTTTCATTCTAATAGATTCATTATTTGAAGAATAAACTTTTCGTCTAAAATAGTATATTCTAATAACATTATTATTTATATTTATATGCTATGAAATATATAAATAGTTTTCAAAATTCATACTATAATATATATTTACATTTTAAATGTTTTAAAGATTATTAAGGTATGACAATATATATGTTAATTATTACAATTTCATATATTCTAAATTTCTTAAAACATAAGACTATAAAAGAATATATATATATATATATATATATATATATAAATGCAAATACCAACGGGTATACCCGATACCTGCGGGTATGCTCTATACCCGACGGGTAATATCCGATAAAAACCTGACGGGTAATGGAGCGGGTATGGTATGAGATTTTATAGCCGGGTATGGGTATGGTATTAGCCAAACCCAACCCATACCCGACCCGTTGCCATCCCTAGTTTCTCATATTTTTATTTAGATGATTATTTTTACTAGCAGGAACCCCCGCACGTTGTGGCAGGGCTGCATTATGTTTGGGGTTGCGTTTGGTCAATCATGTTACGGGTATTGTACATTATACAAACATACTGATAATGTGTAATATATGTTGGAGAATGTACAATATTATTTATTATTAATTTTACAGCGGTGACCCTTATATTCTTAATTCATTCTTCGTTATTACCATTTCAAATATTTCATAAATGTTATTGAAAATTTAGGAATATGTTAATCTTTTTTTTATTTCATATATATTCCCAGCAATAACATTTATATATAGCTAAATTTTATATTAGGGTAATACATAATATACACAATTTTTCTTGAATAACAATAACAATAACAACAATAACAATCTAATAAAAATGACAATTGTGTATGAAATGATAGGTCATTTTTTTAACCAATAATTGTTTTGTTTTTTTTTTCTTAATAGAATATACACATTTTGTTTCTAGTATCCGTCCATTCTTAAAAGATATTCTTATTTAAATAAAGTTTTTATAAAGTTTCAATTTCTTCGCAACATAAACCTAATATACACTACGACATACCTTTTTTTACCCCAAAGATTTAGATGAGTTTCGAGTGTCATGTGTTAAAAGATCACTTGTAGCAATCGAGTTAAAGGCTTGATTTGTTACCTGGAACCGAGATTAGAAGCACTATCACTTGGCAAAATGAAAAGCGAACACAATCCTTGTCTTAATTGGAAGTTAGTTTTTGAAAAACAAAAACGGTAGGCTGGACTTATGGCGGAATGTGTGTTTTTGTGACGCGGTTGACAGAAGTCTCAAGATAGCTAAATTTTATATTAGTGTAATACATAATATACAGAATTTTCTTGAATAACAATAACAATCTAATAAAAATTATAATTGTGTATGAAATGATAGCTCATTGTTTTTTAACCAAGTTTGTTTTTTTTTCTCAATAGAATACACACATATTTTTTTTCTAGATGAGTTTCGAGTGACAGGTGTTAAAATGTCGCTTGTAGAATCGAGTTAAAGGTTTGATTTGTTAACTGGAACCGAGATTACGAGCACTATCACTTGGCAAAATAAAAGGTGAACACAACCCTTGTCTTAATTGGAAGTTAGTTTTCGAAAAACAAAAATGGTAGGTCGGAGTTATAAAGAAGTGTGAGTTTTTGCGACATGGTTGTCAGAAGTTTCAAGTCGCCGACAAATTATGATGATGCGAAACACTGATGAGAAGTTGAAGGTTTAAGGAGTGGAAAATGTATAACACGTGATCTTTGTATATACAATCATGAGTTATAATCGGTTACAACTTTTGATCTACAATTGCAAGTAAGCAGATTGTTTCGGTTTCCAAAATAATAGACTTTAAAAACAGTTGTTATTTCCCGTCGGTTTCAACAACAACAGCAGCAGCAGCAACAACAACAACAACAAAAAACTTTTTCATCTTCTAAAAAGAAAAAAAAAACAAATAGAACCACAAAACCTTCTTTGCACCGGTTATTTTTCATCTTCTATAATAGTGGGTTTAAAGTAATAGTGTTTTCTTTTTTTTTGCTGATCTAACCGAATAATAGTGTTTTTTTTACTAAACATGATTCGTATATGTTAAAACACTTCTACTGTTTTAAAACACTTCTACTGTGTTTAGTTTCAATATAAAACACTATTGATGTTATTATAAAACACTCCCCGATGATATTATAAAACACTCCTTATTAATGCATACTAGTTTCTCTTTCATTATAAAACATTCATGACGTTATTATAAAACACTCCTGATGTTAACCTTCTGCCATGACTTGAATAATCGAATAAGTGATAGAGATGGGTTATATGTTTGAAGAATCAAACATGTTTTTGGGTATTGATCAACTTATTTGATATGAATATCTTATGATTCTTATGAAAAATAATGAATAATTAGTTAATTTAGGATGATTAATCTTCATAAATATCTAGATGTTAGTTAATAATTTAGTGGGTTTGTAATAAATAAAAAATGGACAAAAAGTCTATAATGCCCTTCATCTAAAAATTTAATCAGATTTGATCTAATGGTTGAAAATACTTCCTACACAAAACAATTTTCCTACCGGATCCTCTATATATATATAGTGGAAGTATAGGAAGAAAACCATCCCAAATGGAAAAACCATAAAAAACCCATCTCTTGGTCTATGTTGTGCTACATCATCCCAGCTACCATTAATCTATATTATATTAGGAATGTTACTGTGGACATTTTACACCATCCTCTTCTCTCTCTTTGTTTTTTTTTTCAAATTCAGATTCAAACTCTCAATCCCCCCTCTATCCACCTCCCCCCCTCTCTAGGATAATGAACCAGCAATTGATCTGCTTCATCGGAGGTAACAGATCTAGAGGTAACAGATCTGCTCCATCAGGTACCATCTAAAAAAGTATCGTCTATTGCACTGTGTTTGTTCGATTTTGATTTCTTATTTTTTTAATCACAGATGTGCTTCATTTTGTTTCTGTATATTTTTCCACGTTTTCAACTTTTAGATACAATGATGATTTTTGTGGATAAAGATGTTTCTTTTGATTATTTTTCGTAAATCTAACATTTAAATACAATCATGATTTTTTGGATAAACATGTTTCTTTTGTATTTTTTTTCAAAAATGTGGAATTTTTGGCCCAAATCATACAAAAAATGGTTGGTAATTTATTATAATATTTATTAATCCTTTTTTTTTAATATTTGTTAGAAGATAGTATAATACTATACTATCAGAATTCAAAAAGCATGTGAAAAATTTTAGTAAGCATATTGTTGATGTTGAACCACAAGAAAATCATATTCTTTTTTTTACTAAGATTTCGAAATCGAAAATATACATGCTTTTGATTATCGATGATAAAGGTAATTATTTACCTCAACTCCAAGTGCTTCAAGTTGAAAACAATCTGTACAAGAAACTCTAGCTTCCAACACATTAAGACCCAAATCTTCAAAAACTTTCAACACAAAAATGAATAGAACTTGTGTTACATTTTGATTTTGTTAGGTTTTGCGTTTTGTTAGAATAATAATAATAACAGTTTTGGGGATAGTTTTTGTTCGCATACCCAGTGTTCGATCAAATGCTTGAATGAAAAAAAAAACTCATGTTAATCTTTTTTATTATTATTATTTTGTTTATGTTAGATTTTTATTGGATTGGGGACATGGGGTTGATAGATCACATGTGATTGATGAATAAATTTGCAGTCTTTTTTTATGTTAGTATATGCAAACACGTGTTAATGATGCCCCATTATGTGTTTGAGAATCCCAACTAACATGTGTATCTGTTCTGGTGTTAGTTTTCACGAGTAGGCTATAGGAAGAAACCGGCGTTGATGATGTGGCAGTGGTAAGTAATGGTTGAGTTTTTTTTATAAAGATTATAAATTTTTAATCTTTTGGTTAAAATAATAATAATAAGTTATTACATTTTGATTTGTGCGTTTTATCTTCGTTTTGATTTTGTTAGGTTTTGGGTTTTGTTAGAATAATAATAATAATAATAATAATAATAATAATAATAATAATAATAACAACAAAACCCCCTAACACATGTTAGTGATGTTAACACATGTTACGTTTTAATCTTTTGGTGAATGGGGTGTTTAAATTAGCTTGATCAAATTGGTTTCTGGTTTTGTGAAAACTGAAAAAAGGTTTGATCTTTTTAGGGTTCATATGACATACGTTATCTCAGAAAAAACATATGTTAGTATATTCCCTAACACATGTTAGTAATGTTAACACATGTTAGTATATACCCTACTAACATGTGTTAGGTTCATATGCCATACGTTATTTCAATAAAACTACACATGTTTGTGATGTCTCATTATGTGTTTTGGAGAGACCGACTAACACGTGTTATCTTTTTTGTAGGTGAAGAGGTGTTTTTGTGTTAAAGATGAAGATGGGTATCAAGAACGAAGCATAGATAGATCTTTTTTATGTTGTCATGATAGGTTTTTTTTTTTTTTTTTGTCATTCACAAATAATTATGCTTGTATTAAACGTTTTTTAATACATTTTTTAGTGTTGATTGTATCAATCGTTTTTATCATTTCTTAAATAAATATACATTTTAAGTGTTCTTTTATTTTTTTCTTTTAGTATATGCCTGTTAACACATGTTAGTGATGTCTCACACGATGTCAGAATTTTATATCACAATACTAACGTACGTTAATATTCGTGCTGGAAAAAGTGTCATAAAGTAGGAGAGATGACTTGACAAGTGTCAAATCAACCTTTTTAAACCTAGGATTCAGAAAATTAAATTATAAAAAATTAATTTAAGATTACCATATTGCCCTTAATCCTATTTAATATTAGAGTGGCCCACTTGCTTTTGAATATTATATAGAAATTAATTATGGACTATTGATCAAACTTGATCAATGGTCCACCATAGGGTTTGCAAGGTTTTTATTAGATAGGGTTTCCATATTATTCACTTGCTTTTGAATCTTATATAGAAATTAATTATGGACCATTGATCAAACTTGATCAATGGTCACCATATGGTTTGTATGGTTTTTTCATTAAATAGGGTTTCCATATATATATATATATATATATATATATATATATATATAGGGTAGGGATCATGCGAGAACCAACTTTAGGGTGAGAACTTAAGAACCAATGTGAACATGGGGCATTATTGTAAATAATGTGATTAAAATAAAACTAAAAAAAACCTGACAGGTAATAAAAGGGGCGGACAAAATTATATCCTAATCAAATTACAAAGCTCAAAACCCTAGTTCATAACAACCTCTACATCGCCTACATCGTGACGGGTCGAAGAATCAATCAATCGAAGGGATTATAATCGAATAATCAATCAATCGAAGGGATTACAATCGAAGATTCAATCAATCGAAGGGATTATAATTGAAGAATCAATCAATCGGACCCTAACGAGATTAAGTTTTGAGGTGGTAAGAAGCTGCTACATTCTTATGTCTTAGAAATTAGCATATCATGTTAAATCTGTTTGTGTTACGAAAACAATGTTAGTAGAAAAAACACGAGAACCGCATAAACTTTTATCTAATATTATTTAAACATGTGAACATCCAATTACGTACATCTTTTACTTATATGTTCAATCATACATTAGCTTGTTATAGGTATTTGAATTTTTTAATATCCAAAACCAATGCTTTTGGTAGTTGTCTGTAATTATGAAACTTTATCTATTTTTTATGAATTGGTAATCAAAAGTCGAATCACAGTTCAAGAGGGTATGTTGGAATTTGTTAGCCTAGAAGGGATTATACTCGAAGAATCAATCAATCGAAAGAATCAATCAATCGAATGTATCAGTGATCGACTATAGGTCATAACCGAGCAAAAATCTCGATGGATTTTACGGATTCAGTTTGATAGGTGTATTTGTATAAATTCAGTTTTATTTAAATATAGTTTATAATCTAATTATAGATTTGCATATTTCACTGTTTTTAATCGAAAAGTAGTAACTAATAAGCGATCCATATATTTAAATATATTGTTTACACTATAATTTAGAGCATGATATGTTATAGATGTTAGTTTGGGTGAAATTTTGTTATAGTGTTTTATATTATTGATAAAAACAAGTTGAATTATATTTTCTTACAAGTCGCAGATATGTGTATTCATTGCATTATGTACCATTAAGGTCATTTATATTGATGCACATGTGCATAACTTGGCTGCTAATGATAAAAGTAATGTTAACGCACATGTGCATTAAGACTATTATCATTAAGGTCGTTAACTCTAATGAACATGTGCATATGTTTTGTGGTAATTAACAAAGTAGTGTTAATGCACATGTGCATTAAGATTGACAATTTCGGTTTTCTTATGTGTTCTTTATTACTTGTAGGTAAAGAATGGGAAAAAATAGAAGAAAGTAATATTTGAATTAGAATCAAGGAAGAAAAGGTAAAAAAATTGCCGGATGCGATTGAGGATGATGACATAATCATTGATCAGGAAGTTAAAAAGGGTCGTTATTATTAATTTAAGTAATTTAGATATATATGCACATGTGCATATATGTATATTTTGCATGTTAACTAATAAATGCTAGTTGTTAGTTGTTTAAACACACGAACAATCCCATATGCAGGTGTGGAAATAGAAGAATCATACGAACGAGGTCAAGTAATCGGACATGTAAAGGGAGTAGTGTAAAGTTTGATTGCGGACGCAGCAGTAATAAAGAAATTCAAGAATTCCAGCTTATGAATATGAGGATGAAGATAGCACCAACATTGTTGTTATCGGAAGTAAATGTGTACAAGATGTATGTGATAAATTTGAGAAGTATACATTGTTCAAGTTGACGGATGAAAAAACAAGGGAGATGTTAAATGAGGCATCAATGAGATGTGAAGAGTGTTGTAAGAAGATAATTAAAAAAGGGGAGAAGATGAAAACATGGACAAATAAGCAATAGAATTGGACACTGTTGGTGAACGTGAGGTTTTGAGATATTTAGAAGTTTGTAGGTATGTGGTTAGTGGTAACATAGTTAGTTTGTAATACGGATATTTTTTTCTATTATAATTTGTTTTATTGTGTTGATAGATTAGTAGAAACTACATGTAATTGTATAATAAAAATAGATGGGTACAAAAAAGTTTGTTGTTTGAAGGATGATGCATGCACATATGTATATTGTGGTTGGTTTTATATGGTGGTTGATAGGTTGATTATGTTTGTGATTATTATTTTAGCGTATGTAAAGTTGTATGATAAGGAAATTGACATATGCACATGTGCATAGTTATAATTAAACCCCCTACCACCCAAAAACTTAAACCCACCACCCCACCTACCCCAACCCACCATACCTAAAAACTAAGTCTTAAAACTAAACCACATAAAAAACATAACTATATTAGTGAAATGCACATGTGCATGCAATACACGTTTCTTATTTTATAGTTCTTATATAGAGTTGTTTTAAGTTTATTCATGTTTGTTGTCATACACGTGTTTTATTTTCAATTTATGTTATAATATGCATGACTAAACACTTGACGAGTTCGAGTGTATTTTATATCTCACTTTGCATCAATTTAATGATCAATGAATAAAATTTGTGACCCCTTATATGTATGTATCGCGTCCATTTAATAATCATTTAAATATGGTAATTGACAATTTATTCAAAAGTGTGATTTAATAGTGAAATGCACATGTGCATACGGTGTATTTCTGTATATATAACAGCGAAATGCACATGTGCATTAGGATGACGTCATACGACGTCACAAGCCATTTTTTATTAATTTTTTTATTTTTTTTATTTTTTTCGAATTAATAATGAAAAATAATCATTTTGATTTTTTTACTTTTTTATTTATTTAGGTTATATAATTTTTTTTTATTTTTTTATGGAGGGGTTTTTGTAGACACCTTCATATTTACAAAAATGTCACCTATTCACAATGGTTCTTTGGTTCTCTTCCTAAATGGTGGTTCTCAAATGATCCAAATCCTATATATATATATATATATATATATATATATATATATATATAGAGTAAAGTTCACGTACAAATAGCTTTATCGTACGAACAGTACGAACTGAAGTAAAAAACACGCGGTGGCATTTCTGTAAATATTGGAAACTTTATATAACTAGAGTAATTATATAATTACTCTAGTTATATAACTAGCGTAATTACTCTAGCGTAATTATATAACTAGAGTAATTATAAAATTACTCTAAAGTAATTATATAGCGTAGTTATATAACTAGAGTAATTATATAATTACTCTAGGGTAATTACTCTAGAGTAATTATATACACTAGAGTAATTATACAACAAGAGTGGTGGTCATTATTTACGAAAATGCCACCGCCACTTTTTTACTCTAGAGTAATTATATACACTAGAGTAATTATACAAACAAAGAGTGGTGGTCATTATTTACGAAAATGCCACCGCCACTTTTTTTTTGTTCCCTTCAGTTCGTATGTTTGCACGATAATTTTGTTTGTATTTGATCTCTTGTCTATATATATATATATATATAGGTATAGGATCCGGTAGGAAAATTGATTTGCGTAGGAAGTGTAGGAAAGAATTATAACCCTTGGATCAAAATTAGAGATCAATGATAATTAAGTAAATTTAACACAAAATTAAGTTATGGAAAGCCTAAAATTATGGGATTTAAATTGATTGTTTTTTTTACTAATCCATCTTTCATCAATTTTTTACTAATCCATCTTTTCATCGATTTTATAATTTATTTTTCATCGATTTTTATAATCCATCAATTTTTTACTAATTAAGTAAAGATTTATAATCCATCTTTCATCAATTTTTAGTGTTCCGATTGTACCCCAGTTTTGCCATGTCCATTTCGATTATCACAGTGTTAAATGGTAGAAGTTATGAAGGACGATTCGGTAAGCAGTGTTTTATATTGTTACAACAGTGTTGTATATGTTAAAAGCGTTTTATAAAGTATATACATTCTTTGTAAAACACTCCCATTGTATGATCAGATTTGTAGTTTAGTGTGTTTTAAATAATGGTGGTAATGTTTGTTGATTGTTTTTTTGGAGTATTTTTTTATATTGCAGTGGTTTAAATAGTTAAATATGTATTTTTGTTTATTAGTGTTATAATCCAGTTGAGAATCATGTCTGTCACCTTGTTTTACAATAACATGTTTTTAATGTTTTGAAGTCATGTTTTAATAGTGTTTTAACAAATGGTTTGATTGGTTAGAAATAATACAATAACATGTTTTTAATGTTTCGAAGTTATGTTTTAATAGTGTTTTAACAAATGGTTTGATTGGTTAGAAAAAAAAAATGTGATGTACTTTTTTATTAATGTTTTTTAATAATGTTTTTAGAAGATTATTATATAACAACGATTGTTAATTAAAATGGTAGTTGTTTATTATAGTTAAGTAGTGTCTTATAATATAAATCAGATTGACAACAATGTTTTATATCGTAAATATATTTGGCAGGCACGGTAGGCACTATGGGTGAGGTTTGTTGATTGTGTTGAGATTATATGAAATCTGATTGAATATGTGTGGAGAGAGAAGATTGTGTTAGTTATTGAAAGAGTGAGTAAAATTAGGAGATAATAAAACTTTCTTAATTTAAAACACACAAAATGACAATCACAACCCTTAATAAAATACACAATAGACATTTTTGCCCTTATCAATAAAGATAATTACTTATAATTAAAACACATTTATCTTTTTAAACTCATCCATCCATTTTAATATCCAAGGGCTCATAACACTTCCCATCATCATCATCATCACCACCACCACCACCACCATCATCATATATTGGCAACTCATTAATTATGTTTTCATATTAGATATTTTATTTTGTCATATTATATATTTTAACCCGGGACGCTCCCGGGATAAAAACTAGTGTATATATATAACTTAAAAGTTTTATGGTATGTTAGGGTAAACGGATATTTAGTTTCGAGTAATGGGGGTCAAGTATCACCTAATCCCATACCTTTAATTTTTTTCCCAATCCCAAAACCATTCCATACCCGTCAAGTATCCCCGTCTCAAATACTTTGAATTTCCGATATATAGCCATGGAGCTTAGGTCTTCTTCTTTTTTTTTTTTTTTTCTTTTTTTTTTTTTTGTGCCATCCATGATTGTATACAATATAATATAAGTGTGGGAAAGGTGGACAATGGATATAGGATTTTGGGTGTATTATTGTATATATTTTGTACTCTGATGACACCAGAGATTTCAAACAGCTTTATACATTAGCATCCAAACCCTCTTCCAACCACATCTTCTTCCCTTTTTTATAATTTTTATTATTACCTAAATTTTCATCTAATTACTTTTATATAGATAGATAGACAGGAGAGAGATACTAGGGACTAGGGAGTAATAGTTCCTTATGTTAATTTAGTACAACCAAAATTAAGATTACGATCTACTTGACGTGCGGTCCACCTTGAGACCAGCGGACGTTCTTGTGTTCGGATAGGCGCAAGGCAAGCATGCGTGCGTTGACCTTACTGGAGTATCCCCATTGGTGGGACTCCGGGATTCGGGTTTTGTGGCTGGGCAGGCGGTTTTGAAAGCTGAGAGCAAAAAAGTGGATAAACATGAAGCGGCTTGTCTAGAGAACCAGCATATGTTTGTGCCCTTCGCTTTTGATACTTTTGGAGCGTTGGCCCCGCAGGCAATCAAGCTCCTTGATCGCGTGAAGAAAGTTGTGCATAGTAATTCTCCAGCTACTAAGGGCCAATGTTTTATTTTCACCAGAGTAGGTTTTGCAATACAAAAAGGGTAGCGGCGCAACTTGTGGCCCGTTTACCTACGTATCACTTGTAATTGGCTGTCTTTGGTTTAATATAATGCTAAAAAAATCTCCTCATCAAAAAAAAAAAAAAGATTACGATCTGTCAACAAAAAAAGCAAGCCAAATATAATGGTATGATACAGAGCATAAACATGTCTTAATGTCAAGTGTCATTGATGTTCCTTTATTACTAGTAGTGTCCACATTATATTATGAAGTATTACTGTTATGTACATCAAAGTTAATATGGTTGCTACCCAAACTAATTAGAACACACTCGCACAGACAAATGGAAAAACATAAGAACAAATCATATAAATGACCTCGTTGTTCATTGATTTGGTCTAACTAATGGTCTTTACTCCTACTATTAGCATGATAGTTTCTATCAAAATTTCCTAAATTTAAACACACATCCATATAATAATAAATCATAACAATTGGCAACCTCTTTTAGACCTTGGGCCTTGGGGTGTTGAGGATGCGGAGGGGATCGGTGGGTGCCACGTTTGCACATCCCCTCCCCCCCCAATCCATGGCAAATGCAACAAGTCCCGCCCATGCCTCAAACACAACCCCAGCATGATTACGTTTCTTTAGGCGTGCATGATGATGTTTTACCCAAAACCCAACCAACAAAAAAAAGCCACAAAAGGGAATTGCCCGTCGAGTTGGAGGCTCTAGCATGAGCTTGGGTGAATGCTTCTACCGATCCAATACTAGGTGAAAATTTAAATAATTATTAGTTATTTACGTTTTTAAAAAAAATATTACTAATGTTTTTTAAATAATTGTGTAGCTACAAATCGGAAAAATGATGGTTTTTGAAACCAAGTTTGCGTTGATTTCTTCAAATTATTACAACGCGAACCATATCGAAAGGTTCACTCCGTTAGCACCAAGTGTCGGGAGATGATGGCAAAATGCCAACTATTTGGGGGTTATTATAAAAGTGCTTGGAACAATCGTAGCTTGGGGCAAAGTGATGAAACTGTACGAAATTTTTAGCAAGTGTGAAAAGTGGAAAGTGATGCCTAATGAGGTGGCACAAGCGAAAAGGTCGGAAACGAGCGCAGCAGTAAATTACACTACGGGTGGGTTGGATGCGCGCTGTACTATCAACATAAATGACGACCCATAGTTCGAAGACGAGGCTCCATCCCCTGAATCCGAGAGGCCGATTGAAAGGGACCGCACAAAAAGCGGCCTCGAGCTCAAAAGGAAAGGTCACCGCTTCCAAGGAAAAGGATTTGGGGAAAATCGATCTTTTGCTTCAAAACTTTAATGAGAGTTTAAGGAAGTGCAAGCGGAGAGGTGCAAGAAAAGAGAGAAAGAGAAAGAAGAAGTGGTGGCAAGGGATATGAAGAGGCTGTAGTTGGATAGGAAACAAATCGAATTGGATATTTCGAAATAGGAGTCGAAAGAGTTCAATATTATGTCAAGAAGTGTTGAGGGCCTTCCAGAGTGAAATCGTATGGTGTTGGAGAAGATGAAGGATAGGATTGCGGCGAAGTGGCTTGAAGGAAATATGCCAAATATGCCTTAGTTTTTTTTAATTACGTTCGGTTTTTTTTTCTTTTCTGATTTTTTGGGTTTTTTTTTATTTCTATGTATTTTGCTTTTAATTTTAAAGAAAAAAAGTTTAATGGAATATAAAATATATAAATAAATAAAAGAAGAGAATAATAAAAAAAGGAAGGGGGAATGGGAAAGAAGGGAGAACCATTTCCTTTAAAAGAGATATGGAAAGAGGGAAATGATGTGACGCTAATGTGGACAAGGGGGAGGAAGGGAAAAAGGAGAACCACAACTCATGGCCTTATGCAATTTGTTTGTGCTAGCGTACCATATTGTACAAAAACCTAAAGCATGTTTACTTATGTTTATAGAAAATTTTGATCTTACACATTTTAACCCAAGGGTTTTCCTTTTATTACCTTTAACACAAATATTTTCATGTTTTACAATTTAATACAAAAATATTGTTTTTCCACATCTAATCCAAAAACTTCTCATTTTTTTTACTTTGAACCCAAAGATTTTCATCTTTTATAGTTTAACCCATTACACCTTTTGCTTTCAACTTTGATCCCACATAATTTTTATCTTTTGCCATTTTTTTCGTTTTAAGTTTCGTTCTAAATTTTGCGAGTTAACGTGCTACAATGTGCATGTGTGGTTCAACATTTTTTTGTTTATTTTTTCCCGTTTGGCAAATATGTTGCAACGGGTTTATTTTTCCCCTTTTGATAAGTTCGTCGCAACGCGCGAGTTCTAGACCGACTTAGTTACTTCTCATTAACCATAGTTGTTAAAAGTCAATGATTTTACGCCTTTGACATTAACACGTCGTAACGAGCGTGCATAGTTCAACAATTTTACGCATTATTTTCATTCGGTGTCACCACATGAAAAACAAGCTTTAGCTACACCAGAAAAGTGTGACCATATGTCTTTAGCTACACATATTTTTTCCAGCTCAAGTATGACTAAAGGTCGAGTCATCGTAGGTATCATATGGCCACATTCTCGTTTATTGGCCGTAGCTACTAAAATGTGTGGCTAAAGGGTACCAATATTCTTGCTGGAATCAAGCATTCACTCCATTAAGTGTGGCTAAAGGTCGAGTCATCGTATGTATCATACGACCACATTCCTTTTTTATTTATTTTACTTTTACGAGCTTTTTGGTGTTGGTGGTAACTGGCGGTGATGTGGCATTAATGCTACTCAGCATGATTTTACACCCCTGCCACAACGCGCAAAGGTCTTTATAATCGGATGTCGCGGTCCGATAAAAAATAGTATGTATAAGAGTTCCTAATTACCTTTAACTATGTAGTCAGTGGTAATAGAGTGTCAAACCACAAAGAGTTTGTGGTTGATGCTAGCGTTTATAGTTGATTGACTACTTGTTTAGAAGATGCTAGTTAATTATGAAGTTTGCTATTTTGTTCATTTAAGAAATTTAGAAACGAGTTTGATTGTGAAAAAGTTCAAGAAGATTAATTGCAAAAGATTTAATTGGTAAAAAATGAGTTGTAAACAATTGATAAAGAGAAGGTCACGCCTATAATTTCATAAGCAAGTATTAGGTTCTATCACAATTGGATATAGTTTAGTTATGCAAAGATCATTAACGGATTCATTGTTACGATGTAGGTGTCAATAACTATCAACATTAGACATGGACAATTATACATTTTATTACTCAAGAATATTCAAATCCTAAATCAATATCGAGTAGGTAAACGAATTTATTTCGTGAGGTTATTAGTGCGAGTGGAAACTAACTACCACGAATTCAAAACAAGAATACAATTTCAAATATAATTGTGTAGATGATCAAAATACAATTAAAAATATAAAAATCCTAATTTGTTCAAGAACCCTAAAACTTACAAATTACATTAGGATGAACCTTCAAAGACTTAGCCTTGTAGAAAACTTGTCATGGACTGACCTCTTAATTGTTGCTTGAGGATTAGAATGGTGAATGAATAAAAATTAGATGATGGAATTTTAAGAAGATGGTTACTTTTTATAATATCATCGATGCTCATTAAAAGAAAAAAGAAGCAAGCTAGACTCTCACATAGACATATCACATATCACATATCCATAACATAAGATATCGTTACATAATGAAAAAGTTATATATACAAAGTTAGAAATATAAAAAGCAAATGAAGAAAGCATCCTAGACTTTACACACAAATAATGAAAAAGTACCTTCTGTTTCTACTCCAATTTTCTTCACTGACATGGGAATACCCTGCACATATATATCTTCACGCACGCACGCATAATCCCTACCTCATAAATTCACGTACCCTCTCTCACACATACACACACAGTAACCTTGCAGAGACGACAAACATAACAAGACAGCCCACCCATTATTAAATAATCCATCTCTTCATTTATTCATCCATCCAAATCAACCATTAACTCTTCACTTCTCTTTTCATGGAGTTTTTCACTCAACTGTTTGATAACGATGGAGAGTACTCACAACTGCCGCCTGGCTTCAAGTTCCATCCTACCGACGAAGAACTCATCTCATGCTACCTCCTTCGTAAGGTCTTTGATGGAACCTTCACCTGTCGGGCCATCATCGACGTTGATCTCAACAAATGCGAACCTGGGAGCTTCCTCGTAAGTTTTTTTTTTTTTTTTTTTTTTTTTTTTTTTTTTTTTTTTTTTATAAATAGTGTGTAAATGAGCCGAGTCAGAGCTCGGCTCACCTTGGTTCAAGCTCTATTTTTCAAAGCTCGAGCTTTAGAGTGTGAGTAGTTTTTCGTTTATTGTTTATTATTTAATAATTAATTTATATATGTTTATAGTTATTTTTATGTATGTTTTTTTAATTATAAATTTTAAATATTAATTAAGTATTGTACATAATTTTTGTTTACTTTTATCATGAGTTTCATGTACAATAATATATTTTATATATTAAATAAAACAAGCTAAGGCTAAGATACAACCACTCATGCAAATAATACTTGATAAGATAAGTTACATAATGCACAATTCACTTATAAATTATTACTATATAAATATACATAAATAAAAAAAAAGGGTTATTTTAATTTCTAAGACGTTTTAGCTTAACAAGTGAAGCTCGAGCTCTCTCTAACTTATTAACTTATCATCATATAACAATTATAAGCTGATTTTGGTGAGTGATTTTAAAGAAAGGGCGAAAATGGCGGGAAAAGAGTGGTACTTCTTCAGCCTACGTGATCGGAAGTACCCAACAGGACTGCGAACGAACCGGGCGACGGAGGCCGGTTACTGGAAGGCTACCGGAAAAGATAAGGAGGTTTATAGTTCAAAGACTTCGTCTATAGTGGGCATGAAGAAAACCCTTGTGTTTTATCTTGGTAGGGCTCCTAAAGGGGAGAAAACTAATTGGGTCATGCATGAGTATCGCCTTGAAGGCAAATTTGCTTTCCATTTTCTCTCCAAAACATCCAAGGTACAACACATTATTATTGTTTGGTAGTTATGGTTAGGTAGTATAGTTGTTAACTTTATCATTAATATTTGTCAGTTAGATTTATTGTTATTTTTTTTCATTATAACCTAAGATTAGGTGTAGTAGCCTGTGGATTGAGCATGTAATGTCTAACAAACACCCTTTTAGCCTAAATACCGCTCCCCATGCGCGTAAATGCTCTTAAAAATCAAATGACGTGAAAAAAATCATGCTAGACTTGACCGTGAAACTTGCTTTTTTTAGCTAATTAAAATAGGACAAATGGAGAGGGGGTGAAAAAAAATTCCCTTCCACTACATGTGGTCTCAAAACTTTTTGGAGATATTGTTACTTTTTTTCGTTGTAACTTTTGAATTTTTTTGAGGGATGGTGTAGTTAGTAAATCTAATCGGGTTAACAGATGCTTTTCGAAACTTAATGTTTTTAATGGGGAGTCTCTAGCACTCCCATATATCATTTCGTAAGCGGACTTGAGAAAATGGCTCAAATGCCAATCATAGATCGATTGGAGCAATGTTGTAGCTCTCCTCATGTCCGCTTGTGGGAGGAGCGGACTCAAACTAAAATGTTCTAGTATCTCCATATATATACATAATACATACTAGCTAGCTTTCAATTATACAATACACAAAATAAACAAATAAATATTCTTTTTTTGAAACACCACTAGTTATTTAGTTATGGTGTTTGCATGGACTTTGATTATTTATTTCTATTCTTAATATATTTGTAAACATATATGGTGTGTTGTGTTTAGGATGAATGGGTAATCTGTCGAGTGTTTCAAAAGAGCACCTCAGTCGGTAACCATCGTTCAGGTACAAAACGTGTATCCAACTCTTCCTACCAAGAGGTCAACTCTTCGACATCGTTTTCCCTCCCACAACTGTCTACCACATCAGCAGCATACGCCTGCGACTCCTACGACAGCAACGCCGCCTCAAAACAGCACGTACCCTGTTTCTCCACTGCCTCAATCGACTCTCAGCCTATGTTGGACCTTCCTCCACTGCCTATCTCGGCCTCCACATTCGCCTCGAATGTGGGCGTCTCACTTGAGGAGAATCTTCAACTCCCTTTCTACTACTCGCCTGTTGCGCCACCTCAGCCGTCGGATCTAGGCAATGGTGCAATATTAAGCAATGAGAACTTGTTTGGCGAAAACTGGACGCTTGCGACAGAGAATCAGAAGGCAGGCCCCAATGAATTGGATTGCATCTGGACCTTCTATTAATCAACACTCATTGGGCCAGACCGCCAGTTGCAGCTTTATGTATCATGCATCTTCTCATAGGAAATCTATGCCAGCAACATGATTGTATTATTTATCAATGTTTCTTTTATGCATTATGTTGTTTGAGATTTAATGAATCTATTTTAGTGTTTTTTTTTCTGGTATTGTTGTTTATTTTAAAAAAAAAAGGTCATTGGGATCAGAGGCGTCATTGAAAATTTACGTACCATGTCCGAGTCATTAAAAATATGTCTCTTTTTGCTCTTTTTTTTAATTTAGTTACATTAAATGGGTAGTGGGCTTCTAAATTTGTTATGGGTTACTGGTATTTGGGTTGTTTATAATTTAAAAGATGCGTATAATAGGCCAAAGTTTAAATGTTTAAAGATGAGTTTAAAAACATATATATAAAAATTGGTTCAAATGAGAACCTTTGGCCAAATTAAAAACTGAGACAACTATTCTGGACCACACATTTCTCTAAGGCAAAAAAAATGCTTTAATCGCTGCTTTTTATATAGGAATATTTTTTTTCAATACGTACACACATATGTATAACTGAAATATACACATGTGTATAGCTGAAAATGTAATATACACATATGTATAAATGAAAAAATAAATAAATAAATAATTTTTTTTCTAGCATAAAAACGTGCGATTAAGCAAAAAAAATTTTTTTTTGCATTCATATGAAATGTGTGATCCAGAATGGTTATCTCAGTTCTCAAATAGGGGTTGGTTCTCTTAGGATCCATACCCATATATATATATATATATATATATATATATATATATACACACACTACATTATAAAGGAGGAGGCATGAGTAAATATGTTCAAATTGTCCAAAGCTAAGATGTCATATCAAGGGTTTCTTTACAATTTTTTAAATTTTGGCACTTTTCTTCCCTAAATGCTCATAGAAGATAATCAATTTTTATATGAAAATAGAACTCACCCAAACTAAATAAGCACACGAGATAACAATATTTTTGAACAAATTTCATATAATGGCGATGAAAGATAATAATTTATGTTACCATAATGAATAATCTTATATTAGCTAAACTTGTATGAGTTTTAAAACTTTGCCATAATAATACTTATATTATAAACCCTTTTCATATATATGCGTCTACCCCGCGACAAAGTGGATGGGATGTTTCTGTTAGAATCTGAGTTTGATTTGTTTTGATAGTTTATAAATGAAATACGAATGGAGATAAACAAATATGGAAAGTGCAGTGGAATAGTAAACTGTAAATTAAAACAAACGGGATAATTGTTTTCGAATCAAACTTCTCATTAGTCAACACAAACTAGAATGATTACACAATTTCTCCCTCTCAGCCTGATCATTCACAGATGTTTGTCTACGAGAATGTTTGGAGTGATACATAGAAGAGTACAGGCACTGTTCTATTTATAGACAAACTAAACCTCTGATGACCTATGGCTGACATCACCTAAGACAGCGACATCTAACAGATATATAACAACATAAAACAACTAATGAATACAAACACTGTTACATAGATAAACTCTGATGATTAAACAGCTGATGGGTGAAACTCTGATGGCTTGTATCCTCTGTAGGAGCCTAAGTGCTGTTGGCTGCAACAGTCCTTGTCTTCAACAGTCTTTTGCTCAGCAGTTGTTTCTTCAACAGTTATTTGTGATCAACACTTGTACACCAGCAGTTGTTTGGAGGAACAACAGTTGTTAGGAGTCAACAGTCTTTTGGGGGGATCACATGTAATCTACTGATTTATTCTGGATCATATATATAGTATGTTTTGGCTTTTCAGATCATCTGTTATTCTCCAGGTCAGCAGACCCAACAGTTTCGGCTCACTGGCTACATTGGGCAAATTTTAAGCTTTTGGGTCAGGTTGGGCAAGTCTATTACAAACTTACAAATCATAACTTTTAATTTCTAAATGGACAGTGACCTTCATATGATAGTGTATACAATATCATATTATTACTACATGTTTTTTTCATGTAAATGAACTTTATCATTTAGCAAGGTGTCTTCAATGACACGGTTATGTAGATATACAATGACCGGACAACTTACACAAGAGTGATGTTTATGTTCATATTGGTCTGTTATAGTAACATACCTTTAGTTTATTAACATTTGTTCAATAATGAGTACATGGTTTTTATAGTGAACTGCAATCAGTTGTAAGTGGTGGTGCACAATTCTTTTCTTTTCTTTCTACGAATACTTGTTAAAACATAGTGTTCACATTTCTATTCTTTTTGCGTAACTTGCGGCAAAAAAAACCTAAATATCATAATGCTGTATTGCAATCCATTTGTGGATCCCGCTGCAACGCACGGGTAAACCCACTAGTAGATATATAGGGCAAGGATCAGTAGAAAACCTCAAAAATTTTGAAAAAACTCTAGGCTAGAAAAACCTACTTCCCGAGCTTTTTTTTTTTTTTTTTTTGAAAAAATTAGGGTATGTAATATACATGTTTTTAAGAGTTTTAAGCCAAAAAAGTGCGGAACGGTTTTAAAAAAAAAGTAAGTTACGCATTAAAACATATGTTACCAGTGTAAACATATGCTAACATATGTTACTTTGCACAACTTATTTATTAAAAAAAAAACGTTCGGTGTGTTTTTTGATTTTTTTGACTCAAAACTTTTAAAAACATGTATATTACATGCCCTAATTTTTTCAAAAAAAAAAAAGCTTGGGATGTAGGGGTTTACTCAAAAAACGTGGGTTTTCTAACGATACTTAGCATGTGTGTATATATATATATATGTGTGTGTGTGGGGGGGGGGATGTTCAAATACAAAGTAATAAAAAGGTGCGAAAGAATCTCCACCTTCTATTTTGACATTGTTAATTTTCACAAGGGAGGAAATTTTTGTCTTTTTTACTTATTGACTCATAAACCCACTCCCCCATGATTTTTAAACGGCTATAATTTTTTCATACGATAATATTTTTTTAAAAAAATTACACCGTATTAACGAGCGTTTTGTTCTCTTTAATTTGAGTAGCCTAGTGCTATAGTTTTCTTAATTTTTAAAAACTGGTACGTAATTTCACATTCAAGTATCTTGTTTGTGATTTTAGGTGTAGCCCAACTATGTGAATCTGGTACGTGATTTTAGCTATAGGGTATCTCATACATGATTTAAAGTGTATGGTCAAATGTGAGCATCTGATACGTGATTATGGTCATTACATAATATGGTACGTATCTTCACATTAAAGTATCTTAGGGGCCGGTTCAAATACAAAGTAATGAAAACGTTCGAAGTGTGCGAAGTACATGATAATTACGTAATGCTTTCATGAACATACAAAAACATTACGTAATTATCATGTACTAGTAGTGATTCTGTCTATGGTACGTAATTTTTGTAACATCGCGAATTTCCCCTAATTTTTTTTTGATAAAAAGAATGTATTGTTTTAAACAATATATGTTTTAAATACCTTAAACTAATAATTATTTGTATCTCGACACTTTTGTATGTTTTAAAAATATTTCGAGTCACTTTCGGGCTTATATAATCATATTATGAATTTAGAATAATATAGTTTTAGGGAAATAATTGCCAAAAAAAGATTTGTGTGGACCGGGACTCGAACCCACGTCCACAGCCAACCAACACACAGTGACAACCAACTGAGCCAACTATCATCTTGTGTAGTATTTCAGAAGAAAATAAACTTAACACATTCCTTAAATTGATCAGTCAAAGTCCTGGTCAAAGTCCTAGTCAAAGTCTTAGTCAAACAGTCAAAGTCTTAGTCAAATAGTCAATTCATCATGAAACCTTACTTTATGGTGTTGACCAATTTTAATGGCTAATTGACTCCAAAAATAGTATAAAAACCCACCTATGACACATTATACTTGGCACCTCTAAATCGATTGTTTCAATCCGATTAAACTTTCCCTCATACCTTTCTTCTATAGTCTATTACTTCTACAATTGAAGCTTTGATTATAAGCTCTTGTAATTGGCGAATTGGAAGCTTGATAGTCTTTCTTTTTCGTTTTCTTCAATTTGGACTAGCTACGTTGTTGAGTCTTTGGGATTCGCCTCGCATACATTCACAACACTTAGAGGATAATTCACCTTAGCCAATGTGAGTTTACGTAACCATGTTTATGCAATTCTTTATACTTGCAACATTATACTTAAGCAATTCTACATACATGTCTAGTTTTAAACTTTAATGCCTCATGATTTAGACAACAACAACAGTTTCAACAAGTTTCAACATTACATAATCATTAGCTATGGCCAAGCCGGCGATACTCAATAATAGATCTATTGGATTGACAATCCCACCTAGATTCGTTGACCATCTTTTATGGGGAGCGCGGGTGATTGTTATCGTTCCAACATATTATTAAGGTGAACCGTGGATGACGGGATGGACCTAAACTAGTCGGAGGTTTGATTATGTCGATTCAACATTTCATGTTTATTCATGTAGACTTAAACTTACGATAGACATATGAATTGCTAAACTTTTATTATTAAACTTATTTGCTTGACATGGCTTATGTATTCTCACCAACTTCTAGTTGACCCCCCCCCCCCATTTTTACAACTCAACAGGAAATAATGATGCTTGAAGTCTAGAGAGTTAGCATGAGGAGACAATTTGAAGTTTATGCTTTGTTTGGCTTTTTGATGTATTAGAATTTCATTCAAGACTTATTATGTATTTTCAATTTTGGATATTTGCACTTTAAATAAATTTCAATTAAAACTTGAATACCATGTGCTACTGTATACTCATTCATACGTGACACCTCGATGTTTCCGCCATCGGTTGGGGTGTTACAGATTGGTATCAGAGCCATGGTTATAGGAAATAAGGTTATTAGAAAAATAATCTAGTCTATAACCATAGGATTTTAACGAGTACTTGCTCCTTTTACTTGCAACCTTACTTGTTTCTATTCTCTATCTCCCTCCTACTTCTTATCCCTACTTTAGTCCCTACAAGAAGATTGTTCTCCATCACAAGATCTACTCTTAGACTAATAGGACAAATCCTCAGGTTTAGCCTGAACCACCTTGAAGATCTCGTCGAAGTTCTAGATTTTAATAACGAACACGTGCAATCTGGAAGGGTGAATGCCTGTATTCTGAGTTTTCTGTCTAGGACTGGCATTGCGCATAAATCCCAATCAGAAGAGGGACCCGGATGCCTACCTGGGAATTCTCGGGATGAGTGTTCACTTATAGGCTAAAGCATGTCTTCACTATGTTATTAGAATCTAGAATCTTTGATAAGTCAACGTTTTCGTTTATTCGTTTTAATTAATGAATAAATAATTACACTCACTTTCCTTAAACTAAGCTCTAAAATCTCAAAATTTTACAGCTTAAATCAATCTCATTTCATAACCATCTATGGATTTCACAATCACACTTCACCTTACCATCTTAGCCACTTTTTAAATATTCAACACCCTACCCAAATCATATTATTTCATTTCTCCACATGTTACTTATTTTTAAAAAAACTATAACTTCATACCTTAGCACAAACTAAAGATTTCTAAATCCTGTTGTATTTTCATTACCTAGTAACTTTACAAAGTACATATTTTTTTGTCAAAAGATGTCCTCGAACTTAAATTCAATTGTTTATTTATTGACGTAACAAACAATTTTCTATATAATGCTTTAAACTATTAAAAATCACTTAATAGAACCTTGATCTTCAAAACCTAATGTCATGTTTGAAATCTCCAACTAACGGAAATATTTTAATCAAAGCCAACTTAGCTTGTACTATTTAACAACTTTTGCTTTATGTATAAAACCAATTTTAAAAATAAGATTTTTTTTTATCCATAGGAATAATATCTAGTCTCTAAATTCTCCATCGACACTCACTCACTTTCAACTTGTTCAAATTTCTACAATATTTGGCATATACCACAATCATGTTTTCTTATACACTTGATTATAACCTTTGATCCAAACCCCAAAATTTACACTGCTACATAATCTCCTTACTATAAAATAAACTCTTTATCAACTATCTTCACATTCACTATCTCTCACAACCTTGATTCTGCTTCAAGATTTTTCATCATCCTCTCAAGAACTAAATTCATATCCTTTACCTTCTCAAACATGAACTAGTTACCCATGATGACCAAACTATTGAAACTTGGTTGTGTGTTGCATCAAACTTAATCCTTAGTTATACATGAGGATTCGATTATCTACCATATTTAAACATTTGATACTAGAAATCATGGAATATAAACTATTTGCTATAGACACACCTAGAGTCATTAACCTTGTCTAGGACAACACTATTACAACTCGCATGCTATGCTTGATACTTGATTGTTTATATGTACATATTATCAATTTGCAATTTATGTGTGAAATAATTGGTACACTTAATCAAACAACTGGTAGAGGATGAAGTACTTGCTCAACAGTTAGTTGAGTACCAAATAACCTACTCAACGATTGGTAGAGGTCATCATGCCTGCTCAACAGTCGGTAGAGGCCCTACAACCTGCTCAACGACTGGTAGAGGCTATCGCACCTGCTCAACAATCGGTAGAGGTTCTTACTCACTGACTGGTAGAAGTCTTTTTCCTACTCAACAGTTGGACTCATTTTTGGATACATTGTAAACGATTCAATCACAAGGTTATTTTGCATTACTTACATGTGTGTTTAGAGTCATAGAAGGACACAAAACCCTAATGTAAGGTAAATTGGTGATTGCGGTCCGGAACGTAATCATGAATTTACAGGTACGTTAAGGTAGTGTGAAATTCTAATAAGGTTTTAGTAGTTCATTTGGTTTTCATATAGCTAATCAATTCATGCATTTCTTATAAGATTCCTAAAACTTAAAGTTTAGTGTTTTGCTAGATTCTTATTCTCCTTGCTATTTTTAGACGAACCTAATCCAACCCTTAAAACCCACACCTATCAAACCTCTTACCAAATTATTCGAAATAGATTATTCTATTACCTATAAATTCATGTCGTGCCTTAACCCAAACCACAGCTGCCTTAATTTCTACCTAATCAACCTCAAACCTGTGTTTTTAATAACTTCGGGACGAAGTTTCCAAAAGTAGGGGAGACTGTAACATCGCAAATTTCCCCTAATTTTTTTTTGATAAAAAGAATGTATTGTTTTAAACAATATATGTTTTAAATACCTTAAACTAATAATTATTTGTATCTCGACACTTTTGTACGTTTTAAAAATATTTCGAGTCACTTTCGGGCTTATATAATCATATTATGAATTTAGAATAATATAGTTTTAAGGAAATAATTGCCAAAAAAAGATTTGTGTGGACTGGGACTCGAACCCACGTCCACAGCCAACCAACACACAGTGACAACCAACTGAGCCAACTATCATCTTGTGTAGTATTTCGGAAGAAAATAAACTTAACACATTCCTTAAATTGATCAGTCAAAGTCCTGATCAAAGTCCTAGTCAAAGTCTTAGTCAAACAGTCAAAGTCTTAGTCAAACAGTCAAAGTCTTAGTCAAATAGTCAATTCATCATAAAACCTTACTTTATGGTGTTGACCAATTTTAATGGCTAATTGACTCCAAAACTAATATAAAAACCCACCTATGACCCATTATACTTGGCACCTCTAAATCGATTGTTTCAATCCGATTAAACTTTCCCTCATACCTTTCTTCTATAGTCTATTACTTCTACAATTGAAGTTTTGATTATAAGCTCTTGTAATTGGCGAATTGGAAGCTTGATATTCTTTCTTTTTTGTTTTCTTCAATTTGGACTAGCTACGTTGTTGAGTCTTTGGGATTCGCCTTGCATACATTCACAACACTTAGAGGATAATTCACCTTAGCCAATGTGAGTTTATGTAACCATGTTTATGCAATACTTGCAACATTATACTTAAGCAATTCTACATACATGTCTAGTTGTAAACTTTAATGCCTCATGATTTAGACAACAACAACAGTTTCAACAAGTTTCAACATTACATAATCATTAGCTATGGCCAAGCCGGCGATACTCAATAATAGATCTATTGGATTGACAATCCCACCTAGATTTGTTGACCATCTTTTATGGGGAGCGCGGGTGATTGTTATCGTTCCAACATATTATTAAGGTGAACCGTGAATGACGGGATGGACCTAAACTAGTCGGAGGTTTGATTATGTCGATTCAACATTTCATGTTTATTCATGTAGACTTAAACTTACGATAGACATATGAATTGCTAAACTTTTATTATTAAACTTATTTGCTTGACATGGCTTATGTATTCTCACCAACTTCTAGTTGACCCCCCCCCCATTTTTACAACTCAACAGGAAATAATGATGCTTGAAGTCTAGAGAGTTAGCATGAGGAGACAATTTGAAGTTTATGATTTGTTTGGCTTTTTGATGTATTAGAATTTCATTCAAGACTTATTATGTATTTTCAATTTTGGATATTTGCACTTTAAATAAATTTCAATTAAAACTTGAATACCATGTGCTACTGTATACTCATTCATACGTGACACCTCGATGTTTCCGCCATCGGTTGGGGTGTTACAATTTTGGTACGTGATTTTAGTTATGAAACTAGTAGTGATTTTGTCTATGGTACGTAATTTTGTATGTTACGTTTTTTAGCGGTATGGAAAATTGTTATGTAAAGTTTTGAATTGTCATGTGTATGGTACGTGATTTTGGTAATAAAACTATAATGATTATGTATATGGTACTCCCTCCGTCCCAATTTAAATTTCCTTGGTTTAAAAACACACATTTTAAGAAATCTTTTGTTTGTATGTGGTAAAATGACAATAATATCTCAAAAGTGGTGATTGTGTTTATTCTTTTATAGGCAAAACTGGAAATTGCATTTCTGTTTTTGGAAAGGGACATTTAATTTGGGACAAACAAAAAAGGAAAGAAGGACATTTAAATTGGGACGGAGGGAGTACGTGATTTTGGTAATGATGTAGTAATGATTCTGTCTATGGTACGTAATTTTGTATGTTATGTGACTTCGCACACTTCGCACATTTTTGTCACTTTTTACGATAACCAGCCCCATATTAGTCATACACATAGAGATAGAATTACATATCAAATACTCACATTTATCCATACACATAAAATCACGTATGAGATACCATACAGATAAAATCACGTACCAGATTCCATAGTTTGGCTTACACCTAAAATATGGGTATTTGATACATGATTTAAAGTGTGTGGTCAAATGTGGGCATCTGGTACGTGATTATGGTCATTACATAATATGGTACGTATCTTCACATTAAAGTATCTTAGGGGCCGGTTCAAATACAAAGTAATGAAAATGTTCGAAGTGTGCGAAGTACATGATAATTACGTAATGCTTTCATGAACATACAAAAACATTACGTAATTATCATGTACTAGTAGTGATTTTGTCTATGGTACGTAATTTTTGTACGTGATTTTAGTTATGAAACTAGTAGTGATTCTGTCTATGGTACGTAATTTTGTATGTTACGTTTTTTTAGGGGTATGGAAATTTGTTATGTAAAGTTTTGAATGATTATGTTAATGGTACATGATTTTGGTAATAAAACTATAATGATTATGTATATAATGGAACTATAATGATTATGTATATGGTACGTGATTTTGGTAATGAAGTAGTAATGATTCTGTCTATGGTATGTAATTTTGTATGTTACGTGACTTCGCACACTTCGCACATTTTTGTCACTTTTTACGATAACCATCTCCACATTAGCCATACACATAGAGATAGAATTACGTATCAGATGCTCACATTTAGCCATACACATAAAATCACGTATGAGATGCCCTACAGTTAAAATCACGTACCAGATTCCACAATTTGGCTTACACCTAAAATCACGTACCAGATATTTGAATGTGAAATTACGTACCTATTTTTTAAAATTAAAAAAAAAACAATAGCACTAGGCTACTCAAATTAAAGAGAACGAAACGTTGGTTAATACGGTGTATTTTTTTAAAAAAAAATATTATCGTATGAAAAAGTTATAGTCGTTTAAAAATCATAGGGGAAGTGGGTTTAGAGGTAATTGAAAAAAAAATACCCTTTTGAATCTTTGTATAACTAATTATATAATCAAAATTGATCACGTGTTTTTTTAGTCAAAATCTTTAAATGAATGGTGGAGATGCCTTCGCACACTTCGCACCTTTTGATTACTTTTCACAATAGCCCTATATATATATATATACTAGCAGGCACCCGCACGTTGCGGCGGGGTTGCACTGTATTTGGCTGTTGCGTTTAGTCAATCACGTTGTTGGTGTTGTACATTATACACACATCTTAGATGACTAATCAAATCTTCATCTCCCTTTTTTGCTTTTCTATTTTTTTTCGTTTTGTAATGCGAATTTCTTCATGGTAGCCACCGAAGCATTCATCTTTTAATTTGTTTTTTAATAGAAAGATATTGAAAGAATGCATTAATCATTTATGTTTCATGTCAGTTTTATGCAAAATACATTAACAAAGCCTAAAGATAACCCTTTCTTTCTCAAACCAATCTAGGTTCTAAACCGGTTCGGGTTTTTTAAGAAGGATTAGAAACGGTTTTCGTTTTTGGCCATACATGTACAGGCTAGAAACCGGAGTGGGCCAAAAATAAACCGAAACTTCGAGAACCGATTGGTTTACCCGCGTGTTGCCGCGGGATCCAAATACAAATTGCAATACAACAATGTGATTATTTACAAAACGCAAAAATGCAGATTCAATAGTACACCTTGGGACCCAATGTTGTGGTTTGATAGCCCTTCTGAAATAAATATTTATCTACTTGTTAAGTGTCACGTTACTAAGTTGACATGTTAACTTCTATCAAGCCAGAGTATATATTGGATCCACTAAAGCACCCATTTCTTGAGCATTTTCTAGGCATTCGTCTATTTCCCCTTTCAACACATTTCCAAATCTGAATAATAACCAACACATGATACAATGCTTAGAAAAAAATAATAATAAATGATGGTAGCAAGTATATGACATAGTTTAAAGCATACAAACCAATCCATGAGTACGTACCATGGCATAAGAATTAGAAACAAATACAATCTACAAATTGATTAGCCGATATGTAAGAAGAAAGGCAATTACATCACAAAAATCAAATGAAATCAAGCGCAAAGAGAATATTACCCTTTCAATATCATATCAGCAGCTTTTCTTTTCATAATTTCCCGCGCACGTTGTGGCGCGAACATGCTAAATCACAAAAGAAATCACCAAGCTAAAATCATCAAAACAATTTACTAGCAAACGACTGCGTGTTGCTGGAGACACATTAAACTCGGGTGGCGCTTGTTTTCATACCATTTAATTCAACATCCACAATGCAATTCCACTAACAATATATTACTTCTATTTCATTCTCTAACTGGTGTACCCAATTTTCCAATTTGTAGATGTACAATAATGAATTATATAATAACTCATTGAAACTATCAAAGTAGTAATATGAATTTTTTTGCTGCTACTTCATTTGTCGCTCTATTCACCAAGTTTAAAATCAGAACAGTGAGACTTACAACAAACAATTCCAATAAAAATAATTTCAAATTAGTGAATGACGATTTATCGAGACAAAATTTTAAACACTGCAACATAATCACTAAAGAGAAGGTTACGTGAAGTACCTAGAAAAGTGTGATTAGCCTGTAAAACGGTAAGCATATGACCCACTTGCTTTCTCTTCTAACTCATTTTCAACCATTTGAATAAGCAATTTCTATGTTTCTGTTTTAACAACGTAGAGCATAAACACAACATATCACATTTTCTAATTAAAAAAAACAACCAAAAAATTAATAATAAGGAAAATCCTTGACATTACCATGCTGATCCTTGTCAAACATCAATTGATCTTAAGTTGCATAAAAAATAATCAAAGGGTTTGATAAAGGAATTGATTTTGAAGAAAATAATTGATTTATAGAAAATTAAATAGGATTTCAATAAATGTTGTACAAAAGGGCATAAAAGGAAGAAATTGGACAAAAATTAGAGATTTATACTAAGACTCTTGATATGCCATCTTAAAAAAAGATGTAAATTTACCTTATTATCCACCAAGCACACATTATATAGTAGTATATATATATATATATATATATATATATATATATATATATATATATATATATACTAGCTGATTACCCCGGGAGGGTCCCGAGGTTGAAAAATCTAATTTTACGTGATTATCTATTGCAAATGGCTCAAGTTAACTAACCACAAAATCTCTCAATCATCGCATGTTCATAGTATTCTAATCAGTAATAACTCATATCCCCCACAAAATCTAATTTTACGTGATAACATGAACAGGCGGAGGAGGACCGGACGATAAAAATAATCCCAATCCTAATAATCCTTTTATGTGCAAACAGTTTTGGAAGGCCGGGGATTATGAGTCTCATCCGGTTAACAATAATCAATCTATATCCCACCTTGGTACGTATTTTTTTTTCATCCATCTATGTGTTTTTACGCCAATATTAATTAATGTCCTAAGGGTGTTCGGAGTGGGGCGGGAAGGGGGGAACACCACCGCAAGGTGGCGTGGGAGGGGCGGGAATGGGGCTGGCGTGGGGGGGGGGGGCTTGGGTGGCACGTGGAGGGTTATGGTTGGCTGAATTTTTTTTTTTTAAACTTTACACACACAATAATAATAATAATAATAATAATTGTAATAATATTCCTTCCCCTCATTCTTCCCCCCCCCCCTTCCACTCCCTACAATTTTCATCCCCCCACAAGGGTCCCACAAGTGCCACATGACACTTCATCCCCCTCTTTCCCCCCACCACTCCGAGTAGTCTGAATACTTTTAATTACCTAACCTATGAAGATATTATTGTACTCCTTTCTTTCACAAGTCACCATACAAAAATTATTTTACTTTGCTTGCAAACTAACCGTTTTTTATATAGCACTATGGTACTCGTTGGAAAGATAATAAAACGCTCGTTAATTTGGTGTAATTTTTTTTTTAAAAAAATCCCGTATATAAAAGATATAAATGTTTAAAAATTATGGGAGGAAATATGAGAGAGAAAATTTTAAATTTATTTTTAAATTCTTTTTTTCTTTTTTCCTAAAATAACTCAATTTAATTAAAAGAGGGAACAATTCAAAAACACCAAAAACTCTCCATTATGATGCCACGTGGCACTCTCAAGGGAAGGTTGATGCCTCCATTGCACGCCACGTCAGCATATACGTTTTCTTTTATATATATATATATATATATATATATATATATAGGTAAGGGTTCCCGTACAAAAACCTTATATTGTGAGAAGGGTAAGAAAGAATCTCATAGTGACACGTGGCACCAAGGTGAAGGATAAATAAGTAAATATACACAAATGAATGAATTAATTATTTTCATGCTTTTATAATTATTGAGTAATTTTAGGGATTTTATTTTCAAATCCCTAACCGATGTACAGTTCTGTTCTTTTTATAATTTGTAGTTTTTGGGTTTTATATAATCCAATTCTACAAGACTTGTAATATCCAGTTGTGTGTTTTATAGCTGATGATTTTATCATGTATGGTTAAGGTGTTTTAAGCATCAAGTCCACTGTGTTTTAAGCATCAAGCCCACTTGAGAATCAAACCAATATAAATCTCATTAATCCTTTACCCTTCGTGTGTTTTAAAATTAAACCAATATAACTATAAAACCTGAAAAAACATAACCTTGTGTGTTTTAACACCAAAACTCAGTACATTCACATGTTGTGTTTTAAACACAACCATATATTTCCAGAAAACACATCAGTATAAACATATGTTTTCTGAGAAAGTATATACGAATTGTTTTGAAACCCACTATTTTTTTGAAGATAAAACACACGATTTAAGCACATAAATCCATTACGTTGTGTGTTTTATGTTCAACCAACTAACCCAAAAAAAACAAAACATTTAACAATCTCAATGTGTTATATGTTCAACTAACCTAGAAGTTCAAGAAACATGGCAGAACTATAAAAATCAATCGCAAGATGTGTTATTATAAACAATCCGAAGGTGTTATTGTTCCTTTTTGGTATGTTCTTCCTCTTCAGTTAATCTATGTTGATGGGTATAGGAATCTTTGCTTTTGAGAGGTCTGTTGCTTTTTTCAAAAGCTGTAAAATAAGTTGAATTCAAAAGTCTTTTGCTTTTTGTGAGGAAATCGTAGAAGAAAGAGAAAGAAAATTGTTGAGAGGGAGAGAAGAATCAGGAAGAAAGAGAAAAGAAGAGAGAGAGAGAGAGAGGGAGAAATTAAATGGGATTGGAAGAAAGAGAAGGTTTTATTAAATGTGTGTTTTTAAATGAGAAGATGTATTATTACATTACTACCCCCACATCATAAAGTTATTTAATAATCGTATAACACAATTTACAAAATTGCCACTATATAGGGCTAGGATCCGTTGAGAACTCGCGAGAAGTCGACGTAAAATAAGAGAACTCGCGGATCCTATATATATATGATTTGGATCATATGAGAACTTACCTTAGTTGTGAGAACTAGAGAACTCCTATGGACCAATGATGATGATGTTTTTTTAATACAATGATGATGATGAGTTTTTTTTATAGATATTTGATTTTTTACATTGATGTAATATACAAATTTTGTTGATGTTGTGGAGCGTTACAGTGGTGTAAATGCGAATGTATAGATGGTTGTTTGGTTCTTTACACTAGCGTATTTTTGCAGAAGTTTGTGTATGGCAGATTTACACTTGTGTAAAATATTACACCAGTGTAAATCGTCCTCATCAGATGTTTGTTTTGGATTTTTACAAAAATTATAGATGTTTTGGTTTATATATATGTGAGTAAACACTGGTGTAAATAATTACACCAGTGTAAATCATACAAATTATAAATGTTTTGGGTTAGTAAACACTGGTGTAAATAATTACACCAATGTAAATCATACAAAAATTATAGATGTTTGGTTATATAGATGTAAGTAAACACTGGTGTAAATTTTTACACCAGTGTAAAAACGAGAGGTAGATGACAAAAAATGCACATATTTGTTTTTTTGTTTAAAAAAATATTTTTTTAAAAGTAAATTATTTTAATTAAAAAAATAAAATAAAGTTTAAAAAATATGATTCTTTTTAATAATGGAATAAAAAATTAACATAATATTATAACAATTTTTTCTCTCCCATGGTTTTTTACCTAAATACCCCTAAATGTACTTTATTATATTAAAAAATCTTAATAATAAGTTAATACACATGTGAAGACAAAAAATCCCATATTTTCATCTCAACAATTGGATCATCAAGATTAAATGTCCATATGAGTTCTCTAGTTCTCACAACTCATATGAGTTCTTATTTTATCCCTTCCATATATATATATATATACTAGCAGGAGCCCGCGCGTTGCGACGGTGTTGTACAATGTTTGGATGTTGCATTTGGTCAAATTTATGATTTTCGACCCGATTCGACCTAAAAATTCAAATTTAATTATATACAACTTGAATTTCTTTTATAATAAGTACATATATATAATTTGTTTATTTAGCTCGATTCGAATTCAAACATAAATCAAATTGCAATTTAAATAACCTGAATAACTCGAAAACAGTCGCGCTAAGCATTCATATTCCACCTATTACTTTTACATGTTATATTATAGAGATTCAAACCAACTTATAACTGGGTCAAATTTATCCTCTATTATTGATTAAAAAGGAACATTACGCTGTTACTCGAAAGCATGATGGGTAAAGTGCATTCTTGTTAGTTGTTTTTTAATCTCCACAGGCTAATTCCAAAATATAACGAACATGTAAGTTTGTTTGCGGTTAATTTATTGTGGATAAGACATACAAAATATAGGGGTTTAAAATTGTGAATAGTGTAATATTATACACACTAATTTTTTGTTTCTTGTTTTTGTCTTTTTTTAACCTTCAACTATTAATCATTAATTTGTTGTTTTTTTTGTGTCATTAATTAATAGAAATTAATAGTTGTATTAAATTTGTCTTGTCATTTTAATGAAATTACAATTTTACCCTTATGCATAAACATGAAATGACAACTTTACCCGTCCAGCACCCACTATATAGTAGTATAGAAGTATAGATATAGATAAATGATTTTTTTTAAATGCGCCTGAATAATTCCGGAATCTAGCTTGTTGACCTCTCCGGCCCACCCAAGGGCCGGCCACGCTTGGGATAAGGGTGTTTGTTCAATTATGTCGATTATTGGTAATCTTATAGTACGTGTTGGATCTAAATAAAAGATTGCATATGATTTTTTTATGAACGGCAAAAAGATTGCATTATGTTGGGGAATATATAAAGTCCATGATTATATCCGTATGTAGGGACGATTAAACCGTACATAGATGTATGCTATCATGCTAAATGGCATTTTTGTGCTTTGTCCTCACAAGATGCCACATTTGTACTTCAACCTTTGATAAAAGTTTATGTTATAACCATTGCTAAAGCTAAAGCTAAATCTTCACGGGAGATAGGTTGGCTGCACGTCGATTGGATTGTCGTGTCTCTTTGGGCGGGCGGCTGGTTACATGCCATGCGGCCCATCGAGTCTCTCCCTTTTTACGAGCAGGTTGCCCTCCTTTGCAAAAAATTAGAGAATTGAAAAATAAGAATGAGTAGCTTGAAGTAAGACCACCCTTAGTGGTGACACAAATGGAGGTGGGTTGGTTGTTCCCTACACTAACTAAAAATAAAAACGAAAAACTACATTTGTCCTTACGACCAGTGTTTTCAAAACTGGACCAGTTTGTCCGACCGGTTAAACTTAAACTAGGAGCCAACATGTTTACTGGTCTGTTATTTGCAATTGAACCGCTTTTGCTTTGAACCAGGTTTAACCTTAACCGGTCAAACCGTTTATAACTAACCAGGTTAAAACTCTGTGTATTACACAAGTTGAATAAATATAAGTTTATATGCTAGGTAATAAAAATTTATATCTTTAAAAAACTTATGTATTGTATGAGTTGAATATACTCATGTCTTATACGGGTTGGATAAATATAATAATCGATTAACACATATAGTCGTTAAGATATGTTTTAAAAACATAAATTTTTATGAAACTATGTGATATACGGGGTTGATTAATAAAAATTAAATGGTTATTAATAAGCGAAAAAATAGAATAATTACTTAACAAAAGTTTATACTAAATAGCTAAGAGAGAATTGAAAAATTATGATTTATTAATTTTATTTAATATGAGAGAGAAACGAAAAAACTATTATTATTATCTAATAGGATATAAACGAAATATTATGATTTAATCTTATTATTTAATAGTGGATAAAAGATAAAATAAAGGTGACCGTGTGTTCTAAAATATTTTTATTGTATAGTAAAGATAAAGAGTAAAGCGCAATCCTTAATACATTATTACATAGGGTAAGTCAGTTGTCGAACCACGAAGAATACCATAGAAAGTGTTGTTCAATGGTTTCTTGTTACGTGACTAAATTAAACAAATAGTAAAATCAAATAATCAAATATTTGAGAGGTTGTTTAAGAAGTAAATAAACAATTAATTAAAGAGGTTGTAAGTTGCTAAAAGGAAAAGTGGTTCCTCATGGATTCAGATTTGACATGACTTGACTGTGAAACTTGATTAAGACCCCGTAGTGGGGCGTTAGTTTTCAAAAATTTTGTAAAATAGCGCCCCCCACATCGAAACATGGGGGCACCATTTTTGTAAAAGTGGCTCGGGCTCTATATATATAACGCCGGTGACATATTGCAAGACCCAATCATATGGTGACACGTGGCGGGCCTTTGAAATCAACCAATCACAATCACAATCAGGGGCTTTATAAATAAAGCCCCACCACTACACCCCTTTTTCAGTTTCTCTCTCCACGCTGACTCAGCAGCCACGTGGACCAATCAGGAAGGGGGGCTTTATATATATAAAGCCCCCCACTACGCATGGTCTAAGTGACTTTGATAACAAGGATAATTTACTTTGATTGATTGCGAAACAATGAAAGGTTTGTCACTTGATTACCAATTAAAATTTACTAAACCTAACTTTTTTCTAGTATATCTTAATTATTAGAAATCTCGGGAACTGAAAAATAAAAAACTAGGTTTCAAATAAAGTTTAACCATTATCAATCAAATCAAACAAACAAGAAACAAGTAGCAAATGCTTAGATTGTGTGTCCTAAATACAAAGAAAAATTAATCAAATCGTCTAATTACAAGAACCCTCCACATAGAGGAAACCACAAAAAATAGGTGCTCATGGTGCTGATTGGATCTTCAAGATTTGATGTAGATTGCATATTGGAGGAATGATTGGATGGGTTTTAATGACTAAAAAGATTTTGTGACACCTGGTAAACTCGGATTAACTTTCCTAACAGACACTTAAGTCTACCTTAGCAAAACATTTACTAAACAAGCCTAACTAGTTTAGTTGAGTTGGTTCGGTGATTCAGGGAACAATCGGGAGTCGGTTTACACACACACAATGTGAATGGTTTGGTGATTCATGGAATCATTGGGAAACACACGCGCACAAGTCTCGTATCACGTCTGTTGGTGAACCAATAATGCAATATAGGTAATCTTGGAATTTTTACATGTTATACGATCATTGACAACTTAGAAATACGTGTTTACGTGAAATTAGAGGAAGGACTTGCCATTTGTGTGCAAAACAGGGGGAAGGGCTTTTGCTGATGGCTCAAAACAGGGGGAAGGGCTTGCCCTTCGTGTGGAATTTAGGGGAAAGGCAACCCCTTCGTGTGAAAAGGGGGCGAAGGGCTTGATGGCTCAAAACAGGGGGAAGGGCTTGCCCTTCGTGTGGAATTTAGGGGAAAGGCAATCCCTTCGTGTGATAAAGGGGCAAAGGGATTGACCCCTTCGCCTAAACCCACCCCTCCGCCCCCTGCAATAGCAAACATGTATAAATACCTCGTTCTAACATGTTTTCATCATTTCACAAACCCTAAATCGCCCCCCAAAAGCTCTCTCTCTCAGCCCCTAACCTCTAAGAACAAGTTCCTGCCCTAAAACCATTGATTCCTAGCCTAAAACACTTACAAATCCAGAACCAAGCTTAGATCTAATGTGTGTAACTTATTCAACATCTTTTCCTTTCATTTTGATATTGTTTTCATAAACCCTTGATGTGCATAGCTGATTTCAAAGTGTTTTCATAAACAAAAACTTTCCTAAACAAGATCTAAACCATTAAATGAGTTTTATGATAACCCAAGTTTTTCAATGATGTTGGTGATCTAATAATTAGGGATTTTGTGTTGTTTGTTGTTATAATGATAGCATGATGTTGAAATGATTATTGATGAAGTGTTAGAAGCATGTTTAAGGTGTGTTTGGCTTGAATATGATATGTTATGAGTTTTGACCCATTTGAAGATTTTCTAGAGATTTAGAGTTTGATATGATTGTTTTAATGATGATAATATCTTAGGATTCATGCTAGATTAGTCCTAACTGAGATTGATAATAATATGAACATGATTTGATGATGATATTTGTTTTTTACCTATTATGGAAACAATTACATGCATGATGTGACATTTTCATAATCTTTGCCATTTTAGGTAAACTTGTTATTGTGCATAAAACCTGATTTGACAAGATGCTAAGTGGCGTATCATGTTGAGAATAGGCTAGGTATTGATTAGTCGTGAATCGGCAGGTTTCTGGATCGATTCGAGAGGTTTCGCGTGACAAGATGGAGAACAGCAGCTACATGGGCGAAACGCTCACCCCTTCGCCCAGCTGTGACCTTTTCGCCTAGAAATGACCCCTTCGTGTAGAATTATGACCCATTTGTGTATAATTGTGACCCCTTCATATGAAATGAGATCCGTTTGTGTAAAACATGCTAATATGACTCATAACATGCAAATTTACGTGTACAGTTACCTGATAACTTATATGTGACTGTTACACTGATATTGTGTGTCACCAACAGAATGTCGAGTCTTGTGTGGTTGTGTCAAAGACAAAACACTTGTACCAACATACGAAGTCATGGTTTGGACAACCAAGGGTTATTAGACCAACATGGTATCAGTCTAACACTTATAGACGTCTTATGATAAATTTTCAGTAGTTGGAACTATCGCGTACATCAGGTTTTAAAACTAACAATAAGACGTAACCTAAGGTGAGTTTCAGGACCCTCTTTTACCGTTTTCCTGTTGGGGGAGAAACATGATACGCAAATAACAAACACTAAACTTCGTGGGGGTACATAGCGGGGAAATGTGGATAGATCGATTGGGCATGACAAACCTCACCCGGGTTAGACGTGTACAAATCGGTTAACCGATTTAAAAAAACTGGTTTTTTTTTGTCTAGTTGAAAACCAGTTTTTTAATAACCGAACTGGTTTTAAAACAGGTTTTTATTACAAAAAAAAACCCCAAACCGGTTAGGATCGGTTTTTAAACCGGTTATCATAAAAAACCATTTTTTTAACTGGTTTCTCCTTGGTGATGAATAACTGAAAAAACCCGGCTTTTTAAAGCGGTTTTAACTGGTTTCAGTTATAATGCCGTTTTTTCTTAAAACCAGTATTTTTTTGTACACCTCTAACCTGGGTCAACTGGAGGTTGGACGGGTGCACATTGTCCTTAACACAAAAACAGCTAACATTGTCACCGTGTAATGAGCGGTGACGGAACGAGGCAAAATATGTTGTACACATACTACAGTCAGTAGTGGTTCAAATCACTTGAGTAACTTGTACGATGTATAGCGAGCATCCAGTATAATAAGTATTGTATGTGAATCCGGTTTTTACAGAAAGGCTCTTCAAACATTAAAACATGTGAACTCACCAGTATTCTTATGTTGACTCGTTTTAACATGTTTTTCAGGTCGCTAAGGTAGTAAGATTGAATTAGGCGCACGGAGTCGCACAACGCCTCATGTGTGACTTTTAAAAATTATTGTGAACCGTTTTACATTGTTATCATTGTACTTGGATTGTAAAACTTGATTTCGCTTTCGCTAAACTTTTGAAATCTGGATTTATTCAAACGTTATCTTTATTCATATAAAGGTTGTTTATTGAGACTGTTGACTTGGATCCTGGTGTGTCACGCACCTCGCAGTAAAACCTCACACGTGGAATTTGAGGGAGTGACAAATTCAATGTCTGCTCCCAAATTCGTTTCCTAAGTCTTCAAAACGAATGAGAATGAGAAAATTGTCTTTCCAAACCATAATTTTATGTTAAATAGGTGAAATTTCTACTGCCGCAAGTCACGCCACAGCCGTAACTTACAACATTGACCATTCTGTGAAGATCAGGATAAAGTTTGCTGTAAATTACGCAAGTTACGGCAGACCCTTGCCTCTCCAATTGCATGTTTCTTTCATTGCTTAACCAATTCACCTCTTATCTTTGTATGAGTTCCCCAACTGAGTGTTTTACATGCAATAACACATTTACTCTTACTTAAACAATCCCAATTATCTAAACACTTAAAAACTCATAATAGTTAACATTTAAACACAATAATTCTCATTCCAAACCCATACATGTCTTCCTTTGAATTCTGGATATCAGTTTTAACATGTAATGAATTTTGAATGCCCTAAAATAATTTTCGAGGAACGTTTTTCCAATTTTCGCTTTCTTCATTGTCGCTAAACGTGTCGTCCTTTGAATTATGAATTTTAGTTTTAACTAATTCTATAAACCAAAAGACATATTATTTTTAGTTAATTGGTTGCATGGGGCGAAATCATTTGTTGATATAATGAATTCTTCAACTAAACAACAATTCTACTCAATGTATTGTTGTTGAACGACTATACTACACGATATATTAAACTAAATCAACTTGAAAAGAGTCATATACATGGCTAAAATCGTCAATCAGCTTAAAATTATGGTATTATGTATATTTCATTTGTCTTTAAACTATTAACTAGTGGATTTACCCGCGCGTTGCGGCGGGATTTAAAAACAAGTTGCAATGCAACATTTGTGACAACGTACAAAACGCAAAAAGTTGATTTAATAGTACAAATGTTGTGCTTCTAGTAAGTTCATCTGAAAACTTATACATACCTGCTCGAGAACGTTATTTTTGCGAAAATGTTATTTTATTCAATGTATATAGTCTTGATGAATTTGAAAATCGTCACTACTTTTGCAACCACTTTCTTTACTGTTAGGACAAAAAGGATTGGTGAAACCACTTTTGCAAACCTAAGTCTAATTCACTTCTGTCAATTTATTCTAAGTATAGAACTACTGAAGAAAGAAGACTAAACAGCTGAAGAAGGATTCTACAAGTACTGAAGAAGAATACATCAGAAGTTCTGAAGTTCAAACCAGACAGTTCACTGAAGAACTACTGAAGACAAACTACTCATCAGTAGTTTGTCATTCATCAGCACTTGTCCAAGAATCTTTCCACCGCTTTATGTTTCAGTAGCTTATTAGTTTAATATTACTTTAACTTTTTGTACAAGTTCCAAGATTGCAACTTGTTGCAACTTGTCTCTGAACTTGCTTTTTGGCAAGGTTCATGTATTTGTAAAGTCTATAAATAGATGGGTTCATCCCTCTGTTTTAGACATTGATTTTTAATATAGAAATCCTTCAAAGCTTATCATTGTTATTTCAATTTAATTTACTGAGAATATGTTTAAGTGTTCATTCTCATTCATTGCTTAGATTCTCATTAAATACTTGTCTTTAGTTTTATCAAACGTCCAGGGGGAGTAATAACTCCTGTTGATAAATGTAGCTTTAAACTCATATAATTCTGCTGTGCTATTACTGATAAAGAACTTGCTAGACACTTAAGTGTTCACTAGCAAGTTCATACTAAGAGCAATACTGATCCAACAATTGGTATCAGAGCACTGGTTTATCTGATCACATATCAATCTAACACATTGAGAATCAGACACATGCTCTTATTGTTATTCAATAAAGGATTAAAAGTTCACTTTTATCAACATCCATCACTTTAAGAGATATTTAACAAATCAATACTCTTTAAAATGGATCCTCATAATACTGGTGCTGCCAATAAACCTGCTATGCTAGTAAGAAATGAATATAACATCTGGCAAAGGAGAATGGCACATACCTTATCACAGACCAACACAGGTTGCTGGAAATCTGTGATATATGGTCCTCATAAACCAGTAAATATTAATCTTGAAACTAAAGAAGAAATTCCAAAAGACCCAAAAGACTATACAGATGATGATTTCCTAAAACTTGAGCTTGATGCTAAAGCTTTCTCTATGTTGGCAATGGCACTCCCAAATGAAATCTACTCTGGCCTATTACATTGTGATAGTGCCAAAGAGCTTTGGGATTGCCTCAAAGAACAGTTTGGAGGAACTGAAGAGGTGATTGCCAACACCAGAGAAATCCTGGCTCAACAATATGAAACTTTTGCTCACATTAATGGGGAAACTTTAACACAATAATTTGAAAGATTCTCCTCATTAATATCTGAGCTAAAATTAAATGGTCAGACCTACACAACTGTATCTATGCTTCATAGATTTTTAAGGTCTTTACCTAAAAAATGGGAAACATACTCTATAGTCTTAAGATCTTCACCAGACTTTAGCTCCCTCACTCTTACAAAACTTCATGGGAGATTACTTACTTTTGAAAGAGAAATTGATCAAAAGAAAAAGTTACAAAGTTCTGGCAAAACTGCTGATGACTATCTACCAGGTAGTACATCACTATTGGGACAAGACTCACCAACTTGTTCAAATAGTTTTGGATCTTTTGACCATATTAACATAACTGTTGGGATCTCATCTGAAAGATCATTCCCAGGTTATGACAATAATGATTTTAGTCAAACTGCTGATAACATGTGTTTTATCATGGATGATTTAAAAAATTTCAGCAGTGATGACTTGGAAGAAATGGATATTCTACACCAACTGGCCATGTTAAGTTTAAAAACAAATAAATTTTACAAAAGGTCAGGAAGGAAGTTTCCAGGACTCAACAGCTCAACAAAAATTGGTTTTCACAAATCTAAACTTAGATGTCACAAGTGTCAAAAGTTGGGACACTTTGCTAGAGAGTGTAGAAGCTCTAGCTTTAACCAATCTCAGTCTGGAAATAATTTTAACCCCAGTTATAACAGGAATAATGGAACACAAGGGAGTGCACATTTTGTACAGGCACAAGCTCCACAACACCAATATGTGCCACAAGTACAATATGTACAGATGCCTGCTCAACAGATGCAGAGCCAACAATCAATCCCTCCCTTTCCAGCTGCTTAATCTCCTCCACAGACTCAGCAACCCTCACAACAAAGTTTATTTACTTCAGGGTATGTTGACTGGAGCAGTCTTCCTTTTGACACTACTGAGTGTAATCCTGATGCAGACAACAAGATGTTTGACATCAACTGGGGAGAGCCTGACAATGGCAGAAAGAACTTTACCTTAATGGCATTTGAGGGATGCACCTCAAAATCTGCCTTGTCACAGGTATATAAAGAATCTTTGACAAAACTTTGTTCAAATTCTTGCAAAGAATCTTTTGTTCTCATAAGAGAGACTAATGTGCACTTACAAGGTAAAGCAAATGACTCTGAGAGAAAATTCACTCAGATGAAATGTGATTTAGAAAGAAAACTTTCTGCAAAAACAAAAGAAGTTTCTGAATTAACTAACACTGCTATTGAAACCCAAGCACAAATTAAAATCATGATAAATGACCTAGGAAATGTCAGACAAGAGCTTGCTGACACCAAGGTCACATGTGAAAAATGGGTTCAGTCTTGTAAAGGGTACCAACTATTGCTAAACAAACAAAGTGCTTCAAATGTTAGGTTTGGCATAGGGTACAATCACACTGAAACACCAACAGATTTTTCCCCCAAAACAACTGAAGATGGGAGAAAAATTGTTTCAGGTGAAACTTCTGAAGAGAAAGAATGCACATCTTTCCATGAAAAATTTCTAAAAACCCACAAAGAAAGTTCTACAGAAGTACTGATAAAATCTGACATTAAGCCATCAGTAGTTTCAACTACATCAGGAGTTGAGAACCTGAAAACTACTGATGACCTAAAACCAATCAATACAGTCAGAAACTTGTCTTTGAAAGAAAAGACAAAAGAATGTGAAATCTGTGGTCTGTTCAACCACAAGACAGAATTTTGTAGATACAGAAAAGGTATTCAGTACAACAAGAAAACTCAACAACTGGTTGTGGGAAAACAAATCAGAAATGATTTTGTAGAAACTTTTTCTCCCAGGAAACAACAACCAGTAAACACCTTTTCTCAGAAAAAGACAAAATCTCAACAAAAATCTTTTTCTCAAAATTCTCTTTCAGTAGTTAGACCTAAATCATCAGCAGTTTCACAAACTGCTGAGATTAAAGATCTCATGAACATGGTACAACTACTAATGACCAAAGTTGATGGTGGTCCTCAAAAGGATACCACCATTGCTCTTAATGAAAAATCCATTGCCAAAAAGACATGGATTCCTCAACTTGGTCAAGAACAAACTGTAAATGTTCTCAAGAGCAAACCCAAAGCCAAACTGGCTTGGGTTCCCAAATCTAACTAATTTGCTATCTTGTGCAGAGAGTTTCCAGAGGCTTAAATAGCATTTGGTATGTAGATAGTGGAGGCTCAATGCACATGACAGGATGCAGATACCTGATAAACAATTTTATCAGTTAAAGAGAAGGATCTGTATCCTTTGGGAACAATGCTAAGGGATATGTGCTAGGACATGGCAATGTCTCCTCTGGCAAAATACAGTTTGACAAGGTCAATCTGGTTGAAAACCTTGAGTACAACTTACTGAGTGTGTCACAAATGTGTGATAAAGGATATTCTTCCTTTTTCACAAAGACAGCATGCAAGATCATATCACCAGAAGGCCAGAAGTTGATAGAGAAGATCATTGAAGATCACACTTTGTTGATAGCCAAAAGATGCGGCAATGTCTGGCACAGGAGACTTGGCCATGTGAACTTTAAAACCATAAATAAAGTCACAAAAATGGGCTTGGTCAGAGGTCTACCTTTAAAGGTATACCAGTGTCAAGAACACTGTGTATCCTGTTTAAAAGGGAAAACAGCATAAGTCCTCCTATAAGTCTATTGAAGAATCAAAAACAACTGCATGTCTTCAACTACTCCATATGGACTTATTTAGGCCTGTAAAAATCATGAGCCTTGGTAAGAAGAAGTACTGCTTAGTCATCATTGATGACTATTCAAGATTTACATGGGTATTCTTCTTATTTTCCAAGGATGAGGCTGCTAAAATCATCAAGTTCTTCATTCTACAAGTAGAGAAACAATATTCTCTATCTGTCAAAACCATTAGAAGTGACAATGGGACAGAGTTTAGGAACAAAACTCTGGATGAATTCTGCTTGTCTAAAGGGATTATTAGACAATACAGTGTTCCCAGAACTCCTGAACAAAATGGTGTAGTAGAAAGGAAGAACAGAACTTTAATTGAAGGAGCAAGAACAATGTTAGCTGATTCAGGCCTCCCATTGTATTTCTGGGCTGAAGCAGTTAACACTGCATGCTATGTTCAAAATAGAGTCCTTGTCAACAAGAGACACTCCAAACTGCCTATGAAGTTCTTCAGGGCATAAAGCCCCTTATCTCCTTTTTCAGGGCTTTTGGATGTCAATGTTTCATTCTAAACATCAAAGACTCTATTTCAAAGTTTGCTGCCAAAGTTGATTCAGGTTACTTTCTTGGTTACTCTTCCACTAGAAAAGCCTACAAGGTTTTTAACTCAAGAACCAGGATAGTAGAAGAAACACTGAATGTCAAGTTCAATGAGTCAAAATACACTCTTATTCCAGCACATCCTGCTAAACTTTTTGACCTTGACAGCTTCCATTTTGGACCTGAAAAGACTGTTACTTCATCTAAACCTACTTATTATGGTGATCAAAGGTTTGATGATGAGGATCCAGCACCATGGACTCCTCAAACAGTCATTAATTCAACTTCCAAACCATCAGAAGTTTCACAAACTTTTGATTCAACAACTGCTGATGTACAAACTCAAACATCTGCTTCAGCACCTAAAACTATTGAAGATACTGAAACTGCTGAACCAGAAATTATAAACCTCAGTGGTTTGTTTGATGAAGTACAAGAGCCACCTACACCTGTCAGTGGTTTACAACAACTGATTGAACACAAAGATCATCCACTTGAACAAATCGTGGGTGATATTGCATCAGGTGTTCTTACCAGAAACCAGCTTTCCAACTTTTGCTTCTTCTCAGCATTTATTTCTTAGTTGGAACCTAAAAAGTACCAAGAAGCCCTCAAAGACAACAACTGGGTACAAGCCATGCAAGATGAGTTGCTTCAATTCAAAAAACAACAGGTTTGGGAAATCTGTCCCTTACCACCAAATAAGCAACCAATTGGCACAAGATGGGTTTTTAGGAACAAACAAGATGAGGCTGGTATGATTATAAAGAACAAGGCAAGACTGGTAGTACAAGATTACTCTCAAGAAGAAGGAATTGATTATGATGAAACCTTTGCTCCAGTTGCAAGGCTTGAAGCCATCAGGTTATTTCTGGCCTATGCCATTTCCAACAAAATAAATGTTTACCAAGTGGATGTTAAAAGTGCATTTTTGTATGGAAAAATAAAAGAGGAAGTGTATGTCTGTCAGCCACCTGGGTTTGAGGATCCTTCTCATCCTGAGTGGGTGTACAAACTAGACAAAGCTCTTTATGTGCTCAAACAGGCTCCAAGGGCCTGGTATGAAACACTTTCTAACTTTCTACTCAAAAATAACTTCACAAGAGGCTCCATTGATAAAACTCTTTTCATAAAACATGTTGGAATTCATATCTTACTTGTTCAAATATATGTTGATGATATCATATTTGGTTCAACAAACACAAAACTGTGTGATGAATTTAAGAAACTCATGCAATCAAAATTTGAGATGAGTACAATGGGAGAACTGCAGTACTTTCTGGGACTGCAGATTAAACAACAAACAAATGGAACTTTTATACATCAATCAAAATATGTTAAAGAATTATTAAACAAATTTTCTTTACAAGACTGTAAATCATGTTCCACTCCCATGACACCATCCACACAAGTTGAACCAGATGATCAAGGAAAACAGGTTGATCAAACCATGTATAGATGTATGATAGGTTCCCTTTTATATCTAACTGCTTCTAGACCAGATATTATGTTTTCAACATGTGTCTGTGCTAGATATCAATCAGCTCCTAGGGAATCACACCTCATTGCAGTCAAAAGAATCTTCAGGTATCTTAAAGGAACTCCAACACTTGGAATTTGGTATCCTGCTTCAAGCAATACCAAGTTATCAGCTTTTTCAGATAGTGACTATGCAGGGTGTAAAATGTCAAGAAAATCAACATCTGGTGGTTGTCAATTCTTAGGAAACTGTCTAGTGTCCTGGCAATCAAAGAAACAAACATCTGTTGCAACTTCAACTGTTGAAGCTGAATACATTGCAGCTGCAAGTTGTACATCACAGATACAATGGCTCCAGTATCAACTTCTTGATTATGGAATCAAAGAGATCAAGACACCATTGCTTGTAGACAGCAAATCTGCCATTAGCATCATTCAAAATCCTGTTCAGTTTTCAAAAACTAAACATATTGAAATCAGGTATCATTTCATAAGAGATTTCTATGAAAAAGGCAAGATTGAAGTGAAACATGTAGCAACAGCTAATCAAATAGTTGACATATTCACTAAACCCCTTGACAGATCAACATTTCAGAAGTTAGTATCCTTGCTTGGGATGCTAAATTTGTAAGTGTTTCTGTTTATTTTTCTGCACATATTTTCATTTTTCACTTACATTTGTTTTTAAGTCTGAAAAACAAACAAGAGAGAAACTACTGATGAACAAAACATCAGTATGGGAATATTTTCTGAAAAGTGATTAACTTCTGATAAAACAACCTTCAGAAGTTATGAATAAAGTATTTATAAAAGCATTCTCATCAGTTGTTCAAAACTACTGAAGAGAAAGTGGGAACTACTGATGAAATCAATTCTTCATCAGTAGTTTGGTCAAAAAGGGTAAATCAGACTTTTCCCACATCAGAAGTTTGACCTAGGCGGTTAAAAACTTCTGATAAATACCTTTTTCAACACTTATCCATTCAAAAAGCAAAAAATCCCTCCTTCTCTCTCAAAAAGCTCTCAAACCCTGAACCTGCAAAAACACTGTTCGATCCACACACACACAAACCACATGGCTCTAACTCTGAAACAGGGACACAATCAAAGAGGCTACTTCGAAAAACATGAAGCCTGGTCCCAATATGACGAAATCATTGATTTAGTCGTTAAATCCCAATACTTTACTACCCTCACCATCGACCCTCCAATCCATACTGAAACTCTAAATGAGTTTTGGGCAAACGCAGAGACGATGACGGTGGACAACAAAGTGATCTCCCTCAATTCAACCATCAAAGGGAGAAGAATGGCAATCACACCGGCTATTTTGACAATTAGGCTGGGTTTGGATGATGTAAATGCCCCAGACCAATTTCCAAACTCTCAAATTCATTTAACCATGACAGAGTGTGGTTACCAAGGTACTCTCTCACATGCTACAATCTTTAAGAAATATTTTGAACCAAAGTATAAACTGCTTTTTCATTATATTATTATGTGTTTGAGTCCAAAAACTGGATCTTATGATCAGATGCTCTCAACTTTTCAACCTATTTTTCATTCCATAGTGAATGAAAACAAAATTCAGGGCATCATCACTTTTCTTTAATGAGTTGGTGTTACATCATCTCAATACTAAAAAGAAGTTTTTGTTGTACCCAAGATTTATTATGCATTGCATAATAAAAGAACTTGGAGAAGAGGTGCTTGTGGGTAAAACAACAATTTTAAACCCTTTATCCTCACAAGCATACTCAAGGCACAACAAACCGGCTGCCTGGCCAGAAGATGACCAAGGGGAACCAGAAACAGTCCCCATGGAACCCTCATCTTCCAAACCTACACCCCCAAAGGCCAAGAAACCCAAGCAACAAAAACAAAAACCCACTAACCCAAAAAGAAAAGCAGTTCAGGAGGTTGAGATGCCTGAACTGACTAATGTGCAATCTGCACTTGATAAAGTTGTGACTGAAACATCCTCTCAGTCTCATCCATCTCAAACCCCACCAAGAGCACCAATCACCATACTTTTCAAAAGAAAAAGACTAAAGAAAACTATTCCTATTGACTCCTCTTTTGAAACTGCTGAACCCATTGACCAAACTACTGAACCAGCACCCCAAATTTCTGAACCTGATATAGAAATAGCCAAACTTCTCACTGGGCTAAAAGAGAGAGTCCCATCTGAACATGTCAGTCCCCAACAACCACATCAAACAGGGGACATATCCTCAGAACTTGACATGGATGTGGACGCTCAAAGCCCTAACCAAAGAGATGAGGATGAACCAGGGTCTCTAAGCCCAAACTTAGAAACTCTTGGTACTTTTGAGGCTGCTACTACTCATTTACCACCCAGTGGTGGATCTGAGGAAAGAAGCAACATAGCTAAGACCTCAACTGTGGAAACTACTGATGAAGGCTTAATGCCTGAAGTAGGAAATCCTCTGAACCAAGAAAAAGAGGTACATGAGACAACTGAGTTGGGCTCAGCTCATGATGTAACTGATACAGTCCTCATTGAGGATGTAATCAGGGATTCAGATGATTCCATTAACTTGGATGATGTTTCACAACACAAAACTACTGAATTGACGGCTACAAGTGAAGGTCCTGCACCTGGTGTATCTATGCTCAAGAAGCTAGTCACACCAGATCAGGTTAAAGTCCACTTAATCCCTGATTCCCCTATAGTTGCATCTTCTGTACAACAAGAAGATCAACCAAAAACACACCCCTCACTACAAATGCCTACCCAATTCCCTGGGCCATCCAACATAGACATGAACCAGCTATGCAGCCCAGATGGTCCCTTATATCACATGATGAACACCCTTATCAAAAATCACTTCCAAACCTACACAGCTAACTTGGAGTTGTCCATCAAGAACCAATTTGGAGTGATACAGACTAAGATGAACGATCTGTCCAACAAAATTGACTTCAACTCCAAACAGATTACTTCTCTTACAGGTCATTTCTCTAAACCCTCAAAGAAAGAGCTTGATGAATTCAAAAAGGGGGAGAAAACTAAGGAACCTAGGGAGTCAATTGAAGCCAGGAAAAAGGCAAGAGTGGCTATCCAAGAAAGAGATTAGAGAGACCAAGCCAGAAAAGAAAAACTGGCCCAACAATTTGGTGTCTCTATACAAGAAATAGAAGATGCTGAAAAGCCTGATGAATCCCAAGGGCACAATGAAGAAACTTCTGATGGTGAAAGTTCTGATGAAGACTCAGAAAATACTGAAGACAATCCTTCAGTAGTTGACAAACCTTCAGTAGTTGTCAACCCATCAGAAGTCAACACTTCCAACACTGAAACTGCTGAACAGCCTTCCAGATCAACTGAACTTACTCAACCAACTCCTATTCCAAAGCCTACTACAACTACAACAATGACTGTGCTGAACCCTTCTCCTCTATCAATGTCCAAAGAACTACTAGAGAAGAGTTTAATTGCAGCTGAAAGAAAGGCTAAGGAAGATGAGACCTGGAATGCTCTGGAAACAAGGGATGACTTAAGCCTCAATGAAAAGTTACAGGCTTATGAAGCAGAACTTCAAAGGCAGGCTAACCAGGAAAGAATTGCTAAGGAAGACAAAAGACAACAACTGATGTCTTACATTACCAAGAACAGCAAGACCAAAGCCCATACATTAAAGGGACTCTCCATGGAAGAGCTAACAAGAAGAGCTCAACTTATTGCAGACAAACTTGCAACAAGTAAAGATGCAAAAGCCAAGAGAGCCCAGATGATTGAAGAACTAGTAGCAAATGGTTATGGTTCAAAAGCCTCTGTGTCCAAATGGAAAGAAGAAAGAATGGTGGACACTTATAGAAAATACAAGGCTGCAAGGGCTGCAAATCCAGAGAAGTTTGAAACTGCTGAAGTGTCAACTTCAGTAGTTAGAACTTCTGGTATTTCAAGAAAACCTGCTACAAAGAAAAAGTCAGAGGAGAATGTGAAGACTGATTTCAGGATGGTACTACTAGAAGGAAGTACAGTAGTCCATTCTGACTTCGACATTGAAGAGAAACCTCTGCTAACCCAATTCAGGGATCCTTCCACCTTTGCCTATCAAATTCAAAATACCATTAATGACAAACTGCACACTAAGGTAGTTACTGAGCATCACGTGCCAACCTTTCAACTACCTAATGTGATGCAACAAGAACAAGGAAGAGAATCCCACCTGAGAGTCACTGAAGTCGAAGACATCCAACACTCAGGAGCATCCCAGGGTACCAGCATGGTTCCCTATACTTTAGACTTTGAAAAGTCTAAAGTACCTATCATCAGATGGTCCTTTACTGATAACAACTCAGTACAAGTGACAAGAAGAGACCAAACAAGCAGAGCCTATAAGTCGATGAATGATCTGAAGAAGCTATCAACTCAAGACCTGCTTACAATCCAGCATCTAGAACCACAAAAAGGATCTCTCACTGATGAACAGCTGAACCAGTTGAAGAATTCCATGTTCAAAGGAATATGGAAGATTGTGAATGACAGAAGAAAACAATAAGGAATTAGAAAGGTTTTGGCTTCATCAATCTAGGGGGAGATTGTTAGGACAAAAAGGATTGGTGAAACCACTTTTGCAAACCTAAGTCTAATTCACTTCTGTCAATTTATTCTAAGTATAGAACTACTGAAGAAAGAAGACTAAACAGCTGAAGAATGATTCTACAAGTACTGAAGAAGAATACATCAGAAGTTCTGAAGTTCAAACCAAACAGTTCACTGAAGAACTACTGAATACAAACTACTCATCAGTAGTTTGTCATTCATCAGCACTTGTCCATGAATCTTTCCACCGCCTTATGTTTCAGTAGTTTATTAGTTTAATATTACTTTAACTTTTTGTACAAGTTCCAAGATTGCAACTTGTCTCTGAACTTGCTTTTTGGCAAGGTTCATGTATTTGTAAAGTCTATAAATAGATGGGTTCATCCCTCTGTTTTAGACATTGATTTTTAATACAGAAATCCTTCAAAGCTTATCATTGTTATTTCCATTTCATTTACTGAAAATCTGTTTAAGTGTTCATTCTCATTCATTGCTTATATTCTCATTAAATACTTGTCTTTAGTTTTATCAAACGTCCAGGGGGAGTAATAACTCCTGTTGATAAATGTAGCTTTAAACTCATATCATTCCGCTGTGCTATTACTGATAAAGAACTTGCTAGACACTTAAGTGTTCACTAGCAAGTTCATACTAAGAGCAATACTGATCCAACATTTACCGGTTGACTTGCTAACTCTCGTGTAAGCAGGGTATATACTGGGTCCACTTACACACATGTTTCTTGATTAATTTGTTGGAATGTTTCTATTTTCCCTTTCAACACATTCTCTAATCAGGACTCTATCCGATAAATTACACCATATTTAAAAGATAATAAAGAATAGTAGCTAGTATATACAATATTTAAAAGAAATAAAGAATGTTAGCAAGTATATAGAGACTCTTGTTGATATCTCAAAAAACGATTACGTCATCGGATAATTCCACCACGCTTATGAGGTGGCTGATAAGTTGTAAGTGAGCATTATGGTAATTTTCATACATAAAGATGACGATGAAAGAAAATTTATATAACCCACGAGATATGGAAGTTGATATCAATAAAAATAAATTGCGTGGTCCTATGACCAAATAAACTACTCCCTCCGTCCCAATTTAAATGTCTTAGGCCCACAAACACACATATTAAGAAATCTTTTGTTTGTATGTGGTAAAATGACAATAATATCATCAAATCTTTGATTGTGTTTTGTCTTTTATGGGCAAAAATGGAAATTGCATTTCTATTTTTGGAAATGGACATTTAATTTGGGACAAACAAAAATGAAAAGATGGACATTTAAATTGGGACGGAGGTAGTAATATCACTAAAGACATGTTTTGATGTATGTTAAAGAACATATTTTGGTCCTATTAATGAAAAGCCCCAAAACATCACCAAAATAAACTAACCCAAACAAAAATACTAAACTATTCCTATGACCTAAATAAGGATTATCTAGATCCTTGCCTACCAAATTTGTTTTTTGTCGTCTTATGAACAAACTCGTATAATTGGCCACAACGTTAAAGGGGTTGTTACATTAAGCAATGCTTATAAAACCAAGTTCATTTTTGAGAATCAATTGTGCTACAACTGGCAGATAAAGAAAGGACACACATTACTGAATCACCTATCAAAAGTTGTAAGCGATTCTATTGACGGTTTGTAATTAAATAGCATGACACGTTTTTATCATTCTTAATGAATACAATAAAGAGGAAAGGTTGAACATTATTATGACACAAAATAATAAAGCATAAAATCAAAAAGTATAATTTGTATTTGTTCATGATGAAATGATAGACCTGTCGTGGATATTAAAATAAGCTTCTTAATTCGGAATTCTAGTGTTTATAATCAAACCAAATACTTTTTGAGGTCTTAACAGTGAATGGTGCTTAATATTCATATCTATACTTCTCCCACTATATCATATTTGCATTATCACGGTATATATAGAGATGCATAACATCGGAAGTAAAAAAAAACATAAATCATTGTATTATGATAATACACATAATGTGAACGACCATATCAACCACACCGAAACTGCATAATAAAACATTTACTATATTTATCAATGGAACCGATCATTATGTGAGCTATAAGAAAAAGAAAATATCGGTACATAACTCCACTCGTTATCATACCACGAAACCAACTTCACAGAATTATTATGCAATATGATTCCAACCTTTGCATCAAATATGCTAGACCTGTAACATCATCACTTCTGTTTATTCTTGTTTATACTTTATATGCAACAAATGAATGGAAGGACTTCTAAGAATATGCTAAAGATGCTAAAAGAACATGATTTTCTTTTGCTTATGAGTGCTAGTAGATATGCATTTTTATCATAAATGACATCTTAATCTTAATTCTTCTGATGACTAAGTTGGTTATCTAGAAACACGTAACTGTGCAAACAAAATTATTCAAGAACATTGAATGCTTAAAAGTGTTCTTAAAGTGTATATGCACAATATATATACCTAATACATCTAAGAACCTAAAATGGGTAACGGAGATAACATCCGGTTTTGGTATGATAATTGGTGGGGTGATCAGCCACTCTTTAACAGGTGGCTGAATCTGTTCGCAGCAGACAACAAGAAATATTGTGTCATTTCTGAGAAATTGAAGCGAACGGGACAGGGCTGGACGATTAATTGAAATCACTTAAGTGTGCCGATTTATTTAGATTGCACTAGAGAGTTTGAAGACCTGCAGATGATCGTCAACGTTCAGGTCACTCCTACTGACACTGAAACAGATACATGGAAATGGGAAGTCGACGGTAAAAACGACTTATCTGTGAAAATTGTCAAGGATCTAATTAGTAAAGACCAGATTCAGTATAACTATTTTCGTTTCAAATAGGTCAAGTGGGTTCCTACCAAATGTAGCGTTATGGCTTGGAGAGCTGAGATGGGTCGCCTACCGGTAAAGAATGAGATGATGAAAAGGAATGTGCAGATCAGGAGCTTGGACTATATTTTGTGAGACTGTCCTGCTGAATCAGTGGATCATGTTTTCGTGGGCTGTCCCGTGGCCCAAGAGGTGTGGGCGGCTATGTTTAATTGGTGCAAGCTGAGACCGATTTATGCGTTCAATATAGTGGATCTCCTACAGATTTACAAACAGGCTGAAGGTGGAAAGTGGGCAAAGCTGATTTTTCACGGCATTATGATCACCTCCTTATGGTGCATTTAGTTAACGAGGAATGAAAAGGCTTTTGGCGACAAGAAGTTGTCGGCTAGAATGGTCATTGCGAACATTAAAAGGCTTTCCTTTTTGTGATTAAAATATAGATCTAAATACAAGGATTTGTCGTGGGATAATTGGTTAAGGTCTACTATGTATATGTTGTAATTGTTTCCTCGAGTCCTCACTTTGAGGACTTTGTTTGGTGTTTTGTGAATGAAGTTGAAGTTTCAAAAAAAAAAATCTAAGAACCTAAAACGACCTACAGTCTATGTGTAAAGCAACACCAGTTTATTCATTATTTTTAGTTAGATACTTTTAATCGACAAAACTGCAAAAATAAGCTTAATAAATAAACAAAAATAGCACAAATTTGCTAACTTGTTTCATGTTGATTTACAAGATTGCATGCACTAAAACTAAACACAAATCACACATAGTAACAATCAAAATAACAATAATATATCACCTAGAAATGGAGGCAAATAATGCCTGTCTTGATTGGTTGTTTCAAATGCGTAGTAAACTCCCATAACTCCTAAAACCTTAATCACAAAATAAGAAGCGAAACATCGAATCAAGGAACGAAATTCGTATAAAATGTAACATTATATAATACAAAAGAAAATTAATCACATATGTATGTATGTATAATGATTCAAAGATTAACAATTACATACCACTGAGAGAAGAAGACAAATATGTAAACCGTAATCGAAGTGTTTAGAAATTGGAAAAAAAGAAAGTTGTTTTGGTTAAGGAAAGAAGAAGCCAATGGAATTCACATGATTTAAACTTCAAATTCAATGGATCTCATTCAATTATCTAAATGTGAATATTAATTGCGTATTTTGAAGAATGTGAAAGGATGAGTATGGAATGTGAAAAGATGAGAGGGGCATAAAGGGAACGCAATTTTTAGTTTTAACTAAATGACCCATATAAATTTATCACAATAACCTTATTGGCATCTTAAATTAAAGGTAAATGTGTAACACCCCAAAAATATTAAATTAATGGTAGTATGGTAAGTGTATATATATATATATATGTATATATATACGTTATTGCGAGTATGTATGTATGCGTGAATATGTATGTATGTATATGTTGTACCCTAGTGGTAAGTAGTGCATTGGTAGTCATACATTTAACAAACATAAAATTTACCAAGTTAGTTACTTGAGTAAATTGGTGATAGCCTAGTGGATAAAGGGGAGGGCTTAAATATGAAACAATACTCATCTTGAGGGGTTGACCTTGAGAAGAATAGAAGTAGTGAAATAGTTAAGGGGTTAGAAAATGGGGATTAGGAAAGAATAGAAATCGCAGAGAGAGAGAGAGAGAGAGAGAAAGAGGCGACAAAAGGGGGGGTCTTCATCTCATTCATCCATAGCTGAAAATTAGAAGTAGAAATCACCTCTAATCCCCTGCATGTTCTTGAATTACTAACCCTCTTGTGGTGCTAATCTCATTGGTAAGTTGTATGATTAATTTTAGTAGAGTTTGGAAGTAGTTTGGTGGGATTTCATGATTTTATTATGATAATTACTCTTGTTGCTTAGGAAAGCATGATTTGTATGTATGATAGTGTAAAATTGATGAGATTGCATGTTAAATTGGGCATGTTAGGGCTGAATTGAGAATTGTTAAGTGGGTGTTGGAATGAAGGTTCCTGTTGACTTTTTAAAAGTCAAACATGACCTTAATACCATGATAACTCAATTGATTATGCATTATTGTTAAATATAATTGTAAATTGTGAGAAATGAATGTTAAACATGATGGTAGTGTATGTAACTATGAAGTCATGTTAGTTTATCAACCTTAAACCACGAATGGTAATGGGTAAAGTATGAAAAACTAAAGTATGGAATTCCTTCACTATGTAGGTGTGAAGGTTGAAGGTTCAAGTGGTTACAAGGAGCAAGGTGCGCACGACAAAGGTAAGTTGGTTACTACCAACTATTTAGTTTAATGGACATATTAATCATATTCGTTATGTAAGTATTTTTTGTGATTGAACTTGACGGAATGAAAATAGTATGAAGTACCTTGTGGTTACACAAGGATGCGAGTTGGTAGAATGGATTTAAAATGGTAGAAGCACCCTTAACGGGTCAAAACGGTAGAAGTACCCTTAACGGGTCAAAACGGTAGAACTACCCTTAACGGTTCAAAACGGTAGAAGTACCCTTACAGGTCAATATGGTAGAAGTACCCTTAACGGGTCAAATGATAGAAGTAAGGATTTCATCATGGTTCCATGGACTCCTTGGGTTCCTTGGACAAGATGATGATATTGTTTATAGCATCCTAAATGTTTGCCTTGTTGATTCGTAATAGGTAAAGCTCACGAGTGAAGATCAAGTCTCAAGGGAGGTCGGATTATGCACGCTCACGTTCTTTTGGGTTGGGTACTATGGTAGTATTAGGATCTTTGAGTCATTTAAACAAGTTGTTAATGTCTTGTACATGGTTTTGAATATGGATCAAAGATTTACATGGTAGCCAACTTGGGCATTGTCTTTTGTAAACTTAACTAGTGTCGCCAAGGTTGTTGTTATGTCGTTGGACAAGACGTTTTGGGTATGTATATATAATGGATGTTTATGTATTATCCTTATGTTTTTAAAAAAATCGTGTCTTACAAGTTGGTATCTGAGCCAAGGTTTGAGCGAATCAAGCACACTTGGTGCTTGAACTCAAACCGGAAGCTCGTGGGGGCGTGCATTCAATCCGAGACTTGATCAAGGTATGTGTGGGAATAATGAGTGGGAGAGTTAGTAGAGGAACTCCTAAGGTGTTGGAAATTCTTGATTAAGAATGACCTAAAGGGGGTTGCAAGGTAGAAAGGTGGAAAGAAGTGGAAAAAAAAAGTGCAGGAGCTACCGTAAGTTACGGTAGCCATCAGAAAAGCTACGGTGGGTTTCTACTGCCTTACGATGGGACATTGAGCATCAGGGGCTACCGTAAGTTACGGTAGCCACCGTAACTTACGGTGGACCCTGAGTGTTTTTGTTGTTTTCTCTCCTTTACACATGGGTTGTTATCGTATCATACTCGGGAACGTGTTAGGGGTGTAACAACATACGAAAACATGGAACTGCACTCCTCACATACGTATGGTAGAGAATGTGGTAGCCCAAGTATTGGGAGTAGGAAATTATTTTTAGTAAGAATGGGCAATGAATGAAATATTATGATATAGTATACATGTTGAATGGTTGCTAATGTTTCAGAAACATGGTGGAAGAAGGGGATAACTCCGCTAGGGAGCATGAGTACCAAGAGAAGATAAAAGAGTTGATAACCACGGAGATGGGTAAGGCGTGGACTGTTAACCTCGCCAAGATAACCCAAGAGGTGGAAACGAATGTAATGGGGGTAATGGAAGGAATGATGACGAGTAGGTTCGATGAACTAAAGAAATTGATTGAAGAAGGGTCGTCCGGCTCCAAGAATGTTAAGACATGTACATACCGAAACTTTATGTCATGCAACCCCACAGTGTTTAAGGGAGAAATAGATCCACTCGAATGTCTAAGGTGGATCTCGGATATGGAAGGGGTGTTTGCACGAAGTCATTGTGAAGGCGAAGATGAAGTAATGTTTGCCACGGGTCAATTGCGACTCCGCACAAAGGATTGGTGGGATAGTTATAGTAAGGAAGTGGGACAAGAACAAGTAAGAACCATGACATGGGCTGAGTTTAAAGAGCCCTTCCTGAAGCATCATTGTCCTCAAACTGCAATTGATCGCATTCAGGAAGAGTTTCTACACCTCCGCCAGAAGAATGAAACCATTGATGAGATCACAAACATATTCCTCGACAAGATGAAGTTTTGTCCAGAATTGGTGGGAACGGAACGGATGAAGATTAACAGGTATCATGCCATGTTAAGGGCAGAATACCGGAAGTTTATCACTGCATCGAAATGCAACACATTGGGTGAGCTCATCGATTGGGCTCGTGAACGGGAGACAGAATTAAAACGCCAAGAACAACGGGGTGAGAAGAGAAAGGTTGAAAGGACTTGGGAGTCGCCGAAGAAGGCTAAGGGGAACGAACAGGGCAAGAAGGATTCTAAGAAGGGCGAGGTACCGAGTTGTAACACGTGTGGGAAACCGCATACGGGGGAATGTCGCTTGGGACAAAAGACGTGCTACAATTGTGGGAAGGCGGGACATCCGTTTTATAAATGCCCTAGTCCGGTTCAGTTGTGTTATCATTGTTATGAACCCGGGCACTTCAAGGCAGATTGTCCCAAGCTCAAGAAGGAGGCGCCAAAAGAGGGAAAGAAGAATGAAGCTTCGAAGGCTCGTGGAAGAATGTTTCAAATCACCGCCGAAGAAGCAAAGAACCACCCCGAGGTGGTGTCGGGTATGTTACTAGTCAACAATACCCTTATGTATGTGTTGTTTGATACGGGAGCAAGTAGGTCTTTTGTGTCTACCAAAGTGATCTACCACCCTTCCTTTATCATAGAAACGTTGTCAAGCCCATTAGAAGTAGAAATTGCGGATAGTAAGAACTATTTATTACACAACATATGTAGAGATTGTACTCTCACGGTAGAAGGGGAGGATTTTAGGGTAGACTTGGTACCTATGCCTATGGGGGAATTCCAAGTAGTGATAGGCATGGATTGGTTGGCCAAACACCACGCAAAATTCCAATGCAAGAATAAAACCATATACGTTACCTCACCTAGTGGGCGGCGGGTAAGTTTTATAGGGGACAGAAAGGTCGAAGCCAAGTTGTGTACCTTGGTGGAGACCATGAAGCATGTGCGTAATGGGGGAAAGGCATTCATGGCCTACGTAGTTGATACCACTATCACCATCCCCAAGATTGAAGAAGTACCGATTGTTAGGGAATTTTGGGATGTATTTCCGGACGATCTTCCGGGGCTTCCTCCCGAACGCGAAGTAGAGTTTAAAATTGAATTGGTGCCCGGGGCTCAACCCGTTGCAAAAACACCATATAGGTTGGCCCCCACCGAACTCCGGGAGTTGATGACACAACTTCAAGAGTTTCTCGATAAGGGCTTCATTCGCCTGAGTGTGTCCCGTGGGGAGCCCCTATATTGTTTGTGAAAAAGAAGGATGGGTCTATGCGGATGTGCATAGACTATCGGGAGTTGAATAAACTAACAATAAAGAACCGCTACCCCTTACCCCGTATTGATGATCTATTCGATCAACTTCAAGGGGCGAGTTGGTTCTCAAAGATTGACCTTCGCTCCGGGTACCATCAGTTGAAGGTAAGGGAAGAAGATGTGGCCAAAACGGCATTTAGGACTCGGTATGAGCATTACGAGTTCCTAGTAATGTCCTTCGGGTTGACAAATGCTCCGGCCGCATTCATGGATTTGATGAACCGGGTGTGTCGTTCAATGTTGGATCGTTTTGTGATAGTATTTATAGATGACATTTTGATCTATTCCCGAAGTGAATCAGATCACGCGGATCACTTACGGGAAGTCCTCGAGACGCTTAGAAAGGAAAAGCTTTATGCTAAATTTTCTAAGTGTGCCTTTTGGTTGAGGGAAGTCCAGTTTTTGGGACACGTAGTGAATGAGAAGGGCATTTCTGTTGACCCTTCGAAAGTGAAGGCGGTGGTGGAATGGGTTTCTCCCAAGAACCTGAGTGAAATTCGAAGTTTTCTGGGCCTAGCCGGTTATTATAGAAGATTCATCCAAGATTTTTCAAAAGTGGCACTACCTTTGACACGGATGACAAAGAAGAGCGAAAAGTTCGATTGGGGCGAAGACCAAGAAAGAGCCTTTCGAGTGCTAAAAGAGAAGTTGTCTAGTTCGCCTGTTCTGACCTTGCCTGAAGGGTCGGATGATTTTGTGGTTTATATGGATGCCTCGCATCAAGGGTTGGGGTGTGTTTTGATGCAACGGGGGAAGTTCATCGCCTACGCATCAAGACAACTCAAACCCCATGAATGTAATTACCCAACCCACGATTTGGAGTTGGGGGCCGTAGTGTTCGCGTTGAAAATCTGGAGGCATTATTTGTATGGGACAAAATGCACCATATATTCCAATCACAAAAGCCTCAAGTATTTTTTTCGAACAAAAAGATCTCAACATGAGACAACGGAGGTGGCTAGAGTTAATCAAAGATTATGATTGTGACATCGTGTACCACCCGTGCAAGGCTAATGTGGTGGCCGATGCTCTAAGTCGGAAGGAATACCCACCCCCGATTCAAGTTAAGGCCTTGGGGTGTAGTAATTACACCTACCCTTTTGGGCGAGATACGAAAGGCCCAAGTCGAGGCTTTGCAAGCCAATGACCCAAAGAAGATAAGAATGAAAGGGATGATAGACGAGTTGGAAGAAAATGCGGATGGGATGAAGACACGATATGGGCGGGTATGGGTTCCTTGGACATGTGAAGTCAAGGCTTCACTACTTGACAAAGCCCACAAGTCCCGGTTCTCAATCCACCTGGGGGCGACCAAGATGTATCGGGATCTAAAGAAAGACTATTGGTGGTCGTGAATGAAGCTCGACATCGCTAAGTATGTGGAGAAATGTTTGACCTGTTCTCAAGTCAAAGCCGAACACCAAAAGCCTTATGGGAAGTTACAATCACTTGAGGTGCCGGTGTGGAAGTGGGAGGAGATCACTATGGATCTCGTGACAAAATTACCAAGGACAAGGAAGGGCTATGATGCAATTTGGGTAGTGGTGGACCGGCTTACAAAAAGCACACACTTTTTGGCTATTCGGGAGGTCTACTCTTCCGAACGGATGGCGGAAATTTATGTGAATGAGATTGTATCCCGGCATGGTGTACCCGTGTCTATTGTATTGGATTGGGACACTCGATTCACATCCCGGTATTCGAGGAGGTTTCAAGAAGAAATGATTACAAAGTTGTTAGTTAGTACCGCCTACCACCCTCAAACTGACGGGCAAACCGAAAGAACCATTCAAACCCTCATAGATATGTTGTGGGCATGTGTTTTAGATTTTGGGGGAAATTGGGATGAACACTTACCATTAGTGGAATTCTCTTATAATAACAGTTATCACAGTGGCATCCAAATGGCACCATTTGAGATGCTATATGGGAGAAAATGTAGAACCCCGGTGTGTTGGGGGAAGTGGGTCAGCGGGAGTTAGCTCCAAGTGATTTAGTGGCCCTCACTAACGAAAAAATTAGCCTAATACGGGCTAGAATTCAAGCCGCTCAAGACCGAAAAAAGGCTCATGCGGATCGTAGAAGACACCCGGTCGAATTTCAAGTGGGAGATTTTATGTTATTAAAAGTCTCCCCTTGGAAGGGCATCATCAGATTTCGTAAGCGCGGGAAGTTAGGCCCGCGTTATATAGGACCATTCAAAATTTTGGCACGGGTCGGGCAAGTGGCTTACCGGTTGGAGCTACCGTCATCCTTGAGTGGGATCCATGACACCTTTCATGTGTCTCAGTTACGGAAGTGTCTCGCGGATGAAACCGCGTACGTGCCTCTTGAAGACATAGAGGTAGACGACAAATTGAATTATGTAGAAAAACCGGTGGCTATAAGAGATTTCAAGGTGAAGCGGTTGCGAAATAAGACCATAAACCAAGTCTTGGTTTAATGGCAACATCGGAAGGGTTCAGATCTTACGTGGGAATCCGAGGAAGAAATGCAGAAACACTACCCGGCTCTATTCGGTACGTATCTAGGTTTCGGGGTCGAAACCTTTTTAAGGGGGGTAGACTTGTAACACCCCAAAAACATTAAATTAATGGTAGTATGGTAAGTATATATATGTATATATATACACGTTATTGCGAGTATGTATGTATGTATGTATATGTTGTACCCTAGTGGTAAGTAGTGCATTGGTAGTCATACATTTAACAAACATAAAATTTACCAAGTTAGTTACTTGGGTAAATTGGTGATAGCCTAGTGGATAAAGGGGAGGGGTTAAATATGAAACAATACTCATCTTGAGGGGCTGGCCTTGAGAAGAATAGAAGTAGTGAAATAGTTAAGGGGTTAGAAGGGAAAATGGGGATTGGGAAAGAATAGAAATCGCAGAGAGAGAGAGAGAGAGAGAGAGAAAGAGGCGACAAAAGGGGGGTCTTCATCTCATTCATCCATAGCTGAAAATTAGAAGTAGAAATCACCTCTAATCCCCTGCATGTTCTTGAATTACTAACCCTCTTGTGGTGCTAATCTCATTGGTAAGTTGTATGATTAATTTTAGTAGAGTTTGGAAGTAGTTTGGTGGGATTTCATGATTTTATTATGATAATTACTCTTGTTGCTTAGGAAAGCATGATTTGTATGTATGATAGTGTAAAATTGTTGAGATTGCATGTTAAATTGGGCATGTTAGGGCTGAATTGAGAATTGTTAAGTGGGTGTTGGAATGAAGGTTCCTGTTGACTTTTTAAAAGTCAAACAGGACCTTAATACCATGATAACTCAATTGATTATGCATTATTGTTAAATATAATTGTAAATTGTGAGAAATGAATGTTAAACATGATGGTAGTGTATGTAACTATGAAGTCATGTTAGTTTATCAACCTTAAACCACGAATGGTAATGGGTAAAGTATGAAAAACTAAAGTATGGAATTCCTTCACTATGTAGGTGTGAAGGTTGAAGGTTCAAGTGGTTACAAGGAGCAAGGTGCGCACGACAAAGGTAAGTTGGTTACTACCAACTATTTAGTTTAATGGACATATTAATCATATTCGTTATGTAAGTATTTGTTGTGATTGAACTTGACGGAATGAAAATAGTATGAAGTACCTTGTGGTTACACAAGGGTGCGAGTTGGTAGAATGGCTTTAAAATGGTAGAAGCACCCTTAACGGGTCAAAACGGTAGAAGTACCCTTAACGGGTCAAAACAGTAGAAGTACCCTTAACGGGTCAAAACGGTAGAAGTACCCTTACGGGTCAATATGGTAGAAGTACCCTTAACGGGTCAAATGATAGAAGTAAGGATTTCATCATGGTTCCATGGACTCCTTGGGTTCCTTAGACAAGATGATGATATTGTTTATAGCATACTAAATGTTTGCCTTGTTGATTCGTAATAGGTAAAGCTCACGAGTGAAGATCAAGTTTCAAGGGAGGTCGGATTATGCACGCTCACGTTCTTTTGGGTTGGGTACCATGGTAGTATTAGGATCTTTGAGTCATTTAAGCAAGTTGTTAATGTCTTGTACATGGTTTTGAATATGGGTCAAAGATTCACATGGTAGCCAACTTGGGCATTGTCTTTTGTAAACTTAACTAGTGTCGCCAAGGTTGTTGTTATGTCGTTGGACAATACGTTTTGGGTATGTATATATAATGGATGTTTATGTATTATCCTTATGTTTTTAAAAAAAATCGAGTCTTACAAAATGACCAATATACCCCTCTCAAATAAGCTTTCTTCTCTTGTATATGTTGCTTGAAAATTTGTACATATGACAAAATTACAATATTGTACGTCGAGTTTCTTTAATAATGTTATATAGAATATAGATAAAAACATCATCTAATCGGTTAAAGCACATACTGAGATAAATATATATATATATATATATATATATATATGGGGTGGTTAAAATAAAAACCCCACTCAAAACGAGTAAACTCGGGAAACTCTGACTTCCCGAACTTCTTATCATCTGAAAAAAATAGGGTATGTAATATACATGTGTTTAAGAGTTTTGAGCCAAAAAAAACAAAAAAGCGCCGAGTGGATATTTTTAAAAAAAATAAATAAGTTTTTTGTGTTACATATGTAACATGTCTGTTTTTGTGTAACATACGTAACACAAAAAAAAACTTATTTATTTTTTTAAAAATATTCACTCGGCGCTTTTTTGATTTTTTTGGCTCAAAACTCTTAAAATCATGTATATTACATACCCTAATTTTTTCAGATGATAAAAAGCTTGGGAAGTTAGAGTTTACCGAGTTTACTCGTTTTAGAGGGTTTCCGGTATCCCTTTCCCTTATATATATATATATATATATATATATATATATATATATATATATATATATATAGTTTGAGTGAGATGTGGCAAGGCTTAAAGTAAAAAGAGTAAAAGTAATTTGTAATTTTTTTTCTAAAACAACTCATTTTAATCTAAGCATATTTCAACTTAACTTTATTTTGATCAGTCAGCGAACCCGAATCTCTCGCTTTACAAGGCTTAAACCTTTGCGAGGGGGTTCAGGACACTCCACGAGAACATCTACATTGCTGTTGGCACACTCTTGGGTACCCTTATTTTAAACTATCCTGGAAACATGTAATTGATTGGCAAATGATTTTTTTTTTTTTGTATGGATTTAACATGGCAAGGAAAAATTAGCTGGAACACGAAAACTTTGTCAAGAACGCCACGACCACCGAGAACAAAGGATTTAGAAATTTCATTCTTTTCTATCTATATCTATACTATATTATAAAGCATGAGGGAAGGATACCAACCAAATTTAAGTAATTACAACATTTTTTGCTTATGGTACAACAAGTTAATATAATTGGTAAGGGGCAATATGAGCTTTCTACATAAGTATTAAATTGATAAATGAATTGTTGGATAAATTGATAAATACAATTAAATTGCTTTGAATTATATAATAGTAAAATTTTTAATTAAGTAATTACAACATTTTTTCCTTATGGTACAACAAGTTAATGAAATTGGTAAGGGGCAATATGGTCTTTCTACATAAGTATTAAATTGATAAATGAATTGTTGAATAAATTGATAAATATATTTTAATTGCTTTGAATTATATATTAGTAAAATTTTTAATCTTCATATTATTGTAACATGATAGCAATTAAAAAGAAGAAACTCAAAGGATACAACTTCTTATATAATTAAATGATTTGTTAATTATTTGAGGAAAACTAAATAGACAACAAACTCTTATAAATGAAATTTCTTTTTTGAATTTTTTCATAACAATAATGGTTAGATAGAATGTGAATGTAAAAAAAGAGCAACCAAGCATGATGCTTTCCATTTGAATACATCAAAAGATGTGAACGTGTTCCGGCAAGCAAGATTACTTAAGTGTTGTATGTTTTGTTTTGTCTTTACTTTGGTTATGTTTGATTGTATTTTTGGATTTTGGTTTTAAAAAAGATGACTTTTTTTTGTTCATACAAGACATCCCTGTTTACTCTTGTTCTGATTTGATGATCTTGTAGGCGCTTCAACTTTTAAAAACATATGTATGTATGTATTGTGGTATCTATTTTTGACATCACTTTCATTTCCCTTCAGTTTGATAAACACCTATTTTGTCTTAGCCATGATGACCTCGTGAAATTAATAAAAGATTTAGATTAACTATATTATCTAATCATGTATAGATATCTAATTATATCATAGCGGGGTGTTAAAATGAAATCGATGCTGATAATGTTTTTTTATATAATATAGGATTAGAACTCATGAATAAAGTAAATGTACAAATGATTGGTCAATAGAAAAACACAAAGCTTTACCTTTTATAAGAAAAAAAGGATTTGGTAACAGACTAACAATACAATTAGTAAATGTATCGAGTAAATTTGAAAACATTTTTGTGATAAAGAACTTATGGATCGCTATTTAAGGAGGTACCTACTGGGACACGACCTACCATTCAAGTTTCAAGTAAGATGATTTATTTAGTATTATGCGCTTTTATTTTTATTACAAGATAGTTGAGTATGATACTATGAGGTGAATCATATCTATCAAGCATTGTAGTTTCATGTGCTTGTTGTAGCTTTATTTTAAATAGAGCAATTCAACTAATAATAATTTTTAAGACTTTGTTATTTGGGATAAACACATTTAGATATGTAATTTTTGTTAGCTCTCTCTTTATGCATGAGCTTATTAAAGTTATATTTTTTTATAACTAATATGTTAGAATCTTCAGTTTTATAACTAACTAGGTTAGAGTCAAATATATTATAATTAACGTGGTTTTCATTATAAAATTGAAATGAACCATACCGTCTTGTACACACCCCTAAAATCAACGGCATAAGTGTTAGGTTTCCCGCCGCGTCGCGCGAGCAACCCACTAGTATAATTTTAATAAATAAGTTTTTCAATAACTTTAATATTATATTTATTTTTAATATTAAATCCAATTACAAAAACCCTCGAAATGAAATCCCCTCTCCTTCATCCCGGATAAGATAAGACTCCCTTCACAAAAACCTGCAAACAAAACCTCCACAAATCGTCAACAATGGCAGCAACAGCAGCTCAATGCCTCTACCTTTCGGGCAGGTTCCAGTCCATCTCTCTTTCATCTTCACACCGACCCACCAACACATTCAAGCCTCTCAGCTTCTCCGCCAACACTTCTTCTTTCAACGCCTTCTCCAAAGGTATCCTTTTTTTTCTTCTTTTAAACAGTTCACATAATAAAGAAAAGAAAAACCCTCTTTTAATGTTGCGGATACTAAAACAAATTGATTGAATTAACAGGATTAGTGTCGGTTAACCCGGTTATTGGAAGGCAATCGGGTCGGTCGGGTTCAATTGTGTGTGAAGCGGGTGCAGGGAAGAAAGCTGATTCTGCAGCGAAGCGAGCTCGGCAAGCTGAGAAGAGGCGGTTGTATAATAAAGCTCGCAAGTCTGAAGTTAGAACTCGGATGAAGAAGGTAATTAATATCTGTTTTTAAAATTAGGTTAATTTAGATCTGTATCAATTGGTATGTAATTTAATCTGAATTCCAGTAGAAAGGTTATATATAATATGGATATAGATAATGCTGCAAGGAAATCCACTAGAAATTATAGTGGATAGAGGGTGTTATGAATGTTTATAGGTTCTTGACGAGTTGGATGCACCATAGTTATCAAAGGCGCTAGGCGTATTCAAGGTGCATAGGCCTGGCTGGCGGCCTAGGCGCAAGGTGCAAAAAGAGCGAGGGCGTGTGGTTAAGGAAAAGGGAAAATAGACGTAAAAATATAATATGTATTAGAAAAATAGGGTTAGGTTCACGTACAAATAGCTTTTTCGTACGAACTGTACGAATCAAAGGAAAAAACACACGGGGTTGTGTATAAGGGTATGTGTAGTGGTAGATAGTTATGTTGGGGTTATAGGATTAAAATATTAAAAAGTAATAGAAAAGGTGTTATGTTGGGGTTATGGAAAAAGAGGGTGTAGTGGGAAGGAGGGTTATGTTGGGGTTATAAATGATTGGTAATGATTGGTTAATTATTGTTTTTTATTTAAATAAGAATATTAAATACTTAATAATATTTCATTAAATATAAAAATAATAATAAAAATTTAAACTGGAAGTTTATTAAATTAATAAAATAATAAAAAAATTATTTAGTATTAAAAAATAAAATTAAAAAAAAAATTTTGAATTTCAAACGGTTACTGTTCCAAACCGTTTGAATTTCAAACAGTTTCCCTCCTACTTCAAAGTTTGAATTTCAAACTTTGCCCCCCCCAAACGTTTAAATTTCAAAGTTTGAATTTCAAAGTTTCCCCCCCTCCACCAAATCTCAGTCACACCTATAAATACCCCCCTCCTCCCAAATCTCAGTCACACCTCTTCCCTCTTCCTCATCCTTTCCTCATCCTGAACACAATGAATAATATGGGCAGTTTTCAAGCCGGAGCTGCCGGACCTTCTAATGTCCGGCAGTATGCTCGCCGGGTCCGGGGACGGGGCCGGCCCCGGAGACTACCATTCACCTCCTCTCCTCCTCCTCCACAACCTCCTCTTCCTCCTCCTCCTCCTCCACAACATTGGATTTATCACCCTCCTCCTCATGCTGCGGCACCACCAACCTTTCCTCATCCTGAAGTCGATGATGACTTCACGGATGAAGAATGGGCCTGGGCCATGGATTATACCATGGCTATTAATGAAATGGACCGACTGAGAGTGTCGGCCCCCACCCCCCGAATTGCTGCTGCTATCCCCTCCCCCCACCACCAACCTATCCCCTCCCCCCACCACCAACCTATCCCCACCCCCCAGAATACCCCCACCCACCACCACCAACCTATCCCCACCCCCCATAATACTTGCCCACTCCACCACCACCAACCTATCCCCACCCCACCCCGTGAATATGGGGACCCAACTCCTGAGGACTTGGAAGCCCTCAGGGAACTTGAGGAGGAGGAGCGCCTTTGGAGCATGCCTTCCCCTCGTGGGGAGAACTACTACTTCCCCTCGGATGCAAGGTCCGATGGGAGGGACAGCTCACGTTCCCTATCCCCCGAGTACTACACACTCGAGTGGGACAACTACTCTCCGTAGTGGGAGGTTTAGGTTTTAATAAGTAATTTAGGTTTATATTATGTCTTTATGTAATGTGTTTATGTAACGTTTTAATAAGTAGTTTAGGATTAGGAACTCTGTTTGTAATAAGTAATTTAGGATTGTAATTTTATGTGTTTATGTGGTTTAAATTTAAAATATTATGTAATCTTTTAAAATAAACTAACATTAAACACAAAAGATTGGTGAAAACGCATTAAACATAAAGCCTAAAACATTAAACATTACAAATAGAACACAAAACATAAAACGTAACATTAAACATAAAGCCTAAACATTAAAAATTAAACATAGTGAAAACGCATCAGAGACCACGACAAAAGATTGGTGATTGAGAAGTCTGTTTGGTATTGTTGACGATAGGCGTCGTGTGTCAACTGAATTGCCATCTGTTCACTAACCCCTGGGTGCGCCTGCATCGCCGCTGAATAGACTACATGCCACCTATCAACGTTAGTTCGTATAGAATGCCACTTACTGTAGATCTGGTCAACGTTACGGTGGTTCGTTCCCGTGATTTGGTTGAACTCAGCCAACACATCCTGCCAAAAAGCCCGCCTATTGGTTGACGGAAGCTCCTTAACGTTTACCCACGCCCGCACTAACTCGAGTTGCTCTGTATTCGTCCAGGCTGCCATAGGTTTGGTTTTTGGTTTTTGGTTTGTAAAGAGTGTGTGTATGTATGAATTGTTTGTGTGTGTGAATTGTATATGTGTGTGTTTATGTTGTAGAAGATGAAGTATATATATATAGATAATAATTAAATAAATCAGTTTTTTTTTTTTTAATTTTGGACCGTTCAACGGTCAAATGCACGCTTTCCCAACTAAAACGCTCGCTATGCTGCTGCCGGACCTCCACCATAACGCCACCATAGCGCCTGGGGGGGCGGTGTTCCCGGCGCTATGGTGGCCCAAAACGCCTCATAACGAGGCCACTACAGGTGCTCTAACTAGAGTAATTATATAATTACTCTAGTTATATACGGCCCGCGTGTTTTTCCGTGTTTTTCCTTTGATTCGTACAGTTCGTACGAAAAAGTTGTTTGTATTTGATCTTTTGTCTAGAAAAATAATATTAATATTATTCTTCAAATAAAATAGTCAAAAGCTATTATGTAACGTTTATATCAAATCATCTAATTGGTATAAAAAAGTTTTAACGTATTAATGTATAAAAATAGTTTTCCTTAGATAAAAGTATAAGTCTGGCTGGAATCTAGCCATAATCTAGAGAATTTGGTTGGAAACTCTCCAGAATTTGGAATCTTGCCGGAATCTGCGCCTAAATTACCACGTGGAGAATTTTTTAGCGCAATTGCCTCTCCTCGCCTAAAAAATGAGCCTAGGCGGCGATGACTTTTAACAACTATGGGATGCACTCAGTTAAGAATTAGTTAGGATTTATTGTTAAAAACTTTATCATAGTTATGCACTATCTTGTCAACGGCTCACGGAGCCACGAGCCTAGGCGCCTTTTAAAGCGAGGCCTTTTTAATCCAGATTCCAGGTGTGCATAATATAAAATATACTTAGGGGTTTTAGTCTTTTGGACATCTTTTTGTCTTGTTTAGGGCTAGTTTAGGTTGTTGTTTTAGGTAGATTCCAGCCTTAGTGAAGAGTTTTTCTTTGTTTTTTCTCCATTTTTGGCCGGATTATAGCCAGATTATCCAGGGCACAACGCATTTGGTGCGCTGGGCTGCACCTAAGCGCCTAGCTTTTGACAACATATATGGTTTGATCATAGTTGTCAAAGGCGTAAAGCGCACTCAAGGCGCTTTGGCACCGCCTGTGGCCTAGGTGAGAAGCGCAAAAAAAGCGTGGGCCTGAGAAAAAAAAAGCGCAAAATGCAAATAAAAAAATCGGAAAATCACCAAAATCACTAAAAAATAACCACCAAAACATCCAAATAGCAAGTTATTCATTTCATACTTGAAAACCAAAAAACAGTTCAAAATGTAAAAAATAATAAAACTTCAAATCCAAAGGGTCTACAATCAATAATCAGAGTCGTCATTGTCATCAATTGTCTTCCATACTGCATCCATTTGCTCTTCCATATGACCAGAAACAATAATAAAACAGTAATACTAATGATCAGAAAACAATAATAAAACAGTAACACTCATATGATCAGAAAACAATAATAAAACTGAAGCATATGATCAGATAACTGTAATACTGAAGCATATGATCAGAAGACAATAATAAAACATGAAAACTGCAATATGAAATAATTACTCATATGATCAGAAAACAGTAACAAAACTGTAAAACCTGAACTTTCACTAACAGAAAACAATAATAAAACTGTAAAACCTGAACTTTCAAAAAAAAAAATCATTGCTTTATTTATCTAGGAGAGAAAAGCGGCCTAGGGTCGCTTCTAGGAATTCCATCGCCTAGGCGAGCGCTTTTGACAACTATGGGTTTGATTAGGTTTCTTTTGTATTTATTGTTATTATATCTATGTACATGGTTAACAATACACAATGCCTTACAGGATTTTCATGAATGTTTATAGGTTCTGGAAGAGTTGGATGCACTCAGAAAGAAGAGTGATGCACAGCCTGAGGAGGTTATTGGTATTGAGAAGCTGATTGCAGAGGCTTATTCTGTCATTGACAAAGCAATTCAGGTAGGCACATTGCACAAGAACACTGGAGCGAGGAGGAAATCGCGTCTCGCTAGAAGAAAGAAAGCTGTAGAGATTCACCATGGCTGGTATGCACCTGAACCTACACCTGCTGCGTCGACTGTTTGATGTCATCATCTTTTGGCATCTATGCTATTGTAGATTATGTATTTGCAGGAAATTTATTTAGCAGAATTCATACTCAATGTTCAAGCTATTGAGCCCTGTGATTTCTTTGTGGTTTCACCTTTTTGATATAAAAAGTCTTGTTTGATCTGTTGACGGTAGAATCTGTGTTTCCTCCGTTGAGAAATCTCTTGTAAAACGATTTAGAAAGTTGTATACGGTTAAATCGAGTCAGGGGTACTTTCAACTCATTTGACCCGTAAGAGATGCATTTAACCCGTTCCCTTTTAAGCTAGATTTATTTATTGATTTAATCCGTCTTAAGTACAAATAACCTTAGAAATTTCCATCTTAAGATTTGTATTCTTCTGGTGCTGTGCTGCCATGAAAGTTGGGTAGAATTAACATGTAAATTTATAATCTTTTTAACTGAATGCACGGTAGACCAAGTTAAGACATTTCAGTTTCTGTGGATAGTATTTTTAGTAATATTCTAAACTTCTTTAAATTTATGATTCGGAAGGTTATTTGATTTTAATACATTTTGGAATTTTGATCCGTTCATCACTTTATGTCTTTCTCTGAGCTTTAGACATGTCTTGTATATATTTAGATACATTATTGGTAACGCGAAACCAAAATGCGCCTAGGAATCACAACCAGGACTAGGGCTTGATTGGTTTCTATTATTAATTAAACCTTGTGCGAGTTAAACGTTGTAATGTTGATTGGACGGCTCACAACGCATCACCATCACCATCTCTTTCTCCAATATACAAGAGAGCTTAAACATCAACACTCAAGCCCTGAACCCAAACCGCCTACTATCACACCACCTTTCTCTGATCATCACAAATTTACATTCACCTGCGACAATATCAAGGTAGCAACACTCTCGTTTTTCCAGTTAAACAACCATTCTCTTCATCTCTTCTGTCTGCCATTCTCTTTGCCAAAGTTGCATGTTTCAGACCTCAATCGCTTCGTCTCTTTCGTCCCACGAAGGTTAGACTTGTTTATATAGTCGTTAGGCTGAATTTGGGACCACCACTCAACGTTTGGATGAAGTATGGGATTCCGGACATCACCTTCGGACTGTAGCCACATCGTATGGTTTGTCCACAGTGGCGTTTGACCCTTTGCCACGTGTGTTCGGACACCCAGTCTTCTCAACATTGCGGATGCTCTTATACTAAAGTAAGAAAAGCTCTTGTGCATTTACATAACCACTATATGCATTACATTATAGTCAAAGGATAAGTTACATACATTTATTCGGTTATTTTCTTAGAATTGATTCAAGTTTAACTAGGTCAACCCATTTGTATAACATTTTATCCAAAGATCCCCGTCAACAATATCGTCTCCATCAATATATGCCTGGCATTTTCGATCCCATAAAACGGACACTTAGCTTTGGTCGAACACAAAATACAATCTCCACACCTTCTCTCTGCATCTCGGCCCAATGTTCTCATTCTTTCCCTGAGCCCGACGAATTCAATTTCCGGTTAACCTCATTTCCACATGAGAACCTTAACTAGCCTTCCATGGCCTGTCTCCACCAAGTGTGCCAACTTTGTTAAATAAGGCCCAATATCAATATAAAACATTATTAAACCAACTTATCCAAGTTAATACGTCAAATCATAATAATATATTTCAATGTGACAAGTCTACGATGTTCTATCATATGATGAAAGATAGCGCTTGCTTAGGAGACATATATATGGATAGTGTTTTTATCTATCTATCTATACATATAATAAACCAAAGCCATTTTAATGACATGTCACTCAAATAGGCATTCTCTTTTTTGAGTGTGCCATGTGTCATCCCATGTGGCATTGAGATATTTTAGGAAAAAAATAATTTAAAAACAAAATTAGATTTTTCACCCTCATGTTTCCTCCCATAATTTTTAAACGTTAATATCTTTAATATACGAGATTTTTTAAAGAAAAAAATTACACCAAATTAACGAGCGTTTTATTATCTTTCCAACGAGTACCATAGTGCTATATAAAAAACGGAGAAATTTTTTTGTGGGGTTTTGTTCATACGGGAAAAAAAACACAAAGTGTTCAGGTAAATCATTAATCATGTACAGACAAGTCACTATTTATGTTTAAATCAGTAAATATGAATTTTTTTTTCAACCAGAGCCGAATAGGTTAATAGAGTTATACGTTGTTTTAAGTTAGGTATCAATATTAGTATATTAGAGTTGTACATTTGTTTAGTCTTTAGGATAGGTGTTAATATTAGAGTTACATTAAAGTTCTGCATTCTTTTAGGTTAGGTGTTAGCATTGGAGTTGTACATTGTTAATTTGTTTTAGGTTAGATATTAATATTAATATTAGAGTTATACATCAGTCTATTTCATATGTAAAATTGATGTATCATATTAAATTTTTCAACCCGGGACACTCCCAGGGTATAATCTAGTTCCACATATATATATTTTTTTTGGGTAAACTAAGATGTGGGGACGCTTTCTACACTTTATGATATAATTATGTGTCTATGATATGAGCATTTTCTTAATATTTGCTATATTCCATGTTGATTTGCTTTGTTTTGTAATTAGTATCAAATATATGTTTTTTTTTTCATATATTACTTGGTGTCTCTTTATTTGTTTTGCTATCATCCTTGAAGATATGTGTACCTAGACACGTGCACGGGTCCACGATGGAACGCGCCAAGCCGCCAACCCTAGGAACGACCAAAAGAAGCTTCTGTGGGCCCCACACACTACCTTTGCCAAGTACAAGGAGACAAAAGGGCTAGCTGAATGGACGTAGCTAACCAGAGGAGAGAATAACCTACTCCATGATCTCCTCACAATCAGGTAATGGCAAAAAAAAAAAGGACAACAAGGACGAATGACAGTGACAAGCAACCAATGGCAGAAGGACAGCACAGTGATTCTCTAAATTCCACAACGGTCAACAGGTGCGGGACCCACACGGAATGAGTTGTCCACCAACGTCAGCTAATGAGCACGATTCTTCCTATAAATCCCCTCTCTTCCCACAGAAGAAGGGTCGGCCCTTTTGAGAGAGAAAAACACACTTATACTACACTCGTGATTGTTGGCGGAAACCACTTGGTTTTGGTTGAGCGTTGTCTAATTGTATTTGCCTATAACATTCTTGTAATTGTCTATGTCATTAATAATATACTTCTCTTTAGTCAACTTTATATTTGGTATAATTAGACTAGTGTATTTTCAACTCTTAACTAGAAAAAATATATATCTTTTAAAAATAAGACTAACATAACTATACAATTGCCTTTCAAAAAAAAAAAAAAAAAAAAAAAAAAACTGATGACCTGGGTACCATACGGCCGCACCAAGACAAATAAAAACTAACTCTGGATAGATAGGATGGACGAATAAAACCAAGACAACCGGACCGAATGAACAAATAAACCGAATCCCTTTGAATGCCGGACGAAGGAACAACAATACGGACGGACCAAAGGACAAAGCACAATACGGATAGACCAAAGGACATAACATGCAACCCACTGGACAAACTGAAAGATGGCCATGGACCAACGGACCAATTGATAACAGTAACGTCGCCCACCAAAATGTAATAAAATAATATATTACCCATACCAATCAGGCTGAACAGTGACGGCTGTCATTGTTCACGCCGACTCCCAATCACGTCTCATTAATGCTCAGGTGTATACTCGCCTTATAAATACCAGCCCTCTGCGAGGTGGTTGAACATATTAAAAACCCTCATAAATACCATCGGTCTCGCCTTGGAGGCCGAATATCATCATACGACCTACCTCAATTTCCCAAACATCCAACATTTGGCGCCATCCGTGGGACCGGCTCAGTAATCCCACCAAACACCACGAATGTCGACTTCCGATCCATCATCGGAAGACCAGCCTACAGAGGTCACCCCGGTGGTGTCCTCTGAGCTCGTAAGGTCAAACTTCCTTCAGCTGAGGGAGTTAATGAATGATTATGTATGACAAGAAAGGGCCAAGGGCTTAGCCTTGAAACTGTCATTCGAAGATGTCGAGTCGGTACACACCGCTTCGGCAGGCTTGCCCGTGGCGTCAACAATCGAAGGCCCCAGCTTGAGTGCCACCCCGGCCTCTTGGCTCACCAACATGATACAACAACATGCTAAAGGACCAAACCTCCATGCCAACCTTACCAATCCTGGGCCGACCACCACTACCATCATCCATACGAATCCAAACATATCAGGGGAACAAGACGACCTGAACCGGTCGTACAAACCTGATGAAGGTTCTAAGTTCACTCCAAGAATAGCAGACTTTGTTTCCACCACTCGGTTCAAAATGCCCTCTAACATGAGGATATACGAGGGGACTTCTGACCCATAGGATCATACTACACTCTTTGAGAGAGCTGCCCATATGGAAGGATGGCCCATGCCCACATGTTGCCACATGTTCGTCCAGACCCTCTCTGGGGTGGCAAGGTTGTGGTTCAACAGCCTTCCTATCGAAAGCATTGACTCGTTTAAGAGTATGAAGGCGGGATTCTTAGAACACTTTCGGTAGCAACGTAAACACATGAAAGACCCGGTAGAGATCCACAACATCAAGCAGAAGGATGGGGAGAACTTAAAAGATTTCGTGGCCCGTTTCAAGGAAGAGTCCCTGCAAGTACGGGGGGCCGACGAGAAGATGCGGATATCAGGATATCTACACGGCTTGAGAACTAAACAACTGGTGGAAGACCTGAACGCAAAGGTCCCTGCTACCCTGGAAGAAGCCATACAAAGAACTGAAGCTTTTGTCAGGGGAAAGGAAGCGGCTCAGGCTGTGGATAGTCGACTCAGAAACACCGACGGTTCACAAAGGGGGTCTTATCGCTTCGGAGAAAAGAACAATGGGAGAGACAACTCACGCAATCGGTTCTCGGACGACCGTAAGACTTCGAGTAGCAAGGATAATCAAGACCGTCGTACCGGATACCACAAGAAAGAGGTGGTATTCACCGAATTGATCAAAACGCCCAAAGAGATATTGGCCACAGAGCAAGAAAATGTGAAGTTCAAGCCTCCCTTCCCCATGCAGAGAACGGCCAAGCAGCAAAGCTCCCGGAAATACTGTGAGTTCCATGAGGACAAGGGGCATGATACGAACGAATGCTTTCAGTTAAAGAAACAGATAGAGGAGGTCGTAAAGTCCGGACAGCTGGCCCATCTAGTTAAAGACATAAAAGGAAGAAAAATAGGAAGTGATGGTAAGCAGAAAGAGGCCCATGTCTTGATGGTACGGCCTACGGTAGCCTTAAAAAGACCAAGGACGACCCTCAATACCGATGACGGTAGAAAGCATTGGGATGCGATTCCGCTACTATTTGACGCATTGCCCGAGGAGGATGCATGTGAAGATCCCCTAATAATATGTGTAACCATCGGAAATCAGAAAGTCCACCGGGCGTACATCGACGGCGGGAGTGCTTCAGATGTAATGTATAAGCAGTGCTTTATGCAGTTGCTAGAAGAGATTAAGCAGGGTTTAACCCCCGTCTCCTATCCGTTGGTAGGATTTTCGGGGGAAAGGGTAGCCCCACTCGGGCAGATTCAAGTCTATGTTGAGATCAACGAAGGCCACAAACGGCGGGTGGAGGCTCTGAACTTCGTTGTCATTGACGCACCCTCCCCTCACAATTTGTTGATAGGACGACCGGGCATTAGAAAATTCAGCATGGTACCCTCTACTGCACACGGGTTAATCAAATTCCCCACTCTGTGGGGGATAGCCACAGTGGAGACAGCCGTACAGTACCCAGAAGTAGGGTATGCAGGATCGGAACAAGAAATGCCAAAAGACTGGAGCATCAATCCTCAATACCCGGATCAGACTGTCACTGTCGGAAAGACCCTCTCCCCGGAATGCAAGCAACACCTATTTCGGTACTTGAGAAATAATTTAGATATCTTCGCATGGATGCCTGCAGATATGACCGGAATTCCCCGCTACATCATCGAACATCACCTGAACATTAATCCACACAAGACACCAGTGGTGCAGAAGAAGCGTTCTTTAGCCCCGGAACTAAGTGAGGTCGTGCTAAAAGAAGTGCGAAGCTTAGAAGAGGCCGGAATTCTGAGGGAGTGATGAGCTGGTCGTCACGGTTCATACAAAGCCTAAATAACCTAAATAGATAGAGTAAGTAGGGTATCAATCCAAGGAGCGTGTGGTTAGTGAGTATTTCCTAGTTAACTTTGAATTTGTTGTTTTATGAAGATGCTAATTTATGAATTTGGTATTTAGAAAATTGGTTGAAGAGTTTGTTGATTAATATGAACTTAAAGTGACTTTGTAAGAAATAATTAACGATACTTGTAAACAATAAGATAAAGATGATTACACTAAGGATTTGGGTAATTGAACACTAAGGCTTTTAACAATTAGGCATGATTGGATAAACAAAGATAATGCAATTGGTACTAACGGATTGATTGTTCAATAAACTTAGGTATCAAGTTTCATCAACATTCACAATGGACTAAACTATACTTTATCATTTAGAACATACAATCCTATGATAGTGTTGATGCAAGGAACCATGTTCATATCATTTAGAAATTGGCACAAGATCAATTAACTAGAAATGATTTCAACATAAGATTAATCACTAGTCAACACAAGTAATTCAAGTACATAAAAACATTAATCAAAAGTTTAAGCAATGCCCAAATGTTTAAGCCCTAGGTATCAAAGACTTACATCCCTAGTGTAATACAAGAGTTTTAGCCAAACATGGCTATGGTGTTCATCATCTTCAAAATATGATCTTCAATCTTCAAAGGAATTTTGTAATAAGCTTGGAGAATAATTGTGTGATGATATGCCTTCAATGGTGATGATTTTTTATAATGATAGAGATCAAAACAGCTCCCCAAAAGCAGTCAAGGACCATAAAATCGCCATTAACATTTGATCCCATCAGTTTTGACTTGAAAAAGGAAACATTTGACTGATTTTGACTTTTTGCGTAGGATACGCCACTTTTGGCGTATCCTACGCCAAGTCTATTTTGCTTTAGCTATCTTCTGCTGCCCTACGCTAACAATGTTGCCCTTGCCTACGCCACTGGCGTAGGGTACGCCAGTTTTGGCGTATCCTACGCCAAAAATCCCGTCTTCTTCCGTTTTTGATTTTCCAGCTCACGTATGCTTCCGTTTCTCGCCCGAGCAACTCCAAAACGTCATATTTGCTTCCTTTAATCATCAAATCCTGAAATAACATAATAACATCAAAGCAACACCATTTGACAACTTAACATTCCTTATAATTCATTTATAGACGTGTTTATACACGTCTTTTGATCAACCCATCACATCCCCACACTTGTCTTTTGCTTGCCCTCAAGCAAATCAATAAACCATGCTCAATCAACAATTTAATTAATTTCCAACCATTTTATCGATTCTCAAAAACGGCCCCTAGTCATACCCCAATTCACAAGACTTACGCCTGTCAGTAGATTTACATTCCAAGGTTTTTATATGTTTTAAAACAAATGCCTAGCTAAATCCAACTAGATTTGATTTCACACTTTTGCATACCCCTCACAATGGTTCACTCCACTCGGTTTACTATCTCGGTTAGCAAGTAATGTGCTAGTATTTCATGTCAATCACTCGAAACCGATCATAGGGCATGTTAGCATAAGCTTGCAATCCAATCACCTTCCACAAAATTTTTCAAAAGTGGACACGAGTCAAAAGGTCTTTAATGGGTTGTAATGGGGCTAGGCGAAGGGTATGGAACGGAATATTTGAAGTGACTATGATGATGAAAATTCGACTTTTATTACATTGACTAAATAACCTCTCAACTATAAGGCAATGTTGCGCCTTTTATTCAATCACTAATTCAAGCATATTTTTGTGCTTTTCTTATGAGAACTTTCATTTGTTTGAAGTGTATTTGTTCTCATGCTTTTCAGTTTTTTTTTTTTTTTTTTTTTTTTTAACTAGAAATTGCAAATCATATACAAAATAAAGCAAAATCCTACAATCGAATTTTCATCATACTGGGTTTAAAAATTGAAAAGGTTAAATGGGTCAAAAGGTTGATATGGGTGATCAATTGAAAAGATTTCAGGCTCAAGATTGGTTAACTAAGGGGTATCGGAATGGGTCAAGGATGATAAAAAATGGGTTTTAAAAATAAAAGGTTTAGCCTAATGCCTTAATCATTCTTGTGTCCACAATCGGTCTAGAGTGGTAGGCGTATCAAAAATTGCAAGTTCTACCTTATGCGCCTATAATAGTACACTCAATTCAAATGAACACAACATGCCGGAGGATGTGGATAAGTATTTGTAGGGTATTAGCATGTTGTGGTGGCTCAATAATCTCTTCCTGAACCTAAAGGGAATATGGGTTGCCGATATGCAAAAGTGATATATTCTTCCTTAGTCTTTTCTAACTAGGCAATCCATATTTTGCAAAAACCATCCTTGGAAAAACACATCAAGGAACTTAAAGAATTATGACCATGACTAGGAGTCGAATTTTGTGATCCAATATCATGGTGAAAAAAAAAATGGTTTTCTTACAGTTTAAGCTTTTTTTTTTTTTTTATATGGCTATTTGTGACAACCGGCAAATTTCGTACAACGATTAACGTGATGCTAATCATGTTTTAGAAATAATTAACATGGTTTAAGGTTAATTATGGTTAGTTGAGCTGATATGAGTCCTACGATGTCCTTTTGAAAGTTCGTTGAGGTCTTGATGCCTTTAAAGAAAGACTTCGCGTGTTTAACGTAACGAACTGACATCAGCAAAAATTTGTCAAACTGGAATAACATAAGCTTATTCTATGAAAATACAACACGTATTTACTATCGATGCGAACGGATGTGAAAACGGCGTGGTAAACGGCCAAAAACGCAGCGTTTTGGAGAACGCGGAGAGGAACGGGCATGGGATTCGAACGTCGAAACGCGTGGCTTTAACCGTTACCGAACTTCCGGAATAATTATTTATCATAAATAATGTTATCGGTTGAATTTCGAAAGTTATCGGATCATTTAAATGAAGGATAACACAACCGAATCGATTAACGCGATTTTAACGCGTGTTCCGTTTTCACACGTCGAGTTACGAGAATAATAACTAAATTGCTCGGTTTAGTTGTGTTTTTGATTTCGAACAAAACCGAATGATTTTTATAACTTATCTTCGAGCCTAATAACAAACCGAAGCGTTTTCGTTTAAAACGGGTTCGATTCACGATACAAGTCACCTACCCCAAACCCTAAGTATAAAAGGCTTGAGATGGTCTTCTCCTTCACTTGAACCAGCCGCATACCCTCTGCCTCTCTCTCTACTCTCTCTCTAAAAACTCTCCCTCTCTCTCTCTAAAACGCGTCCCTCTCTCTCTCTCCTCTAAAGAAACCGGCCGGCCACCACCCCTCTGGTGGCGGCGGCGTAAGGCAAGGCCAGAAAGGGGCAGATCGGGGGAGGTGGGGGGGGGTTGACGGGGCTGGGTCAGGGGTGGTTGACGGTGGTACAGCGGCGGCGGCGGCGAGGAGATGGTGGTTCAGGTATGTAGGTGTGTTTATGGTGGCTGTGCGGTGGTTTTATAACCCAAAACGGGCAGAAACAGTAGCGAAAGAGGGCAGATCGGGCTGTTGTAGTCAGTGTTGAGCTGTCGTGGTTGTGTGGGTTCGAGTGCAGAGGTGGCAGCGGCCCGATCGTGGTGGTTCTAGGTGGATCCCGGTGTTTGGGTTGGTCGGGTAGCAGGTTGTGGGAGTTTTGGAGATGGTCCGATGGGTCTGTGGTGGTCCCGAGGTAGAAGACGACAGGCCGGGTGGTGTTTAAAGGTGGCTTCGGGTCGTGGTGGTTGGTCCAGCGGGTTAGGTCTCGGGTCAGATCTGACCCGGTTTTGATCGAAGTTCGGGTTATGGTCGAGTCATTGTCCCGATAGGTTAGCTGGCTCGGGATGGTTCGGGTTGGTTTGGTTTAACCTCGTGTTTTGATGCTCGAGTCAATGGTGGGTTCGTTTGGGCCCGGTTGGTGCATCTTGGTTCGGGTCAGATCCGGTCAGACCTGGTGAACCCGTGGTTAGACGGGTTAGATTCGGTTTGGTCAACTCTGGTCAACGCACGGTCAACGGTCAGACCTGGGCTCGTCAACTCGTAGATCGAGACGCGCGTGTAGTATCGGTATAATTATGTTCGTATTATTTCGTTTATATTTTAGAAAAATATATTTATAAATATATCATCATTACGAACAAGTAGCTTTAACTCGCGAAACGAACCGATAAAAATATTAACGAAAAGTATCGTAAGTTAATATGTGTATATTGGTCGCGACTTGTGTTTTTGTTGGACTAAGTAGTTATATAAATATAAGTGTATATTATATAGTCGTCAAAACGCATAAACGTCTAGTTTGAAATCGGAAATTGTATTGACGGATTAATCGTCTTGTGTTTAGAATGGATTTTGGGAAATTGTAGACAACTTGTGTTGTCTGGTTCTTGCAAAAACAGAGGAAACTCTGCCGAAATTTATAAAATCCGAAGCGCAACGAGGTTAAAATCGTTGTGTATGTTTTCATAAATACATTTTCCAAGTGCTTTGATAAATGCATTTATACAAATTCGCGACGCTTTGACGAAGATCATTGGAAACAATAATAGTCGATCCCGAGCAATATTTGCAAAACACATATATAGTTTTGTCGAGCGTCAATTGTGTCAACTTCAATGATTTTTGGTAATCAAAACACTAAACATTGTTAAATACACGGATTTGAAATACGTAGACGCTTAACTTATTCGGGAGAAATTATTTAAAAGTAATGCTTCGAAACACTTAAAACACTCGGATTTTGGGAAGCGAAATAACAAATGTTATTAGTCAATTTTAATAATTATACTTATGTTTCTTCAAAGTATATTGCCCAAAAATAATAATACAAGGCAACTACATTTATCCGATTTACGAGACAAGCTATTACTCGGGATGAGTTATGCGTTTCGTAGTAGTAGTCCAACATGGTTTACACACGAATAGTAACAGGCGCGCGACTTGGGTACTATGTCGTATGTGAACACATGAACTATGATAAGTCACGATCGGTTCGTCGAGTTAAAACACTTAAAGACTCGGGTTAGTACACACGAGTCTAGATAGTTGAATAAACTATCTTTTAACCGGAAAAATAAGCTAGGTTTATATATGATAGACTTTAAGGTGTCCTTTATTGGTACTTAGGGCACGAGGAAGTCGGTCAAAGCTTTGGATTTTATTTGCTAGCTAAGCATGGAAATTAAGGTGAGTTTCACGGCCCCATTTTACTGTTTTTAACTGGGGGAAAGATATGTTTGTCAAAAATTATCACATATTGAAACGTTTTCAAAGGTTAAAATGTGGTAAGTGGCATGATGAGTACTTGAGTTTTTGGTCGCCACTCGGGGTTGGGTCCTCGCTACTGTAACCATTAATTCAGGTAAAATGAAACCAAAGGAATATTTGGATAGTACTATTGGTGCCTGACGAGGCCCACCTCTGGTTGATAGCGTCAACCCGGTAAAGACAAGAGGTGCACGTATTCTGAACTTAAGTCGTTGGTTTCCGAGAAACGACTTGGAGCGGGGCATATTTATTAGTCTTGGTTTGGTTATGGGACTCAGGGGATTGCTTATCATCATAGTTTGTAGGAGCTAGCTACTCCATACAAAGGCCACAAAAATGTGCTGGTTTGCACAGGATGTAAAAGGTGCTGGATTTGCACAGGATGTAAAAATGTGCTGGATTTGCACAGGATTTAAAAACGTCGTACTTACGAAACTAAAACCTGTGAACTCACCAATATTTTATATATTGACGTCTTTTTAAACATATCTTTCAGGTAACTAAGTGCTGAACAGGTATGCGGCTAGTACGGTGGAATTTGGGATGTCGGGCAATGGTTGGGAGTTTCATCTATTGTTACCATCGGGTTGGGACATAAACGGAAACGCCCCACTTTAAACTTAATGTTGTGATTTTAAGTAATGTTTGAAACCAGGTATCCCTTCTCGACATCTTAATATAATGATCTTTTCTAATTAAATATAGTTTGTGTTAATCTTGACTTTGATATGCTTTCGAGCGTCGCGCCACGTGTTTCCGCCATTGGCGTGGTGTGACAGAAGTGGTATCAGAGCCAAGGTTATAGCGAACTAGTATTTTTGAAAAATCTAGACTATAACCAGTTTTGGCTCGAAAACGGAGTTTTCAAAAATAAAACACAACGAAATATTTTTAGAAAAGAAAGAAAATTGTACATGGATTGTACAAGGGGAAATTCCGACCGACTAGCCATGTGTGTCAATATATAAAATGTTAGAAAATAAGGATATGAATGTTTAAATTGTGTAGAGATCCGATTTTCTAACTAGTGCTAGTTAATGCATATAAGTAGTACAGATAGCTTGCCTGTAAGGATATCGTCTCACACTTCACTTTAGTCCGCACTTTTGCATCGGTTACCGACATCTACAAGCGGGAAGGACAAGCGGTGGTCTACGACGAACTCACCCGCTTACCTGCGGACGGGATGATCGGAAGGGCTAACCTTTATCGTGCTAGTGGACGTTGTCGTGTTGCTGATGATGGGAAGGCAAAGCTAGTCTAGGTCCTTTATTTGTGAAATCCTTGTTTTGGATCAGGAAGCTCGGAACTAGCGGGCACCAAAATTACCTGGCAACACCGATTATCATTGCGGGTGCACCCGTAATAATAACTTGTGGTGCACGGTAACCTAGGTGGGCGCTAGGGCTGGGGTTGGTGATCACTCCTTGCCTTGTCTATTCTTGTACTGTAGGGTCAGTCTTAGCTTTTGATTGGCCAACGGGCTAAAAGGGAAGTCTTGTTGATATCCCTTGATTTTGATCCTCGCAAACTGAATGAGCTTTCTTCAGCATTACCTCTAAGGTACGAACACGGAAGAGCTCGGACGTCTACTTCATATGAGTAATCTGACGTAAACCCTCGCATCGGATAAGGACAGGAGACGAAAACTTCCTTGTATAGGAGTTTCATGCCTCCGCACGAAGTTCTTCGATGGAGCGGACATACGAGGATGCACTGCCTACCGAAGAGATGAATGCATGGTACGATGCGTGGAATGCTAAACCTGGAACCCAGTGAAGACTGAGGGTGCGTCCCTGCAAAACCAGTGCGTTTTGAGCACGGGACCCTGTGTGGATCGGTATTGAGATTAGTTGCCCGTGTGCTGCTATATTATTACTGTGAGTAAGTCATTCTTGATCTAACACATGCCCAAGTTGTCTTCGAGGGTCAGGCGTTCCTTCCCCTATCGGAGGGCAAGATCGTCCTTACGGAGTTAATAGGCTTGATCATCTTTATCTAGAAGGCATGATAGCCCGCGTCTAAATCAACAATGTCGAATCGGCAAGATCATAGTATATTTATTTAAATGGGAAAATAAATATATGGTAAAGTGAGCCGAGTCGGGTGTTGAAGACGAAATATCGAATCGGCAAGATCCTAGTATATTTATTTAAATGGGAAAATAAATATATGGTAAAGTGAGCCGAGTCGGGTGTTGAAGATGAAATATCGATCGGCAAGATCCTAGTATATTTATTTAAATGGGAAAATAAATATATGGTAAAGTGAGCCGAGTCGGGTGTTGAAGATGAAATATCGATCGGCAAGATCCTAGTATATTTATTTAAATGGGAAAATAAATATATGGTAAAGTGAGCCGAGTCGGGTGTTGAAGATGAAATATCGATCGGCAAGATCCTAGTATATTTATTTAATGAGAAAATAAATATATGGTAAAGTGAGCCGGGTCGGGTGCCGAAAACGAAATATCGACCGACAAGACCCTAGTATAATTATTTAATGGGAAAATAATTATACGGTAACGTGAGTCGAGTCGATGGTTGTAAAAGGTAGTGTCGAACCGACAAGACCCTAGTATAATTATTTAATGGGAAAATAATTATACGGTAAAGTGAGTCGAGTCGATGGTTGTAAAATGTGGTGTCGAGTCGACAAGATCCTAGTATAATTATTTAATGGGAAAATAATTATACGGTAAAGTGAGTCGAGTCGATGGTGGTAAAACGAAATGTCAAATCGACGAGATCCTAGTATAATTATTTAATGGGAAAATAATTATACGGTAAGGTGAGTCGAGTTGATGGTTGAGAAATGTAATATCGAGTCGACAAGGTCATAGTATATTTATTTAATGGGAAAATAAATATATGGAAAGGTGAGTCGAGTCGATTACGGGAAAAATGAAATCTCGACTGACAAGATCCTAGTATGACTACTTAATGGGAAAGTAGTTATATGGTAAAGTGAGTCGAGTCGGAGATAATTTTACCCAAGTCAGTTAATATATATGGAGACATACATATATATTGAATATAGGATCACGACGTGCGTTTTGCGTCTGAATCCGTCATAATACTCGGGGAGTGAAACCACATTTCGGGAGCCGAAATCGTAAAGCGTGTGACACGTAATTGTCAAGTGTCACGGAACGCTCTGGCAGACATCGAAATTCCCCCTCGAAAATCAAATAACGGACTACTGGAAGTGGTCACGTTATTCTGTCAACTAAACTTACCCATGGGACAGCAATTCCATTGCTCATGTTGCAATATTGAACGTCTGCTACCCTCGTCAGGACGACGAGTCCGGTTGTTTATTTGGGGTGGCAATTGATGCGAAGTGTTTTCCATCAATCCCCATAGATATTGAGACGTTTCGTCCCTTTGTCACGGTGTTTTATAAACTAAGGTTGCGAGATCCATTCGTCATGGACAATGTGACTTGTCTAATCTCTTGTCATATTTCGAAACTCTCACTGCGTGGCCTATCAGGAAGAAAGTTCGCTGGCCCCGCATAGGTGTCGGAGAGGCATTTCAGTTGATGACTATCGGTGCTAGGGCCAAAATAACATGCAAGAGAACCCTAATGAGAAGGATGACTCGGTTGAATTGCCAGAGTCTGTATCGTTTTTATTTTATCGTGGTGTCTCGATAAATTATGATCCTTCTACCTCCACTAATCTCGTTGTGACCAATATGGTGATATTGGAAAAGGTATAGATGGGTTTTTAGGTCCTGTGGATGCTAATTACCACAATTCTAATAACTACGGTGAGTCTAAGGCTCCCACCGAGCCTGATGTTGCTCCTGCTGTAATTGTTCTATGGCCCAAGCGAATCGCGTCATCGTTGCTGAGAGTGTAGCTCATACTGAGCGTGTTAAGGATGTTTCTATGGCTTTTGTCAAGTTTGATGTTGTTGTTGTTTCGAAGGCTCCTACTAAGATCACTGTCATTGACATAGACGTCTATAAGACCCTTGCCAAGCCGCTACGACCATGGTTGTGTCACGATGGAGTTCGTTGCTGTTAACTCCATTTTCTTTGAGGTTTTCGTTGAACCGCTCGTTATCATTCCCTGGCTCCTGCCAAGAATGGTTCTCAAGCTTGGGTTAAGTCTGTCAATGGTACAGTCGCCATTATTCGAGTGACTTATATCGAGCCTGCAGTCGTTTTCTCTAAGGACGATGTCGGCCTAATAAGTCTACTAAATTATGTGGAACCCATTGTTCCCATTCCTGTTATGAAGGCGGATGCCTTTGGTGATCCAATCGTTCTTACTAATGAGCCTACGGAGTATAGGATTGTGGCTGAGGACACGAATAAGGATTCCGTCGCCATAAGTGAGCTGAAGCGCACCGGGATGCGTGCTCACCGTAATGGAGCTTCTTGTAGCTATGTTTAGTGGACTCGCTAGGTTGCGTGTCGTCCTGCTGTCGTGAATCCATGTTGCGGTGTTGCCTTGATTGTCATGCTTCTTTGTCGTCGTGTTGTTCCTGTGCGGTGTTCCCTTGTTGATGTGTTCGTGGATGTGTTGTTGTCATGTCGTGTTATTTCTACTATCGTATTGCACCGTGAACGTATTGCTACAATTGTTGGATTGACTTGATGATGTGATAACTTGTCGTTTGATTCACTCTTGGTTCCCTTGGGATAAAGACATTACCCCACACCCACGTAACCGTTGTTATGTTGCTGAATGGGTGTGTAGTGATGCCATCGATAATGTAGGATTTCGGGTGTCCAACGGGCTTTCGGGAAGTCATAATAAGACACTCTAATCCTAGTATTAGCACATGTATCTCTCTAAAGCTCGAATCTCGTGGTAGTTTCAGTAATTGACCGGATCATGGGTCGACCTCTTTATATGCTCGCGCGTTTCGTGAGCATTACCTCTTCAAAATCCAAGGCATCAGTGACGCCATGTCCAGCCTTAACCCTTTACGTGCATTTTGGTCGACTAACCACTTTCGAATCATGTCGAAAGGAAATCCCATGATCCACACATGACGGGGTGAGCCTCGTCTTTGCGATGAAGGGATTTCGAGTACATCACGAACTTGAAGGTATCGAGTAAATGTGAGCGATATTATGACCCATACCTTTGGGCTAGTAAGAGTTGAAAGACTCAATTTATTATTGCTCATCCCAGTGGATTGTTTAACATCATACCTGCCAACGTGTCATGCCGATGACTGCGGGAATAACAGTGTGGACCCACCCACAGCGTGTGCATTGGTGGAGTCCCCGGTACATGATTCGGAGGTCTTATGAAACCCTGAACCTAGAAGGACATGTAGCATTGTCTACTCTATAAGAGTACTACCCTACCGTGTTGAGATGGATGATCGATTCAACCGTTCGGGAAATGTTGCTATTCTTCTGATAGTAGGTCTATCTTGTCTTGGTGTCGTGCGTAGATTCTTGGGATAGTGGAACCCTTTCGACCTTGGGTCGATACGGGTGTTCCCAGTTATTTTCAGTAGCATTGCTCGTGCTGGAGCAAAATCCCCTGTCATTGACAGGCACTGTTGGAGACACCAAAGTAATATGAGCTGCCAGGTCAGTGCGTTTAGTACCTGACTAACCAAGATGAGCTCGAAAGCTTACATGTTGCACCCATGCGTGTGACTACCTGAGTCGTTGAATGGGATGCCTTATGGGAAGGCTCAAGACTACTTCTTGTGGGGCGATCTCGGTCGTTTGTTGTTTTAAGTAACTATTTTGGCGCATGAAGCCGTCAAGCCCAAACGTGAGATCTATGCCAGATGCATTCATCTATGACTCAATTTCACCTCTTACCTCGAAAGATCCCGAAAGATGGAATATTCGGCGAGTGAGGATTCCGGGTCAGGACTCCCTTCACTCAGGTCTCTGCATAGGATCTGAAAGTCAATTTAAGGAACGTGTGTCCTGTATTGTTCAGAATTGACTTACTAGGTTGCTAATAACGATAGGACACCAGTGCTCGTGAGGCACATATAGCAGGACAAGCACCGGGTACACTTGTTTCGGGTAGTTACCAATGCTCTGCTTACCGCCTCGAGGAAACCAACGTGTTGAGATGTTGTCGAGACCCTATCCTTTGTTTGTTGCTGCAACCATATCATGATGATTCATATACATCATTCCCGTGCTTACCAATGTGATGAGGCGATGCGAGCCTCTAGACATTTGTGTTTTAGTCGGCTTAAATTCTCGTGTATTGTGGAATTGTACGGCCATACGTTGGATATACACTGTCTACTGTTTGGGGAACTGAGGGGTGGAAGTGACGCAAAAACTTTCGACCTCCATCAGTCCATATTAGGCGTCCTAGTACCACTAACCACAACCGCGCATACGAAAAGGTTGTAAGTTGGTGCATAGTGGATTTCGGTCCATGTGAGGACACAGGATTACCATCCGCTATTATAAACAACATGGAGCGTCCTCGAGAATGTCGACTGCTTTGTGATCTGGTAAGATCACCCGATTAGTGAAATTCAACGAGCGAACCTAATGGTCCTGTCGCCTGAGGTGTTCGGTGGCTGTGATGGGACACAGGTAATGATCGATTGCTGTTTGGAACCTTCTCATCCCATACTCGCTTGTGGTTATAATATGAGGCATACGGATAGCCACCTATACTCTTGGAGAGTTGTGGCTAGGCACTAGGTGTCAACTTTCACAATATCGAACTTTAGCAGTTATCCTACCTCAGGGTTCGCCGAACCTTGAACACAAGGCTGGGATACTCAATTTGGGATGAGTATGGATTACCATTCTCGAACGAGTGAATTATTGTCCTAGACGGAAGTGTCCTGTGTGATACAATTAGTGTCGGTGGCAAATCAAATTCGTGTACTTCATCGCCAGAATTTCCTATGTGATAGGAATTAACACCCTAGTGTTCGGGGCGTACTGCTCGAAGTCCTCTGGGGTGCATACGTGTACGTCTCTAGTACATTGAATGTCAGATAGAGATATACACATGATCTGGCGTGAGTTCAAGAGGTGACCAACGAATCGGGTAGAATCAAATCTGCTTGAATAAGTGGCCAAACCGATCAGGAAGTTGTACTAACAAGGCGCTAGCCTTAGGAACTTTGAATCGGTATAGGACTTTGCTGAGTGTTATACTCTGAAAGGGTGTTGTTAAGCACGAAAACGGTGATGGAGTGACTTCGCTCAGTACTCCAGTGACTCGGATATGTCAGTTAAAATTGGCCTTGCAACGAACAAGCTCGAACTATCGCAAGAGTTTAGTGGGACTCTTGACAAATCCTGCAGGTCTGGCTTGAGGACGCATTGTCAATTCCTCAACCGACAGGATTCAGGTTGACGCAAAGCTCTACTATTTCGGGAAAACCGATGTTTGTGCCGGATTGCGATACCCAAGAGCTCGGCCGTAGCCGACTCACGACATTGTGTTCGTTAGGACGCTAAGCGTGAACTGGAGTTCACGAAGAAAAGGGGTAATCGTGTGAGTCGCAAACATCCCGCCCTGTTCAAGGATACTAACGTATCGGATGACTTGAACTGAATTCCGGGACGGAATTCTCTTAACGGGGGGAGAATGTGACAACCGGCAAATTTCGTACAACGATTAACGTGATGCTAATCATGTTTTAGAAATAATTAACATGGTTTAAGGTTAATTATGGTTAGTTGAGCTGATATGAGTCCTACGATGTCCTTTTGAAAGTTCGTTGAGGTCTTGATGCCTTTAAAGAAAGACTTCGCGTGTTTAACGTAACGAACTGACATCAGCAAAAATTTGTCAAACTGGAATAACATAAGCTTATTCTATGAAAATACAACACGTATTTACTATCGATGCGAACGGATGTGAAAACGGCGTGGTAAACGGCCAAAAACGCAGCGTTTTGGAGAACGCGGAGAGGAACGGGCATGGGATTCGAACGTCGAAACGCGTGGCTTTAACCGTTACCGAACTTCCGGAATAATTATTTATCATAAATAATGTTATCGGTTGAATTTCAAAAGTTATCGGATCATTTAAATGAAGGATAACACAACCGAATCGATTAACGCGATTTTAACGCGTGTTCCGTTTTCACACGTCGAGTTACGAGAATAATAACTAAATTGCTCGGTTTAGTTGTGTTTTTGATTTCGAACAAAACCGAATGATTTTTATAACTTATCTTCGAGCCTAATAACAAACCGAAGCGTTTTCGTTTAAAACGGGTTCGATTCACGATACAAGTCACCTACCCCAAACCCTAAGTATAAAAGGCTTGAGATGGTCTTCTCCTTCACTTGAACCAGCCGCATACCCTCTGCCTCTCTCTCTACTCTCTCTCTAAAAACTCTCCCTCTCTCTCTCTAAAACGCGTCCCTCTCTCTCTCTCCTCTAAAGAAACCGGCCGGCCACCACCCCTCTGGTGGCGGCGGCGTAAGGCAAGGCCAGAAAGGGGCAGATCGGGGGAGGTGGGGGGGGGGTTGACGGGGCTGGGTCAGGGGTGGTTGACGGTGGTACAGCGGCGGCGGCGGCGAGGAGATGGTGGTTCAGGTATGTAGGTGTGTTTATGGTGGCTGTGCGGTGGTTTTATAACCCAAAACGGGCAGAAACAGTAGCGAAAGAGGGCAGATCGGGCTGTTGTAGTCAGTGTTGAGCTGTCGTGGTTGTGTGGGTTCGAGTGCAGAGGTGGCAGCGGCCCGATCGTGGTGGTTCTAGGTGGATCCCGGTGTTTGGGTTGGTCGGGTAGCAGGTTGTGGGAGTTTTGGAGATGGTCCGATGGGTCTGTGGTGGTCCCGAGGTAGAAGACGACAGGCCGGGTGGTGTTTAAAGGTGGCTTCGGGTCGTGGTGGTTGGTCCAGCGGGTTAGGTCTCGGGTCAGATCTGACCCGGTTTTGATCGAAGTTCGGGTTATGGTCGAGTCATTGTCCCGATAGGTTAGCTGGCTCGGGATGGTTCGGGTTGGTTTGGTTTAACCTCGTGTTTTGATGCTCGAGTCAATGGTGGGTTCGTTTGGGCCCGGTTGGTGCATCTTGGTTCGGGTCAGATCCGGTCAGACCTGGTGAACCCGTGGTTAGACGGGTTAGATTCGGTTTGGTCAACTCTGGTCAACGCACGGTCAACGGTCAGACCTGGGCTCGTCAACTCGTAGATCGAGACGCGCGTGTAGTATCGGTATAATTATGTTCGTATTATTTCATTTATATTTTAGAAAAATATATTTATAAATATATCATCATTACGAACAAGTAGCTTTAACTCGCGAAACGAACCGATAAAAATATTAACGAAAAGTATCGTAAGTTAATATGTGTATATTGGTCGCGACTTGTGTTTTTGTTGGACTAAGTAGTTATATAAATATAAGTGTATATTATATAGTCGTCAAAACGCATAAACGTCTAGTTTGAAATCGGAAATTGTATTGACGGATTAATCGTCTTGTGTTTAGAATGGATTTTGGGAAATTGTAGACAACTTGTGTTGTCTGGTTCTTGCAAAAACAGAGGAAACTCTGCCGAAATTTATAAAATCCGAAGCGCAACGAGGTTAAAATCGTTGTGTATGTTTTCATAAATACATTTTCCAAGTGCTTTGATAAATGCATTTATACAAATTCGCGACGCTTTGACGAAGATCATTGGAAACAATAATAGTCGATCCCGAGCAATATTTGCAAAACACATATATAGTTTTGTCGAGCGTCAATTGTGTCAACTTCAATGATTTTTGGTAATCAAAACACTAAACATTGTTAAATACACGGATTTGAAATACGTAGACGCTTAACTTATTCGGGAGAAATTATTTAAAAGTAATGCTTCGAAACACTTAAAACACTCGGATTTTGGGAAGCGAAATAACAAATGTTATTAGTCAATTTTAATAATTATACTTATGTTTCTTCAAAGTATATTGCCCAAAAATAATAATACAAGGCAACTACATTTATCCGATTTACAAGACAAGCTATTACTCGGGATGAGTTATGCGTTTCGTAGTAGTAGTCCAACATGGTTTACACACGAATAGTAACAGGCGCGCGACTTGGGTACTATGTCGTATGTGAACACATGAACTATGATAAGTCACGATCGGTTCGTCGAGTTAAAACACTTAAAGACTCGGGTTAGTACACACGAGTCTAGATAGTTGAATAAACTATCTTTTAACCGGAAAAATAAGCTAGGTTTATATATGATAGACTTTAAGGTGTCCTTTATTGGTACTTAGGGCACGAGGAAGTCGGTCAAAGCTTTGGATTTTATTTGCTAGCTAAGCATGGAAATTAAGGTGAGTTTCACAGCCCCATTTTACTGTTTTTAACTGGGGGAAAGATATGTTTGTCAAAAATTATCACATATTGAAACGTTTTCAAAGGTTAAAATGTGGTAAGTGGCATGATGAGTACTTGAGTTTTTGGTCGCCACTCGGGGTTGGGTCCTCGCTACTGTAACCATTAATTCAGGTAAAATGAAACCAAAGGAATATTTGGATAGTACTATTGGTGCCTGACGAGGCCCACCTCTGGTTGATAGCGTCAACCCGGTAAAGACAAGAGGTGCACGTATTCTGAACTTAAGTCGTTGGTTTCCGAGAAACGACTTGGAGCGGGGCATATTTATTAGTCTTGGTTTGGTTATGGGACTCAGGGGATTGCTTATCATCATAGTTTGTAGGAGCTAGCTACTCCATACAAAGGCCACAAAAATGTGCTGGTTTGCACAGGATGTAAAAGGTGCTGGATTTGCACAGGATGTAAAAATGTGCTGGATTTGCACAGGATTTAAAAACGTCGTACTTACGAAACTAAAACCTGTGAACTCACCAATATTTTATATATTGACGTCTTTTTAAACATATCTTTCAGGTAACTAAGTGCTGAACAGGTATGCGGCTAGTACGGTGGAATTTGGGATGTCGGGCAATGGTTGGGAGTTTCATCTATTGTTACCATCGGGTTGGGACATAAACGGAAACGCCCCACTTTAAACTTAATGTTGTGATTTTAAGTAATGTTTGAAACCAGGTATCCCTTCTCGACATCTTAATATAATGATCTTTTCTAATTAAATATAGTTTGTGTTAATCTTGACTTTGATATGCTTTCGAGCGTCGCGCCACGTGTTTCCGCCATTGGCGTGGTGTGACACTATTCCCCCATCCCCACACTTAAAGTTTACATTGTCCTCAATGTGGGTTCTTGCACAAATAAAGTAGCTAAATAGCCGATTAATTCACAAATGCGAGGATGCTAAAGATTCACCCCAAACCTTATTCAACAATACACAAAAGATTAAAGAATAGAAAGCACCTGATAAACAAAAGATGTCTCCATTTCATCGATGAATCCTTGCTCTCCATACTTGAATGCTTCCCATCCTCCATTTTTCCTCCTTTTCACTGAACACTCACCGGTGATGCATATCCTAGGCTCACTCTCAAAACATCAACACATACAAAACAACTAGAAAGAAACTAGAATGCAAAACATAAATTCTAACATACTCAAGCAAACCCAAAATAAAGTCAACCAACACGAAATAAAAGAAAAAACAATAAAAATAAATAGTCTACAATGATACACATAAAATGTTACCAAAACCATTCATCAGCGGTAGTAGGGATCATTTGGACCCGATGGTGGATAAGGCGCGTTCGGATGCCCGAAAATTGCATCCATCCATCCATGGTAGTCACTGAGTGGGTCGACAGAAGAGGAAGATCCTTCAGCTGGTGGTGGTGGCGGTGGTGGCTGTGGAGTGGGAAGATAACTGGATGAGATCCCTTCGGGCCACCTGACCTGATCAATCACCTCCTGTGGTTGTTCCCGTATGGTTGAATAATCGACGTATGGAACAACTGGCTCATAAGGACGCCCCGCTATTAGGTCCTGGTGGTGTCTGACCTGCCCGCTCTCTAGAAACCTGTTAACCGTGTCCATCTCTCGGGCATAATTAACTGCCCACCAATGTCTGTCTTCCCGTGCCTTTCTTTCCGCCTCTCTTCTCTCCTCTCTTGCCACTTGATCTCTCTCCCGCTGCTCCTCTCGTGCTATTCGCTCTTGTTCCCTTTTGATTGCCGCTTCTTCTCTTTGTCGTGCCAATATCATGTTTCGCGTCCCTCGGTCCCAAATATTCTTTTTAAATGAAGTCCAACCATGGAAACCTCCAGGCCTTGCCTGATTGATCCCTGCTACCATCTCCATTTCTTCTCTGCTCATCTCTCGAACCGGCCGCTCTCTCACAACTTGCACTTCTTCTTCTACTTCCTCGGCTTCATCCGTGTGTACCTCTTCATCATCTCTATGCTCCACATCTTCTCGCAATGCCATTATCTGTGTGTTGCCTTGTTTATCGAGTAAGACATGGTACTCCGCGGTCCTCTCATATGTAAACTTGGCCTTGCTAAAACTCTCCCATTTCATTTTCATGATGTTCACTTCAATGGCTGGTGTCGACCGTGTCACCACTCCTTGAGCTTCCATCAAGTATGACAATAGCCTAACATGCGGTATCATTTTCCGCTCTTGGCTCTCTCGGCTATCCCAAACGTTCATCAAGACCAAATGCCTAAATGATAGGCGTGGTGTACCATACATGATCGCGTGTAATACTCGAACATCCCAACCTCTTACTTTTGATCTATCCCCGAGCCTTGCCATTAAGTTTTCAAATGAAATGCCCAAAAGAAATCTAGCTTCGCATTCCATATCCTCTCTGCAATGATTATTTCCTCTTTTCACTGGAGCCACATTGTCAAACATATTCTGTGGATCGGTTTTTAACTGCGTTTTAGCCCAAAAGAGATGCTCGGGGATATAATAATATTCATTTTCCGGACAAGAGTCAAAATTGGCAATTTGACGCAGTGTCTCAAATGATAAGATCATCTTTTTCTTCCCCACAATACCAATTAGCTTCATTGTAAGAGGTGGGTTATTACCAAGATCTTGCTCCAGCGTGGACATCCATTGCTCAATTGCTTTCAAATAAACCTTTCTTCCTCTATTCGCACAAAAGTCTAATGCTGCTTCCCAACCAATTCTTTCAAATTTCTGTGTTAATCCCACTAACCGCAACTGCTCCCTATCATATGCTCTCTCACAAACCAACACTCCCTCGGTATCATGTTTCAATGTTGACATTTTTTGGTACCACATGGCTGGCCTGATTGCTTCAGGGAAAGCTGACAATCTTTTAGACTTTTCTGTCCAAGTGGGAAGATCAACATCCATTCCTTCAGCACGCTCCGTCCGTTCACTACGATCCAATTCATGTTGAATTTCGTCACCCTCGTCATCAGATTCATCGCATAAATTGGATCGTCTCCCCTTTTTCCTTTTTGGTTGAGAAGATGATTCGGCATGCTCCTTACCCTTTCTTCTAAAGATATTCTGCATTCAAAACAACAATGTAGCATTAGTTGTCTAATCCCAATAAGACTAGCATGCACCTTAACTACATTCTACTCAAACACGACATCCTATGGCTATGAACATACACTAGCGATTAAGGACGTTGTACTAATCGCCTAAATTCACAACCATATATTTTACATCTCTACAATCCCCTCCCCACACTTATTTCTTGCTTTTATTATAAAAAATTCGTTTTTTTTTATATCAACAACAAATGATATACCCAAGCAATAATCATCCTAAACACTAGTATACATAACATCAATTTCTCAAACATTCATGAACACATAATATGTAACTAATGAAAATAACAAGGAAAAATTATGAGAAACATACCTTCATGATGATTATTGAGTAGGGAAATAACCACAAGCAAGAAATAAGAGAATAATAAGAACACCACACAAACTTGCGATTTTTCAGCCCTTGATTTGCCCCTCAAAACGTTAAAAGTAATAAATTCTAAGTTAGGGGTTTTGTAGGTCTCGAAAAACTAAGTGATTTTGATATAAAATTTGTTAAGTTTGGTGTCACACCCTCAAATTCCACGTGCGGGGTTTTACCGCGAGGCGTGTGACACACCAGGATCCAAGTCAACGGTCACAATAAACGACACTATATGATACGTAAAACTGACATAAGTAAACCATTGAGTTTCGAAACCGTTCCAACACAGCGGAAGCATAATATGTATTACAACTCAAAATTTAAATATAAAGTCTGAAATGTTTAACAAAGCGTGCATATGATTCCTAGACGCCGTGAGACTCCGTGCGCCTATCGACAGCTGCTACCTTAGCGACCTGAGACAAACATGCTAAATACGTCAGCAAATAATGCCGGTGAGTTCACAGGTTTTTAAGTAAAACGTTTCACGAACTTTTGAAAGACCATCATGATACTACCGACCGATGAAAACACTCATTAAATGTTTGGACTCCATAACGAACCTCCCAAACGAACTATCGCCCACCGCAGTTAACGAACTACCATCCCATGGTCAACGAACTGCTATACCAAAGCTAACGAACTACCATCCCATGGTCAACGAACTACTATAACATAGTTAACGAACTACCACATAGAGGCTGACGAACTACCGCACCACGGCTAACGAACTGCCACAACATAGGCCATATAATACGGAACATAAATGAATACCTTGAACCCAAATGAACACTCCCAAAACGTAATGAATACGTGAGTACCCAAAAACATAGTTGTCATGCCTTTTAGGAAAACACATTTGACACACATTAAAGAACACAGCATGTTTTCTCCCCCGAAATCGTAAAACCAGTAAAAGAGTGGGGTCGTGAAACTCACCTTAGAGTGCGTCTTCTGGTAACTAGAATTCCAACACGTGTATGATAATCCCAACTAATGACAACCTATCAATGAGTTTACATAAGTGTGATGACTATTAACCCGAAGGCTAACTAGTCCCCGATTGTCCAGATCTTGACTACGTGTGTTAAAAAGTGTGTTTAAACGTTAACCGGACATCCCAGACCGACCCGACATCCCGTTGGTGATCCATTATCCTAACTAATCAAGTACACATAGATTACACACAAGGTTCAAGCATAAAACACTTAGTTTGTATCAAAAATCTCATTTCTGCATCAGAACGGTCGAACCAGTCAGTTCTAAGTCTCCTTCGCACCTTTTTGTCTCCTTCGCACCCTTTTTACATCTCGTTCGACCGTTTGATGCTTCATTCGCCCGTTTTATCACATTCGCCCAATATAAACCCAGGTTCGACCCTGGATCCCTCCTTCGCACCATCGACTGGTCGAAGGAGGCCAGGTTCGCCCCTGTTGCATAATTTTTCCTAAAAACGCTTCAAACACATTCAAAACGACTCGAAACATCATCAATCACAGCAGTCAAACATGGATAACTTATCCCTACAAAACCCTACCGATTTTACACCAAAATCTAATCGTTTTACAAGTTTCCCAAAATAGTAAATTATGGAGATGTCACATCATCATGCATGTAATCTTTACCCAATTAGGAAACTTTATGAAATCAATCTATATTCAACTTAATATGCTCAGATCATCATGCACAATAAACCCCCAATCCCATCCTCATCACTATCATCATGAACAAGCCCTAGATCTAATCCAAAATCCCCAAAATAGACAAAACATCATCAATAATCAATTGTAACCTATCTAAATCATAAAACATCATCAATAACAGTCCTAGATCATTGTTATAACATCTATACAGCAATCAATCATCAAACAATACATAACATCACATAAAACACCATTAACACATGTTATTTTGTATGAAAACTCATTGTTTATGAATAGGTTTTGTTTAGAAAGATTCTAGGAAGGTTTTTATTCATGAAAACATGTTTGTATCAGATCTGGACTCTTGGGGTTTAATAAAAACGAATTGAAATGCTTTAAAAATGATTTAGAATGAAGAACACACCTTTGATCTTTGTGTAGAAGATGTTTGTAGGTTAGATTATAGAAAACAAGGGCAAAAACTCCTTCCCCAATGTTTAAAGTTGCTAGAGAGTGTTTTGAGACGGTTAGGGTTTGTGAAATGGTGAAAAATGACAAAGTGTGGTATTTATACTATGCCCACATTCGCCCCTTCTCAATGGGCGAATGAGCCCTCCTTCGACCCTTTCACAGGGTCGAACGTATTCTGATTTGGTCGAATGAAATTCTTTAAATTTCACCTCCCAGGTTCGCCCCTTTTTCAAAGGATCGAACCAACCAAGATCCCTCCTTCGACCACTCGAAGTGGTCGAACCAGAACCCTTTTATCTAGTTTTTCCAGTTTGTCGTGTTTAACGCATTCTAACACATCTTAACACACAAGCATGCATCCTTAGTCTATATTTACCACATTTAAGCACAGATAATCATTTACACATCATTTAAACACATCTATGTATATAATCCACCACACGACCCGTAATCTACCCATATACTTAATTAGTTCATGTAATGTCACCAACAACGGAACCCGGTACTAGTGTTTTACCAAAACGACTCCCAATGATCCTCCAGATCATTGTACCCTGGACCATCCTAACTTGACCCGACTCAACTAACCCAGTTAAGTTTGTTTATAAACGTTTTTCGCTAAGGTAGACTTATGTGTTCATAAAGTGTTGACCCAAACATGTCGGGTGTCACATCATCCCCTTGTTGAAAGAATTTTCGTCCCGAAAATTTCCCGAAGTCAAAGAGAACGAAGTGATAAAAGAAAAATTTTTCCGGTCGTCACATCATCCCCCTGTTGAAAGGAATCTCGCCCCGAGATTCACTCTTCGACAGTAATGAGTGTCGACCTAACCCAAGTAACGTCTCCCAGACGCAAACGAAATGATAACCACGAACGAAAGATGATATCAACGAATACTCTATGCCGGGGAACCGCCCTCCCCAAAGTGAATACAAAACAATGAATCCTCCCGATCGAAGGCCTACTAGAGACTACTGTGATCGGTATAAATGACACACCGGTACCGTCCAAGTAGCATCTCTAAAGGACCCACATCAGACCCATGAATGCAAAACGATGACCAAATACCAGACTGAATGCACACAATGAATACGAATCGCCAAACAACGTGAACGAGAATGAATACGAGCATAACGAGGATCAAGAAAAGAATACTCACCAGTAACAGTGTCAGGATCCTCCTGGTTCTCCCTAGCGCCAATGACATAAACATGACCACGAGTAGTTCGGCCGCCACCTTCGTTCCCTGCACCACCTGCAGTCCCTTGGTTCAGCTTAGGACATTCACGTTTGAAGTGCCCAGTCTCCCCACAGTTATAACACCCTTGGTTCCCCTGAGGAACAGGGGCAGGGACAACCGCTTGGCCTGGAACTGTCTGTAGATTGACTCTACAGTTTTTAGCAACATGGCCCACACGCTTACAGCGGTTGCAACGAAACTTCTCACAGCTGCCATAATGATGGAACCGACATTGATTGCACTCCGGCAGTTTCCCCGTGTACCCGTCTTGCCTCTGGCCCGAAGACGACCCCAAAGCCTCAGTCTTCCTCACCTGTTGCTGCGGTTGACCCGCACTTGCACTCTTCCCAGCACCATCCCACTTTCGCTTGTTGTCCGCAGGGGCTTTCACAACAGCACCCCTCGGAGGTAGAACGCCCTCAGCAACCTTCATGTTGGTCAACTTGTGAGCTTCCCGAACAGTGGCCAACATAGTAGTGTGATCAGCAGCGGCAACGAGTCCAGCAACCTCCGGCACTAACCCAGCAACGTAGTGCTCAATCCTCCGGTACTCCGGTGTAGCCAAACCGGGGCACATCACAGCTAACTCGTTGTGCCTAGCAGTAAACTCCTCGATCTCCGACCCAACCATCTTCAGATTCCAAAACTCATGCTCCAACTTCATAATCTCGTCTCTTGGGCAATACTCTGCCCTCAACATCTGAACAAACTCGGACCACGGCATAGCATTGGCCTCACCCAGACCAAGGTTCGCAGTGGTGGAGTTCCACCAGGTCAACGCATGTCCCTCCAGTGTAGCAGACGCATACTTGACGCGATCAGCGTCGGGACAGTTACACATAGCAAACACCGACTCAATCTTCTCCAACCACCTAAGTAGTCCCACCGCTCCTTCAGTCCCATTGAAGAAATGGGGCTTACAGTCCATAAACTTCTTGTAGGTGCACCCAGACTGTCCCTGATTAGTGTTTCCCAGGGTCTGCTGAGCAGCCTGGAAAGCAGCCAACGCAACGTTCAACTGCTGCTGCAACATGTTCTCCAACTCCGCCTGAGTCATGGTGATGTTCCCACCACTTGTGACCCGTCTTTTGGCCACTAAAATGCCCTCCACATGCATAAGAATGCACGTGCTTCAACACACTCATGATCTCCTCATCCGGGATGCATCTTCGAATGATTTGATCCGCTCCCACTCTAAATAAATCAGGATCATCCCAAATGTAGTGTTTTATTTGGGACAAAAAGTGGAGTCTCTTCTTCCTCACCCAATGTTCCGGCATTGTACCTGTCACTAAAAAATTAACAATGTTAGCAAACCAAGGTAATGTCGAAACTGCTAATAAATGCTCATCTGGGAACAACTCATTAATTTCATTCGTTGAGTCTTCCTCTTCAATCATCAATCTAGACAAATGGTCGGCAACCACATTTTCCGTGCCTTTCTTGTCACGTATCTCCAAGTCAAACTCTTGTAGTAAGAGTATCCATCTAATCAGTCGGGGCTTAGCATCCTTTTTGTCCATTAAATACCTGACAGCACTGTGATCAGTATAGACAATAATTTTACTACCCCATACGTAAGACCGGAATTTGTCTAGCGCATATACCACCGCAAGTAGCTCTTTTTCGGTAGTTGTGTAATTCAATTGTGCTTCCGAAAGAGTCTTACTTGCGTAGTATATAGCAACAGGTTTCTTTTCTACCGTTGGCCCAACACGGCCCCAACCGCATACCCACTTGCATCACACATGATTTCAAACGGTAAAGACCAATTGGGTGATTGCAAAATTGGGGCCCCAACTAACTTTTCTTTCAAAATATTAAAGGCTTCAATACATTTTTCATCAAAATTAAATGGAGCATCTTTCAATAACAAATTACACAAAGGTTTTGTTATGTCGCTAAAACCTTTAATGAACCTCCTATAAAAACCGGCATGCCCCAAAAATGATCTAATGCCCTTAATACTAGTGGGATAAGGTAAAGTTGAAATGACTTGTATTTTAGCGTGATCAACCTCAATCCCACGACTAGAAACCACATGGCCCAACACTATCCCCTCTTGGACCATAAAATGACTTTTCTCCCAACTCAAAACCAGATTTGTCTCAACACACCTTTGCAAAACCTTTTCCAATTGACTTAGGCAAGAGTTAAATGATGACCCGAAAATAGAAAAATCATCCATGAAGATTTCCAATGACTCCCCCACCATATCTGAAAAGATACTCATCATACACCTTTGAAAGGTGGCGGGGGCATTACAAAGGCCAAATGGCATTCGCCTAAATGCGAATGTGCCATATGGACAAGTAAACGTGGTCTTTTGTTGATCCCCAGGATGAATAGCAATTTGATTGTAACCTGAATATCCATCCAAGAAACAATAAAATTTTTGTCCGGCTAATTTTTCTACTATTTGGTCAATAAAAGGTAAAGGAAAATGGTCTTTAGAAGTTGCAGCATTCAACTTCCTATAATCGATACAAATACGCCACCCGGTTACCGGTCGGGTGGCTACCTCCTCACCTGAGTCGTTTTTCACGACTTGAATACCTGCCTTCTTTGGAACGGTTTGAGTTGGACTAACCCATTGGCTATCCGAGATGGGGTAAATGATACCCGCATCTAACCATTTCAACACTTCTTTCTTCACAACTTCCCGCATGTTAGGATTTAATCTCCTTTGAGTGTCTCTTGCAGGAGTTACTTTCTCGTCTGTGATGATTTTGTGCATCACAATTGACGGACTAATACCCTTCAAATCCGCCACAGTCCACCCAATAGCAGCTCTATGGGTCACCAACACCTTCATCAATTTTTCTTCTTGCTCCCCAGTCAAGTTTGAAGCAATGATTACCGGGAGTGTGTTGCCTTCACCAACATAAGCATATTTCAAATGCTTAGGCAACTCCTTCAATTCCACTTGTGGCGGCTCGACTAATGATGGTTTCAACTTTGTGTCAATATGGTCCGGAAGACTTTCCACTTGGTGAGTCCATGGTGGTCTTCCTTCCTGTACCGCCTTTGCTTCTTGCTTCTTTTCCTCCTCAGTTATGCTTTTCAACATTTCCACCTGTGACCTGTCAAACATAAAACACTCCTCTATTGTGTTTTCCTCATCTACAACAGTGTCGTATAGAGGTATACACTCGTTAATAATGCCTGCCATATAGCATTCATCATTGACTAGAGGGTCAGTCCCATTTGAAAAAACATTTAATCGGACCCTACGATTACCAAAGGTCATGTCAAGCGTGCCTGTCTTGCAATTAATTTGTGCATTAGATGTGGCTAAAAATGGTCGACCAAGAATAACCGTTGGTTGTTTGGTTAGGTCCATGGAAACATAATCAAGTACTAAGAAATCCACCGGATAATAAAAATCTTCAACTTTTACTATCACGTCGGTAACCATCCCGCGGGGTAGCTTAGGAGTCAAATCGGCTAATACCACCGTGGTATTAGATTCTTGAAGTGGACCAAATTCGTATTGGTCATAAAGACTACCCGGCAAGATGCTTACACTAGCTCCAAGATCCAAGAGCGCCCGAGTCATTTTAAATTCCCCAACCTGAATGGATATGATAGGTGTTCCCGGATCTTGTAACTTAGGTGGAAGTGAACCCGAAAGAATAGAACTCACATTTTCAGTTAAATCAATTTTATTGGGTATTTTATGAGTTCTCTTTTGGGTACACATGTCCTTTAGATACTTTGCATACGAGGGGACTTGTTTGATTGCATCTAAAAGTGGTAAATTAATTTTCACTTGTTTAAAAATTTCCCACAACTCTTCTTGTTGCGGGCCTCTTTTCTTGACCACTTTTTTAGATGGCTCCAACAATGCTTCGGGATAAGGGACGATATTACCCTCCATACCCTTTTCCTTAGCCTTTGGAGCTTGTTTGTTCTCAACGGGTCTTGAACTTTCAACATTTTGTTTACTTTTATTTTGACCCGTTTTCTCCTCACTTTCACTTTCATCACTCACATCTTCCACCTCCCCTTCAACAAATTGGGGAGATGGTGGCTCAATTTTATTTTCAATTTTATTATCAATAATTTTACCACTACAAAGAACGGTTACCTTATTAATGGGAACATTGCGAGTGTTCTTCGAACTCGAGCCTTGATGTTGCGGGTTGATAGTGGTATCACTAGGGAGCTTCCCCGTGCTTCCTCTCCATTGAGCCATTTCTTCCGCTAATTGGCCTACTTGTTTAGCCAAGGCCTCGTGAGACTTATCCCTCACCTCATTCCCTTTCTTTATTTCCTTGATGTCATTGTTGGCGTCTTTCATCATGTTCATTAATGCATCCAACTTTGAACTCAAGGATTCATCACCACCTTGAATTCCCGAAGAATTTCCTTGATTACTTGAGGAGCCGCCTTGGTTGTAACCTCTTTGATAATTGTTGTTGTACCCTTGGTTACCACCTTGGTTGTAGTTGTTTCTTTGGTAACCGCCTTGATTACACCTTGGCGACCTTGATATTGTCCATTACCACTTTGATTACCCGATTGGAAATTCGGGTTCATTTGGTTAGAAGGATTACCATACCTAAAGTTAGGATGGTTTCTCAAGCCTGCATGGTAAGTGTTGGAGTTCATGTCATACTTCCTTTCTCCATACACTTGATTTACCTCTTCGGTTGCTTGACCCATATCACCGGAGCATTCACTAGCTTTATGCCCCAAATCTCCACAATTATCGCACATGGGGTATTGTATCGATGACACCTCCCGTTTCTTCATCCTTGCCAATTCTCTTTCCAACTGAGCAATCCGGTCCTTAGAACTTGAATCTGCATCGGGAAGAGATTTAGAGACCGGGTGTTTAGTTCTGCGATCAGCTGCCTCTTCCGATTTTGAATTCTTCGCCATTAACTCCAAAAAATCCCAATCTTCTTGCTCCGGATTAGACAACAATGTTCCATTGCTAGTAGACTTGAGATATTTTCTCTCCTCCTTGCTCAGTCCATTCACAAAACTGCTAACCAATTCCCAAAGGTCAATATTGTGGTGTGGGCATTTTCGAATTAACTCCTTGAAACGAGTAAAAGCTTCATGAAGCGGTTCCCCTTGTAGTTGTTGAAAAGAACGAATCTCTAACCGTACCGCATCTGTTTTAAAACTGGGGAAATATTCATCCAAAAATACTTGTTGCATTTCCCCCCAAGTGTAGATGCTGTGTGCGGGTAAAGTGAGGAACCATGTCTTTGCTTTATCTTTGAGAGAAAACCGGAATAGCCTCAACTGTACTTCATTTAATGAAAAATTATGACCTCCCATAGTTCCACACATTGCCTTGAATTCAGATAAATGATCATATGGGTCTTCATTAGCCATTCCATGAAAATGAGGAATGATGTTGATGTAGTTGGGCTTGCAATCAAAGGATCTTCTCCCTGGAGGTGGTGGTACAATAGGCGATTCGTTCTCAGATGCAAGTGGTCTAAACCGACCATTGACTCCTTGCATTGGAACTGGGGGCCTTCGTCTTGGAGCATTCACTTCTTCACCTCTATGTTGTCTTCCCCCATTAGGTCTTCTTTCTGCTCGACCCACAAAATTTTCACCCCAGTTTTGGTGAATATTGGGAATTTGATGTCTTCTTGGGTTTTGTCTTGGTTGATGATTATTAATGACGTGATTATAATAACCATCATTGTCCCCGTTTCGATTTGCACCCACGTTGGAACTATTATCACCGTGATACTCTTCCTCATCTCCATAATCATCACTAGCATTTCTGTAGCCCCAATCCTCATCATCCTCATTGTAATCCCTTTCAGAATATTCATCTTCTCCCGAGTGGTAGGAATGAACACTAACTCTGTCTGATGATTGATAACTTGGTACACTGAATGGATCATCCTCATTAATGTTCGCCCTCAAGTCTTCAATAGTCTCCGCATAATCTTCATATCCGGCTTCATTGTACCGATTGACCGGATCAAATGTGGGATTGCCACGGTTAGACATGGAGGGACCTTGGTTTACATTTCGGGTGTTGGAATTTCGGTTGTGAATTGGTTGGTGAGGTGGGTGTTGTTGTGAATTTTGGGCTTGGTTTTGATGAGGTGGAGTGGGTGGTCTTCGATTTTCACCTGAACGGCGATTTGGGTTTGAGCTTGCCATTTGAACGGTTTCAAAAGACAAAGGTTGAATTATGGGTGGTGATTGGGAGTTAGAAAGAATCGGCTCCTCTAACCGGTGTTGTCGGTTTCTTCTTGCTACTCTCTCGATTTCCGGTTCAAACACTAAAGGAGATGTTCTCCCCGAATGTCGCGTACGCATGCACTACCTGTAAACTGCACAAATAACACACCCCGCGTAACAAGGAAAAGTAGAGAATAAACCAAACAAGCAATTAAACAGATTATCACAATAGTAACTACTCAATAAACACTAAGCGCACTAGCTCCCCGGCAACGGCGCCATTTGATGAGCCGGTCGTCACGGTTCATACAAAGCCTAAATAACCTAAATAGATAGGGTAAGTAGGGTATCAATCCAAGGAGCGTGTGGTTAGTGAGTATTTCCTAGTTAACTTTGAATTTGTTGTTTTATGAAGATGCTAATTTATGAATTTGGTATTTAGAAAATTGGTTGAAGAGTTTGTTGATTAATATGAACTTAAAGTGACTTTGTAAGAAATAATTAACGATACTTGTAAACAATAAGATAAAGATGATTACACTAAGGATTTGGGTAATTGAACACTAAGGCTTTTAACAATTAGGCATGATTGGATAAACAAAGATAATGCAATTGGTACTAACGGATTGATTGTTCAATAAACTTAGGTATCAAGTTTCATCAACATTCACAATGGACTAAACTATACTTTATCATTTAGAACATACAATCCTATGATAGTGTTGATGCAAGGAACCATGTTCATATCATTTAGAAATTGGCACAAGATCAATTAACTAGAAATGATTTCAACATAAGATTAATCACTAGTCAACACAAGTAATTCAAGTACATAAAAACATTAATCAAAAGTTTAAGCAATGCCCAAATGTTTAAGCCCTAGGTATCAAAGACTTACATCCCTAGTGTAATACAAGAGTTTTAGCCAAACATGGCTATGGTGTTCATCATCTTCAAAATATGATCTTCAATCTTCAAAGGAATTTTGTAATAAGCTTGGAGAATAATTGTGTGATGATATGCCTTCAATGGTGATGATTTTTTATAATGATAGAGATCAAAACAGCTCCCCAAAAGCAGTCAAGGACCATAAAATCGCCATTAACATTTGATCCCATCAGTTTTGACTTGAAAAAGGAAACATTTGACTGATTTTGACTTTTTGCGTAGGATACGCCACTTTTGGCGTATCCTACGCCAAGTCTATTTTGCTTTAGCTATCTTCTGCTGCCCTACGCTAACAATGTTGCCCTTGCCTACGCCACTGGCGTAGGGTACGCCAGTTTTGGCGTATCCTACGCCAAAAATCCCGTCTTCTTCCGTTTTTGATTTTCCAGCTCACGTATGCTTCCGTTTCTCGCCCGAGCAACTCCAAAACGTCATATTTGCTTCCTTTAATCATCAAATCCTGAAATAACATAATAACATCAAAGCAACACCATTTGACAACTTAACATTCCTTATAATTCATTTATAGACGTGTTTATACACGTCTTTTGATCAACCCATCAGGGAGGTACAGTATCCCACCTGGGTATCCAACCCAGTGGTTGTACCGAAAGCTAACGGGACCTGGAGGGTATGCATAGACTACCGTGATCTGAATAAGGCATGTCCTAAGGATCACTACCCTTTACCCGAGATCGATGCAAAAGTGGATTCGGTTGCCAGCTTCTGATTTAAATGTTTCCTTGATGCCTACAAGGGGTATCACCAGATACAAAAATGGCCAGGGGTGATGAAGAGAAGACAGCTTTCCATACACGACATGGTTTATTCTGTTACAAGAAGATGCCCTTCGGTCTGAAGAACGCAGGCGCGACCTATCAAAGATTAATCGATACAGTCTTTCACAGGCAGATCAGTCGAAACATGGAAGCATATGTGGATGATTTGGTAATCAAAAGCAGCGATGAAGACCAGTTGCTGATGGACATTGTAGAAACGTTCAATAACCTAAGGAGAGTCAATATGAAATTGAATCCCTCCAAGTGTTTCTTTGGAATGGAAGAGGGTCGTTTCTTAGGGCATGTCGTAGCAAAAAAGAAGATCAAGGCCAACCCTGATAAAGTAAAAGCAATATTGGATACACGGTCCCCGAGCACTCCGAAAGAAGTTCAAAGCCTAAATGGGGAGCTAGGGGCCCTCAGTCGTTTTCTTTCCAAGCTTGTCGAACGATCCCTCCCATTCTTCAAGACGTTAAAGAATTGCACGCGGCAAGCTAGTTTCCAATGGACGGACGCTGCAGAAGCTGCATTCCAAGAGATGAAAGAGCATTTGGCACACCTCCCATTCTTAACTGTGCCGGAACCAGAGGAAACCTTGTTCGTTTACTTAGCTGCTGGTCAGGAAGCAGTAAGTAGTGTACTGTGCTGCAACCGCCCCAGGGGTTTCGCCCCAATCTTCTTCGTTAGTAAGTGCCTGAAAGACGCTGAAACGCGATACACGCCCGTCGAGAAAATTGCATTGGCTCTGATCCACACCACCCGGCGCTTGAGAAGATACTTTCATGCACATCCAGTCGTTGTACTGACGAACTCCTCACTTAAAGACATCATGAATCGGCCCGAGATGGCTGGGAAGTTAACCAAATGGGCGGTAGAGCTCGGATCGTATGGCATTGAGTACAAGCCACGATTGACCATAAAGGGGCAAGTCCTGACTGATTTCCTGTTAGAGAACACCAATTTAGATCCTATGAACGTAGACACGGTCGGTAATCCTGATGGAAGCTCCGGGACCAGGGACGGATGGTGTCTGTACACAGATGGGGCTTCCAGCAAAGAAGGGTCCGGCGCCGGCCTGGTTTTGGTTGATCCATCGGGAATAGAATCCGCTTACGCCGTAAGATTCAATTTTAGATGTACAAACAATATGGCAGAATATGAAGCCTTGTTGGCTGGATTAAGAATCGCTTCACAGATGGCTATAGAAGACTTAAGTGTCTTTGTTGATTCTCAGCTAGTGGCCAGTCAAGTAAATGACGATTTTGAAGCTAGAGACGAAGCAATGAAGAAATATGTGGCGGAAGTCAAAAAGCTGAAACAATCATTCAGAATGTGCGAGATCATACAGATCCCCCGGAGCAAAAACAAAGGAGCCGATGCGCTGAGCAAAATGGCTTCTTGCGCCTTCGCACATCTCACAAAAAGGGTAATTGTGGAAGTGTTAGACGAAGCTTCGGTAAACACGGAACGATGCCCCACTGTTTTTGCTATACACACCGATGGTGATTGGCGGGAACCTATCATACGTATCCTAAAGGGAGAAACCTCCGATGATAAACAGCTGGTGGAAAGGAGTAAGTCGTACGAACTACAAAGTGGTTCACTGGTCAAGAAAGGGTATCTGTCTCCATCATACCGATGCATCAGCACACAGGAAGGGATTGCCGTATTGGAAGAAATACATGCAGGGCTGTGTGGCATGCACATTGGCACTCAGTCTTTGGTGACTAAAGTTCTCAACTTGGGATACTATTGGCCAACCATGCAGAAGGATGCAGATTCCGTAAGCAGAAAGTGTGAGTCCTGTCAGATCCACGCCCCGGTTCCCAGACTGCCCAAGCACGATCTTGTCCCTATCGTGTCCCCATGGCCGTTCTACCAATGGGGAATGGATCTGCTCGGACCCTTCCCAAAATCAAAAGGGGGAATACAGTATTTCCTGGTGGCCATCAACTATTTCTCCAAGTGGGTGGAAGCCAAGCCTCTAGCCACCATCTCCAATGACCGAATCACCACCTTTGCATGGGAAAACCTGTTGTGCCGGTACGGCGTACCGGGAAAGATAATCACCGACAATGGGGCGCAATTTGCCGACAAGCGTCTCAAAGTCTGGTATGAAAAAATGGGGATCATGCAGGTCTTTGCCTCAGTAGCACACCCACGAGCGAATGGCCAGGTTGAACGCGTAAACCGGACCATTTTACAAGGGTTGAAGACAAGATTGGGAAGGTATGGAAAAGATTGGCTCGCCGAATTGCCTAGTGTTTTATGGGCCATCCAGACAACAGAGAAAGCAAGCCATGGAAGAACCCCTTTCAGTTTAGTGTATGGGGCCGAAGCGGTGATTCCCGCAGAGGTGATGGTGCCGACCGATCGGATCCTCCAAACATCCATAGGAAACACGGAGAGAATGAAGCTTGGCTTGGATGCCCTCGAAGAATACCGCATGGCAGCTGCTGTCAAGGAGGCTCATTACAAACAACAGATGGAGAAGTACTATGACAGCAAGGTGCGAAAGTTGACACTGCAACCTGGAGATCTCGTCCAGCGAAACAATGAGGCAAGCCGAAGGGAAAACATGGGCAAGCTAGGACCCAATTGGGAGGGTCCGTACCTGGTGGTCGAAGTACATGAAAAGGGATCGTGTAAGTTGGCGGACTTGGACGGAAAGGCAGTGCCGAGGCACTGGAACGTTGCAAGCTTGAGGAAGTATTTCGTCTGAAGTGAATGAAGATAGGCGACATCGAATGAATAAAAGATATGTATTATGATTGTCAAAAGCTACTTTTGTATTATGTATTGAACTAATGACAATCACTTTTGGTGTTAACCATTGTCAAATGATATAACAGAGGAACGGCACCTCCCCCCTAATTGTCGGAATCGACATCCAAACCAATGTCTTCTAAGGTTCAGCACCTTCGAATACGCTTTCCGGGCTCACTATAGCCCGGAAATGGGATCTGACGCCCTCGAACATGTCAAACACTGAGTCAATACGATTCATAACTAAAATATATATACGCATCACAAAACACAAGGTAATTCGTCAAAGGCGGTACATGCCGTCAAAGTGTTACTGTACGTCAAGCAGTAGCCAATTACATAAAAAAATATATATATATATGAAGGCAATACATGCCATCAAGATGTCATTGTACCGACTAGCAGTTAAAACATACGGCAATCAAAATAACAGTTAAATTGTACAGCAAATAAAAGGACATCCCGCTACTTTTGCAGCATCCCCGAGGGCACGACATCCAACACATCCACTGAATGCTTCCTCTTCAGCCCTCTGATACGTTCCACGTAAGGATATGCGGTTTTCTCCCATGCCCTCACCCCGTCCTCAAAAACCTTGGTAGCCTCCTTGTCATAACCGTCGATCTCCTCCACCCATTTACCCGCCTTAAGACCTTCCGCACCTACGAAAAAAAAAGGAACCGGTTATTGTTTCCGAGCCTCAAAACATAGGAAAAACGAACAAAGAATAGAATTTGATTAATCGATATTCAAAATAAATGGTTCGGAAATATACCTGCCAAGATGCCATCATGGAAAGCAGCACTCCAAAGAAGTGACTCCATCTCCCCCAACGGTTTCAAAAACTCTGTTGATTTTAGCAAACGGCCGATTACAACGGGAATCACCTCCGTCGCTAACGCATCCCTGTCCGCCTCGGCTTCCTTGATCATCTCCTTCATTTTTTCAATTACCTTATCACCTTCACTCAAGGCTTTGTCATAGTTAGACTTGGTCACCTTCCAGGAAGATCGTTCCTCCCCAAACTTATTGACTTGATCCTCTAAACCACGCATCGATTGATGCAACTCGGCTTTCTCCACCTCTAAACCTTTTGCCAACTGTTGAAATTCTACATTATTCCTCTCCAAGTGCTCGACCCTCCTTTCCAGTTCTGCCTTCTCCAAGGCTAACCGACTATTCTCCTCCTCAACATGCCGTTTGTTAGCACCTCATGCTTCTTCCAGTTCGGCAACATGCTTAGTCTTCACCTCTTCCATAGCCCGGGCAAACTCCTTATCTTTCTTCTCATCATCAGTTCCTTCCTAAGTTTTCGAACTCTACCGTTCAGCCTTCCAATTTCTTTTGAGCTCAGCTCCAATTTGCTCTGCAACCTAGACTCTTGTGCCGATAACCTGTGATAGCCTTGAACAAGCTCAGCAACAGAGTTCAAAGCTCTAACCATCGATACACTAGCACCTGCAGCAGGGTGGTTGTCCTTTCTTTCACGGTTCCTTAACAGCTCGCCCGGAGGAATGCAATGGTGAAGGATCTGATAGCAAGTGTTGGGATCCTTTAAGGTGTCACCATTCTTAACTGTCCAAGCCGGTACGTAAGGATCATCGACTGCATAAGACATCTCTTCCGATCCCTTCGAGTTACTGCCACCCTTGTTCCTCTTAGACTCAGGCGATTCCCTCACTTCCTCCCCCTCAGGAGTTTTCCTTTTCCCCAAAGAATTCCCAACAGACATATCACGATCAGCATCTCCACCCTTGTCAGAAGGAGCCTTTAGAGACGACTCCCTGTTGCTTGTTTCGTCCGACCCCGAACCACCACCGGCCGAATCTCGGCCCAGAGCACCCTGCTCGGGTGGATGTTCCCCCAAGTCAGATTGATTGACATGCTCAGCATTCGGAGGCGGGCGGAGTACATCATCCCTTTCAGCAACAGGAACACTATATGTGATACCCTTTGTGCGACTCAGGACATCATCCTTGCCTTCATTCAGCAACCTTGAAGTGACTACTAGGCCTTGACCCTTCCGTTTAACGAAACCTAACAAACTCATCTCTGCAAAAAACAAAAACGGGTGAATGTTAGCACAAAGAGCAAACAAGGGAAAAGAGGGACGAATGAAGGAAGTCATGCGTAATGGTTACCCTTTTCACCCTTTTTAATTATAGGCTCCGCGTCAGGATACGGCCATCTACGGCTGATCCCCACCAGCACTAAGATCGGTTCAGGGTAGACTTGGAGAGGGGTGGGCCTCTTCAAAAGTTTATCATATAGTGCCCCATCAAAAACATCATTGTCAAACTTCTTGTTTAAAGTACCACCGGAACCCCGCCATGGCATCGGAAACGGCACTACGTCATCCGGCATCCAAAAGAATATGTCCTTCCAGTTTTTTAGGCTCGAATACGTATTGGACAAAATGGATTTGCTTTTTGACCGTTCGGCAACCGTAAACCAGTCGCCGGCAGTGCTAAGCTTGAAAAATTGACGAAATAAGCCAAGAGTAGGAACCCCACCATGGGCTCGCACAAGACCTCGAAATGGATAACCTTAATCGAACCTAGGGGGCTAAGTTGCCGGATATCCAACTCATATGACTGAAGGAACTCCAGAAAGAACACGGATAACGGCAGCCGAACCAATGAGAAGTCGAAGTGCCGTGTATAAAACCCAATGTTCTCATTCTTTCCCTGAGCCCGACGAACTCAATTTCCGATTAACCTCATCTCCACATAAGAACGTTAACTAGCCTTCCATGGCGCGTCTCCACCTATTCTTCTAACTCTTAACAACCTTCAAAAACCACTGCCCAAGCCCCAAGGGCCCAAAGTGTTGTAGGTAGCTAAAAGGAAGGTGAAGTTACGTGAAGGAGCTTTGGTGAAACTAGTTGAGTAGTTTGTAACGTAATAATGGACGGACCATTGAAACCCACCCACGAAAAGACCTTGCTATTTCATTTGTCTTTTCTCTAGCACCAAGTGTGCCGACTTTGTTAAATAAGGCCCAATATCAATATAAAACATTATTAAACCAACTTATCCAAGTTAATACGTCAAATCATAATAATATATTTCAATGTGACAAGTCTACGATGTTCTATCATATGATGAAAGATAGCGCTTGCTTAGGAGACATATATATGGATAGTCATGTTTTTATTCCACATATATATATTTTTTTTGGGTAAACTAAGATGTGGGGACGCTTTCTACACTTTATGATATAATTATGTGTCTATGATATGAGCATTTTCTTAATATTTGCTATATTCCATGTTGATTTGCTTTGTTTTGTAATTAGTATCAAATATATGTTTTTTTTTCATATATTACTTGGTGTCTCTTTATTTGTTTTGCTATCATCCTTGAAGATATGTGTACCTAGACACGTGCACGGGTCCACGATGGAACGCGCCAAGCCGCCAACCCTAGGAACGACCAAAAGAAGCTTCTGTGGGCCCCAAACACTACCTTTGCCAAGTACAAGGAGACAAAAGGGCTAGCTGAATGGACGTAGCTAACCAGAGGAGAGAATAACCTACTCCATGATCTCCTCACAATCAGGTAATGGCAAAAAAAAAAAAAAAGGACAACAAGGACGAATGACAGTGACAACCAACCAATGGCAGAAGGACAGCACAGTGATTCTCTAAATTCCACAACGGTCAACAGGTGCGGGACCCACACGGAATGAGTTGTCCACCAACGTCAGCTAATGAGCACGATTCTTCCTATAAATACCCTCTCTTCCCACAGAAGAAGGGTCGGCCCTTTTGAGAGAAAAAAACACACTTATACTACACTCGTGATTGTTGGCGGAAACCACTTGGTTTTGGTTGAGCGTTGTCTAATTGTATTTGCCTATAACATCCTTGTAATTGTCTATGTCATTAATAATATACTTCTCTTCAGTCAACTTTATATTTGGTATAATTAGACTAGTGTATTTTCAACTCTTAACTAGAAAAAATATATATCTTTTAAAAATAAGACTAACATAACTATACAATTGCCTTAAAAAAAAAAACAAAAAAAAAAAACTATACAATTATTTTTGGAAGCTTGATTAATATAGTTTTTTTTTTAAGATAAATGCAACTTATATTAATAATAAAAAACCATTAACTCTTACAAGTAGGAGGTGGGTAAACGGGCCACAAGTTGCGCCGCTACCCCCTTTTGAATAGAAAAGCCTACTCTATTAAAAATAAAACCTAGGTCCTTGGTCGCTGGAGAGTTACTCTGCACCACCTTTTGAACTCTTTTTAAGAACCGGATTGCCTCGGGGAGCTAGACCTCCAAATGTGTCAAAAGCAAATGGCACAAAAACGTGTTGGTTTTCTAGACAGGCAGCTTCATGTTTGACAACTTTTTGGGATTCTGCTCTCAAGGCTGTTTGCCCTGCCACAAACCCCGAATCTCGAAGTCCCACCAGCGGAGACACCCTTGTGAGATCAATGCACGCAAGACGTCCCACAAACCCCGAATCTCGAAGTCCCACCAGCGGAGACACCCTTGTGAGATCAATGCACGCAAGACGTCCCACAAACCCCGAATCTCGAAGTCCTAGCCGAAATCCCTGCCCTTCGCAAGACGTCCCATAAAACATCCCTGACCAGATCATGTCTGTATTTAAATCCGGGCAGCTCCTTACATGAAGGGCATGTTCCCCAAATTTATCCAAACATGTTTTTTTGCAAACCGGACACAGCTCATCAACTGGGAACATAGGAATCATGAGCCTGTATTTAAGGATAGCTCGGTATTCAACACCTGACATGTGTTGCCCGAGCCCCCCAATAGGAAGGACAGCCAAGCAATCTTGAGCATGCGCTACTTTGAGGCATTCAAACACCGCTTTCTGACGCGAAGTCATGGCAAACTTCTCTCCCATAGTCTGAAGGGTTTTACAGTTAAACGCACTCGCCAAAAACTTTTGAGGTTTGTTGGGGGCGTGTCCTTGTCCATAAAACCACCCAAATCTAAATCAGGAAGAGAGCTGCGAACGATGTCCAAGGCAAGCTCATAATCCAAGTCCATCCCCACTATCCTACTGTTTCGTAAAATGTGGTCTTGCAGTCCCCAGGACTGCACTCTAGAGGCCACAAAAGCATATGCAGACACGTCCTCTGCCGAACACAGGCCAAGACCTCCCAACCGTATCGGTAGAGACGCTAACCGCCATTGAAGATCCCCAAAGAACGGCCCCCCGCAAACTACAATATCTTCGACCGCTTCACGAAGCCCTTTGTCGAAAATGGATACGGCTTCATCAGCAAAGGCTGGTTGACATGTTCGAAGGCCAAACAACAGTTTAGCAACACCCATACAAGAACGGAGCAGCAAAAGTTCACTTTGAGGGTCCCCCAATTTCTGCAGAGAAACCATCAGCTCCACTGCCCGGCGGGCCCTTTTAGCACCCAAGGATCTAATATATCCCCCGTCCCGACTAACAGCACCCCCTAGGAGCTTCACACCTCCCTTTGGTCTCCCGATATCACTAGGAAATAAACCAAGCTTCACTTTTTCCCCATTGCACGATGGCCAAAAAATTTCACATTTCTTAATATTAAGCGTAAGTCCTAGATTTGGCCCCTCAGCTCGGATAATATCAAAAAATTTCACATTTCTTAATATAGTATACAAATTATATGTAGCATTTAAATATTTATTAAATTAATTGTGCCGTAATCCAGGTTTTTAGTTCGTTCCTACAAGTGAATCATTTGGTTTGATAAATAGTACGGTTTTTTAAAAAGTGTATACCCAACAGTACGTATAAAACAAGAAAAAATAGATTTAAAATACTAACATCAACGTGTGTCTAAAACGAGGGGCAGCGGGTCCCTTGGTGGTGTGTCCATAATTCTTATTAATTCCCACGCAATCAGAACGCTTATGTCGTCAACAAACCTATTTTAATCAATACCCTTTTGCTATCAGGCCCTCAAACAATTCACTAACGTTTTTAATAATACCCAAGGCCAGGCAACTCCTATCATTACTTCTGTTTCAAATACTTAAATCAAATATATATATATATATATATATATATATATATATATATATATATATATATCCTTATGATACGGTTGGTTACTTCTAAGAAAAAAAAACAAACTATATGTTATTAAAGTAAAAAAAAAAAAAAAACTATTCATTTTGAGTTGAAAAGAGTATACGTTACAATGCACAACGAGATAGAGGCAATGTATTAAGACCTGGACTAGTGGACTGGATGTAGAACCGGGACCTAGGCTGGTCCGGGTCAGGGGTCGGTGAACAAAAAGTCAAAACCAGTTGTAGTTTGAAATCGGGTTGAGTTCAATCAGTTTGTTGATCGGTTTTTTTTTTTTTTTTTTTTGGTTTGATTGGTTTTGGGATATTTTGACATCTTTTACTGGTTTGGATCCGTTTGAAACCGGTTTCAATGAGAGGAACCCAAACCTGTGGTTTCAGTCGGTTAGGAATCAGTTTGTGTGTCTACCTTTCAGCTTCATTTTAGGTCGTAGGTTCCAATTTTCAAACCGCATATTTATTTCACCTCTACTACGAGACCAGAAAGTACGTCTTTTTATCATTAATCATCTTACAAGCGAGTTTTACTTCGCACAATTTAATTCTCTTTTTCTTGTCTATTATCATTACAGTTTCTTATAACTGTTCTAATTCAAAATTTTATCAATACCAAATCTATATAGTAGCTGAGAAAACTTGGCCAAAACAAAGCATTTAGAATACATAGATTTGGAAGTCTTAAGTTTAAGCACGCAACCGAGATGAGTTAAAAAAAAAAAAAAAAAACTTATATTTCCAATAAGGAAAAAAAATATTTAAAAAGTTGACGGGTCAAAAAAAAGAGGTTGTTAAAACTAGGAACCCTTAAAAGCAAATAGCGGTTAAAATTTATGTTCACATGTAAAGTTGTAAAAGCTGTTCCCCAGGCCGCGGAGTAGGAGCCAAATATGTCACACACACACAAGGCGCCCCCATAAACCAACACCACCACCACCTTATATTATTATCAACCAACCCACCTTTTTATCTCATTACCCCCCACCCTTCCATCCCCATAATAATAATAATAATAATATTAATGCCTCCAACCATCACCACCGCCACCAACACAGCCGCCCCCAATGGCGCTCACGAGACTCGCTACCGCGGCGTCCGTAAACGCCCTTGGGGGCGTTACGCTGCCGAGATTCGAGACCCGGGCAAAAAATCCCGGGTCTGGCTCGGCACTTTCGACACAGCCGAAGAAGCCGCCCGCGCCTACGACTCAGCCGCCCGTCAGTTCCGTGGCTCCAAAGCCAAAACCAACTTCCCTGATTCTCATCTCCACACCGCCGCCGTCACCGCCGTCGAGTCCGTCACCGCCGCCGCTCCTCCACTTCCGCCGGAAGCCCTTGATCTTACCCTCTCACATTATTCCAATGGGTTCCCGTTGTATCTTTACCGTCCACAAATGAATGCGAATATTAATAATATCTTTAGATCGGAAAGATCAGTCGCCGCCGACCCACGTCTCACAATCGGTACCGGAAGCGATTCAGATTCTTCACCGGTTAATAGTTTTAGCTATTCATCTGACCGGTTAATGAAACAGGAGAAACCATTAACGCTTGATCTTGATCTTAATTACCCTCCACCAGAAGTTGCTTAGTCGGAGATTTTCCTTACGTTTTTTTAGATCGGATTTATAATGTTTTGACGGAGATAAAGTTGGTGTTTGTTGCAATTAAAGCAGCCTGATAATATTATTATTAATGCGCTGATAATGTTGAAATATTTCTTGTTCTATTTGTACATAAATGATAAAAAAAAAAAACATAAACTCTTAATATTAATATTAATATTAATGTTCTTGTTTTGTTTATGTTTGCTGCCGAACAGGTGAATATTATTTTTTTTGTAATAAAATGGTTATATCTGGTTTTAGATGTAGTTTTAATAATAATATATGATTAAGTTTAAAGATACGAAGGAAAGACAAGAAGTTAAAAAAATAGCACACGATGGGGATGGGGTTGATGATGAGCAACAGGCTGCGGTGACTGTCGGAGAATAGGAAAAAGGTTTTTGGGGTGTTGTCTTTTGAGGTTGAACGCGTATCTCGATGTCAAATAATATTCTGTGTCATCGGGCGGTTGTGGTTGTGCTTAAACTGTTGTCCTTTACTTGACTGATCCAACACCTGTTCACATTTATACGTATCTGTTGTTTCTGTTTAAAACTACGTATATTAAAATGTTTTTTTTAGTAATTGTTGAATAAAACTTGCTAGATTCATGTGTCTTTTTTTAATTGGTTCATGTATACTACATGCATTATATTTTACATGTTATGTTAGAACATTGATCGATTTTTTCTCGGTTAAATTGGCAATTGTGATTTGTGGTGTAATTTGATGTTGTTAGACCTATATGATGGTTAGAGTGGTGTGTGTCGCTTTTGATGGTGACAAAGTGTTATATAAGATAATGTGTGGCCACTGGCAGCCACCGTCACTTCTAATTTGTGTCTATGATGAAGTTGTCACAAGCATTAAGCGAGCGATAAGATCCAACCTTGACCTTGAGTAATCCTAGTAAGAGAAAGAGTAATGCTACACCTATTCACAAGGTGTCATCAATACCTTCAACTATGGTGCGGCACTAGTCATCTATTAGCGAGCAAATTAAAACCACTTAATTCGAGAACTAAACACATTTTGGTGACTTAGATTCCTGGCCGGATTACATTCTCATGATAATTTTGAGCACTAAATTAGTCATGCGCCCAACTTTTGTGCCTAGAGTTGTAACCAATTATGTTTATCCCCTTCTAATAATTGAGAACACTACATAAGACCAGTACACCACTATAATAAATAGCTTCAATGTGTTTAGACATAGTTATAGATTAAAAAAAGGGCATAAAATAAATATAATGAGTTTTGATGTTTGAGTTAATGATAAATATTTGTTCAACTTCACACCTTAAACATATACCCCTAAACAAAAATGATAAAATAAAATTAAAACTTATCCTATAAACGATTATGTATATAGCTTGTAATTATATTTATTTGGCGTAAATGTTATCTTTAATCATAATCAGTTTGCAAAGCTTACTTTTAATTTGTGAAATTTATTTACTACATTTAATAATTTTTGAAATAAGGTGGGACGGGGCATCACCAGATTTGATCACGGGTACCCCACTACCAGTACGGTAACACTACCGCCGGTAGTGCTGGTGTGGGTCCCGTGGACCTTTTTCTGATTCTATCTAACGGATGTGAAGTCATGAATTTAAATAAAATATTATTTCTTTCTAATCTCTATCTTCTCTCTCTATATATTCTTTTAATTTCTTCTCTCCCTCTCTATATTCTTTTAGACTATAAGGAGTGAAGAGGGGATGAAGCGTCATGTGGCATTTGTGGTGTTTACATGTGAGAAGTGAAAATTGTGGGGAGTGGAGGGGGGGAGAAATTTCATCTCCAACTCTTGACCGCTTAGGTGATCGACGGACATGGCGAGAAATTTCATATCTTCGCGCTGTTGAATTGGACGATGTTGGCATTTAAGTCGGCCAGGTCACCACTGTAAGCACCTTTGCCCGATCCTAAATGGGTGGACAGTTTGGTATTGGACGAACCGGTGGTGTATTCGGGTTCGGGATGAAGTTGTATGGGTTGTTTGGGTCAAAGCCTCAGTTGTATGGGTTGTTCATTTTTGAAAAAAGAAAACTATGAAGAAATATATTAAAATTGAGGTGAATATGAAGAGATGTATAAAAGTTGATGAACAAATGTATAAAAATGGGTGAATATGGGAAGTGATCGGAAGTAAAGTGGGTACTTTTTTTTTTAATAAAAATGGGGTTATAACTATCTATAACTAAAAATAAGGATTCATAACTAAGTAGGTGAGAGAAGCAAAAAAAAAATAAAGAAAAAATAGATGTCTCGAATGGATGATATGTGCCCCCCTTTTCTTTTATTAGGTGGGACGGGGCGCAACCAGATTTGATCACGGGTACTTCACTATCAGCACGGTAATATCACCGTCGGTATGTAACGTTCTGTATTTTCATTATATTTTGTTATACTATAATTCATATTTTAATTTCAATCATTGTAAATCCAATACTTTGATCATGGTGGAGATCGTATTTTTATCAAACTTACACAATATATAATCAACCATAAATACGCGTTTTTATACCACACCGAACCATCCTTTAAGTCTATAATCGCTTCGGAATATGATCATACATTTTAATCGTTATACATAATTGCATACACTTATTCATAATTATGAGTTTTTAACATAAAATAATAAGTAGATTAAACTCTAGGGGTTAAATTGAAAATATTAATTATATTATGTAATACTAATATATACTTTCAAAACCTTCATCCTACAACTATTAATCTAATAATTTGGAAGGTTTTGTGGACACATCCCTACCTTACCAAACTCTTGACCCTTCTTGTAATTCAGATTTATTCCATACAAGAATGGAAAAATCCCTTGTCTAAGACCGATGCTTGATCCATAAGCAAAGTGGTCATGACATGAAACTCTTTAAGATAGATTCACATTCCTAACTTAACTCTCACCATCCGAATCACCTTCATGGTGGTTTTGTGCTTGGTTACTAACTATAACTCTTGACCATCCGAATCACCTTCATGGTGGTTTGTGTTTTGGTTCGCCTTAAAGGCAATGTATGACCTTCTTGAACATATGAATCATTCCTCTGAATCTAAAATCCATTCCTCTTCAACTCAAGAATAACCGGAGCTAAATCTTTTCCTCCGAAGACTCCTAACGGGAATCTAACTAAGAGCACATTAAGGTGAGTTCATACTTGTCCCCTTTTTCTCTTTATCACTTTTGGGGCTCAACATGTATCATATGCAAATACATTAAATGCTTTCATATACACATGCTCAATCTATCAAACATGCATATATGCCATTGCCATGCTAGAAATCAAATTCTAAGATATAAGAGCCTTAAGCATACAACCCGCCTTAACATGTATAGCGCTATAGGAGTAGCACACCGCCCTCTTGGGGTTATTGTTAAGTTTTAACGGCCTAACACGATAGTGTTAGGATATGCAGTGGTAACAAGGGATTGATTATGCCTTTTGAATGATTTGTATGTGCAAACTATAGCATGACGATTTGAGTAAAACATTTTAGTATTACGTATGTATTAAAAAACTAGTATGCTCACCAATGCTTTATGTGTTGACAAGATATTTTATACATGTTGCAGGGAAATGTTTGGTGCGTTGATTCAAGAAACTCATTAGGGTGGACTTAGATATTCACGCCTTAAATTTTGATTATTATAAATGTTGTAATTTCTATTTGAACTATATGTACTTCTTTGCCTTTATGTTATGAAATGAAATCATTTAAAATATATTGTCGCAAATCTAGTGTCATGAAGCTTTTAAACAATCTATCACAAGTTGCGCCTCGATGTATTCCGCCATCTGTTGGGGTGTGACACGATAGTTCTGATAGGGGTCCCGTGAAGCAAATTATGGTTCTATCTAACGGATCGGTAACACTGAATTCAATGCAATGGTCAACAAATCTTCACAAACCCAACATTAAAACAAAAACCCACCTCCCAATCTCCAAACCCAGATATAAATTTAACAGCTTTATGCAAAAACCCACCTCCCAATCTCCAAACCCAGATATAAATTTAACAGCTTATGCAAAAACCCACCTCCCAATCTCCAAACTCATATTCGTTTTATGTTGGGTTTGTGAAGATTTATTTGTTTTGTTGGTGGTTTTGTTGGTGGGATACGACGACAATAGGTGGTGTTGTTTGGTGATGTGGTGCAGAGGGATATGGGGAATGGAGATGGAAGGTGTGATGGGGAAATGAAAAAAAATAGAAAAGTAAAATTAGTCCACAATTTCACAAAGTATAAAGGGGTCGATTTTACTATCCAATTTTGGTAAAATATTTTTGGGAACAAATTTTTAGTTGATTTAAAATGTAGGAAATTAAAAATAAAAGTTTAGGTGTGTATTTAATTAATGTTTGTTTAAAAAAGAAAGAAAACTAAAAAATAAAGATTTCAGTGAAATGAATCAGTGGAGTGTTGCCTCCCAAAAAGTGTTTCAGTGAAGTAAATCAGTGAAGTGATGTGGCAGTGCAGGATTGGTGTAATTCAGTGAAGTGCAAAAAAATTCTAGGAGCACCCATCCCCCCTTATAGTGTATATATCACAATGCATTAAAAAGATACATATATTCTATAATATTAAATAATACATACAACCAGTCCAGTTCGGTGTTTGTAGGTATGGAAACCTTTTTAACCATAACCGGCCCAATATTGCCATTTTTTAGAAATTTATTAAGCCGGCACACCGGTTTTTGGTGCAGTTTGGGTATGCAGTTTGATTTCATAGCAAACTGTATTCTGGCATTCTGCATACCTTATAGCTGAGAACGGGTTTCTATGAAGCCCATTTGATCTAATTTTGGTCATTTAAACTTTCTTTTCTTTCTTTTGATGTTTAATTAGGGTTTTGTGTATTTTGTTGTTGGAAGGCTTGGTTTTAGTGTCTTGCTAGTCCTATTGTTGCTTTTATATGATATATAGATTTTTCCATTGAAAAGAGGAGGGTCGATCCTGAGAATTCAGGTGTTTAGGCCGAGCCGTGAAAAATGTGCTCCTTAGCCTTAGCCAAGAAAATAATTAATGTAAAGAATTTTTTAAACGACGATTAAAGTAATATCAATGACCAAAATAAGAGAATTGCTAACCGATGATGAGTGAAGTTCTCCTATCATTCTTGGTAGCAAATTAATGTATCGACTCTTCATAGTTAATATTATCCAACATTTTGTTCTTGATAGCTATCATTGCCAATCTGCAAAGTCTTTTTATAAGTTAAGTGGGCTAAGGCTTAATGGGTATCTGTTAAAGGACTAATGGTTAAGTTACTTAAGTGGGCTAATGACCATAGGTTTGACTTTTGAGTTTTTAGACTTTAGAGTTAAAATAGGCCTATTACAAACTAACAATTTTTTTTCCCATTAAAAGTTACTAATTTTAAATTAATTCTAACTTTAAAATATACTAGGTTATGTACACGTGTGATACACGGGTTGAACAATTTAAATTATATATAAATTTAAAATATAATTAAGAAAAATTAGATTACATATTTTATTTAAAATACAAAAAGTTTCATGTACAACCGAAAAAAAAATATTAAATATTCATTAGCCCCTAAATAATTTCTTGTAAAAAACATTTTTATTCACATAAAACTGTTTTCAAAAATTCCAAAATATATCTTCCATACACGGCTATTACCTTGTAGACTGTAGGTATAACAAAACAAAACAAAAATAAAAAAGTAATAAAGGTAAATTTGTTTAGGATAAGATATAAAAAAATGAAATTAATTTAAAAGTATCCCCTTATCCGTTAAACCATCCCAATCGAGTATTGTTCATTTTGGAATTTGACATCAAGTTTCCTCAAAACCAAAGTATTTCTAACCTTGAGTGTATAATCATTTTTTTTCTAACATCAAGGTCCTTAAACATAATGACATTTATTGGTTCAATTTGATTGTATTATAAAAAAAGATTGTGTAAATTAATAGCCTGAAAATAAAGATTGAAACGAATTAGTAATGCAAAGACTGTTTAGATATTGCATTTCTCTATTGAAGTAACTTGAAAAAACAAAGTCAATGAACATTTCAATTAATATTTTTTCATATATAAAATGTATTTTATATATCAAGCTATTATAATACGAAAATAGCCAAACATATTTAGTTTTGTATTGAATCAAATATTTAACTAATGTGGATTGATTTGTTTTATTTTATTTGTTTAGAATATTGTAAAAAATATAGTTTTAAACTTAGAGTGAAATACCACATATTAAAAACACGTTTTTTAAGGTACACGATTTAAATTTAATAACATATAAATACATTATGTTAAAAAAATAAATATTTTTTAATAAAGATTACTTTTGTTAGTTCATAAACATTTTTAAATTATGTTTATTAATTTATTTCTAATTTTGTATTAAAATATAGTTATATTAATTGATTTACAAAAACATAGAATATATATATTAAACTGAATTCCAGTAATTATATTAATAATTATAGTTGTAACAAATAAAAACTGAATAAGTAATAATTATTAAATAAAAAAATAAATTAAAATAAATGTATTGTTTGAAATAATAAAATGGGAGGCTTTATAATGGAGTTCTATGTACTCCATGTGCTGTCTTTTATTACTATAGATAAAATCGATTAATGTTGATTGATTTATTTTATTTATTTGTTTTGAACAATATAAAAGTCTCACAATAAAAACTTGACTAATTGCATTGTGTTATTATTAATTTGTTTATTTGACTTTTGAACTATTTTAAGCATTTAAAATTAATATGTATATGCTGAACATAGTTTAACATCTAAAACAATGACCAAAATAATAAAACTTAATAATCATTTGTCAAATATTGTAGCAAAATTAATTTTAAACTTAGAATAACAGATTAATATTTTTAAAAATGGGTTAATTTAAGGTACATGATTTAAATTCAAAGTTAATAATACATAAATATAAATATGTTATATAAAAAAGAATCATGTGTTTTCTTTTATTAATGATTTCAGTTACAACTATGATTATTAATATAATTACTAAAATTTAATTTAATAATCATAGTTTTGCAAATCAATTATTATAATTAAATTTGAGTTTAATGTATTAAATAATAAAATAAGAGAATTCATGAGGGAGTGTCATGTGTCTCTCATATGTTTTCTTTTATTATATAGTGTAGATGTAGATAACCTTTTAAAAAATGTGCCCTTAAAAATGAGCCCGGGCCGGGGTTCGCACCCCTTGATAGCCGGCCCTACAAAAAAGTGTATAAAAATTTATATAAAACGTATATTATTTTATTGTAAACTAGCTGATTACCCCGGGAGGGTCCCGGGGTTGAAAAATCTAATTTTACGTGATAACCTATTGCAAATGGTTCAAGTTAACTAACCACAAAATCTCTCAATCATAACATGTTCATAGTATTCTAATCAGTAATAACTCATATTCCCTAATCTAAAACCAAATCAGTAATCATCTAAAGAATCACTTATGTAAGCTGCAACTATTCAAAAAGTTATCACATCTCTCTAATTTGTCACATTCTAATGGCTCTTATAATTTCTAACCTAATCAACTAAACAAACACTTAAGTTGAAAGTTGTAACCATTGCATCTCATTATGCCACGTGACATAATCAAGAGATGGTTGAAGCCACCATTGAACGTCATGTCAGCAACTATCAATTCTTCCCGGTAGCGTCCCGGGGTTGAAAAATATAACCATTCTAATAATACTAATAGTAATAATTATTACTCTTGTAATTAATAATTAAATAAATAAAAAAAATAACCTTGCTATAAGCTGACACCATGTGTTGCAGTGTTGCGCGATTCTTTGTTCTAGCTTCTCTTGATGAAATCGTAGATAAGAATCTGGTTTAAAAGAAAAAACATGATTAATGAATAACATGAACATTTTGTGTTTTTTTTCCCTGTATGAACGAAACCCCACAAAAAAAATAGTCGATTTTTTCTCCGTTTTTTATATAGCACTATGGTACTCGTTGGAAAGATAATAAAACGCTCGTTAATTTGGTGTGATTTTTTTCTTTAAAAAATCCCGTATATAAAAGATATAAACGTTTAAAAATTATGGGAGGAAATATGAGAGAGAAAATTTTAAATTTATTTTTAAATTATTTTTTCCTAAAATAACTCAATTTAATTAAAAAATAAAATAATTCAAAAACACTAAAGTTTTTCAATTATGATGCCACGTGACAGTTTCATTGAGAGGTTGAAGGCACCATTACACGCCACGTCAGCAATGTTCAATTCTTTTATATATATTATTAATAGATTATAAACAATCTCAACCTAAGCCGAGCTTGAACTCCCATATATTAAGCAAATCCATTACCCGACTCAAGCTTAAACGAAATTAGACTCGGCTATACATATAAATATTCCATCTGAAATTCTGAATTGTCCTTGTGTTACAGGCGTCATCATCACGAGTAGTGAAGCTAGTGTTTCATTAAGACCACACGGTATGGGGAGCGGCATTGGGCCGGCGACGCCAAGCCGGGCCGGCGAACACCGCCCCCCTGGGCCGGCGACGGCTTAGCCGGCATCCAAAAGCCGTTTATGCCGGACCTTGGGGACGCGTGAAAAGTGGGGGGACGTGCATTGTACCGTTGGATTGTTACCGTTTAAAAAAAAAAAAAAAAAAAAAAAGAATTTTTTTTCAAAAACTCTATTTAAACCACTCATTTTATACCATTTTCAACACAAATCAAACCCCACTTTTTATACCAACCCTTATTTTATATAAAAAATACTTTATACTTTATTCAATGGATCCCAACCAAAACAACCTAAACCCGAATCAACCACCACAATATAACCAAAACAACCCGAATCCAAACCCGTTCACGATGCCAATGGATCCATCTTGGGCTACTTTTGCGGGTTTTCAACAAACTCCCAACCCTTTCACCCAATATCCTCAAATGCACCAAAGCCCGTCTACCTTTAACCAATTCCATAATTTGCAAATGCATCATAACCCTCAATCCTTTACCCAACTTTTACAAACTCCGCCATTCCGTCAATCTCTACCACCACAACGACAACCCAATTTTGAACTCGAAGATGAAGAAGATGATGAGGTGGAGGTTGTCCCCGAAACACAAGTCCAACGTTCGAAGGGGAAGGCGAAGGCGAGTGCGAGTGCGAAGGGGAAGGGGAAAAAAAAAGCCAACCGAACGAAGCCTTTGGACGAAATTGGAAGAAGAAGCGTTAGCGAAGGCGTATCTGGCTAGTTCGAAAGATCCCATAGTTGGTAAAAAAATTTAATTTTTTTGTAGTATACAATAAAAAAAAATTATTTTTTTTATTCTCTAATATATGTTTTATTTAAATGTAGGGACTAATCAAACGGGCCATAGTTTATACAACCAAGTGCGAGATACATTTCACGAATTGATGGAGCAAGGAGAGTATCGGGGGCATGAGGCTTTAAGTTCTAAATGGAGGAAAATGAGTACTACAATCGGGAAGTTCATCGCCTTTTATAATCCGTTGTATATGAACCCTCCAAGCGGGTTTAACCAGGAAATGATTTTCAAGGAGGCGATGCGAAAATATGAAGACAAGTATGGCCATGTTTTTCCTCATGTTCGAGCTTGGACGGTGTTGAAGTCATCTAGCAAATGGCAACCGGTTCCAAACGAGGTTGCAAGCGCCAAACGAAGCAAGACTTCGGAGTCGGGCGATTATAGCGTGGGAGGCGGGTCGACCGGTCATTGTCAAATAAATATAAACGATGACCCAGACCCAGAGTTCGAGGATACTCCGGTTCAAGAGGAGCCACGACCCATAGGGAGCGGGAGCGGGTCAATGTTGGACGGTTTGGTCGCTGAATTGGCATCCTTCAAAAATACTTTTAGTGAAAGTCAAGCGGAGAAGAAGAAATTGAAGGAACGGGAAGTCGAAGAAAAGCTTCGTTTGAAGCAAAAGAGGGTGGAGGAAAGCATTCGCCAAAAGAACGAGGATAGGCAAATAGAAGAATGGCGAATAATGACGGCAAACATCAACGACTACCCCGAAGAAGACCGTCCCGTTTTGTTGAAGATGAAGGAGAGCATCGCAAAAAAATATAATCAGTAGTTTATGTTTTTTTTTTATTTAAGTGTTTGTTTTTATTTGAAAATTGTACTTTTTTTTATTTAGGTGTATTTTTTTTTTAATTTAAGTGTTTGTTTTTAATTTAAATACATCTTCACATTTTATATTAATATGATAATATTATTTAATTAAAAAAAAGAAAAAAAAAATGAAATAGCATTAATGGATGTTGGGCCTCCTCCACACCCCTAGGAGCATCATCCTAAGGATGCTCCTACCCCACGCTGACGTGGCAGGTGAGGTGGAGGCAAGGCATGGATGATGGGCCTCTACCACACCTAATGGTCTTAAAAAATGGTCACGTGAATTCTTCTTTTTATGACAATCATACTCCTGATTTATATTTTATAATCTAATGCTATAGCAAACAATTTTTGATGATGTATTTTATTTTAATTCACCTTATTCATTCATGACATAATTGATTGATGAGGATTGAACGATGATGTATCAAATTTAAAGGATAACATTTTGACCATCCTTTTTTTTTATTTTTGATAAACAGTCATTGTTAGTCTTTCTAAAAGTAGACAAATATAAAACAAGTTAATCATGATTCGACATGTAAGCATCGCGGCCAAGACAACTAGACTTTAGCTGACATAAAAACCTTAAAAAGTACAATGAGGTTCATAAAAACAACCAATCAAAATGATACACATGTAAGCATGGGCTAAGTCTTAGCCAGCGGCTAAAGTGAATGTTAAACCCTACTAGAGGGATCAAATTTAGCTAGCCATTACACCTATACAAACTTGTTTGGCTGTTTTCCTGGACCCATGCTACTTTTTAGGGTTTTTAAGTCGGCTAGATTTTAGACTAACTAGCCGACGAGTCTTATTTGGAAATATCTAATTGTCTAATTTGGATTGATTGTAATATGCACGCGGGAACAGTTGTAGTAGATGTTTATTTAAGAGGCGGGATTGGTTTCCGCATGACATAGAGATGCAATGTGATGATTGATGGGAATGCAAAGTATTGAAAACAGACAAGAGCTTTAACCCTCTTTACTAAAATGTTGCAAAGATGAACCCATGAAGTCACCTTAGTCAAAGGTCTCTCGGACTCTCTGGACGCTTGGGGCGATATATTAACAAAGTCCGAATGGTTACCGATGTAATCAATATGTATAGCAAATGTGGCAGTTTAGGAGATGCTCAATTCATCTTTTATATACACGGTTCAGCTATACGTGTGGGATGCATACAAGACACATATACTTCATTCATTTAAATCTCAAGTGCTTGTGCTCATCCATGTTTGGTTTCAATCTGAAGGGTATTTGTCCTAAAATGAAAACTATATACACATTGAACAAACAATCGAGCACTATGCCATTATGGAGGCCCATGGTTAACCTTCTTGATCAAGCTAATTGTATTGTCAAGAACATGAAGGTTGACCATGATGCTCTGGTATCAAGTTTGGCGCTTTGGGATTCGTTGGAGATTAGATAGTCATCCCCTTGCTCGAGAACTCTTGCTTCGTCTAGTACAATGTGGTTAGATTCCATTTCTATATCCATCTTTCTTGAAGTTGATCCTATTATACCAAATTGGAATTTATGATCATTGCATGTGCTACAACAGTTTTCAACTCTTGTTCATCAAGAAACTCCATTAGTATCTAGGGACCTAGTTATCCAGGTCAGTTGGATGAACTCTTTCTTGATCACTTATGACTGTTCTGTCGTCATAATGTTGTTCCAAATTGCGTATTCCTCGACTCTTTGATTTCTCCTTTCAGCCACAACTAGGACACCCTAGAATCCGGATAATGTCTTAAGGCGAGACAATATTTTAGAACCTAGAATCTCTCATGTAGACGAGCCATGTGAAATTTGCCTAATATGTTAGAAACCCCGCTGTTAAGGACTCAATCGTCCTTGATTTAGGTTGGTTCCACCCTCCTAAAGAGAACATAATAGCTCTAAACCTCTAATACCAGCTAAAAGTCCAACCTTGATATCAACTAATATTGTCCACGCACGCATTTGCAACCAGGGCCACAAACTTGTACGTAGGCATCAGGGCGAAATATGCTTTTCTGTTAAGTTTCGCCATCCGCAACCAAGACACTGACACGCGTTAGTAACATTTGAGGCTAAACATTCTTCATGAATCCAAAATATATGTTGTTCACAACATTGTTTGCTTCTCTCACGGAACCATTAATGTGTATTTGTTGATGCATTGTCATGAGCAGTTTGAATTTAGCCATCTCTTCTCCAGACATCCACATCCTATGTTATACTTTACAAGAGAATTTGAGATATAAAAGCGAATGGGAGGAATATATGTCCTACCAACTTATTATGACCCAATATGTTGAAGGTAGAAAAACTGGGATAACATCATTAAGGGCCAATATACATTACATTGGATAGAAATAGGCTATGAAAGGTAGCATGTGCTGTAAATAATTATCTTGGATTCCAGATGGTTATAAAACACAACAATGTTGATTTTAGAAGAAAATAATGCAACTATCTTCTCTTCTTGTTATTTACATTTGAATAAATTAATAATAAAAACAAAATTCACCGACAGGCGAAGTAATTATAATCCACATACCATCTCTCTCTCTCTCTTAAGTTGAGTTGAGATCTCTTGAAGCTTGCCCATGCCATCTACACCATAAAAATAAAACTTCAATACTCACAAGAATTAAAATGCAGTATGGTCATCAACATATATACATATATTGCCCATTGTTTTATACTACTCGCTCGCACACACAAAAAAAAAAAGAAAAAAAAAAAGAATATTGTAGGTATAAACAGCAGTGGATTGTTTCTTACAAACAAGTAATTCCCTGATAAAATGGTAAAAACTTGACAAACCTTGAAAGCAAGAACCGAGCAAGTGGGCCTAAGTTGGCATTCGACTGAGCGTCTTTGTTCTGCTGCTTCTTTTTGTTATCTGCTTCTGCATTTGCATTTGCATTAGCATTTTCTGGCTCTGTTACCTTTTTGCCCTTGGAAAATCCACGTATGGCCACCTCTTGCAGATCCTTCAACGATGCTTCCTTTGAACTGAAACGTATTTATATAAATACAATTAAAAACAAAAACAAAAAATAAAATAAAATAGATTCAGGTATATACCTTGCTAAACGGTGAAGAATTCTGGTGACAAGAAATTCACAAGATCCAGGCTTTGTGTGTTCCATATCCATCAATGAATTTATCAATGATCGAACCACGGACGCCTCTAGATCATCAGACACTGCCTAAATTCATATACAATCTTACAATAAATTATTATTCGACTCTTTATGTTTCTTAAATATCAAATATCAAATGTATTATAAGTTTTCACCTCTTTTAATGAAGGGACGATGAGAATCGAGAGTGGAGTGGATGCTAACGATGCAGATGATCTGGCACCCTCTTCTTCATCACTGCTTGCATGGCGAGGTTTTGGAAATGCTTTTATCGCATCATAATAGTCACTTGAATGTCTGAATTAATAATTAAAATACTTCAGATATATTACTTTTTAATACCCTGATTTATACAAGAAACCATACCCTGCAAATTCCAAGCTGTTTGTTGATTTCTCTGTATTTATACTTTCTTGGGCACCTTTGTTGACCTTGCTTAAACCAGACTTATCTTTGGCATGCCCCATCTTCATTCCACCTTGAATCGCAGCCTTTGCCTGATAACATACAACCGGATATATTCAAAGATATGTTACAACATAAACATTATATAACTAAAAATTATAAACAACCTCGGCTAGGTTTAATGCACTATCCTCGTGAGAAGCGGTTGATGTTTTTTCTTGAATTCCAAGCCTTGACTTTGGAGTGCGTGGAGAATCTGAGTCATCATGTTGTCCACGGTAGACAAAAGTACCACTTATGGAAGCATCTTCAAGAGAACTAAATGTGCTGCTTGACTACAAAAACCCTAACAAAGTTGCAACAAAAACCGGAAAAAAAAAAAAGATCAACTTTTTTTTGAGAACTGAAGCTTACCATGGTACTTTGATCACTGAAAAGTGATGACGTTTGTGTTCGTGATGTTCTCACAACAACGGTTCCAGTGCCATCCATAGACACAATATCATCATCACCCCTGTAAGAATTATGTTTTTTATCTTGATCTGATTCCCTAGAATCTCTTCTAGAGGCTTCTAATAAACGCCTGGTACCACTTTCCATGTTTCGCTTCTGAGTTCCTTGAATGTCGGTTTTCCGGTCTCTAATCTGAGGTGGTCTCACAGCACTTCTAACTGTGCCTGTACTGCCGGATCCACCTACGCTGAAATCCCATCCTGCATTTCTCTGAGTTTTACCATACCCGCTGCAATTAAAAGTACAGGTCAGCAAATACTCTAGAAACAGAAGGGTAAATATATAAACCACATCTAGCTATCCACCTGGCTCGAACTGTTTCTTCAACTCTTGGTTCGCTGGTAACCTTCACGGTATTAGATCCTTCCCCAAAAGCTTCCGTACCATTTGTAGGCGTCTCCCCATCCTTAATTTGAAACTTTGGTCTTTCTCTGTCAATATAGAAAGAAATTGTCAAAGATGCTTTAATGGAAAGAAACAATAAAGTTGCAAATAATTGAAAATGATGTGAAAAAGGCACCAGATTTATTATATTTAAAGACTAAAGACTAATAGCATTAAAGAAAGCACCTGATTCTCTCTAGGAGTCTTGGATTCTTCTTTGCATTCCTAATAAAGCGGTGTTTCAGAAGTTCCTTTGCACTTGGCCTCTGAAGTGTAGAATAAAGAAACAAATAATAATGATTATTAAAAAAAGATACCACACGCGCACGTATAGAGAGCGAAAGGTGAATAACATACCTCCGCAGGAACCTTCTTTAAACACAATGAAACAAATTCCTTCATAGGACGAGAAAAATGTTCATCTAGCTGCAAAGAAAATCAACGGCTCAATAAAGCTAAATCTAACTCAATTAGAGGGTGTTTGGGATTGCGTTTTGAATCTGATTTTTAGATTATTGCGTTTTGAAAACGCAGAAATCATTTTTTAGTGTTTGCGATTGCGTTTTGAAAACGCAGATAATCAGTTTTTTAAGCTACCAAAACGCAATAATCTACAAGCAGCTCCACCCCTGCTTTTCCAAAACGCATAATCTGTTTTGAATAATCAATCCCAAACACCCCCTTAATCATATTAAATGAATACAAACCACATTAATATCTAGATTCCAAATTAATAAAAAGCTAAGGACCTGAGGTGGGCTTTCTCTAGGTATGATGAAAAGTACTCTCATTGGGTGAAGATCAGCAAGTGGGGGCTCCCCTTTGGCCATCTCAATTGCAGTTATTCCTAAAGACCAAATATCTGCCTGTATTGACCAAATCAAACATCGTAACGAGTTTGCGAAAAAGTGAAGAAAATAAGAAAGTAAATTGAGTTGTGAAAAGTAGAAGTGGGACCTTCTCATTATATCCCTCTGCATTCTGAATAACTTCCGGTGCCATCCAAAATGGCGTACCTACAAACGTCTGTCACAATCAATCATATCAGTGATTTTCTCTGTTCCAAACCTTGTAAACTATCAAAAACGGAAATAAAAAGCAAACACGTGGGTGTTGGCTAATCCTAAAATACCTTTCTTCTAGAAATTGTTCGGGTTAATTGTGCAGACACGCCGAAGTCTGCAACCTGTAAGAAAGTCAAAATACAAGCTTATATATCAACTTCATATGCAACATATGAACCAAAGATAATATTAATCACAAATGAACAAAAATAATGCACCTTAACATCACCATTGGCAGTCAACAAGATGTTTGCAGCTGTCAAAATGCAAGACAGCTATTGTTATTACACCGCCACATTTACAAGAATGTAAAATTTCATTTTCTAACGAAGAAAAAAAAAAGTAGATAATTTTCAATAGATCTGTTTCCGTTCTTTTCTAATACCAGAAACTACAACAAATAACTTTTCTAGCGGTTTCCTATCTTAACAATTAACGTGCAACCTGAAACCAAATACATCAATTAAAGAAAGAAATCAAAGCATGTAATTTATCAATTTCAAACCTTTGATATCCCTGTGGATCTTTCCTTCGGTATGTAGATATTCAACGGCATGCAGCAAGTCACGCAAAATGCACGCGATTGACATTTCATCCAATGGTTGATTCGGTTGAATCTGTGGAAGAAACACTCAATAACAACTCTTTCCGCACTTTCAACGAAACTAAAACTAAACGATACGCAGATCATATTTGTTAGCTAAATACTAGAAGTTGGTGCAAATAACCTACTAGATCAGCAACAGAGCCACCAGCCATGTATTCCATTATGATCCATAGTTTAGTCTGGTGAAGATACGACCCATAGTATTCTGTAATATATTGCGATCGACATTGTTGCAGAACCGCTATTTCCTGAATCACATTTCAGCGAAAGAAAGGTATTCAATATCCAAAAATTCAATACACGCGTGACAGAATTCAGACATTTATACCTTTTGAATGTCTTCAATCTCATCCTCTCTACAAACAATACAAAACAAAACTTTACTTATAAATTCAATTTATATATCTAAAGTTCTAAACAAATTGATTTGAAAACAAAAAACAGCTTAAGATCAAAATCTCACGATTCTTCCAAATCGATAACTTTAATCGCAACCACCTTGTTAAGTTCCTTATCAAACCTACAAATCAACATTATGCACATTACACACATGATCAACATCATAATCAAACAATTGCAAATCAAAATTCAAGAAATTACCCTTTAAACACATCACCAAAAGACCCTCTTCCAATGAGTTCTAACTCGCTAAACCGCGATCCAGCGGCCTCCATAATAGCAGCAGCATCTGCCATCTTCACTACCCACTTAAAAAACTAAACCCCTTTGTTCCTCAAAGCCTCAGACGCATTTCATCAAACACTTGGAGTGCATAATTCATCAATCCCAAGTTACACTTGACAATGCTTGTGGGGTTGAGTGTGAAGTGATTATTGCTTGAAATCTGAAACACCCATTGAAGCAAAGTGGAGTGAATTGACAGATGAGCGAATGATTATATAAAAATATTGAAAGGGAAAGACTACCTTATTAATGTTGACAAGATGAAGAAGAGCTTAGGGTTTGTGAAGAAAGGGGATCAAGATTCAACAAACAAACAAACAAATGGAAAGCTGTATGATTTTCTGTAAATATTGACAGAATTTCTGTAAAAAATGAAAAAAAAGCCGTTATTTTAGTACAAGGAAGGATGGTAACAACACATGGACTTCATTTCTACTCCCTTCTCATCATTAATCTCCTCATCATTAATCACTAAACGCGTTTAGTTTTATTTGCTTTAAGATGTGATTTTTGTAAATATTTAAGTATTAAACCTTTTTTTTAAATTAAACATTCAATCGGGTATTTTCTATTAACGGCCGACAAATCAAAGCCGACTGTTCTCGAGGTTTTCACTAGAAAAATTGAGTACTCCGAGAGTAAACTGAGTTAAAACACCAATTTCGAGGAAAACCCGGTAACTCACCTGCCCAAAGACACGATGGTTAAAATACCGGTAAAACCTGTTGCCCAAAAATCAAACTCAGGATTCCTCAGGTCTTCTATTATTGCCCACCAATATCTCTAATGTTGTTTTACCATAATTACTATTAAATCACATTAAATATTTGAAAATTTTGAAAATACTTACAAGTTTAAAAATAATTATCATCATTATTTGGTTTTTAGTATTTTAAATAACATAAATATATTTTTGAAAATAAATCTTGTACACATAATGAAATCTACATGCATAGTAGTCACACATATATTATGATAATAGTAGGTTGGCTCGCACAATGCGACGGATATCACCGAAATTCTTTAAACATGTTTTTGATGCTTAGATCAAGGTTGTTGTACTTCATCAAGTACAAGTCATATCCTTAATATGTCGGATGCGCCAATCTCAATTCAATTAACTGTCGTGCCCATTGAAGGGTTTGGGCAGCGGATGTCGGCGATCAAATACAAGGCTATTCTCAAATACCGGCTCATGATATCTCTGTTCCCCCGGATGAACCATGCCCTATTTGCAAAAGAGCATGTCTGGATAAATTTGGCGAGCATGCGCTCCACTGCAAGGAATTGTCGGGGTTCAAGTACCGCCATGATTTGGTCAGAGATGTTCTATGGGATGTGCTTCGAAGTGCGGGGGTCTCAACCAAGAAAGAAGCACCGGTCAATTTTCTGACTGATCCGCGGGAGGGGAGGTCTACCTTGCGTCATATGGATGTTCTTGTGTTTGGATGGGTTGGGGCAAAGATGCTTGTGTTGACGTGACAGGGGTTTCCCCCTTGGTAGGTTTGCGAGACAGCGGCTTTGTACCGGGGCATGCAGTTTTGAGGGCAGAAGCTAAGAAGGTTGCTAAGCACGGAGCAGCCTGTTTAGAGAATCAACATGTGTTCTTGCCGTTTGCTTTTGACACATTTGGATTCTGGCCCCTGAGGCAGTACGGTTCCTGAAACGAGTGCAGAAGGTGGTCCACAGTGACTCGCAGAGCCCTAAGAACCAAGGGTTTGTGTTTAGCAGGATAGGCTTTGCGATTCAAAAGGGGATAGCGGCGCAGCTTGCTCCCCGCTTACCCACCATCTAATTGTAACTTGTTTTATCTTGGTAATGAAAACTTATGTATTATAACCGGAAAAAAATAATAATTAACAAGTGTGTAAACTAATCAGGTGTTATAAAATATAAAATTACCCTGGGGGATAAACTAGTTTCTTTTACATTAGACTACTTATTACTAATAGTTACACTTCGTATATTAAATATCTCATACATAAAATAAGATGGATAAAATGATAAATGACCACTTATATATGCATTAATCCTTATACCAAATACACATGATAATTTTTATTAAGTGTTTTAGAAATAATGTTGAATTACATTTGTTGTCCATCCAAAATGCTTTGTATATTACACTATGTTCCCGAGTTTCGTTAAAGGACGGAAGAGAAAGGATCTCCCTCCTCTTCCCTTCTCTCTAATTCCTTCAAATCACACTAAAATCCTTTTTATTATCCCTCTCATTCCCTCCCTTTCCCTCATACAAAAAAGTCTAGAACACATTTTTTTCCCACTTCCTTGCCAATCCTTTCTCTTCCATCCTTTAATAAAACTCTGAAACAGAGTGTTAGTGTATATATATGGATGATATTACGAGTTAAAACGGTTATTGTAATTCTCAACATATTATATTATTATATTAATTTATATATTTAGGAAAATCACTAAAAAATAGCTTTTACTTTTGGTCCAATTATTAAATTTGATGACATCCTTTTTTTATGTAACGTTTATGTGTATTAATGTTGTTCCAAATGAAATGAAAATGGGATACCAATAATGAATGGATCTATCTGGTCTTGATCTATTTGATTAGTTTATGCTGGTATATAGTTTACTTTTAATTTTTAAATATATTTAATATTTAATTTAAGTTATAAAATTTTCATATCTAAACAGGTAAGCATTACATTTGCATATGTATTTTCGTTGTTTGATGGGTTTATATGCGATTTCAATGTTTTTTTAGCAAATTGAATTAGAGTTTTCATTCTTTGGTGTTAAATTCCTTTATGTTTTTAGTTTATGTGTTAAATTCATTGGTTTCCTATATGAATTCTCACATTTAACCCGTCATGTTTAATTAACCCTATTTACAATATTTGCAATTTCTCCAGAGCACCGCCTCAATTGCTCCAAATAGGGTAGCGAGTTGGTTCATGGGTTCGTGATCTAGCTTCAAGATGGTGGAAGAAAGGAGAAAGAGGTTGTTGAATTTCTTGGGAAGCATGGTGGATCACAAATTGGAGCTAAAACACCGTTTGCGACTGGTATGAGTTCTTTTGTCGAAATAGATTGAGATGAGGTTACCGAGTATTATTGGTGATGGTATAGATTCACAATATGAAGCTATTGTATTTGCTTCAAGATATGTTCATTACTCATAACTGTTTGATTTATATAAATTGGGCATGAAACATAACACAAATCCATATAAGGTTAAAAACTCTTTCAAAGTGTTTTTTTTGCTATATAGTTTTATCTTAGATATAGTAGGATAAAAGCATTTACCATATGAAGTGAAGGCCGAGAGTAGGAATGTCAATAACTTCAACAGTTCACATATTTTGTTGGTCTGGGTTTAGGCTAAATTGGGTTGGGCTAGTTTTGGGTTTAAAGTTGCCTATTGCTATGCTCATTGCTTGAAAGTCACTTTAATTAAATACTTAAAAGAGTTAAAGAGAAATATCAATTACTCGCTTACTCTTGCAACAATTCGATACCTTTTTTTTTATCATTTCAAGTTCTTACCAAGTTAAACATAAAACTATTTACTTTAATGTTCTAAGATTATATAATATATTAAAATTAAAATATATGGTTTTGATGCGGGTAAATGAGTTTAGATAATCGGGATGTTCCGGGGCAAATTACTAGTCCCCGAATGTTTCCAAATTTCCCTTTGGGTTCATATCTTTCTGTAATCCCTAGTATGAGTGCATACATGTAAGTGATTATAATGGTTTTTTTTTAATGGCCAACAAACTGACATGCCAGCTACCCGGGCACCCAACAATTGTGAAAGCACTCATACGCTCCTAGGTGAAGACTGAAGACACGTCTTAGGTGCCCGCCCTAGAATGCGCCGGGTAGCTAACACACACCAAGCCACTTATTCTGGAGAAAACCTGACCGTTCACCCGCCCAAAAGTACGACGGTAAAGAGCCGGTAAAATCAGTTGAATCAGGAATCGAACTCCTGACCAAGCGGTCAGAAGTCTTCCATCATATCCCCAACCACTGAGCTATAAGCTCGTGGTGTAAGTGATTATAATGTAAGTTGCTTATTTTCACCTATGATGAATTTGTAAACAAAATCAAGTGTTAGACTTCCGTTATTGTCTACAAATTGTTACAACAGTTGTTTAAATATGTCTTGATGAAAATAAAACGTGATAATTGTTACAACAGTTGTTTATTTGTGGTGAATAGATTGGCTCGTCTTGAATGTTAAAAAAAATGTATTCAATTATTAAATTCGAAAACTTGGTAGTATAAGTCAAATTAGATCGAAACTGATGAATGTGTAATATCGTAATCTAGTCAACGAAGTTCTAGAAAAAACTTTTAGTGATTTACATCACCCACGTTAAGTATCTTCGAGGGGTTTTGAAAGAGTGGTGGCGTGAGCTATTAAAGGAGGGAGATGAGTTGTTCATGATGAAGAAAGTGTTACAGAGACTAGAGAGGGCTGCAGAGGAGTGTGATCTGGAGGAAGAAGAATATTGGATTTGGGCAGTTAAATCTTTATGCTGTAAAAGATTTAAAGCAGAAGTCTAGAGTTAGATGGGCTTCTGATGGCGAGGATAACACTGGTTTCTATCATAGGGTGGTGAATGGGAGGAAGGCAGTGAACTTTATTCCAGTTAGACCGGATTTTGTGTGTGATGATCTCAAGACGATTCCGGTTGAATGTATTCAATCTTTAATTGCCCATTTCTCTAAAGAAGAGATCAAAGAAGCGGTTTTTGATTGTGGGTTGGATAGAGCTCTGGGACCTGATGGGTTTAACTTTAAATTTGTGAAGTTTTTTTGGAATTATTTGGAGGAAGATTTTTGTAGCATTATGTCGTATTTTCATGCGACAAGAAGAATTACCAGCAGATGTAGTTCTTTATTTATTATGCTTATTCCGAAAACAAAAACGCTCGTAGGCTTAAAGGACTATCACCCAATAAGTTTGATGGGAATTATAAGTAAAGTGATTTCGAAAGTCTTGCCGGCAAGATTTAGAAAGGTTGTTAGGTCAGTCATATCTAAGAATCAATCAACTTTTTTGAAAGATCGGTATATATTAGATTGTTCTTTAGTCATAAATGAATTGATCGCTTGGATGAAGAGTAGGGGAGAGAGGGCGTTTTTATTTAAAATCGATTTTGAAAAAACCTATGATAATGTTAATTAGAGGTTTCTCATTTCGGTTTTGGGACAAATGGGGTTTCCTCAAAAAATGGCGTGATTGGGTGAGTGGGATCCTTGAATCAGCTAGAGCTTCGGTCTTGGTTAATGGGGCGCCCACTTATGACTGTCAATGTGGGAAGGGTTTGCGACAAGAAGACCCGTTATCTCCTTTTTATTTTTAGTTGTTATGAAGGTGTTGGATTGTATGATGCGAAAAAGCATGTGTTTCTGGGAGAATTTAAAGGTGTTTAACTTCCTCATGCCGGGCCTACCATTTCTTACTTTTTCTTTGCAGATGATGCTTTGTTAGTGGGAGAGTGGACCGAGTCTAACATTTAGAAGACGGCGAGAATTTTGAGGAGCTTTTACCTATGTTCAGGTTTGAAGATTAAGATTCATAAGTCTCATCTTTTTGGCGTAGGCACGAGTAGCGCAGAGCAAAAGAACATGGCGGAAGTCCTTGTATGTAAGGTTGGAGAAATTCCATTTGATTACTTGGGAATAAGAATGGGAGCTAATATGAATCGGTATGCGAATTGGACTAAATTTATTCATACAGTGGAGGCTCGATTATCCTCATGGAAGGCCAAGTTATTTTCAATTGGAGGTAGACTTACACTTATTAAATCGGTGTTAGGAAGCATTCCTTTATATTACTTTTCTCTATATAAGGCCACAGTAAAAGTCTTAAATAAAATAGAAGGCATTTTAAAAAAAAATCTTTGGTCGGGGTAATGAGGAAGAGAGGAAGGTTCATTGGGTTGCTTGAGACGTTGTTACTAGACCACTTTAAAAAGGTGGGTTAGGGGTTGTTAGATTAAAACAAGGTAGTGTTTTTTATTTTATATACCCATCCCTTTTTTTTAAATACTTGTAAAAATAACGGTAAAAAAATGACGGTTCCATTTAAAAAACACACATTTGAACCTTTTAAGTTTGACCGTTGCATTCATTTAATTTAAGTTCACACCCGTTAGTTAGAACCAGAAAATGATCCATGAGACCCCTAGCAGTACCCATAGCGACGGTGTTACGTGTAAGTACTGAGGTATCCGTAGACAACACGGTTATGCCCCGTCCCCCTAAGAAGTCACCTAGTTAATATACATTGAAATGCAAATCTCATTCAACAAGAGGCAGCCAATAATAGTAAGGCACTATTTGACAACACACTAAATTAGCTCCATTTCACTTTTACATTTGCTTATAATTCGGGTTATTTGAATCAACCTACTTTGAAGCACATGTCTTTACGATTAAAATGTAGCAAAGTTGACACAAACTGTTAATTATTATGTAATGTATAACACAAGGGCTGCTCTACTATATAAGCATCTAAAGCTAGAGATCTAGGACCCCAAATTTATAGGGCCGATAAAAAAATGCTACTTTAATCGATAATACAAGTAAAAAATATACTCGATGATCCACCAATTTTTATGTTTCAGGGAGTAATGTGAAGCGATAGCAAATTGATTGAGGTTTATTTATGGGGTTAATTTAAATAAAGTGTTGGCAGAGGACATGAATATGTTGGTAGAAGAAATAAATGGGATGACACGTATTGATTGGTGTCTTTATGTGTTTTTGGTATTAACAAAAAAGGAATGAGTTTTTGCTTTCATTGGAAATACGATTTTTTTTTCTAGTTTAATAAATTTAAATACATTTGTATACCTTGTTTATTTGTTACTATAAATTCATTTGTATTAGTATATAAACGTATGTTTTTAAGTTTTAAAGTAGTTTTTCTTCCTCCTGTGTGTTTTTTTAGACTAAAAACATTATGTTAGAAACAACTTAGTTTGTGATACAATTGATCCCAAAACACATACAAAATAAGCTACACAACGCTATATATATAAAAAAAATATAAGAATTATAAATTTCATGTTATTGGTAAAAACTAGACCTGGCAATTTACACCCATCTAGTTGAGTTTGGGTTGTTTTGCGTTTCAAATTTGACACTGTGGGTTAAAATTGGTTTAATATAATTTTTAAGGGGGTTAGGATGGGTAATTTTAATTGTAGGAAATAAGTAATTGGGTCAGGATGGGTATGTTAAAAAAAACAAATGGGTCAAGATGGGTATTTTTAGATAACCATATACAAATCTAAATCAAAACTAACCCAACACCAAAACCGTAGATGCCTCATAGAATTCAATGTCAATAAAAACAAAAAATTGTATCTTTTGCATTTGTTGATAACTCCAGTCGGATCGAAACAGTACAGGTCACTACGGGACGTATTAGGCTGAAACGGTCTGGGTCGTTACCTGCCCGGTCGGGTCGGAACGGTCCGGGTCGCTACGGGAACGGTCCGGGTCGCTACGGGACGGGTCAGGGGCCCGGCCGCGTCAAAACGGTCTAAGTCGCTACCGGGCCCGCCCGGGTCAAAACAGTCCGGGTCGCTAAGGGACGGGTCAGGTTGAAACAGTCTGGGTCGTTACCACGCCCCGCCGGGTCGAAACGTTCCAGGTCGCTACCGGGCCAGGCTGGGTCGAAACAGTCCGGGTCACTACGGGACGGGTCAGGTTGAAACGGTCTCGGTCGTTACCGGGTCCGGTCGGGTCGAAACTGTCCGGTCGCTATTGGGCCCGACCGGATTGAAAAAGTCCGGGTCGCTACGGGACGGGTCGGTTGAAACGGTTTGGGTCGTTACCGGGCCCAGCCGGGTCGAAACGTTCCGGGTCGCTACCAGGCCCGGCCGGGTCGAAACAGTCCGGGTCGCTACGGGACGGGTCAGGTTGAAACGGTCTGGGTCGTTACCGGGCCCGGACGGGTCGAAACTGTCCGGGTCGCTACCGGGCCCGTCCGGTTCGAAACAGTCCGGGTCGCTACGGGACGGGTCAGGTTGAAACGGTCTGGGTCGTTACCAGGCCCGGTCGGGTCGAAACGTTCCGGTCGCTACCGGGCCAGGCCGGGTCGCTACGGGACGGGTCAGGTTGAGACGGTCTGGGTCCTTACCGGGCCCGGTCAGGTTGAAACGGTCTGGGTCGTTACCGGGCCCGTCCGGGTCGAAACAGTCCGGGTCGCTACGGGACGGGTCATGTTGAAACGGTCTGGTTCGTTACCGGGCCCGTCGGGTCGAAACTGTCCGGGTCGTTACTGGGCCCGACTGGGTCGAAACGTTCCGGGTCACTACCGGGCCCGTCCGGGTCACTACGGGACGGGTCGGGTTGAAACAGTCTGGGTCGTTACCGGGCCCGGTCGAGTCGAAACTGTCCGGGTTGCTACCGGGCCCGTCCGGTTCGAAATAGTCCGGGTCGCTACGAGACGGGTCAGGTTGAAACGGTGTGGATTGTTACCGGGCCCGTTCGGGTTGAAATGTTCTGGGTCGCTACCGCGCCAAGCCGGGTCGAAACGGTCCGGGTCGCTACCGGGCCCGGCCGGGTCGTAACGGTCCGAGTTGATAACCAGCCCGATATGGTCGAACCGGTCCGGTTCGAAATGAAATATTTTAAATCCCTTAAAATTTTATTTTTTAAGTTTATTTTTGTTTTTTTTTAATTTTAAATTTGTTTTTTTTTTACTTTTTTTTATTTACTTTTTAAATTTTTTATTGTTATTTTAATTTTTTTTTTAATTTTAATCTATTTTGATTTGACCTATCCAAATCAAACCATCTAGACCCAAACCCATCCTGACTCAACCCATCTTAACCCATTTTTTTAATCTACTCATCTTGACCCATACCCCTCCTAACGCAAACCTATCTTGACCCAACAACCAAACCCACCCAACCTACCAATTTTGCCACCCATAGTAAAAACTAAATGATGTGGTAAATAATAACACCCAAGAAAGAAATAACCATTCGGTATAAACTAAGGGTATGTGTAGTGGATACCGTTTTGAGGCGTTTTAACCCCTATAGCGCCGGGGAACACCGCCCCCCTAGGCGCTATAGGGCGTTTTGGGTGGGAATCGTTATGGACATAGCAGGCGTTGTCTAGCATTGGGAGGAGAGAAAGTTTGAATGCTTTTGACCGGTGGGTTTGTTCGAGGTTTTGAAAAAAAAAATTAATTTTTGTTTTATAAATACACAAACACACAATTGCTCAAACCACCATTTCTCACAAACACAAACACACACACAAGACTAGAGAGCAAAGCAATACACACACTCTTTCAAGGCTATATCATGAATCCTTTCGGTCGAGGTTTCGGGTTTGGTTCCCAAACCAGTGGCGACAACACCCGACCTATAGCTCCGGGTTCGGGTTCAAACCCCCAAAGTTTCACGAACCTCTTAAACCAACCGTATGGTTGGGACCCGAACATGTATAATGTTAACATGGGAGGGAGTTTTGGGATGCCCATAGGAGGTGGGTTTGGCCAAACACAAATGTACGGGTCATCCCAAATGTTCGGCTCTTCAAATGCTTGGCAAGAGTCGGTTCCGGAGACACAAGGCCCGGTTGAAGAGGAAGAGCCCGTGCGAGGCAAAGCACCCGCCCGACGCCACACAAGAAAAGAGACGGGCGGTCGTGCCAAGAAAAACGTTATACCATGGACCGACCACGAGCTGTACTCGTTAACCCGAGCGTGGGTTGACGTGTCGGAGGATCCTGAAGTCGGTAAGATATATATATTTTTTGGTAATGTTATTTTTTATTTCATATAGTTTTCTAAACGGGTACTTATTTATATTATTGGTTTGTTTTTTCAGCCAACTACCAATCCAAAGGCGATTTTTGGAAAAGAGTACGGGCATTATTTTTTGATCTCTCTGCTAAAGGAGAGGGCTACCGGGAGAACGACTCGATATCGGGCAAGTGGACCGATATCAACCAAAAATGCACCAACTTTCAAGGCATTTACCAGCGCACCCGGTACGGGTGGAAAAGTGGGCAAAGTGACGAGGGTATTTTTACAGCGGCTTTGGAAGAATACAACCAGACATACGGGAATTTCCCGTACGTTAAATGTTGGCGCGTGCTGAAAGACTGCACCAAATGGCACACCGTCCGCCCAACGGTTGGAACTTCTTCCTCTAGTGCCAAAAATACGAGGCCTTCAAAAAAGTCGAGGACCTCTGACTCGGTTGACCCCGAAACGCCTACGTCTGACGCGCGTTATGTCGACCTCAACTCACCAGAAGAAAATCCCTATTTTGCAGGGGAGGAGGGGGCGGAGGAGCTACCTCGTCCCCCCGGTCGACGGGCTGCTCGAGCTGCACGGACGGAGTCTTCGTCGGGGGTTAACCAGTTAATCCCGGCATTTGCTGAAATGAACCAGCGGCTCCAAGACTTACGGGACATCGGGGCTCAGCGTATCCAAGATAACCGAGAGGTGGTTGACATCATGAGGGAACGACAGTTTGAACGCGACTTTGCTTTTTACACGGCAAATCACGACCACCTAGAAGGGAAAGCGTTGGAAATGGCGATGAGCCGAAAGGCTAAAATCGAAAAAAAATATAACCTTTGAGTATTTTTATCTTTTATTTAGGGTTTGTAATTTTTTTTTTAGTATTTGTATTTTTTTTTGTTTTAGTATTTGTAATTTTTTTTATTTTTAATGAAATATTATTAAGTATTAAATATTCTTATTTAAATAAAAAACAATAATTAACCAATCATTACCAATCATTTATAACCCCCACATAACCCCTCTTCCCACTACACCCTCTTTTTCCATAACCCCAACATAACCCTTTTTCTATTACTTTTTAATATTTTAATCCTATAACCCCCACATAACTATCTACCACTACACACACTCTAATACAACATTTCGGTTTACACCCCCAAATATATTAAGCCGTCACTTACTAATACAACATTTCATTTTTAATGCATCAAACTTTTTAAAAAAATACTTTACTAAATTGGTGGTACCTTATATAAAAGATATGTGGCCAGTGTCAAAACTATATATCAAAATAAGATTTGTTGAACTTCAGCACATACTACTGTTATATGCCTGCTAAACCCAAGGCTAAACAAAAGGAAGACCAAGAACCCATGAAACATGCATGCGATTAATGCAGGGCTTGGTCCAAGTCAAGACTACTTATTTAATTTGTGCTAGAATAAAGGAATGATTGGTTTGACTACTTTTCATATCCACCTAAAAGTAGGATCTTAATTAAGCTATAATGTTGCCTTGTATCTCCTTATAAAGATGACCTCGCGTTCTTGAATATTATGAAGAAAAATTAGTCTAATACTCTCTCTAAATTTCTATCTAGTTTCTTTCTATTTTCTTTTGGCCAACAATTAATTTGCTGGAACCACATCAGTGGTATCAGAGCAGCCTTGATCCACTTCTATGGACGCTCATAAATGGGATGCGACAATGGCTCGAATCGATTCGCTTTATGAGAGGTTGTTTTCTACACCACCACCAAAACGAGTTTCCACTTCACCACAACCAACTTCCGCTCCTGCCACAATACCACCACCTGCTTCACCAACACCACTCAATCCGTCACCCGCTGTCGCCTCACCATCACCAACTTCTGCCACCACACCACACCTAGCTCTAAACACCGCCCTGAAATGGTCACACTCACCTTCTCCATTTACATATCCACCACCCATTCCCACCACCACACCATTTGTTTTGTCACCATCATTTTTACCGACTACCGCTTCTCCAACAATACCTGAAACCGCCTCATCACCTCCATTCTCATTCCTTGCTCCAAAAACGCATCCACATGTTGCAGCTCCAAAGCTACAGCCAAGACCCACTCATGCTGCCATAGTTGTTCCTCTAATTCTAAAGTTAGTAACCCCACCCTTCCAGCCTGGGACACAAGTTTATGCCCCTCCTTTGCAACCTACACTAAAATCATCTCCATCAAATGAATCGTTTGCACCGCACTCATCCTCGACACCGGTCACCAACCTTGTCTCGTTCTTTGGGTGTCAAAATATGGTGCTCTACCCTTTTTATTTAATACCTCTGGAAACACCAAAGTCTCACGAGATGGATATTCAAAATGAAAAATCCACAACTGAACTATCGCTGAGCTATTTGGTTCACAAAGGTTGTGAGATATATATGGATGAAGATGAGCCTATAAGAGGTTCTACGCATGGTGCCATAAGGAGATTAGAGTGGCGTCCACCGTGGAACTTGAGGGAGACGACTCCGAATGCTACCGTACGAGCCGAGTGGCATCCGCCTTGGTTTCCACCAAATCGTATCTGGATTTTTACCTTGAGGACAAGGCGAGTTCGAGCGGGATGGAATGTTATATGCCTGCTAAACCCAAGGCTAAACAAAAGGAAGACCAAGAACCCATGAAACATGCATGCGATTAATGCAGGGCTTGGTCCAAGTCAAGACTACTTATTTTATTTGTGCTTAGAATAAAGGAATGATTGGTTTGACTACTTTTCATATCCACCTAAAAGTAGGATCTTAATTAAGCTATAATGTTGCCTTGTATCTCCTTATAAAGATGACCTCGCGTTCTTGAATATTATGAAGAAAAATTAGTCTAATACTCTCTCTAAATTTCTATCTAGTTTCTTTCTATTTTCTTTTGACCAACAATTAATTTGCTGAAACCACATCAACTACACAGTACACACAATAACAACAACACGTTTTTAAGTGTGATAACTTGAGTTTAGCTTTTTAAACTATGGAGAAAACCGAAAACATTAGAACAAATATCCTACTGAAAACTTCACTTTGCCCAAAAACTATCACAGCGGGAAAACAAAGAATTGAGTAATCCTATGTAATTGACTTATCCAACACGTTCTCTAAAATCCAAAAAGTGTACAAACAAAAAATAATTCACAAAATATAATACAATATCGAATAAATTATAACACAATCAGGAAAACAAGCAGGGTTGGCTCTCAATCGGGCGTCGGTTCCAGGCTTGATATTCCCGTGGGCCCCAAGCTTTAAAATATATATGTACTAGCTTATTACCCCGGGAAGGTCCCGGGGTTAAAAAATTTGATATGATTTAATGAAAAAAATGATAAAAGAAGAAAACTCAAATCACGAAAAGAGTAAATAACATAAACATAATCAATCTTAGTTAAAAAAACATTTATTTAAAAAGTTAAAAAAATAAAAAGCATACACCATATTAAACATAATACAGTATTAAAAGGATAACATTCAACATATAATTATCTTCACGTAATTTAAAATATGTTACAATTTGACTTTGATTTATATAGATGTAGAATTCATGATGGGGGTTGAAAAATATAACCATTCTAATAATACTAATACTAATAGTAATAATTATTACTCTTGTAATTAAATAAATAAAAAAATAACCTTGCTATAAGGTGATACCATGGGTTGCAGTGTTGCGCGATTCTTTCTCCTAGCTTCTCTTGATGAAGTATACCTATCCATCTTTAGAAGAGTAAAATTCCAATGATAGCATGGAGATTGGGCTGAATTTCAACATCGTAGATAAGAACCTGGTTTAAAAGAAAAAACATGATTAATGAATAACCTGAACACTTTGTGTTTTTTTTTTTCTGTATGAACATAACCCCACAAAAAATAGTCGTTTTTTTCTCCGTTTTTTATATAGCACTATGGTACTCGTTGGAAAGATAATAAAACGCTCGTTAATTTGGAGTAATTTTTTTATTTAAAAAATCTCGAATATAAAATATATTAACGTTTAAAAATTATGGGAGAAACATAAGAGAGAAAAATTTAAATTTGTTTTTAAATTCTTTTTTTCCTAAAATAACTTAATTTATTTTTAGTAATTGAGAGATAGAGAGATAAATTTAGGGTTTTATGTTTATCTTTTTTTTTTAATTAAAAAAGGAAATAATTCAAAAACACTAAAATCTTTCAATTATGATGCCACGTGGCAGTTTCATGGAGAGGCTGAATACACCATTGCACGCCACGTCAGCAATGTTCAATTCTTTTATATAGATTAATAGATAATAGATATATATAATTAGCTATACATTGTGTTGTGAGGTATTGCGATGAAGTTTTTTTAATACTAACTCATCTTACAACCAAGAAGGCCCAAAAACCTAAAATTTTTATAGCCAACAAAAAAAGCTAACCCGTATTTAAATTTAAACTTGTTAAAAAAATTATTTTGTGGGGTTGCGGACCTATGTGTGAGGGCGGGAACAATCAATATTTTAAACACTAGGAGAGTTTAACGATTCGCTTAAGTAGGTAAATTTAGATCATTTTGATGTTTGAGTTTAAATTATCAATCAATCAACCATACCCAATAAATCTGACAAATAGTAAACTACAAGTAGGGTCTGGGGAGGGTGGGATGTAGGCAAACCTTACATCTATCCTGAGAATAGAGAGACTGCTTTCTTAGAGACCCACGGCTCCAAAATAACCAAAGGACCAACAGACTGAGATAAAAAAAAATGGACTAAAAATCAGTGAAATAAGGAGAGAGTTCTATAAACTAAAAACACGTTAAACATCAAACAACAACATATAGGCCCGAAAACACGAAGGCAATCACCTATAGGATTCCCCTAAAGTGTAAGCAAGTCTAAGTCCCTGAGACACACTAAAGCTTTAATGTAACCTCCCTATTGGTCCTTGGCCTTAAATTATATGGGACAATTTTATTTGTAGTGGACTCAGGCTCAAAACATTCTTATTTGTAGACGGCTTTGGAAACAAGATACAGTCGATCGAAAAAAATAGTGACACAAATTCTAAAATCTAGAAGCTAAAAATCAAAAACCTAAAATCCAAAATCATAAAGTTTAAGAAATCAGTTACAATACTTGTGAATGAGCTCAATTAAACTTGTTTGATACCCTTCATCTATCTATCTATACATATAATAAACCAAAGTCATTTTAATGACATGGCACTCAAAGAGACATTCTCTTCTTTGAGTGTGCCATGTGTCATCCCATGTGACATTGAGATATTTTAGGAAAAAAATAATTTAATTGGATTTTCACACTCATGTTTCCTCTCATAATTTTTAAACGTTAATATCTTTAATATACGAGATTTTTTAAAGAAAAAAATTACACCAAATTAACGAGCGTTTTATTATCTTTCCAACGAGTACCATAGTGCTATATAAAAAACGGAGAAATGTTTTTGTGGGGTTTTGTTCATACAGGAAAAAAACACAAAGTGTTCAGGTAAATCATTAATCATGTATAGACAAGTCACTAATTATGTTTAAATCAGTAAATATGAATTTTTTTTCAACCAGAACCGAATAGGTTAATAGAGTTGTACGTTGTTTTAAGTTAGGTATCAATATTAGTATGTTAGAGTTGTACATTTGTTTAGTCTTTAAGATAAGTGTTAATATTAGAGTTACATTAAAGTTCTATATTCTTTTAGGTTAGATGTTAGCATTGGAGTTGTAGATTGTTAATTTGTTTTAGGTTAGATATTAATATTAAAGTTATACATCAGTCTATTTCATATGTAAAAATTGATGTATCATATTAAATTTCTCAATCCAAGACGCTCACGGGTATAATCTAGTAGTTCATATATTTGAACAAAACATCGAATATTATATAAACGAAGGTTGAAACTTGAAACATGGGCCGTTATAATGGGAAAACGAGCTGGAAAATATCGGGCCAAAATATTATTTGGAAAAGACGAGAAAGGGGCCCACAAAGATACGATTGTGGGGCCCACATCCGAATCCTTGGGCGGTCAAACCGGAGGCGATGGGAGTTTGACCCACGCTCTCTCAGTCTTCGTCAATGTAACTTTAGTTATTCGACATGGCGCGTGATATACACGGCGCGTTATCTAAGACAAACTGATGCAATGTGTCCCCGCAATTTATGTAAGTGCAACAGACTTTCTTTATGCACCGACGCATGACCATGGCACGTGTGCACGTGACCACCTTAATCTCTATTTAGTTTTTTAATTGCCACAAGTTAACCATTGTTTTGGATGAAGTAATAAACAAACAATTTTGGTTAGTTGGTATTAAAAATGTTTTATGATTTTATTGTGCTTATAGTTTCTTACGGTTATCCATCCTTATTCCCATCGGTGGATCTGATAACGATCCAGATAAGACTGCAGTCCGTCTAGCTTTTTCGATTCAACATGTAGATTATATCAAAAGTTTTCGAAAAGTTTTTCAGGAAAATACCCTACCCAAACCGACCCGGTTATTTGTAATACCCGGTTGTACCCTACCTGATCATATCCGAACCTGGGTACGTACCCAAACCCAGGTATTCAAAAAACCCGGTTGTGTGCACCTCTATGTTGTATGTCTTTGTTGTTTAGCCGTCTTCAAGTAAACCCGTGAATCTAATGTCATTCTAACCTTAAGTAGACAATATATCAAGTTTATGTTACACAGAAAAATATTTGATTTGTGATAAAATAGAAAATGAAAAAAAAAATCAAATTCTTCAAACGTTATAATTTTATGGACAATCAATCTCACATGTTGCATCTTTGTTGACAACTAGAAAATCTTTGTTTTAGTAGTATTATTATAGATAAGATCGGTTCCAAAAAAAGTTATAGATAAAATGTTGATCAACTAGGGATTATAGGTTAAGTCTTGTATGAGACAATGATACTAGTAGATTACGTGTGCAATTATTGTAAAAAAAGTAATAAAGAAAGGCATCTCACATGTTGCATATTATTGTAAAGAGTAATAAAGAAATAATGGTGACGAGCGCAACCAGAAATGGTCACGGATACCCCATTATTAGCATGGTAACACCGTCGTCAGTAGTGCTGGTAGTGGATTCGTGAACTGTTTCTGGTTGTAGTTAACGAACTGTAAAATAAAGTTGACCATTTCTTTTATTTTTTTAACTAGCTGATTACCCCGGGAAGGTCCCGGGGTTGAAAAATTTAATATGATTTAATAAAAAATGATAAAAGAAGAAAACTCAAATCACGAAAAGAGTAAATAACTTAAACATAATCAATCCTAGTTAAAAAACATTTATTTAAAAAGTTTAAAAAAAATAAAAAGCATAAACCATAGTAAACATAATACAGTATTAAAAGAATAACATTCAACATATAATCATCTTCACGTAATTTAAAATATGTTACAATTTGACTTTGTCTTATATAGATGTAGAATTCATGATGGGGGTTGAAAAATATAACCATTCTAATAATACTAAGGAATTATTACATATATCCTCCTAATTAAAGTTTTATTTACATATTTACCCAAGCCAAATATTATATTACACATTTCCCCTTGTTCTAATAAAATGACTGATTTACCCTTCTAAAAACGTAGGAAATTTTCATCTATCATGGGCATTGTCAAACCGTCGAGACAACCGGTGACCACAATCAAACCGTTGATGACCCTTATAACCGACGAGGACCAGGGCCGGTGATGAGGGGGTGCGGGGAGGATTCCCGGCCCGGGCCCAATTTCTAGAGGGGCACTTTGAGCGGCGACGAGTGTTTTCTTTCTGCAAGTATTTTCTTTCTGTTTTCAACCAAAAAAAAGATTTCATCTTGAACATCACTGGATATAAACGCAAGAAGGTAAAGAGTAGATAAGGAAGAAGATGAGTCATACATCAAAAAATTGATTGGAATGATACAATAGAATTATTATAGAATTTTAATAAATTGTGGTTTTTTATGAGCCAATTAGCCAAACATATTAATTTTTATAATTATTGCGACACTTTCAGTTCTATATCCGGTTCGTCCAGTCCGACTAGGGAACGATAAGGACATCGGTTTAACATCCGCTTCAGTTATGAAAACATTGCTTAAAAGGCCTAAGACTAAGAGGCACATATTTCGTGGCTCGGCCCGGGCACCTAAATTTTCAGGGACGGCCCTGAGTCGAGGACTATCACAACCGACGGTGGAGACCCTACTCGCCTTCAAAACCTCTACCGGAACACAAACGGTGACGGCGAACAATTCTGAGATGAAGATGGAGATTTTGGTAACCATATGATAATGATCTAGTCTTGAATCTGCATGTTTTCTAAATGATGCATGGGGTTGTAATGAAATATGACCTACAACTACAATTAAATAGGCTTCTTAGGCAATATAAAGTAGTCAGTGAAGAAGAACTTGTGATAGCAGTCCTCTGTTTCTGGTTTTTTGAGAGTCGTTCGCGGCCATTGTCGTCTCCGGTAGAGGATACCATGAAAACTTCTTAAGCTTTTCTTATCTTTAAAAAGGCTTAATAAGGAAATAAAGTGTCAAAAATAAGAAAAAAAAACGCAAAAAAGGGAAAATAGTTTAGTAATTTTAAGATTTTTATGGTTTTATAAAGAAATGGGTAAAATAGGTATTCTTTAACCTATTTTTAACAAAATGAGTATATTTGATATTTTTAATTTTTAGTAAGGGGAAATATGTGATTTAATTTTTAGCTTGGGTAAATATGTAATTTATAAAGTTTATAGGGGGATGCATGTAATTGCCCCATACTAATACTAATAGTAATAATTATTACTCTTGTAATTAAAAAAATAAAAAAAATAACCTTGTTATAAGGTGACAATCATGTGTTGCAGTGTTGCGCGATTATTTCTCCTAGCTTTTCTTGATGAAGTATACCTATCCATCTTTAGAAGAGTAAAATTCCAATGATAGCATGGCGATTGGGCTGAATTTCAACATCGTAGATAAGAAACTGGTTTAAAAGAAAAAACATGATTAATGAATAACCTGAACACTTTGTGTTTTTTTTTTCTGTATGAACATAACCCCACAAAAAATAGTCGTTTTTTTCTCCGTTTTTTATGTAGCACTATGGTACTCGTTGGAAAGATAATAAAACGCTCGTTAATTTGGTGTAATTTCTTTATTTAAAAAATCTCGAATATAAAAGATATTAACGTTTAAAAATTATGGGAGGAACATAAGAGAGAAAATTTTAAATTTGTTTTTAAATTATTTTTTCCTAAAATAACTCAATTTAATTTTAGTAATTGAGAATTGAGTGATAGATAGATAAATTTACGGTTTTATGTTTATCTTTTTTTTAATTAAAAAAAGAAATAATTCAAAAATACTAAAATCTTTCAATTATGATGCCACGTGGCAGTTTCATGGAGAGGTTGAAGGCACCATTGCACGCCACGTCAGCAATGTTCAATTCTTTTATATATATTAATAGATGGATATGTGAATCATTTCTTTATTGGAGGCCTTTTTTCTTCGCTGCTCTGGTTTGCTCCCATGAAGAAGTGGGTGGTGAAGAAACATAATTGGTAAATATGATAAGGTAAGAAGGGTATTCTAGCAATTAGTTGTCATGTTAATAACTAGTAAGATACCCGCGCTACGCAGCGGTATTTCGGTTGGTATCAGTTCAAAGTTGTACGACATTATCACTCGATATAGCAATCGGATGAAATTAAAATGCTCAAGATGATATTGACACGTGTTTTAAATCGACTGAAAATCACATAAAGAAATTTACATTAGACGGTATTGTTGGCACAAAAACTTAAGAAAAAATAATCTTAAAGTGTTTCTATGTTATAGTATATTTTATTAAACATTCTTAAAAAATTCTATAAAATTATACATATTGAGTTTGTTTTGGATCACAAAAGACCCCAAAATTTAAGTAGAAAGTTATAAAAACAGAATAGTGGGACACTGCATTTGACACTTTAGTTGTAGAATTCACAAAGGAATTTAATAAGTATATGTATATAATTAATTGGGTGGTGTAGAAATAAAAGGGTTCAAGCACCGATTGCAATGTGGCACACCGGCTAAAGCAACCAATTATGAATTAGAACTGTAGACGCAATGTGAATTGTTAGTATATACAATTGGTAAATATGATAAAAAAAATAAATTTAAATAGTAATAGTCAATGGAATAGGCTGTGTCATGTTATTAATTTCTTTATTTAGGGGGAAATATGATTGTTACTGGGTGGAAGGTAAAGGCGACAAGTAGATTTTAGGCACTTGTATGTTTTTCTAAGTTGATGTTTCTTTGTATTTTTTTATTCTAATGAAACGGTTTTTTTTAGTTAATGTTATATTTCTTTTTTAGTTAAAGAAACAGTTATTAAAAAAAGAAAAAAAAAACATTTCAGTGAAGTGTTGTCTTAAAAAAATGTTTTAGTGAAGCAAATCACTGAAGTAATATGACAGTAGATGATTGATGTAAATCAATGAAGTTAAACAAAATTTAGAGGTAGCTCCCCCAGACATAATAATAACTAATTCATATTATAGTAAGTGTTTAGATCTTAAGGTACACTTTTTCATGCTTTACCTTTTACATATAATTTTAATTTATGATTACAAAAGAAAGGCATCTGCGAATTCATAATAATATTATTAGGACCATACCCTAATTAAATAACAATCCAAATCTAACTTCAAGATCCCTCTAATGATAATGACCATAAAGAATTCTGTTTTTTGCCTAACCCACAATGTCCTTAAGGGTGTGTTTGGTCATGGATTGTGACCTTGCTAAGGTCACTTCTGACCTATCCAAACAACCCCAAAATCAGTACCACTTTGAGACCTCACTTGCCTCACTTTTTACTATTTCAAAAGTTGGAGTTTTCATATTGCATAAAAGGGTAAAGAATTCGGGTACTTTTGATAGCAGGAGGGGTAAAAAATGCTTTAAGAAATCAAGCAAATACAACATTTTTAATAAGAGGGTGTTTGGGATTGAGTTTGGAGATGCAAAAGTGCTTTTGGTCAAAAGTGTTTATTGGCTTATGACTTTTTTAAAAGGAGTTTTAAAAAAAAGTGTTTGGATTAGCTTTTGGGATGAGAAACGTCAAAAAGTCAATAAATTGTTGTTTTTTTAAGTGTTTCGCTTAACTTATTGTGAATATTGGTTGTATGGATGGTATATTTGTAATTTTTTTCCAAAAGTCAAAAGCCAGAATTTCTAACTTTTCAAAAACAACTTTTCCATCATTAAAAGCCAAAAGCGAAAAGTCAAAACAGAAAGTGCTTTTGGGTTACACAAACAGCTTATTGACTTATTGGCTTTTTGAAAAAAACCAATAAGTCAATAAGTTGTTTTGAAACTCAATCCCAAACACCCTCTAAATAGTATAAATATAGCCAATCCCAAATCAGTACCGTCTAAGCTGAAGCAAGCAGACCAGTGCGGCTAGTTTGAGATTCAAATTGTCCGGTTAACGTTTCGGGTTTGACGATTTAACATTTTAGACTGGTTTAAAACTTGGAACTGACCTTGTAAGCTGACGTGGTTATGTGGTTATGCAACCTTTATTATTTATATATCTTTACATTTTATTTTTTATTATCTAGTTACGTACTTATGTATGTGCATTACAATCATAAAACAACTATTCAATCAGTTAAAAACATCTCATTAAACCACTAAATCGTTGTTTTGCCTATCTAATCTGACCAACTTAATTAATTAATTTGTTGTGTCCGAAAACCGTAACAATTAGACATAATATTTTTTGTCGGAACTGATCGTCCACGTCAATAAAAGGTAGTTTTTTAACAACTATCTTAAATTTTCTGAAATAAATTAATCAGACTTTCACTTTGCATCATTAAACTTCTAAGACTGTGAGGTATGGGGCATGGCAAGGGCACGTCGACCGCGCCCTAAGCTGGCCAACATCGCTCCGGCCATCCCCAACCCGGCATAAATGGCTAGAATTAGACAATTTGGCCGGTGCGTTTGATTGGTTTGTTTGAAATTGGTGGGGCCCCCACGGCCATCCACCTTTCTTCACAATTTTTTTAAAAACCACCCGCATTTCTTCACATTTTCCCTATAATCTTCGTCCCTTTTTTATAAAAACCACCAAAAAACTTCACCTTCTTCCTTAAAAAATGGCTTAGATTTCGGATGAGGAGATCAAGTTGGTGATGGCCTCGATCAATATGAACCTAACAACGGCTGAAAATGCAAATACGTCTTGTTTTTGGAACAATGTTTTGGCGGAATTCAATCGATTAACCCAAACAAATCACCGCACCGCGAATCAGCTCGTTAATAAGTGGCGGGAGCTATACAGAAGGTGTACGAGATGGAACACCCTATTTCAAGCCACGATGGAGGCGAACCCTGGTATTACCCAACGAGCGGCAGTCCAACGCACACAACAAGACTATCGGGCTACTAACGGGGAAGAATTCAGCATCCCCATCTTCTGGCACGACAATTGATGCGTTTTTTTAATGTTGGTGTTTAGTGTTTTTTATTAATGTGTAAGTGTGTTTTTTTCGGTGTGTTTTTTTACTTTTACTTTCGGTCCTTTTTTTTATTCGGTAACTTTTTTTTTTTAAATTTTAGGTTTGTTTTTTTAAAAAAAATCTATTGTAACCTTTTTTTAATATTATGTGACTTTTTATGTTATTTATTTTAATTATTTAAAAATTAGAAAATTAAAATTAAATGTTGGTCAATAGGAATGGAGGACTACCCAAGGAAGACTACCCTCACACCTAGGGCTGCAAATGAATCGAACGAACACGAATAAAGCCTTGTTCGTGTTCGTTTGTTAAGGAAATCACGTGTTCACGAATGGTTCATGAACACTTGCCGAACGAGATGGTAGGCGTCAATGCTGAAAGGTAGAAACATATAATGAGTGTAGATACCAAAAGTATGTTTATTGATCTTATATAGTCACATATTTACCTCACATATATTATTAATTTGGGTAAAAAAAAAAGAAAACAAAAAATTATAAAATTATAAACCCTATTAAACTATCGAACATAAACGAACGAACACGGCCTATGTTCATGTTCGTGTTTGTTCATTTATTAAACGAACGAACACAAACGAACTTCCCGCCGAACGGTTCATGAACTGTTCGCTGAAAGCAGCGGCGCAGCTTATTTGGGGCGGGCGGGGGCGGCCGACCCCCCCGAATTTTCGCGCAAAAGTTCCGATTATATAGTATTCGTATAGAAAATTTTGCAAATATAGGGTTTCGACCCCCCGAAACTGGTTTTCGACCCCCCCGAAACTAGTGACTTCCGACCTCCCGGTGACTTTCGACCCCACAAACCTTCGGGTCAAGCTTCACCACTAGCTGAATGTTCAGTTCGTTTATAGCCCTACTCACACCTTTAGGTAGCTCTTAAGTTGTCATCATAAGAGGAGTGCCCACAATTTACTAACATGGCGGTAAATCCTCCCAAACCTTACCTCTACCACACCTCATAGTCTAAACTTTTGACTGTCGAGCACCCAGCTTACCAATAATATGTCGTGACAAAAGAAAAAAAAAAGAGGTAGTTAATCTATATCTATACCTATACTATATCATAAAGCATTTGACAAGGACTTCTTAAAATTTAAGAAGTACAAGTTAATTTGCTTATGGTATAACATATAATGCACATTATAACTACATTTTGGGGGCAAATTGGTCTTTCAAACACCATATTTAATCTAAATGAACTCAAGAGTCAATAGATGTTTATGATAGCTCATGACATTTATTTCTACAATTACTTTAAACATATGAAATAGAAAACATATAAAAATTTTGTTATAATCTTTTTCTATAGAGTTAGATACTTTATACAACTTTAAATAATTTGACATCATTAGAGCTTACCCTACTAAACAACGTAAAGTTACATTATTTATAGAATAACATGCTTTTATATTTTTTTTTAAAATCCTTTTATATGACATAGGTCAAACTTATTATTTTTTTATAATATTATCTTGTGTTTAGAAGAAAAAGAAACAAGAAGTTCCATGATTGGTTCTATTTTATATACGTTTCAATGTAAGCTTCGTTTAAAACAGAGTTGTGTATGATAGCGTACAAGTCATCTAAGCATAGGCGAACAAGTCATTAAAGTTTTTCTTAGTTTGTTGTTTCCTTTTTATATTTTTATATGTGGATTTGTTACGGTTTCGACTTACTTAGTTTTTCTATGATAATTTTTAACTTTTTGTAATATGGCGAGTAAACTTGCCACCATGTGTGTGCGCGATTCAACGTTTTTTTATCTATTTTTGTTCCGTTTAACAGCCTCGCCGCAACGCGCGGGTTTCTCACTAGTACCAATAAAAGTGGTCAACTATAGCAAGTGAAGGTAATCCATGAGAATTATTTCAAATAAATAGGTGAAAACGATTTGAGCTGATTAATATAATATAAATATAAATTTTATAGCACGAGCAAAAACCAAGACGAGTTAAAGCATCATCATTTATTGATTTTCAAGAATTCGGTGGGTTAATCAATGAATATTATCCACAACTTAAATAAAATAAACGAGTAGTAGTAGTTAAAGGTAAATGAACAACCCAACCTTTTTTTTTACTCTCACCGCCTTCCATTCTTCCCCATAGTAAATAAATCACACCTCACAATAGTATTTATTATTATTATTAATAATAATACCTACATTTTATTTAGCTCCTCTGTTTCCATAACTTATTAGCAAACCTTAAAGACATGGGTATGCACTAATAATCCATCCCTGTTCTTTGACTGTTAAAAGTTTGAAGATCAAAGGTGACAACAAAAAGAGAGACATGGTGGGCTCAGGAACAACAGATAGAAACAAAGAAGCAGTTGGAATGTTGGCTCTTCATGAAACTCTAAGAAGCATTTGTTTCAACTCTGACTGGACTTACTCTGTTTTCTGGACCATTCGTCCTCGCCCGTAAATTTCTCTCTTTTATATATTTTTTATAAATTTAAACCAACCCCACATAATAATATTATGTGTTTGATGTTTATGCAAATGGGTTTGTGGTTTTGTTATGTTTCAGGAGAGTTAGAGGTGGTAACGGCTGCAAAGTTGGAGATGATGTTGGTAGCCTGTAGGTTACTACTTACTTGACTGTTTTCTTGAAGCTGATTAAAATAATAATAATAATAATAATAATAATAATAATAATAATAATAATAATAATAAATTGGTATGGTTTGTTTGTTTGGTTGTTGCAGGATGTTGATGTGGGAAGATGGTTATTGCAGAGGAAGAATGGTTGACTGTGTAGATGAAATGGATGCAGGAGAAGATGCTGTTAGAAAAGCCTTTAGCAAGATGTCTATTCAGTTGTACAATTATGGAGAAGGGTGGGTACTTGGTAGGTGTTTATTTATTTTTTTAATTTCAGGGTTATTAATAATAAGTTAATAACCTCTAATCAACAACAATAGAGTGTCCATAGTTCAATTTTTTTTTTTTTTTTTTTTTTATGATGAAATGATAATTTAATTGAGGTGCAGGTTAATGGGAAAAGTTGCATCAGATAAGTGTCACAAATGGGTGTTTAAAGAGCCAACAGAATGTGATCAGAGTATATCTAACTATTGGCAAAGTTCTTTTGATGCTGTATGTATGATCCTCAAGAACACATACTAACACACCTTCAAACACACATACTTACTTTACTGTTTATTTTCAAGGCTCATTAACTTCCTTTTAAGTTTACTGTTTTACTACTGTTTACTCATTCATTTCTCAATAAGTAGTGCTCATAAATTATTAATGATTTTTTTTGCAGCTTCCTACAGAATGGAATGAGCAGTTTGATTCTGGCATTCAGGTATAAAAAATATAAAAAAAAATGTTAACTTGTGGAAGTTTAATTAAAATTTATCAATTCTTGCATTTTTTTTTTAATTTTTAACTTTTTTTTTTTTGTTGTTAACTTTTATTTCACTAGACTATAGCTGTAATCCAAGCTGGGCATGGACTCTTGCAGCTTGGTTCATGCAAGATTGTAAGTATTTAGTTTCAGTTCAAGAAAAGTGGTCAAAATCACCAACTTTTTGCAAAAATAAATAAATAAATAAATAATAATAATAATAATAATAATAATAATAATAATAATAATAATTTAGTTTCAGTTCAAGAAAAGTGGTCAAAATCACCAAATTTTTGCAAAAAAAAAAATATATAATAATAATAATAATAATAATAATAATAATAATTTGATGTGTTTGGGTGGTGATTAGGTACCTGAAGACCTTCATTTTGTTCTTAGAATGAGGCATACATTTGAATCACTTGGTTACCAATCTGGCTTCTATCTGTCCCAATTATTTGCATCAACATCCTCAACTTCTTCAACTGGGATTCCATTAAAGCAACCAACGCTCCCGATCCACCCGTCCCCTACATTCAACTGGGCCCCGCCAAATCGTATGCCTTCGCCAAGTTTCCATAACCCTGCAAGACTTGGTTTCGGGCCTAAAGACGAGACACACATGTTCCTCCATCCTCACTCGTCCGAGCCACAAATGGGAAACATTATGGGTCATGATCATGCTGAAAACGACATCAAATGGCCTAATGGGCTGACCTTCTTCAATGCACTTACTGAAGGGCTCGGTGGCAAGCCTGATGGCGGTCAGAACGCGAATCATGAAAAACACGAGGGTATGTACACTGATATGGAAAACTTCTTGGAGTGATCGAACGATAGTATGATCAGTTTGCGACGTATCTTAGAAGAAACTCTTTAGTAATCTTGGTTTTGTTGTACTATTTTGTAGTTGTTTTTATATGTTACATGTTTATGTTTCTTGACATGGTTAAATTAGTGAACTTTATGACACAAAACACAACCCCATGTCCCCATCATCAAATTAGCAAAAAAAATAATAGGAAAAAAGGTTGGAAAAGAACCCTTTGAAAACCGTCCGATAAAGAAGTTATGGTTCCGCCACTGCTTAGCTTTCCTTCTTTGGAAAGTCAGGAGCCCGGTGACGTTGCAGGTTATAAAGTTGTTGCCAGAAGAATTGCTTTTGTGCCGGAGATGATTATCCATGGTTTGATATGAACTAGAATGAAGAGATTCATATACTATATGTGATCAGAAAGGTTGTGAAGCTGTGGGGATGGGACCAACTGGGCTCTTGATTTCCCCTAAAGGGAAGGCCACTGGGGTCATATGTTCGCCACATTCATATGGCCAACTTCTTAGATTTTGTGATCAAATAAAAGATCCAATAAGGACTACAAAAACACATTTACATTATGAGACTGTCTCCAAGGTGGCCACCCGTTCCGACATGGCTTGATGAGTTTGATGAAAGAGACACTACCGCACGTAGCTAAGGGTGCACACGTAGATGAGAGAGATTGTGATTTTGAGAGGGAGAGATGGGCCATGGCTTTGGTGCCCATTGCCGAGAAGGGGGAAGATGGACGAGCAAGCTGAGTTGGCACTGGGCAGGGGGAGGACGGCCTCCGGCCCTTGGAGACAGTCTAAGTCATAACTCATACATACTATTGAGTATTCATTGTGGATGTGTATAATGTATCAATCAATCTAGATTGGTTTGTTAGAATATTAAATACATATGAGCTTAAACAAGCTTGAGCTCTTGTAATAAACAAGTTCGAATCCAAGCTTAAATAGACTCAGAGCATTCACAATAGATGCTCCATATGAGTGTGAGGGGGGCCTCTATATTATATAGAGTGGGTATAAGTGGTTGTGAGTAGAGGAGAGAGAAAATATATAGAGGAGACACTGTTCACCAGTAAATTTGGAGAAGACACTGTTCACCCTCTATAATTTTTTAATATTTTTAAAAGTGGTTGTGAGTAGAGGAGAGAGAAAAAATAATGATAAAAGTATAGAATAAGCATTATTAAATAGAAAAGGAGAGAGAAATGTAGTGATTTTTAGTGTAATTATTGAGATAGAGATGGAGTATTTAGTGTGAATGCTCTCAAAACATATAAACAAGTTATTATATATGCAAACAAATATTTGAGTTTTTATGCACAATTCAACAAAGGCGTGTGAAGTTAACCTTAAAACATATTTGTTGGCAGTTCATAGTTTTTATAAATCGTAGTTATAACTTTTTGAATGATTTTATTACAGAGAGGATCTTATACAAAGGATTGTAATCGTGGAAAAAGGATTTTAATCGTGGAAAGTTTAGAAGACAATATGAGCCATTCATAAGAGGCATGGTACCCAAATGGTCGAATCATATTAAAAAAAACAAGTGGGAATAAAGGCAAAATAGGAAGAACCACTATTGTTGACTTTTAAAACCACTTCTCTTCTGATTTTTAAATACTCATAACTTTTTCTTACGTTATATTTTTCTGAAAAAAAAATTTACCCCATAAAAATGCATTTTATTCTATTTAATTTGAATAGACTACTAATATGTATTTTTTTAAAATTTTCTATTTCACAAGTTTGTAACGCCCCAAAACCCGAACTTTAATTTAGTAGCATGTTTTAATGTGTTATGGCATGAGATGAGATGACTAACTTATCTAAGTTAGTTAAAGTGCCTATTAGTTAGAAGGAAAATAAGATTGGAGACAAAATAGATGGGTGTCAAACCATAGGGGCCGAAATTGCAAATTTGTCAATAAAACACCTAGTGGGTTAGGTAGGAGAAAGGAATCTCCTGGAAAGTGTGTGTGTGTGTCGACATTTTGAGAGGAGAAAATCCTCTCAAGAACAAATTGTGCAATTCAGCCAAATCAAGGTCAATTTGGAAGCTAATTAGTTGCATGTTTGAAGATTTCTAATCATCTAGTCATAACAAGCATGAGGTGAGTTGTAGTATCCTCAATTGGTGGTAATTTTGTTAGAAGTTCTTGAATGATGGGGATTTTAGCATGAATCCCAACAACTCTATGTCTTTCATGTCATGATTGTGTATCGATACTCATACGGTATGGAATCACTACGTGAACTAGTATGTGTGTAAACTTGATATAATGTAGTTGTTTGATGGAGATTCATGTGTGGTTGAAGTGGGTCTTGACATTTTGGTGTGACCCGTATTCTCTTGGTCAAGTTGATAACTAGGTTGAAAGAATTAGAGATTTTGCTATGTTTGACATCTATGTATGAATTACAATAGACATTTGGAAGAAATATGATGATTGATGTTATAACTATGAAAGTAGGCATGAAATAATTGTACATTGAGCTTAGAATGTTGTACGCACACCATGTGTTCGATGAAATGCTTAGATGAACTTGCGTGCAAGTAATTGACGAGAATGAATGGAATATGATGATTATAGGAAATTTATATAAAGGATGTGTTTTGATGGAAACCGTGTGTGAATTATAATGAATCGTATGTAGGTATGTATGTATGTATGCACATAAGTGATCTTATGGTTGTATGTGTGTCCTATAATGTGTGAATTTGTATGCAAGACTCGACAAGTATGAAAGTAATGTGATAGTTGGTGCAATTGATAGTAGGTTAACATGGGGATTTCGTCTTAGAGAGAAATCATGTGTGAATTAGTTGATTGTATGAATTGGTAAGAAGTATGCATTAGTAGTATGTACACTATGCTTAAATATTATGATGTACACGATGTGTTGATTGATTGGGGTGACGAATGATCTTGTATCTTAAATGAGATGTGAATATGATGTCTATGGTGAATCTTATATGATCTAGTACATCAATATGGACATATGTTTCTAAGTAGGATGTTGGTATAGTTGGAAGTTGACTTTCTGGAAAGTCAACAATGTAGAAAAACATGGTTAGGCTCCCAAACTTGATTGTGTGATTAGAACACTATACGACGCATAATATGTTAGAACTTTGAGACATATATGATAGTAAGTGGTATTACATGATGTGAGGATAAATGTGGTTGTGAATGTATGTTTTAGACATGATAGAAGTTGACTAATGAAAGTCAATGTGATAATTGGTTGAGGAGAGTTGTTAGTGTGATATGATCATGTATGCTAACAATGATGTGAACATGATGATATGAAAGGATAGGAAGGATGGACTCAACCATGGGAAGCTAATGGGTCAAGAGGAGACAAATAAACAAGCATGAACTCGGAGGACTTGAGGTAAGTGATTCCCGAACTTAACTCGCATCTATGATATTGAATTATGTTCACATAGAATGGGAATCTTGAAGGAGTACATGGTTTTGGTTATGGGTCAAGGATCCACATGGTAGTTAACTTGGACATTGTCTTTAGGTAGATGTAACTAGTGTAGACAAGGTTTGAGCGAACCAAGTATATTAGGCACTTGAACTCAAACCGGAAGCTCGTAGGGGCGCGCATTCGATCAAGGTATGTGTGGAATGAGGGGTGGGAGAGTTGGTAAATGGGTTGCTAGAATGTCGGAAATTGTGGGTAAGAATGGCATGTAAGATATTACGTTGAAAAAGGAAAACAGTGCGCGAGATCTGCTGTTGGCGTACCCTACGCCAGTTTTGGCGTAGGATACGCCAAGTCTGTTTTGCCTACGCCAACTTCTGCTGCCCTACGCCATTCTGTCACCCCTTGCCTACGCAAGTGGCGTAGGCTACGCCACTTTTGGCGTACCCTACGCCAAATCCCCTTCGGCCTCGGATGTTGATTTTTCAGCTCGTTTATGCTTCCGTACCTTGCCCGAGCAACTCCAAACCTCATTTATAGTACATATGTGTACTCATGCTCGGGTTTGAGAGAGAGCTTCATGTATGTAAGGGTTGGTAGTTATATGTAGATTGAGTAGAGGATTGGAAACGTCACATTTGTCTTAGAGATTGGTGAAGAAAGAGTAACATGACGGGTAAAGTAGGTTATATGAGGGAATTGTATGCTTGCAAGTATTGTGGGGTTATACGAGGGAATAGTATGCTTGTATGTAAAGTAAGTTATATGAGGGAATTGTATGCTTGTATGTAAAGTAGGTTATATGAGGGAATTGTATGCTTGTATGTATTGTGGGGTATTGAGGGAATTGTATATTTGTATGAATTGTGGGGTTATTAACCTTGTTATGTGAATGGTAAGGAAGATGCAGGTATGTAAGTGTGAATGCATGAGACTTGTAGGATCAGCTCGGGGTACACACCCGAACTTCCAAAAAGGCGTTGGAACGAGATCATGGAGCATCTATGGATATTATCTCCGCATTTTGAGTAGTGTGTATTAAGTCACTAAGTGAACTAACGAAACGGCTATTTGGTGATCGCAGGTTGTCTTGTCTACCTAATAGAGTAAGGAAATGATGGAGATCGAGCAAGGAGGCGGATTGTACGAGGACACGACCCTATAACGTGATATAGATGGGTCATGTTTAATGTGGTAGAACATATTTAAAAGATGTAATACCTGAAATGTTTAGTAGACTTGGGTTATACACATCCAAGGTTGTTTTTAAAAGAAATAAATTTTTCGGTTGGTATTTCCGCTGCACGTTTTTCTGTAAATTGGTTTAGGATGTTACAAAGTTACAAGATTACGTATTTTCATATAATATTACGTGATTTTTTGTATAAAGTTACTAAATTATGTACTAGTACGTAATTATGTAATATGCATTTTAATCTGAAACACGTATAACATTACGTGATTATATACCAGTACGTAATTACATAACACGACTTAACTAGGTACCATTACGTAATTATGTAAGACTGCATATTTACATGAACCGTTATACCCTAACTTGAAATACATGTGTTAGTTATTGTGGTCTCTTACATTTTGAACGAATTTAATGTCTTGTATAATAACATTCCCCTATTAATACTATATTTTTTTCCAATTGATTAAATTATAAATAAGCAATAGCCTAAAACCAACATAACTAATTAGATCTACAATACTTGATTAAATATGTTAGGGGTTTGTTGGCAACTTTTGAATAACTAAGTGTTGAATCAATAAGAGGTCTTAACTGTTGAGGGGCTGTTTGTTTTAGCTCTTAATGAGACAAATGTCTGAATCAGTCCAACATAGTTCATTCAGACTGTTTGTTTCACGAGCAGATGTCTGAATCAGTCAGACATTTGCCTCTGAATGAGTAATCATTATACTGAGTTTGAATGGTTCAAACATCTTACTGGTTCAACACTTAAATTGAGCTGGCCAGTTTGGATGTCGGTGTTAGAGGTGATGGTGAAAGTGGAGATGTGTGGTGGTGGTTGTTTGGGGAGGTGTTGGTGGTTTGGGGAGGTGGTGGTGGTGGTTTGTGAAGGTAATGGGTGAGGAAGATAAAGTGTGGAAGAAGAAGTGGGTGGGGCCTACATAATTTTTAACTATTTTTAATTATTTTTTATAATAAGGGTAATTTAGTAATTTCAAACCCACTTAACTGGATAATCTAACCTCCATCCACTCCAGGGACTATCCGAGTTAAACGATGTTAAAAGGTGGGGACTATACCTGTAATTTTAAAAAGATAGGGACTAAATATGAAATTTAGACAAACCACATGGACTATTCAAGCAATTTTCTCTAGTTGTGGTGGTTTTAATTAACTTGTTATGAACTTATGAAGGTTATAGCAGGTGGTTATGGGTCGGATAACCATAAAATTTGGCCTAGTTAAAAATAGTTCAAAAGTCAAAACAATAAACTTTTGCATTATTTGGGTCTAAAAATTTTCGTTTGAATTTTTTTGAACAAATGATAAAGTGTTAGCACATATGCTTGTATATTAGTACATAATATACCATTAAAAAGTATGTAATCTATACTGTTAACATTTATATTACTAAATATTCAAACAAAATGATATGATATAATCTATAAATTCAAACACACACTCAACCAAAACGATATGTTTTAACCTATAAATTCAAACAAATGTTCATCGTGAAAAGTTCAAAATCCGACGACGATTATACTACATATCGGTTCGGTTTGGTTATGGCGGGTATGGAAATATCGATAACCATAACCGACCCGCTACTTTTGTTTTAGAAAAATAATTAACCGATCCACCAGTCTTTGATTTGGTTCGGTTTTTTTGGTTCGATTTTGTCGGTTAATTTTGTTGTGGTTCGGTTTATTCGGTTTTTTGGACACCCCTACCAATCCATTGACTCGAACCGGAAATTACATCCAAAAAAACTAACTGCAAAAATATAGTTATACGGTCTAGACTTTCGAATTTCAAAACATGTTAGAACTATAATTTCTTTTGGCATGATAGAAATAAATCTTTGAAACTATAGTGGATCATAGTGATCCGAATAAGTTTTAAAAGCGAATAGGATACCTCTTTTTAAACGACTGACTGACATATCCTCTAAGGCCGGACGAAGTACCCCAGAAGCACCATCATGGAAGGTCGCCTCGCACGAAATCGCTCCACATGGACAATAACTCGGAAAGATCCAAAAGTGCTTACCAATTGAGTCAATGGCTTGTGAGAGAGCGAGAAGAGAGGAGGGGGAAATGGGTGCGGCAGGTGGGGAACACCGCCCCTCACTAAAAGTCGCATGTTCTTTCCCCGTTGTCATTATGTGCCCCATTAACCTACTCCTAGGTCTAAATCTATTGTCCATCGTGAGACTTTGACCCTCAATACCTAGGGAGATACTTTTTTCCAATACCTTTGACCATTCGGCGTGGTTTCACGGAGGGGTATCGTGGTCTTAGTGCCTTAGCCTAGCGGGAGTCATAGTCACACGATGAAACATTACAAGCTGTATTTAAAAAAAAATTAAATAACGTGACACCAGTAGTAACTGATTTGGCGTTGCTAATATGACATTTGAAATTCAGTCGAGAGGAATGATCATACCCATGGTATTGGTTAAGGCCCTTTGGTAGGAGACCTAACTTCCTATATAATATAATATAAAAATGTAATGTAACGTATGTAATTTAATAAATTTGAAGTTTTTTAACTAGAATCTTGAAGTTAAGGCTATGGGGTATGGGGTCGGGGGAGGGCTTCGGCAAATGAGTTGGCACGCCATGCCGACGGGGAACACCGCCCCCCCCCCCCCCCGATCGGTGAGCGGCAAGCACGGCAGAATCTTACCGAAGGCACCGTCCCATCTTCCAAGAAATGTGAACGTTATTTTTTGAACTTTTTAATGTTTGGGCTACTTTTTGGAAGAAAAAAACAATAAAAAAAGGGAAGGGGGAAGGGGGAACCATTTCCCCTAGAAGGGGAAGGAGAAGGGGGAAATGACGTGGCGCTGACGTGGACAAGGGGGAAGGAAGGGGGAAGGGTGACCACACCCCATAGCCTAAGGGTGTTATTGAAAAATATAAAAAGTAAAGTACCTAAATTCATGATCTCTGTGGCATGAGAATAATGTGACATCTGGACTATATGTAGGTCGTGTCAACAACATAGACAAATCGTCGACGTCACGTCATACCGTACCATACCATACATACATACTTCTCTCTCCCCACGATAAGGATCAGAAAAATCAGCAATCGAGCTATGGCAGGTCGAGATATCCTCCACAAGATGAAGGTAACTATTTCCAACTTTCGGTCTAATCTGCGATTACTATTTAATTATTAATGCTAATCTTAATACGTATGATATTTGCAACCATTTTTATCACATTCGATTGTTTAATTTAATAAGCTTTAGAATAGGATGATGATCAGAGTCGATTCTCTGTTTATGTTCGTTTCACCTAGCGGTGTAAACGAGCCGAGCGTAGGCCTAACTCGTTTAACTCGAGTTCGGCTCGTTTAACTTAAGAGAGCTTGAGGTCGGCTTGTTTAGAGTGTTATTGGTGGAGATTGGAGAATTGTAACAAGAGTTAATTCTCTGTTTGTGTTCGTTACACCTAGTGTAAACGAGCCGAGCCTAGTCTAGTCCTAGCTCGTTTTAGGCTCAAGTTCGGCTCGTGTGAGCTTCATTTCTAGAACCTTGAGCTCGCCTCGTTTAGAGATTAGAGCTTCATTTCTAAATCTCGAGCTTGGCTTGTTTGGAGCTTCATTTCTAGAACCTTGAGCTCGCCTCATTTAGAGATTAGAGCTTCATTTCTAAATCTCGAGCTTGGCTTGTTTGGAGCTTTATTTCTAAACTTCCAGCTAGGCTTGTGAGTAGTTTTTTTCAAGCTCGGGATCGGCTTGCTTGTTGTTTATTATTTATTTGATAGTTTTGTATATAATTATACTAATGATTTTGAATATAATCTAATATATTTTTATTAAAGTTTTATATTTTAATGATAATTATTATATAAATCCATATATACGTTTAACATGTTAAATAAAAATTATATAAATAAAATGCTCGTTTATGATTGCCAGCCAGCTTGAGCTTGATATGTGAAGCTCATGCTCGGGCTCTTTTATTAAATGAGCCTTTATAAAAGCTAGATCTCGTTTAAGCTCGATTCTATACGAGTTTTCAGCGAGCAAATCTTGAGTAGCTCATAGACACTTAGTTTACATCCCTAGTCTATAAAAGTTAGCCTCGTTTACATCCCTAGTTTAACCGTTAAAACTACCATTTCTTCAACAGGAAAAGGTTTGTCTGTCGTCATCATCGACAGAATCTTCAGCTGAAACCGGAAAAGGAAAGAGCAAGATGTCGAAACATGTAACACATGGATATCATTTAGTTAAGGGAAAATCACACCATGATATGGAAGATTATGTATTTGCAGAGTTCAAGAATGTTGATGATAACGAGCTTGGATTGTTTGCTATATTCGATGGTCATTTAAGCCATGAAGTTCCTGATTATCTCCGGTCGCATCTATTCAAAAATATCTTGAATGAGGCAAGACACTTTTTACCTTATTCCTTATGTCAAACTGGTAATCAATTTGTAACATTCTTACCTTCTTTGTTTGCCTGCAAGCAGCCTGATTTCTGGACGAAAACCGAGGATGCAATCCGAAGGGCGTATCGTGTAACTGATAAAACAATTCTGGATAAAGCGGTTGATTTGGGTAAAGGAGGCTCGACTGCAGTTACCGCCATTTTAATAAACTGCAAAAAGCTTGTAGTGGCTAATGTTGGCGATTCACGGGCTGTGATTTGCAAAAACGGCGTGGCTAAACAGTTATCAGTTGACCATGAGCCTAGTAAGGAAAAAAAGCTTATCGAGAACAGAGGAGGTTTTGTATCCAGAATGCCAGGTAAACCAAAATTCCTGAACTCTTAAGCCTTAAATCATATATCACAGTAGTCGACTATTGCAGGTGATGTGCCACGTGTTGACGCACAGTTGGCGGTAGCAAGAGCTTTTGGTGACAAAAACTTGAAGGAGCACTTAAGTTCTGAACCAGACGTATCTGTGGAGATGATAGATGATGATACCGAGTTCATAATCTTGGCAAGCGATGGCGTGTGGAAGGTTATGTCGAATCAGGAGGCTGTGGATTGCATCAAGAATGTGAAGGATGCGAAGGCGGCTGCAAAGCAACTGACTGATGAGGCACTTGCAAAGAAGAGTAGTGATGATATTTCCTGCATTGTTGTAAGCTTCTATTAATATCTTTCAACTTTAACTTTTCTTTTAGATTTAGATTTGCTGTATGATGTATCGTTCTTAAAAACACTACGATAAATAAGTTAACAAAGTAAGCTTTGACTACGCCGTTATATTGAATATATTTGATAAAAGATATGATGTCGTGGTGGACATGAAGATTGACAATCGACTTGTTATGGTGACGCTATGACACAATACATCATTGGTTCTATGGTCGATTTATGATTCAGTCGTGTATTGACCGCGCTTTTTGTGTGCATCCTGCATAATGCTTGCCTTTCTTCAATATGTGATTTCCCCAGCCCGTCGCGATTGATTCACGGTGTACCGTACCGTGCATCAATCCTTTTCACAGTGGACACCGGTTATTCTTTCCTTCTATTGTTTAAATGCTTCACATATTTTTTTTGTTGATCTTGTATAAAGAAAGATATAAACTAGTTATATTAAGCATTTTTATATATATTTAACCAGGTCATAGGTCAAAGCTATAGCAAAACATACTTTTCACATCTATCATTTAAAGAAATCCTAAATCTGGTTCACCAAGAATGTTTTAGATGTGGGATGTGATGAAAATTGAGGTGGTGTTTGTTTTAAGGAATGGTATTGAATTCAGATGGAATTGGAATGTACATACAATTCTTAGGTTCGTTTTAAAAAAACAAGGAATTGGGATTGAGACCATGTGTAATGGTGGGTGAAATTTGGTGGGTGAATATATAATGATATTAAATTTGAATTAAAAAAAGAAAAAATAAATAAAAATGAAGTGGATACATCTGATTCCATCCAAAATTCGCTCAGCCCTTGTTCACGCGAAAATTTTCGCGCAGCCCTTGTTCACAACCCTTTAACAAAGAGGGGGCGGTGTGCTTGGGTGAAAGGGGCGCCACATTTGGCCCTTAATGCCCAATTTGCGAGTCATTACACCTGGTCTGAATGAAAACATACGAGAGGGAATCTACATTGCAATTTCATCCTGATTTTATCTCATTATATGAAACGAGCATAACAAATTTCTAAATCAAATTGTAGTTCTCACACGAAATTCCAATTTAAACGACGCAAAAAATGAGTTATATTAATTATTAAATGATATACTTGTCTTTAACTATGATGTGGATGATTGCCCCCAATCAGAAAGATTATTGGATAAGTTTCGTGACCACCTAGAAAACATTTGTTTGGACAAGTTATGTGACCAACAAGAAAACAACAAAAATGGAAAATATGTTAGGGGGACGGGGCGTCACCAGAATTGGCCACGGGTACCCCACTATCAGCATGGTAACACCGCCGTCACCCATGCTGGTAGTGATCCCGTGAACCAAATTCCCGTTCTAGTTAACGGGCTGGTACCCGCGATTTCTCTCTCTTTGTCTCTATCTCTCTCATTGATTGTGGGTAAATAATAATTGAAGTGTTGCCACAAAAAAAAAAATGTTTCAGTGAAGGAAATCAGTGAAATGATGTGGCAATATATGATTGGTTGAAATCAGTGAAGTTGAAAAAACTCACAGATAATGCCCCGTCCCCCTTATATATTTTTTTTGGATAAGTATGTGACCACCAAGAACAAAATTACAAACACGATTTGTCTCGAATCATTTTTTCTTTGAAGAGCGGGCAAAATTTATTGATGAAGAAAATAAAACTGGATAAGTTTTTTTTTTCTTTTTAAAAAATGGCGAAAAATCTTAGTAAAATATAAAAACAAGTCAGATGAATTTTATTAAAAGTAGAAAAATAACAAGGAGCTAGAACCTGTAAATCAAAGCTTGAAATTACACAAGTCCTCCAAATTAGCAAGGTTCACTAAGTTGGCCCGGTGTTTCATCCACATAAAATCTGTCTTTAATCTTCTTTATTAGCTTGTCAACCGTCTCGTTTCTGGCCCCTCATATGTGTAGCTCGAATAAATCTCAATTTTAAAAAGGGAAGAAAGGCAGGATATTACGTCACTTAGTAGGGGGTGTTAAAAAAATCCGAATCTAAAATATCCGATAACTCGTATCTGAAATTTTGGATATCCGAAAAGCGGATAATCTGAAATTTCGGATTCAGATGTGAATTTTGAAAATTTTCGGATATCCGAATTATCCGAATCCTAAATCTTAAAAAAATAAAAATAAATAATATATACACACATTATATTATACAACCCTAACCCTAAAAATAAAACATGTGCCTCTTTCTCCTTCTCCAAGACACTTAATCAACCACCCTCTATCTCCAATTTATTTCACCTTCTTATTCCACCACGACCACCAGTCATCCTGTCGTCTCCCACAACAACCACCAGCCACCGTGGCCTCCATCGACCAGTCTCAACTGATAAGTTTTTTTTCTGTTACTTTGTTCCTCCATGATGGGATTAATTTTCTTTTTATTTTACTGTCCATACCGCTAAATCTTTTGAAATTCCAATCGTTGCATCAGTTGCTACTCGAAATGAGGCTCCATCGACCATCATTTCTCCCATTTTTTTGTTACTTTTTTATGTTAATTAATCGGATTCAGATATCAATATTCACTATCTGAAATTTTCGGATATCCGGTTTTGAACACCCCTACCACTTAGTCACCAGATGCCAAACCGTATTTATCATCTAACATGAATTCAAAATGTGTTCAACCGATTCAAGCACTTTGTTACGAAAGGACACAAACCCGGGTTTATAATGACATTTATTTCGTAGAGAGTATCCACTGTGTTTACACAACCCATTTCAGCCCTCCATACAAAAATGTTAGAATTTAATTCGCACCCATCTACTCAATTGTAAGGAGTAATTCACGGGCAAAGAGCATTGAGCATTGCACAACCGGCTTAAAGATTTCATAGAGAATAAACCCTTTTGACTTAGCAAGTTAGCAGTCTATATAAATCATGTTTATTTATCTTTAAAATAGATCTTCACTGCTAACCTATTGATTGTTTTATTCAGTGAAAATTAAACATGTATCTCAATCATTAACATTTGCTCACTTTAAACATCAGAATTACCTACCACCATCATCATTGTAGGGTCAAAGAGGATTGACAAGCCAGTTGTAAACCTTAGTCTTATATCCTCTTCACATTTTGTGAAACTGCTGAAGTAAAAGATATCCAAAGTTCTGAAGAGCAAAAGCATTAGAAGTTCTGAAGATAAACCACACAAATATCTAGGCCTGTAAACGAACCGAACGAACACGAACACAGGTGTGTTCGTGTTTGTTCATTTAACTTTAACCGAACACGAACATGAACACGAACACATAATCGAACACATTTTTGTGTTCGTGTTCGTTCATTAAGAAATTTGTCGTGTTCGTGTTCGTTTATGTTCGTTCATTTAAAACCTAAACGAACAGTTCTGTAACACCCCAACCGATGGCGGAATCATCGAGGTGCCACGTAGTGACGATTGTTCAAAAGCTCATGGTACTAAAATGTAAATATTATTGAATAATCCAAAATTGTCTTACATGGAAATGGAAATTACATTGTTTAAATGAAATGTAAATATTGAAATAACTGAATTAAAATAAAGCACTAAATGTTCCTTGCTAAAGCACCAGATCAAACTGCACCTGAAACATGTACAAAATAGGTTTGGTCAACATATGAAATGTTGGTGAGCATTCCTAGTTTTGATATATATATATAGTAGGTTAAAAAGTTATACAATTCAAGTGCAAGCTACAGTGCAATTATGTAAACTATGTATCATACAAATGAGCGAAATCAACCCTGTGACTGTATAATGTACTGTATGAACTGTAGTGTACTTATCCAATAAATGGATAAAAGCTTAACACTGGCCACGGATTCTACGATGAAAAAGGGGGAGAATCAATCTAGGCGGGTTGTCAATCCAAATAACGCTATCCAATGTTAAGGTCGGCTTGTACCATGTTAATGATTTCACTAAGTACAAATGTATTCCACATGTATTGTCTAAGCATAAAGCACGTTGTAGGTAATGCACATAGTACTAGAATTGTATTGTGAAAATGTAAACTTGTATTTGAAATTTGTAGTAGTGTACATGTAACACCCCAAAAATGTATAAAAGCAAAAAGGGGATAGGAAGTACTCACTGTTTACGTAATAGCTTGAAATTGAACTGGACAACGAGATATGAATTGAGATTACTCCCAAATGATCAACAAGAATGATTTCGTGATAATCGAATGGTCAACTGAAAAGTCAACTCGATTCAAATGCTTCGATTGAGAGGTTAATAACAGAAATGGAGGATTGGGTTCTGTTAATCGCATGTAGGTGTGTGTATGTGCAAGTTTGATTGAGTTAACGACATGTATTTATACGGATTGGATTTGGTTGTTTAGGAATGTTTATTAATGGCTTTTAACTCGATTTTTTGGTCAATTCAACGCGTTAATTCACGTGGTCTGTTAGTTTAGAAAGAGGAGATGATGACGATGCGTAATACCCGGTTTGTTTGACTGATTTGCGTGATTTTTGGATAAGGAATGTGGCTTCTTGGGTTGCAGCGATCAAGTCTAGGAAGGAAGAAGGAACATCATTTCAGGAAACGTATAAATATAACACAGTTTGGAATTTATTCAGAAAAGGGCTTGTAGCTCAGTGTTTACGTGTGTTGGTGTTGCTTGTTCGAACCGGCTCCTGCCCGGGTTCGAGTCCCGGCAGGGGCAACTATTTTTTTTTTTTTTCTTCTAAAGCTGATAAGGGCTTGGGCCTGCTATTGGCTTGGGCTGGACTAAAGGGAAGGTGGGCCGAAAGGAAAAAGGAAAGGGGTGGGTTATGGTTTGGTTATGGTTTGGTTTGGGCTCAAGTTTTGTTTGGGTTATGGTTTGTTTAATTGTAAAAAAAAAGATCTGAAAATTATTATTATTATTATTATTATTATTATTAAAAAAAATAATAATAAAAGTGACGGATGTCACAGCATCCCCTACTTTTAGAAACTTCGTCCCGAAGTTATTAGAACATAGGGTTATGGATGCTTTGGGTAAAAATTAAGATAACTGTGGTTTGGAAAATTTGGGTTAAGGCACGACGTAAATTTATAGGTAACAGAGTGAATTGTTTCGAACGATTTGGATAAGAGGTTTGATAGGTGTGAGTTAAGGATTGGATTAGGTTCGTCTCGAATAATAAGGAGAATAAGAATCTAATGAATCACTAAATTTCAAGTTTTAGGAATCCTAGAATAGATGTACGAGTTGATTGACTATAACAAGACCAAATGAACTACAAGCAAACAGAGTTTGTTCCTGGTCCGACTTCCAGTCTCACTTTCAATGCATCATTAGTGTTTGTATACAGGGTGTACCGCAGCTAACCCACCACACCTTTGATACCTTGAAAACGTACTGGACGCCTACCAAAAACTCCAATAGAATTTCACACTACCCTAACGCACCTGTAAATTCATGATTACGTTCCGGACCGGAATCATCAATTTACCTTACATTAAGGTTTTATGTCCTTCTATGATCCTAATCTAACAACACATTATCGCAAATAATTTTTCACAAGAAGATGTCACAACAAACACGTCGAGTTACAATGAGATGTTATCAATGAAATGAGGCCAGGTAATAATGAGGTCAATTGCATGGGTTTGCAACGACTTGTAATGTGACATCCGCCACCTTCGACTTTCACCTACTTGACAATATTAGTCCTTCAAATATTTCCATTAAAGTCCCTATAAGTTTCGACGTTTTAAAATTTAATTTTAGAGCGACTAAAATTTTATCAATTATATTTATTACGGATCGGGCATAAGGTTTAATCAAACGCGTATGTTGAAACGTCATCCGGAATAGATATTATAAAAATGTCAAATTTTATAAAAGTAGATTTTATAAATGTAAAGGTTAACTTAGTTAATGTGGTTAGTATTTTATAAAAAAAAGAGAACTAACCTAGTTATATAATAGTCTAACCTAGCCATATAATAATATAATCTAGTTATAAGTTGAGGGGTGTTTTGTGCCAATAATGAAAAGTTGTTTAAAATAAAAAAATAAAATAAAACAGCAAGGTCCCGCCCTTGTCTCTCCGACCAGCGATCCGGCGACCGGAATTCCGACCGGCGAAGCTTTAATGGCCGCTTTTACTAACTATTAGTGCTTCATTTGATTATCTCAATCATTGCCGACCCGTTACAATAAATTTTAAACGCGTTAAACAGGTCGTAAATGTACTTTAATCGGGTTTAAGGAGCGTAACCGCCGGAAATTTTTAAGGTATTAAAACAGATACCTCACTCGATTATTATATAAAAACAAAGGTTCCATTCGTCTCTGCACTGATTATCTTCGAAAACCCACATATAAAACACATAATAATCGCGTATAAAAGCTTCATAATCGAGTCCTTTATTTGGCGACCTGCGTTCCTCTTTTTCGAACCCGAAAACATCGTGTGAGTCCTTCTTTTATATGCCGTTTTGATCATCATGGGTTCCTTTTTGAAAGCCCTATGGTTTTAGTTGCTAATCGTTTCTGATTCAGGTTTATTAGATTTGGTTAGGGTTAGGGTTTCATAGAGTGTGTATTTGGGGAAGATGATGTATTGAAGGTTATGTTTATATAACTTGATTTCTAATTAAAATAAAAAAAAATGTCAAGTGGTGGAGTGGTAATACAAGGGATGTGTGCAGCAAATGGGTATGGGTTCGATTCCCCTTGACACCATATGTTTTTGTTATTTTTTTTATTATTATTTTATTTTTTTATTACATTAAGCTTCTTATAATATGTTCAAAACTTGAAATATTCATAATAAATTCATTTTTGATCCAAAAATTATAAAAATTTAGGTATACATTCTTGACACCTCATAGAAAATTATGATATTTTTAATTTTTGAAAAATAAATTATTTTCATATTTTTAATTAATTTAAATAGTTTTAATCATAATTAATTGATTAAAAATTCATTTTTAATGATTTTTATCTCAAAATTTTTGATAAATTATTTCTAATCATCATGAACTTAATTAAAAATTATTGGTTCAGAAAACCTTTATTTTTTATTGATTTTCCTATTTTTAATCATTTAAACATGATTTAATCTTATTAAATCAGTTTTAAAAGTAAATAAGTTTATATAAATTATGGGAAAATTAATCTCATTTATTTACATCTTTAAGAATCCATTTTCTATAAAAATAACATTTTTGGATCATGTCTTGTATTTCTAATATTATTTATGTATAATTAGATATAATTAAACATTTATTTATTTATACAATTTAAATGTCTATTTTATAAATATTTTTCTTATAAAATAGAAATATTATTATGTTTGAAAATCTTAACTACTATTGGTTGGATCATGGTGTAACTCATAATTATTTAATTAAATATTTATGACTATTGTGTTTATTGACAATAATTAGTTAAGGTAATTAACTAAAATTATTTTGTCTTAATTTTTCAAACATATTTTTATCTAAATAATCAATAGATAATAATTATATTATTTAAACCACATTTACAACCTTTCATATATTATTTGAGATATACAACTTTTACATTAACGCGACTTATCATAAAAACTCTAATTCCCCAAATCGACTTAACAAACCCTAATGCCTTAGACCCTAGTTACCATAGACTTTTAGACTTTTTCCTTATTAGTATGCTTACACATTATAGGTTGAATTCCTCGGAATTCCCATTACTTAGCTCACGACCGCTTAAGTTGGATTTCACTCGCTTTCACAACTGTGAGTATATCTTTCCCCTTTTTACCGTTTTACTACTTTGGGGTGACTCATGTACTTATATATTAATCAAGTTTCAATTTCTTATACTTAATGCAATTCTCATGTGTGTTTGCTTTATGCTAATTGGTGTGTCTATGACTTGTCAAAATCATTAACCGCTGGGCGGCCTAGCTTGTCAATGAATAGTACTATGGTATACCCCCTTGAGACTCTGTTGAGAATCTTGGTCATTGTCTTGTTAATTCATTATTCGGTTGGTTAGTCATGTGTTAGTCATTCTTCTCAGGTTTGGTTTTGAACGGATATTACTTATTACATAATTGCAAATGGTACCGCACATGAATTGCTAAACACTTTTCTACTATATTTATTTAAACAGGGTATGCTCACCAATACAATTTTTGTATTGACCAAATTATTTTGTACATGTTTCAGGTTGTTTTGAGATGCATGCTTTAAGCTTTCGGATTTATATTTAGATTTTGATTCATTGTATTTCAATTTAGTTGACAGTTAGAATCGTTGTATTTCATTTCAATGTAATAAATTATTTAATCAATGTATTCAAATTTACACTTTAGTCCATGAGCTATTGAACAATCGTCACTACGTGACACCTCGATGTTTCCGCCATCGGTTGGGGTGTTACATGTAAGCATAATAGTATTTAAGTATGGGCTACCACTCGTCCGAGGAGCCCTTTAGATGAAATGTTTATCTGAGTTGCGTGGATAATATGCAAGCAAGTTTGTAAGTACTACAACCATTAAGTGTAAGTGTTATCTTAGTGGCCTATAGGAATAGTTTACGAGTATCATGAATAATTAGATGTTCAATGAATAGTTAATTTATGGGAAAAATCAAGTTTCATGTAATAACCAATGATGTTTTTAGGAAAGCTCTGTATGATCAAGTATCGAGTTTTTAGTAGTTTGGTTTTCATGAAGATCAAGTCCAAATGTTTCAATAAGATGTAAGGTAGGGTCTTAAAATAAACGTAATCAATATGATAAATTTCCAATCTGTGTTAATACACAATAGTATGCAAGGAAATTTCTAGATGTTGTATGCTAATGAGTGCGACAAAATTGGGTACAAAATGATAATAGGATCAAGAAAATGAAAACACGAGTATTGGATTTCTCGAGTCTTGGGAAGATTTCATCCATGGCTTAACGAGTGGGATTAACGTCATCCTGATCGTCTGCTTCGTTGATATCGAAATTGAAAGCTTGTCCATGTGCCACCAGGTTTACATTATTCAATTTGGGACATTGAGGTAGCATGTGGTTAGGGTCTCTACAATGATAGCATGCTCGACCGTTAGTAATCTGTAGTGGTTTCTGGGCAGCTGTTTGATGATTATCTTGCGTCCAATCTGTTACACGACAAGTAGTGACAAAGTGCCCAAACCTTCCACATCTAGTGCATTGACGACATGGAAGATTTGCAGGGTGATTATACTTGCAAGTGTTGCATTGAGGATGGATTCCCATGTAGGCTTTCTTGTTAGGAGGCTGAGTCACAGGATTCACAATAGCCTGGTTCTGATTATCGCCCATTCGTTTCTTAGAGTTCGAAGCAGTAGTGGCGGCCTTTGCTAAAACAGTCTTAGATGATTCAACAGTATGGGTGGCTTTCTCAGCAGACGTCTTGGTGCCCTTCCTAACTAGGTTTCCTTTCCTTACATGTTTGTCTGTCAAAGTGGCTGCAAGCTGGATGGCTTCTTCTACCGTAGTGGACTTGCTTCCAGTGACTACGTCTTGTATCAGGTCAGGTAATCCCTCGATATATTTCTCGATTGCTCGAGAGACCGGGGTGACCATGTGTGGAACCAATATGCTAAGTTCATGATATCGAGTGTTATACGCAAGATTCTCACCACTGTCTTGTTTGAGCTCACGAAATTCATCCTCCAGCTTCCTGATTTCGTTCCTCGGGCAGAATTTGGCGATCATGAGTTCCTTCACTTCAGCCCAAGATAATGATAAGGCAACATCAGCCCCTCGATTGCGCTTTTCGCCATTCCACCAGGTTAGCGCTCCCTTTTGAAGGACACTAGTAGCATAGCGAACGCGGAGTTCATCAGGGCATTCGCTGTTTACAAAGGTGCTCTCCATGCTTTCAAACCATTGGAGAAGGCCAGTAGCACCCTCTTCACCAGTGAATTTTGTGGGGTTGCAGGAGTTAAAGTGTTTGAAAGTGCACCGAAATTGAGTCGTACTCCCTGTGTTGGCACTGTTACTATTCTGGGTTATCTCACTGACAAGGTTTGGGATTACTGCAGCAATTTCCTTAGCGACTAAAGATGCGAGGCGACGATCAGAACGTTGTCCAGAAGCATGAACAGGGCGTTGGCTGGCATCACGGAGCATGCGGCGAGCAGACATCTATGGGGTAGTCAATGAATAATTATGAGATTAGAACATGTAAGTGTATAACCGTACAGATGATTATGAAAGTATGAACTTGTAAGCAATATATGAAAATCATGATATATAGGGTATTGTATATGAAACGAGAGAGTATTATTGTAAAACTTGCATAAGATGCTTGGAGTGCCCTTGTCTAGCTGTAAAGCCCAACAAGAACGTTGACTTTTCAAAGGAATTGAACCCAATGGTGATCAAAGAAGACATGCTTTAGCCTATAAGTGGACCCTCTATCCAGGAATCCCCAGGTAACATAACAGGTCCGTAAATGGATTTATGCGCTATGCTTGCCTATGCCAGAAAACCCAGTGTACAGGCGTCCACCCTTCCAGATTGCACGTGTCCTTATCACACTCATTAAAGTTCAACAACTTTGAAGGAGCAAAAATACGAGTAGGCATTATGCCTAAGAGTGTCTTCATGAAAGGTACTGCTCCCGCTCCATGATGATGTAGTCTTTCCACTCTTTGTAGGACACCATGATGAAAGATGAGAAGAATGGAGAGGGAGAAGAAGGGAAAGATAGAAGACGGAAAGTAGAGGGAAATGAGGGTAAGGTAATTTAGGAAATATTATGCATGAAAGTTGAAGTCCGGTTATAGTCTAGGCCATTTTATCTAATAACCTAGTTCCCTATAACCATGGCTCTGATACCAATATGTAACACCCCAACCGATGGCGGAATCATCGAGGTGCCACGTGGTGACGATTGTTCAAAAGCTCATGGTACTAAAATGTAAATATTATTGAATAATCCAAAATTGTCTTACATGGAAATGGAAATTACATTGTTTAAATGAAATGTAAATATTGAAATAACTGAATTAAAATAAAGCACTAAATGTTCCTTGCTAAAGCACTAGATCAAACTGCACCTGAAACATGTACAAAATAGGTTTGGTCAACATATGAAATGTTGGTGAGCATTCCTAGTTTTGATATATATATATATATAGTAGGTTAAAAAGTTATACAATTCAAGTGCAAGCTACAGTGCAATTATGTAAACTATGTATCATACAAATGAGCGAAATCAACCCTGTGACTGTATAATGTACTGTATGAACTGTAGTGTACTTATCCAATAAATGGATAAAAGCTTAACACTGGCCACGGATTCTCCGATGAAAAAGGGGGAGAATCAATCTAGGCGGGTTGTCAATCCAAATAACGCTATCCAATGTTAAGGTCGGCTTGTACCATGTTAATGATTTCACTAAGTACAAATGTATTCCACATGTATTGTCTAAGCATAAAGCACGTTGTAGGTAATGCACATAGTACTAGAATTGTATTGTGAAAATGTAAACTTGTATTTGAAATTTGTAGTAGTGTACATGTAACACCCCAAAAATGTATAAAAGCAAAAAGGGGATAGGAAGTACTCACTGTTTACGTAATAGCTTGAAATTGAACTGGACAACGAGATATGAATTGAGATTACTCCCAAATGATCAACAAGAATGATTTCGTGATAATCGAATGGTCAACTGAAAAGTCAACTCGATTCAAATGCTTCGATTGAGAGGTTAATAACAGAAATGGAGGATTGGGTTCTGTTAATCGCATGTAGGTGTGTGTATGTGCAAGTTTGATTGAGTTAACGACATGTATTTATACGGATTGGATTTGGTTGTTTAGGAATGTTTATTAATGGCTTTTAACTCGATTTTTTGGTCAATTCAACGCGTTAATTCACGTGGTCTGTTAGTTTAGAAAGAGGAGATGATGACGATGCGTAATACCCGGTTTGTTTGACTGATTTGCGTGATTTTTGGATAAGGAATGTGGCTTCTTGGGTTGCAGCGATCAAGTCTAGGAAGGAATAAGGAACATCATTTCAGGAAACGTATAAATATAACACAGTTTGGAATTTATTCAGAAAAGGGCTTGTAGCTCAGTGGTTACGTGTGTTGGTGTTGCTTGTTCGAACCGGCTCCTGCCCGGGTTCGAGTCCCGGCAGGGGCAACTATTTTTTTCTTTTTTTCTTCTAAAGCTGATAAGGGCTTGGGCCTGCTATTGGCTTGGGCTGGACTAAAGGGAAGGTGGGCCGAAAGGAAAAAGGAAAGGGGTGGGTTATGGTTTGGTTATGGTTTCGTTTGGGCTCAAGTTTTGTTTGGGTTATGGTTTAGTTTAGTTGTAAAAAAAAAGATCTGAAAAATATTATTATTATTATTATTATTATTATTATTATTATTATTATTATTAAAAATAATAATAAAAGTGACGGATGTCACAAGTTCATGAACATAAACGAACACAAATGAACATAAACGAACAAATGCATATAAACATTGCTTTAGCCAGAACAATCAATGGTGGATGGCATATACCTAGCTTCTAATCGTGGTAAATGATAAAACCCACAGAGCTATAGAGAAAAAATCGATAAGAGGAGGTGGGTTATACTTACAGCGCTGTGGAGGCTGGAGAGTGGAGACCGGGCTGTGGAGGCTGGAGACAGGGTTGTGGAGACTAGAGGCAGGACTGTAGAGGTGGTCGGCTGGAAGTGGAAGAAGGTAGGGCTGTAGAGTGTAGAGAAGAAGAGATGTTAGGCTGTGAAGTGTGGAGATGGCTGATAAGTGATATGTTTAGAATGTTAGGATTAAGGTTAAGTTTTTAGAAATATGAATTAAGGTTACTTAACAAAAGGGAATAAACAATAAAAATAAAATTAAGTTTAATTAAACAAACATAAACGAACGAACATAAACAAACATAAATGAACGAACATAAACGAACGTTCATGAACATAAATGAACGAACACTACGTGTGTTCATGTTCGTTCGTTTAATTAAACGAACAAAAAAGTGTGTTCGTGTTTGTTCATTTATTTAAATAAACGAACATAAACGAACTTCCCGCCGAACAGTTCATGAACATTCAATTCATTTACAGGCCTACAAATATCTGAAGAACAAACTACTGAAGACAAACTCCTGAAGATCTTTTGATTAGAAGTTTGTCACTCATCAGCACTTTCATTAACCGACCTTAAACTCAACAGTTTAGTATTATATTAGTTTTTGTTAAAGTCTTTGTTCAAGTTTCTATAACTACAGCCTATTGTAGTAGTATCTTACATTATTTTAAGCTTTTGATTACTTAGTCTGTATGTAATCTTTCGTCTATAAATAGAGGGATCACTCCCCCTATTATAGACAAGTTTTGTTCATTCACTCATCAAACTTAGACTTGAACATTTTCCTTCATATTACTTTGTAGTTAACCTTTCATATATTTTGAGAATCATTCCGCATTTATTGCATTTACTGTTATATTCATTTACTATTGATTCTCATCTTTAAACTTCCTAGTTCATTGATTGAGGGGGAGTCATAACTCTTGTTATAAAGTGATGCTTTAACTTGAACACTTTAATATTCCACTGTGCAATTTACTTTGATACATTTATGACACACAAGTGTTCTTGAGTAAGAACTGTTAATTTGAGCCACTGATCCAACAATTTGTATCAGAGCTCTAGTTTATCTAATCAAATATCAATCTAACAAATTGAGAATCAGACACATGCTCTTATTGATATTCAATATAGGATAAAAGTTCACTTTTTTAAACATCCATCACTCTGAGAAAAACTTGACAAATCAAAATTCTTAAAAATGGATCCTCATAATACTGGATCTGCCACTAAACCTGCTATGCTGGTTAGAAATGAGTATAATATCTGGCAGAAAAGGTTGGCACATACTCTGTCACAGACCAACACCGGTTGTTGGAGATCTGTCATGTATGGACCTCATAAACTAGTAAATGTAAATCTTGAAACTAAGGAAGAAATTTCAAAAGAACCAAAAGACTATACTGATGAAGATTTCCTAAAACTTGAGCTTGATGCTAAGGCATTCCCTATGTTGGCAATGGCTCTCCCAAATGATATCTACTCTGGACTTTTACATTGTGAAAGTGCCAAAGAGCTTTGGGACTGCCTAAAAGAACAGTTTGGAGGAACTGAAGAGGTGATTGCCAACACCAGAGAAATTCTTGCTCAACAATATGAAACATTTACTCACATTAATGGAGAAACTTTGACACAACAATTTGAAAGATTTTCCTCATTAATCTCTGAGTTAAAGTTAAATGGTCAGACCTATACAACAGTATCTATGCTTCATAGATTTTTAAGATCTTTACTAGAAAAATGGGAAACTTACTCAATAGTTCTTAGATCTGGACCAGATTTCAACTCCCGCACTCTTACAAAATTACATGGGGGATTGTTAACTTTTGAAAGAGAAATAAATCAAAATAAAAAGTTACAAAATTCTGGCAAAATAGCTGATGACTATGTTCCAGGTAGTACAACACTTTTAGGACAAGACTCACCTTCTTGTCCAAATGATTTTGGATCTTTTGACCACATTGACATAACCACTGGGATCTCATCAGAAAGGTCATATACATGTTATGTCAATGAAGAAGACAGCCAAACTACTGATAACATGTGTTTTATAATGGATGATTTAAAAAATTTCAGTAGTGATGACTTAGAAGAAATGGACATACTACACTAACTGGCCATGTTAAGCATAAAAACAAATAAATTATATAAAAGGTCAGGAAGGAAATTTCTAGGACTGGACAGTTCTACAAAAGTTGGTTTTGACAAATCTAAACTTAGATGTCATAAGTGTCAGAAGTTGGGACACTTTGCTAGAGAGTGTAGAAGCTCTAGCTTTAACCAATCACAATCTGGAAATCAGTTTAACTCCAGTTATAATAGGAATAATGGAACTCAAGGGAGTGCTCATTTTGTATAGGAACAAGCTCCACAAATTCAATATGTGCCTCAAATACAATATGTTCAGATGCCTGCTCAACAACAGGGCCAACAACAAACACCTCCTGTTCCATCTGCTCAACATACTACACAAACTCAACAACCCTCTCAACAAAGTCTTTTTACATCAGGGTATGTTGATTGGAGCAGTCTTCCTTTTGACACATCTGAATGCAGTCCAGATGCAGACAACAAAGTCTATGACATCAACTGGGGAGAACCTGATAATGGCAGAAAGAATTTTGCCTTAATGGCATTCGAGGGATGCACCTCAAAATCTGCCTTGTCTCAGAGGTTTGAATAACATTTGGTATGTTGATAGTGGAGGCTCAATGCACATGACCACATGCAGATACCTGATAAGCAAATTTATCAGTCAAAGAGAAGGATATGTGTCCTTTGGGAACAATGCCAAGGGATATGTGCTAGGACATGGCAATGTATCCTCTGGTAAAATACAGTTTGACAAGGTCAATCCGTTGAAACCTTGGAATACAACTTGCTGAGTATATCTCAAATGTGTGACAAGGGATATTCTTCCTTTTTCACCAAAACAGCATGCAAGATCATATCACTAGAAGGCCAAAAGTTGATAGAGAAGATCATTGAAGATCATACTTTGCTGATAGCCAAAAGATGTGGCAATGTCTATGCAGTGGACATTGAAAAAGACAAAGTACTGAACAACACTGCTTGTTTCTTATTAAGAGCATCAACTTCTGAAACTGATCTGTGGCATAGGAGACTTGGCCATGTGAACTTTAAAACCATAAATAAAGTCACAAAAATGGGCTTCGTCAGAGGTTTACCTTTAAAGGAATACCAGTGTAAAGAACACTGTGTTTCCTGTCTTAAAGGTAAACAGCATAAGTCCTCCTATAAGTCTATTGAAGAATAAAAAACAACTGCATGTCTTCAACTACTCCACATGGACTTATTTGGACCAGTCAAGATTATGAGCCTTGGTAAGAATAAGTACTTCTTGGTCATCATTGATAACTACTCAAGATTTACATGGGTCTTCTTCTTATATTCCAAGGATGAGGCAGCTGATATTATCAAGTTCTTCATTCTACAAGTAGAGAAACAATTCTCTCTTTCTGTCAAAGTCATCAGGAGTGACAATAGGACAGAGTTCAGGAACAAAACTCTGGATGAATTCTGTTTGTCTCAAGGGATTGTTAGACATTTCAGTATTCCCAGAACTCCTGAACAAAATGGTGTGGTAGAAAGAAAGAACAGAACATTAATTGAAGCAGCTAGAACCATGTTAGCTGATTCAGGCCTACCATTGTATTTTTGGGCTGAAGCAGTCAACACAGCTTGTTATGTTCAAAACAGAGTCCTTGTCAACAAAAGACATTCCAAAACTGCCTATGAAGTTCTTCATGGCATCAAGCCTTTTATCTCATTTTTTAGGGCTTTTGGATGTCAATGTTTCATTCTAAACATCAAAGACTCTATTTCAAAGTTTGCTGCAAAAGTTTATTCAGGTTATTTTCTTGGTTATTCTTCCACTAGAAAAGCCTACAAGGTTTTTAATTCAAGAACCAAGATAGTAGAAGAAACACTGAATGTCAAGTTTAATGAGTCAAAACAAACTTTCATTCCAGCACATCCTGCTGAACTCTTTGACCTTGACAGTTTCCATTTCGGACCTGAAAAGACTGTCACATCATTTAAACCCACTTATTATGGTGATCAAGGGTTTTATGATGATAGTCCTCCACCATGGACTCCAAACACAGTCTTTAAATCAACTTTCAAACCATCAGAAGTTTTACAAACTTCTACTTCAACAACTGCTGATGAACAAATTCAAACTACTGATTCAGCTCCACAGACTCCTGAACCACAACATACAGCTGAACCAGATATCATCAACCTCAGTGGTTTGTTTGAAGAAGTTCAAGAGCCATCACCAAGTATAGGGCTACAACAACTGATTGAACACAGAGATCATCCATTGGATCAAATCATGGGTGATATTGTTTCAGGGGTACTTACAAGAAACCAGTTTTCCAACTTCTGCTTTTTCTCAACATTCATTTCTTAGTTGGAACCAAAGAAATATCAAGAAGCCCTCAAAGATAACAATTGGGTTCAAGCTATGCAAGAAGAATTGCTTCAATTCAAGAAGCAACAGGTCTGGGAAATATGTCCCTTACCTCCAACCAAGCTACCAATTGGCACAAGATGGGTCTTTAGAAACAAACAAGATGAAGCTAGTATGATTATCAAGAACAAGGTAAGACTGGTAGTACAAGGTTATTCACAAGAATAAGGAATTAACTATGATGAAACCTTTGCTCTAGTTGCAAGGCTTGAAGCCATCAGATATCAATCTGCACCAAGGAAATCACACCTAACTGCTGTCAAAAGAATATTCAGATATCTGAAAGGAACTCCTACATTAGGAATTTGGTATCCTGCTTCAAGCAATACCAAGTTAACAGCTTTTTCAGATAATGACTATTCAGGTTTAAAATGTCAAGAAAATCTACATCTGGTGGTTGTCAATTCTTAGGAAACTGTCTGGCGTCTTAGCAATCAAAGAAGCAAACATCTGTGGCAACTTCAACAGCTGAAGCTGAATACATTGCTGCTGCTAGTTGTTTTGTAACTCAATCCCAAACACCCTCTGAATATAATAATAATAATAAGATCATGCGTAATGGTAAGTATTTCAAACCTCATGGGGCATTAAATAACACGTAGCATGTGGGTTCCACGTGAGGCTTAAAATGAAAAAATGGATATAATTGTAAGGTGAAAATTTTCAAACTATGATTGACCCATCCATTTTTTCACGGGTAATTTTTCCTAACCCTTAAAAAACGCCCCAAATAAATAGACCGTGGAATGCTAGCTACAGTGACTTTGTCCAATTCATACGCTCTCAATCGTATCGAACAGTGACCACATGACGGAATTCAATGTAATCGGAGTGATCGGCGCCGGTCAGATGGGCTCCGGCATAGCTCAACTCGCCGCCGTCGCCGGTTCCGACGTCTGGCTCCTCGATAAAGACCCCCAAGCTCTCAAAACCGCCAAGGCTTCTATCTCTACCTCTGTTCAACGCTTTGTCTCCAAAGGTCAACTCTCCAAGGTTCGTCCCCGTTTTTAAATTTTATAAATAGAATTAATATTATTCACAATCTGGGTTCCTTTTAAAACATCATATTCAATTGGTTATTGGTTATTTTCTTGAAAGTACCGGTCTTGAATAAACGGCAAGAATTGGTACGGTACCGAAAATGATAGGCATGGTACCACTTCGGTGTTGGTATTAAAGCAGTGTTGGTTCGGTTCTCCACGATAAAGAAAAATAACCCTTATACTTGTCTTGAAAGTACTGGTTCGGTATGAGTACCGGTAGTCTGATACCAAAATAAATGTTTTGTTGCTAGTATAACTCCACGAGAAAACTATAAAAACGAATACGGTATAGGCACCGATATTTATACAATATTTTAGTTCTCCGTGATAATTAATAATATTGGGTACTGAAACGTATCAAAAGTACCGGTTTGGTATCAGTACCCGGTACCAAATACCCATGTTTGAAATGGAAAAAATACAGTACCGGGTATCAGATAAAAAGAGGTTTTACCGGTAATATAAAAAAATTTAAATGTTGGTGCACGTTAGCAAAAAAGGGTAGTGCACGTTAGCAATGGTAGGCGGTTTAAGTTAGCAAAGGTGGGCGGTGTAACTTAGCAGTTAGCACAATGGTTTACAGTCTAAGTTAGCAAAGGGACACTATTGAAGTGTCCCTTCTTTTGTATTATATATAATATAATATAATAAGTTGTGAAATATCTACTTGACAGGAGGTAGGAAATAAGGCTCTAGCGCGATTAAAATATACTTCGAATGTTGAAGATCTTCGATTTGCAGATATTGTAATAGAAGCAATTGTAGAGTCTGAGGATGTGAAGAAGAAACTGTTTGTAGAATTAGATAAGATTGTTAAAGGGTCTGCTATTTTGGCATCAAATACGAGTTCTATATCCATTACTCGTCTTGCAGCTGCGACAAAAAGACCGCAGAAGGTGATTGGTATGCATTTCATGAACCCGCCTCCAATCATGAAACTTGTTGAGATCATCCGCGGTGCAGATACGTCGGATGAAACGTTCAATGCTACAAAAAGTTTGGCAGAAAGGTTTTTTTTATCTTTTTACTGTAATATTGTGGTTAGTTTGTTAGTGTTAAATGTATGTTTTAAATATTTGTTTTCTATAATTACAGGTTTGGCAAGACGGTTGTTTGCTCGCAGGATTATGCGGGGTTTATTGTGAACAGGATACTAATGCCGATGATTAACGAAGCGTTTCATGCACTGTATACTGGAGTTGCAACAAAGGAAGATATTGATGCTGGAATGAAGTTAGGGACAAATCAACCAATGGGCCCTCTAGAGCTTGCAGACTTTATTGGGCTTGATGTATGTTTGTCCATATTGAAAGTTCTACATGCTGGATTAGGGGACGCTAAATACGCGCCCTGCCCTCTCTTGGCGCAGTATGTTGATGCTGGTCGGCTTGGTAGAAAACGAGGTAATGGTGTTTACAGTTATCTTAAATCAACCAAACAGTCATCGCGTCTATAAACGGCGTGTGAGTATGCTGTTATAATATTATGTACCTGTGGTTTTAGTACTAAAGTTATTATTGTAAGAGTGAGCAATAAGGTTACTGAATACAATATAAAAGTTATGAATGAAAGTCTATTAAAAGTTCTTTTGAATTTGCATACAAGTAGCCAAAAGACTGACCCCACAAGGAAGTGAGAAACAGGCTGTGGGTAATGGCTAGCAGCCCCACATTTACATTGAAAGTGATTGAATTGGAATCCTATAATTGAGCTACATATTTATTAAATTATAAAAAGGCATTTGTAATGTAAAGTTAGGTAAAAGCTTAGGTTAAATAAGTCCTTCATCAAGAACTTTTGAGAATTTACTATAGGAGTGTGTGTGAGAGAGAGAGATAGAGATGAAGTTCTTGTTTCAGTGTCCTTGTTGTTCTTGTTTCTGCTTTATGAAGCCGAAAAAGGGGAAACCGAAGGAGAAAGAAGGCAAGGATGAGAAGAAAAAAGAGTGAATGAATAAAAGCAAACCGATATCTGCTGCATTGTCTTGAAATATTATTGGTAATTTGGTATTGCTACAGCAAATGTGTTCTGTACTGATCTTGGTCCTAGATTACCTGTTTTAAATAGTTTTCTGGATACCTGCTATATGTTCTGAATGAAAGATTTTTGTTTTTGTTGTTGATTGTGTTGTGCATTCATAAATCATAATCCATCAAGATGATGTTCTACATTCATGACCACTAGCTTAAACTAAATTCTTAATCTCAATTGCTCGTCTTTGTTGCGCATGTTGTTTTAGATTTTAATCCGGATTTGATGAATTCTTTCCTTTTAGCTATGGTGTTTTAAACAATTCTTAATCCTAAACTACTACTATAAATTACCTATGCTTTCATCTTGCGAGATTTGAATCCTCGACCTCCTGAATAGAGAGTAGGTAGGCACTTTGTCATCGCCACCGATGTCCGGTGTCCCATAGGGACCTTTTGTTCCCTTAAAGCTTCTTGGACTCTTATAAGATAGTCAAAAGATGCCCATAATTTCTGCCTTGTAAAAGGGTGTTGAAATCATTTAACGTGCAATTGTGGGCTTTTACTTTTATGCAATAAAAATGATATACGTCTCCAATAATAACACTATGACAAAGAATAGTGTCAAATAATTAACAAACTATAAATTGACATTTTTACAGCAATGTAGTAAGTAGATACATTTTTTTTTCCTATCATTTAGCAAACTATAATTGACCTTTTACACCCTTTCATAGTTTTTAAAAAATAAAAATTTATCTACAAAAATTAAACAAAGACGGTTCGTCTAACTAAATGGCACCTACAAAAATTAAACAAAGACGGTCGAAATGTTTCCAGTAAAGCCTAAAGTTATAGCCAAGGTTCTCAACTTAAAATCATCATAGAAATCGCAAGTAACTTAAGCTCTTAGACACCTTCTATGGGTGTTTACAGTCCGGTTTTGATTGTTTAGATCAAATGTTATCGTCAGTTTTTATTCGTTTCAAACCGCAACCAGATGGTTCAAAAAAACTGAAACTGAAACAAGTATTCACATTGCAACTATGGCATGAAATCAACAAACAAGAGCAAGTAATCAACAAACAAAAAACAAGCTATATATGAAACACGAATGGGAGAATCAAGATATGCATGTATTATTCATTTGCTCATGAGATGAAAGCAATATCTCACAGGAGAATCAGTCTAGATATGCATGTAATTTCTCACAGATTGTACATGAGAATTGAAGATATGAACCAAACATTCATTAGAGTAATTTCTCTTATTAAAGGGATATTGCTACTGACTTAAACTCAGCCAAACAAGAATGTAATATCTTCTGCCGCTTCAGAAGAGCCTCCCTTTCATTCTGAAGAATTTCAATTGCTCCAGGCGCAACAAACATATCCATGAATTTCTCGTCCTTTACACCAAATAAGTCCAGTCCCAGTGCTACCAATAGACGTTCACGGCTGAAACAAACACAAAATTAATATATATATAAGTTTTAAACATCCATCTAAGTACTTTTTAGAAACAAAATATATATTGCATTATAAAATATCGATACCATGGTGTTAGAAATCCTGAATTCAAAGCTGCAGTTACACTGCGTTCAACCAAAATTTCACGTATACGTGCAAAATGTTTTGTGGCTATTGCGCATGTCTCATTGTAAGTTGACCCAAGTTGTGAACTGTTTTGACTAGCCTGATTGCCCAACATTTTGTTTTCACCTAATATCCTGGGATGGCGTTTTCTTGCTCCACCTTCAATGAAGCTTCCATGTTCCTTTGGTTGGTCAGGTGATGGTGTCTCAGCTACAGCCATAGAAGCTTCTCCTGTTGTTGCTTCCTGATCCTTCTTACTATTATTATTGTTATATACTGGAGGTATATTTTCTTGACCTGATAACTCAGGGAATGAAGTCTGATAACTGAAAGCAGAGCTTGGGCCTGACCCGAACAAGAGATCAGTCTCATAGCATACTGGAGAATACGGGCTTGTCACCGAATCCAAGTGCTGTTGAATCAGTTGCTTGCATTCCTTTGCAAGCTCTTGTATAAAACAATTGTAGGAACGCCTTAAAGCAGCATGAAAACCGACATACCCATCCATATCCCCAGTTTTCTTCCCGTCTATCAAGCAAAACACAAAATTTTGTTATATGTTTATTTATTTATTTTCACACAAGTATATGCTAGTGGTAGGAATCATATTGAAGTTCTTACAATCAAGGTGAAGGTCTTGATTTTTTTCCATGGCAAGATCAAACAGGTTTCTTAACACAAAAGCAAGTCGTTCACAAGCAATATCAAGAAGAGGTGCGAGCCATGATTTGGCAGCAGCACGGGCAATCTCTGCAGCAGCCTCTGCTATTCTCCTTCCACCTCCTCTGCCAGTATGTGCAAGTATGACATTTGTCATCTGTCAAAAAGATAAGTCGCTCAACTTGTATAGCCAAACACATAATATGTTTAATTTATTATATTTCAAGTGCAATTATGATTTTACCTTCTGCCTTGAGACAGTAGGGCATTCAACGGAATAAGCAGCATATCTAAATTCATGCACAACTCTTTCAAAAGCAGCACCGCCATAAAGGCGTAGGGTGGAATTTGGTGGTTTAATATCAGAAATTACTCCAGGCCAGCTCCCCATACCACTTTCTGATTTCTCTTCTTCTGTTGTTTTTCCCCATTGCTCAGGGTCAGGATCTGCAGCTCCGTCTAACAGTGCTACCTACAGCATTTTAAAAAATGATCTCGTTAGCTGCAAAAACTAAATCATTGTTCTTGTAACTAGGAATGAATGAATAATGCTTACCAGATGGTTGCAGATGGAGGATGCAAACAACATTGCAGATCTTCTGAGGTGAGCCACATCAGAAGTTGCTTGTATTTTGGAGTCGATGATGTTTAACTGATCATTGACTTCACTGCAACGTTGCTCAAGCAAAGCTAATGTTGCTGGTGCAGCTTCTTTATATCTCTTTTGAAGCTCAGACTCCAAATAATCTCTCAGACGACCAAAACCTATGTGGGATCTGTATGTCACTTCATCATATCCACCTTTGACATTTTCTTTCAGGTGGCGTATGACATCTGAATCCACTTGAGATATTTGCTTCCTAAATTCTTCATTTGAAACTTCAGTTCTTTCTTTTGGGAGGGCCACAAAGAAAGGGTGTGTTTTCTCTCCAAGGTAGCCACTTGCACTCAGGTAACGATCAACCTCCCACCGTTCAGTAAATTCCTGCAGAGACAAAATCAAGAAGTACAGTGATCCATGTCAGGATTACATGCTTTGTTCTTCAAACAGTTTTATTTTAGGTTAAATCATTTATGTACCTTAAGCCGGTTATCAAACTTGGAGACAACAATCAATGTTCTTCGAAAGGTTGGGTCAATGTCACGAATGGCATCCAACCACAAAGACGAGCACCACTCGACACTACTTTGTTGAAGGAATAAAAGGATGCGATTAGGTGGACTAGCTAAAGATATCACCATTGAGAGAATTTCTTCTGGTGTGCTTTCTGGTTCACCCTTTTTCGCCTACCAAATGTGGTTCAAATTATCAGAAATTATAAAAACATGATTGGATACACATAACCTTTTTATCAAAACAAAAGACGAGTATTGTATAAGCTACCTTGAGAACAAATCCTGGAGTGTCAATAATGGTGAGATTGGGACAATGAGCATACTCAGCTCTCATTACAATGGTTTAGAAGAGACTGCAGTTTTAGTCTTCTTTAAGAGTTCCTCAGTTCTTGATTTGATGGTATCTGCTATTTCTGCTGATAACATAATAGGACTTCCATATTCCTCAGAATCTTCCTCCTGACACGTTATTTTCAAACTTCAGTTCACTCATACACAAAAAAGAAACATCTATACCTCTTGTTTGAAGGTCAGCACAAAGGCTAATGCATTGTCGTCAGTTGAATTCTTACAAATTGAAACTCGTTTATCACTAACAGAATAATATTCAAACATGAGCAGTAGACACAAATAACCGTAGCCTGGTCTATACTTTCAAATTACAATACTAAACCCTTGACTAAGCAGAAATAAAATCAAATCTATACAATAGGAGTCCTATATTCCTCAAAATCCTCCTACTGACATCTTATATTCAAACTTCAGTATCACAAAAAAGAAACAGCTAAAACTCATGTTATTTTCCGAATTTTAAAACTCTTTTTACACTAACAGATTTAAATATAATCACTCAAAATCTGCTGATCCTGATGATGTTGCTTCTAATTCTAAACCCTAACTACACATTCTCTCCATGATCAGTAATTTTCAGAAAATCTAAACTACATGCTCTCGCTGATCAACAGAATAATATCCAAAGTGAGCAATAATCACAACAAAACTGCTGATTCTTACCCTAACTACACATTCTCTCAATGATCATCAATAACTAACAGAATAATATCCAAATTTGAGTAATAATCACACAAAAAACTGCTGATTCTTACCAAAGCCTCACTAATCAACCAATTGAAACTATCTATCTTAAAACAAACAGAATAATATCCAAATTTGGGTAACAATCATACAACAACTGCTTATTAAAAGAGAAGTGACCAGAAATCTGCACATCGTCTTCATTTTAATAACTAACAGAATAATATCCAAAGTGAGCAATAATCACAACAAAACTGCTGATTCTTACCCTAACTACACATTCTCTCAATGATCATCAATAACTAACAGAATAATATCCAAATTTGAGTAATAATCACACAAAAACTGCTGATTCTTACCAAAGCCTCATTAATCAACCAATTGAAACTATCTATCTTAAAACAAACAGAATAATATCCAAATTTGGGTAATAATCATACAACAACTGCTTATTAATAGAGAATTGACCAGAAATCTGCACATCGTCTTCATTTTAATAACTAACAGAATAATATCCATATTTGAGCAATAATCACACAAAAACTGCTGATCTGATGATGCAGCAACAAATTAAAGTCAATAAAAGTATATAAAATAAACAATAGACCTGAAAGCGACAGCGAGGATCAAGAGCAGAGGGATCATGGACCATCTGGAGGATGAGAGGGCGGCGAGTGCCCATTTCAACCTCACGTACATTGAAGCGGAAGCCAAGAAGAGCTTCTAGAAGCGAGCTTTTACCGTCGGATTGACCGCCGAGTGCGACGATCTCAGGAATAGGAAGTTTCTCTCCAAATGCGACGGCTGCTGACTGTAGGCGGTTGTAGGCTTCGAAACGAGACTTGGAGAAAGAAGATGAGTCGGTGGTTTCGTGGTGGTTTGTTGACACTGTAGAAACAGAAGGAAGCGTGTCGTTGGTTGCGTATGCAGTCGGTGTTTTCATCAAGCTCACGGTGGTCGCCATTGTAGAGAGAGAAAGAGAGAGAGAAGTTAGTTTGAAAAAAGGCGGTGACAGTTATGGAGTTTGTTATAGAAACGGGTATATGTATATGTATTGGGAATGTGAGAGTGAATCAGAAATAATATAACCGTTTCTTCTGTTAGAAAGAATTGTATTAGACCATCTATTGAGGGTTGCGAGCGAGCAGACGCGAGCCATCGACTTTACTCTCAAGTAACCCTGTCGTTTGTGCTCACTTGACCTTGTTGCGGCTAAGGGTGAGCACCGGCGCGACCTGTGCTCACTTTCTCCCGTTAACGCACACGAGCACCATCGCGTGTGCTCGCGTCAGGGCTGTTGTGGCCGGAGGTGAGCACCGGACTAAAACCTTGTTCGTGTCGGGGCTAGCTCGTGGATCATAACGGACAGTCTTATCGTTGTTGTTTTTTAATGGTAGTTAACATGAAAGTTATGACGTCCTGCACATTATTAAAACAAAAAATTATTTGCCGCGAGGCCACACCCTTCGCGGGCCACTCACGTTCCCCATACCGCATAGTCTTCTATGTTTTATGCTCGTTACATAATTTTATGAAACTTTAGTTAACATTATGGTGATTGGTGACTAAAATGGAGTTGTAAAATGACTTTTACAACAATCAAATTAAAAGTTACCCTTTCTAGGAAGACACGTGGATCGAAGGGACGTAACAAAAATTCAAACTCAGATGGGAAAATCTGAAGCTTCAAATATTTGACTCGGGTATTAGACCATAAGATTTGCCTTAAATAATTTCTTAGTTTTATAACAAGAATGGTATTAGGTGATACATGTTTGGTTACTCAAACTTGTTTACACATTTATATCAAATGTATTAGGGAAAATCACCAATTTGGCGAAGACTTGGTCAAACTTACCAAAATAGTCACCTCCCATCTCTTGGGAGAGACCGCTCACATGTCCCGAGACGTCTTCGTGAGACTTCGGTGATGGACCACTAGCTGAGCGACACCTCACCCCTCTCCTCACCCATCTTTGGAGAGACGGTTCCTGATTCCCGATTCCCAAGACGTCTTTGTGAGACCTCGCCTACACACTTCCCAACTCTTTCCTCTCTCTCTCCTCACTTTCTCTCTCCTCTCTCTACTCTCTCTCTCTCTCTCCTCACCTTCCGCATACTCTCTCTCTCTCTCTCCTCTTTCTCTCTCTCCTCTCTCTCTCTCCTCACTTTCTCTCTCCTATCTCGGGTACATCAACAAGCAGTGACCCAGTCTTACAACATAAGATGAAACAACTCCATGATGAATTTAAGGCTAAGAATAATACACCACAGGGGAACAACGTAATCATGCCACAAAGACGACGAAGACGTCACCGGGATTCGGGATATAAACGATTTTACGTTGTTTAATTGCTTACATTGCATACTCTTTCAATGATGGTGAGGAAGAAGAAGACACGTCACCGGAAAAGACGACGAAGTCGGACGGAGAGGTGACGTCTTTTTGACGTCAAATATGAAGCGACCGAACAGGCGGTGGTGGTGGTGCCGGGGACGTCAGCCGGAGAGGTGACGTCTTTTTTACGTCTCCGGTCTGTCAGTCTCTTGTCTCCGTCTCCGGTCTGCGAAAGGATCTGCGGAAGGTTGATCTGCGGAAGGGAGTAGAGAGAGGAGAGAGAAAGTGAGGAGAGAGAGAGGGAGATAGAGAGGAAGAGTTGGGAAGTGTGTAGGCGATGTCTCACAAAGACGTCTTGGGATTCGGGTCACGTCTCTCCAAAGACGGGTGAGGTGTCGGGTGAGGTGTCGCTCAGCTAGTGGTCCATCACCGAAGTCTCACGAAGACGTCTCAGGACCTGTGAGCCGACTCTCCTAAGAGATGGGAGGTGGCTATTTTGGTAAGTTGACCAAGTCAACTGGTTATTTTGGTGATTTTCCCAATGTATTAATATATTTATGTAATATAAGGATTATAAAAACTAGTATTTTACCGACTTACTGGAGTTTTTTTATTTGATTTTAGAATCGAGTTTTGGGTAATTTTCATCATGAAGTATTGAAGTGTAAGGGTGTTTGGGATTGAGTTTTGTGACATCCGTCACCTTCGTCTTTCGTCAAGTTGACAATAATAGTCCTTAGAATATTTTCATTATAGCTCCTGTAAGTTTTCGTCGTTTTCAAATTTAAATTTTTTGTTAAAAGCGAACTGAAATTTTATCGTTTATATTAGTTATGGATCGGGTATAAGTTTTAATCAAATTCGTAAGTGGAACGTTTTTATAGAAGATGTAATAAAAAAAAAATTAAGTTTTATAAAGTTTTAAAAGTATTTTGGTTAATTGATATTAACTTGGTTAGTGTATTATAAAGAAAAAAACTAACCAAACTAGAATAAACTAACTTAGTTAAACTTAAGGGACCTTTTCTGCCAATTATGGAACTTTCAAAAGAAAATTCCCTCTTCTCCTGGCAGCCACGTTTTTCCGGCGAGTTCCAGCTCCGGCCACCGGAGTATTGTCTCCGGCGAGGTATAAACTCACGATTAAATGGTCCGTTTCACATAATAATCGTTCCCAAACGTTTCTCCACCCTTAGACTTTGAAACCCCATCATTAAAACGAGCTATAACGCACATTTTATTGAGTTTAATTCGTGTCATATAGTAACCGATCGGACCCCTTTATGATACCTTCAAAAACGCCACTCACTCGTCCATTATTTAAGGTCATTGTCTTTATTTCATACCTGCACTTTAATCGCTCCAAAACCACAAAAAAGTCGTCTCAATTCATCGCTGAAAGCTGCTCAATTTGCGATTGAAATTGCGGCTCTTGAAGCTTCGCTTTCAACTAAGATTCGTGCTTGTAAGTCCCAAATTATTATGCCGTTTTACTCTTTATATCATGCTCTATGAAAGCCCTCTATTACAGGTGCATCATTGTGCATAAATCAGGTTTATTGATTTGGGGTTTAGGGTTAGGGTTCTTAGGTTTTAATTTGGGGAAGAAGATGGTTTTTAATAATAGCTTAAATACTTAGTTTGTTGGGTAAAATTAATAACTTGATGGCTTGGTCTAGTGGTTGAAGGTGAGATTTACACAGCAAGGGTCAGGGGTTCGAACCCCATGACCAGCAATTCTTTCTTTTTCTTTTTTTTTTGACTTTAGGTGGTAATATTTTAATATTATCTTAATTAGATATAATCATTTAAAATCCACATAAATCTATAATATTCATAATAAATCCATCTTTTGCCCAAAAATTATGAAAATTTAGGTATAGCTTCTTGACATCATAAAGAACATTTCCACATTTTTATTTTCTGAAAAATGTTTTATTTTTATATTTTTAGTGAATTAAATTGTTTTAATCATAAATAATTGATAAAAAATTCATTTTTAATGATTTTAATCTCAAACTTTTTAAGTAATTATTTCTAACCATTCTCAACTGAAATAAAAATTATTGGTCAAGAAAACATTTATTTTTATTAATTTCCCATTTTTAATCATTTAAACATGAATTAATCTCATTAAATCAGTTTTAAATATAAATAAGTTCATATAAATTATGGGAAAATTATTTTAATATGTTTACATCAGAAATCATCCATTTTCTATAAAATAAATATTTTTGGATCACGTATAGTATTATTAGTCTTATTTACGTTTAGTTAGACATAATAACACATTTATTTATTTATACAATTTAAACATCTATTTTATAAATGTTTTCTTATAAAATAGAAATACTCGTATGATTTAATGTCTTAATTATTCTTGTTGAATCGTTGTGTAACACAAAAATTATTTATTTATATATTTACGATTATTGTATTATTTTAATTTAGTTAAAGTAACTAACTAAATTATTTTGTCTTGATTATTCAAACATATTGTTATCTAAATATTTAATCGGTAATAATTATATTACCTAAATCATATTTACAAACTTTAGTATATTATTTTAATATACAACTTTTACATTAATTCGACTAAATCATAAAAACTCTAATTCCCCAAATCGACTTAGCAAACCCTAATGCTTTAGACCCTAGTTACTTTAGACTCTTAGACTTTTCCTTATTAGTATTCTTACACATTATAGGTTGAATTCCTCGGAATTCTCATTACTTAGCTCACGACCGCTTAAGTGGATTTTGATCGATTTCGCTAACTGTGAGTATATCTTTCCCCTTTTTACTATTTTACATTTCGGGGTGACTCATGTACTTACTATCAAATTTATATTTCCTTTTACTAAAATAGCAATTCTTATGTGTGTTTGCTTGTGTTATTTTGTGTATCTATGACCTGTCAAATCATTAACCGCTAGGCGGCCTGGCATTTCAATGAATAGTACTATGGTTTATACCCTTGTGACTCTGTTGAGAGTCCTCGTCATTGCTATGTATTACATTACTACTAGCGCATACTATATATATCTGCTTTCTTCTCTTAGGGTTGATTTGACCCGGATTCCACTTATTACATCTTGCAAAATAACACACAAATTGCTAAAGTTTACTTTACTATATATATCAAACGGATGTACTCACCAATACATTATATGTGTTGACAAATTATTTTGTACATGTTTCAGGTGACGTTTGATGTTTCATGCTTTCACGCTTAGACTGGACCTAGTGCTTAAATAAAAAGTTGAACATTTAATATTTATGTTTGAGATTTCTATTAAGACTTTTGTATTTCCTTTTTGGATAATGGAAGTTATTTGCTATTAATATTTACAAACTTAGTCCATGTGTTTTTGAACAATCGTCACTACGTGACACCTCGATGTTTCCGCCATCGGTTGGGGTGTTACAGATTGGTATCAGAGCCATGGTTATAGGGAATTAGGTTATTAGTAAATGCTTTTGACCTAGACTATAACTAAGCTACCCATTATATGTTTTCTTTTACCCTCATATTTCTTTAGATATATTTTTCTCCTTTTACTTTTCATTATATTCGAGGAAGATTTTATTCTACAAATGGAACGAAAACACCAAGTTAGGAGTGATATCCATACCTTGATGAATAGTTTCACCCTTTATATGTTTTATTTATTTTATTTTGGAATATTTTCCTTTCGAGATAGGAGACGTCCAAATCTCAAGGAATCTATCCCTCCAAAAGAAACTTACTCACTAAGCTAGGAGTGACATCCTTATCTTAGTGACCAGTTTCACTCCATCATATTTTTTTTTTACTATTTGGAAGTATATCTTTGAGTTAGGAGTGAAATCCACATCTCGAGGATATATATATTTCCACATTTCAAGATCCGCTAAAGTTTTGGAAATTATTTGTGACGGGGCACGTGCAATCTGGAAGGGTGAGCGCCTGTATTCTGAGTTTTCTGTCTAGGTTGGTAATTCGCATAAATCCCAATCAGACGAGGGACCCGTTTACCTACCTGGGAATTCTCGGGATGAGCATTCACTTATAGGCTAAAGTACGCCCCCACAAGTCACTAATAATATTTCAATTACTTTAGTCAGTCAACAGTTTCTTTGGAAACACTCTTATATCTCGTTTTATACTTGGTATTGTTACTCATTTGAAGTTTTATCATGATTTTCTTTATGATACTCATAAATTTTCTTATATCAATTTATAATTACTATATCTTATGTTATGTGCTACTTGTCTTGATATAAACTATGGCATTTCCAAGATTTTTTGGAATCAAATCTCATAATTATTGTTCACTTTTGTAGATGTCTGATCGCGAATCTCGTAAGAGAGCCTCGAAGCGTCAGGCTAAGCTAAAATCTGACCAGCGTATCGCGACTATGCTCAATGACAAGTTGGAAACACTTGTTCCCAACATCATTAATGCTATTATTCCAAACCTTAACCTGAACGGTAGCTCGAATGGGAACTCTAACGGGAATACAAATGGAAATGGTGGGGCTAGTGAGAATAAGTGCACTTTCAAGCACTTCAACTCTTGCCATCCCAACAAGTTTAATGGCACTGAGGGAGCCACTGGGTTACTTGAATGGTTCGAAAGTATGGAGAATACATTCATTAATAGCGACTGTCCAGACAACCTGCGTGTTCGTCATGCCACGGGTGTTCTTCAAAAGAGAGCGCTCACTTGGTGGAATGGTGAAAAACATGCTCGAGGGACGGAAGCTGCTTTAGCTATGACTTGGGATGATTTCAAAATCGCCATGACCACTGAGTTCTGTCCTCGTAGTGAGATGAAGAAATTGGAGGATGAGTTCTATCACCTTAAGCAAGACAGTGGAAACAATGTTCCCTACAACAACCGTTACCACGAGTTGAGCTTACTGATTCCTCGTATGGTTACCCCGGTATCCTTGGCAATTGAGAAATATATTGAGGGACTGCCACCTCAGATTCATGATTCGGTTATGGGAAGTAAACCTGCTACTGTAGAGGATGCCATTCGTCTCGCAGCATCTCTTACTGACAAGCATGTCAAGGATGGTACTCTAACTCGTAAGGGTACTAAAAGATCTACTGAAACCCCTGCTACTACTGAACCGTCTCAAGCGAACTCTGTCTCTACCTCTAGTTCCAATAAGAAACGAAAAGGTGGAAACCAGAACTATGCTGTTGTTACACCCCTTAACCAGGTTCCTGTTGCAAACACATCTACTGCACCTCAAACTCAAAAGGTTCAGGGAAACTATTCGGGTTCACACCCTAAATGCATTTCATGCAACTTTCACCATCCAACTACTCGACCCTGCTATAAATGTGACACTTGCGGCAAAGCAGGCCACACTGCTTCTCACTGTCGGGAAACTGAACCTGGGAATGCTCAAAACCAGAGGACTGGTCAACCCAGAGCTTGCTATGCTTGTGGTGATCCTAACCACAGGCAAGATAGATGTCCTCATTTAGCTGCTTTCATTCAATCTCGTCAGCAAACCCCAGCACTTCCAGCAGCTCCAGCAGTTCCAGCAATCCAAGCAGCTCCAGCTCGTGGTCGTGCTTTCAACATCAACGCTAACCAAGATCAAGCTACCAACGACGTTGTCAATGGTACATTTCTTATTACTAACTTACATGCTTCGATTTTGATATCGGTATGGATAGGAGTTTTTGTCTCGTTAGAATTTGAACCTTTGCATGCTCGTATTTGCCCTCACGTTAACAATTCCTTTACTATGGAAGATACTAATGGCAATCTTATTTTTTTTATAAATTCTATGCTCCGTAAATGCACGTAGAACCTAAACGATTATAAATTATCTGTTAATCTAATACCAGCTTTTAGGAACCCTACGAACCAAGTTTATAAACCTTTCTAGGACTAAGTCATAACTGATTTTCATCAATAACATGCACACATACACCAGAAACCTTCCCTTGAAAGAAATTTCGAGACGAAATTTTCTAAAGTAGGGGAGCCTGTGACATCCGTCACCTTCGTCTTTCGTCAAGTTGACAATAATAGTCCTTAGAATATTTTCATTATAGCTCCTGTAAGTTTTCGTCGTTTTCAAATTTAAATTTTTTGTTAAAAGCGAACTGAAATTTTATCGTTTATATTAGTTATGGATCGGGTATAAGTTTTAATCAAATTCGTAAGTGGAACGTTTTTATAGAAGATGTAATAAAAAAAAATTAAGTTTTATAAAGTTTTAAAAGTATTTTGGTTAATTGATATTAACTTGGTTAGTGTATTATAAAGAAAAAAACTAACCAAACTAGAATAAACTAACTTAGTTAAACTTAAGGGACCTTTTCTGCCAATTATGGAACTTTCAAAGAAAATTCCCTCTTCTCCTGGCAGCCACGTTTTTCCGGCGAGTTCCAGCTCCGGCCACCGGAGTATTGTCTCCGGCGAGGTATAAACTCACGATTAAATGGTCCGTTTCACATAATAATCGTTCCCAAACGTTTCTCCACCCTTAGACTTTGAAACCCCATCATTAAAACGAGCTATAACGCACATTTTATTGAGTTTAATTCGTGTCATATAGTAACCGATCGGACCCCTTTATGATACCTTCAAAAACGCCACTCACTCGTCCATTATTTAAGGTCATTGTCTTTATTTCATACCTGCACTTTAATCGCTCCAAAACCACAAAAAAGTCGTCTCAATTCATCGCTGAAAGCTGCTCAATTTGCGATTGAAATTGCGGCTCTTGAAGCTTCGCTTTCAACTAAGATTCGTGCTTGTAAGTCCCAAATTATTATGCCGTTTTACTCTTTATATCATGCTCTATGAAAGCCCTCTATTACAGGTGCATCATTGTGCATAAATCAGGTTTATTGATTTGGGGTTTAGGGTTAGGGTTCTTAGGTTTTAATTTGGGGAAGAAGATGGTTTTTAATAATAGCTTAAATACTTAGTTTGTTGGGTAAAATTAATAACTTGATGGCTTGGTCTAGTGGTTGAAGGTGAGATTTACACAGCAAGGGTCAGGGGTTCGAACCCCATGACCAGCAATTCTTTCTTTTTCTTTTTTTTTGACTTTAGGTGGTAATATTTTAATATTATCTTAATTAGATATAATCATTTAAAATCCACATAAATCTATAATATTCATAATAAATCCATCTTTTGCCCAAAAATTATGAAAATTTAGGTATAGCTTCTTGACATCATAAAGAACATTTCCACATTTTTATTTTCTGAAAAATGTTTTATTTTTATATTTTTAGTGAATTAAATTGTTTTAATCATAAATAATTGATAAAAAATTCATTTTTAATGATTTTAATCTCAAACTTTTTAAGTAATTATTTCTAACCATTCTCAACTGAAATAAAAATTATTGGTCAAGAAAACATTTATTTTTATTAATTTCCCATTTTTAATCATTTAAACATGAATTAATCTCATTAAATCAGTTTTAAATATAAATAAGTTCATATAAATTATGGGAAAATTATTTTAATATGTTTACATCAGAAATCATCCATTTTCTATAAAATAAATATTTTTGGATCACGTATAGTATTATTAGTCTTATTTACGTTTAGTTAGACATAATAACACATTTATTTATTTATACAATTTAAACATCTATTTTATAAATGTTTTCTTATAAAATAGAAATACTCGTATGATTTAATGTCTTAATTATTCTTGTTGAATCGTTGTGTAACACAAAAATTATTTATTTATATATTTACGATTATTGTATTATTTTAATTTAGTTAAAGTAACTAACTAAATTATTTTGTCTTGATTATTCAAACATATTGTTATCTAAATATTTAATCGGTAATAATTATATTACCTAAATCATATTTACAAACTTTAGTATATTATTTTAATATACAACTTTTACATTAATTCGACTAAATCATAAAAACTCTAATTCCCCAAATCGACTTAGCAAACCCTAATGCTTTAGACCCTAGTTACTTTAGACTCTTAGACTTTTCCTTATTAGTATTCTTACACATTATAGGTTGAATTCCTCGGAATTCTCATTACTTAGCTCACGACCGCTTAAGTGGATTTTGATCGCTTTCGCTAACTGTGAGTATATCTTTCCCCTTTTTACTATTTTACATTTCGGGGTGACTCATGTACTTACTATCAAATTTATATTTCCTTTTACTAAAATAGCAATTCTTATGTGTGTTTGCTTGTGTTATTTTGTGTATCTATGACCTGTCAAATCATTAACCGCTAGGCGGCCTGGCATTTCAATGAATAGTACTATGGTTTATACCCTTGTGACTCTGTTGAGAGTCCTCGTCATTGCTATGTATTACATTACTACTAGCGCATACTATATATATCTGCTTTCTTCTCTTAGGGTTGATTTGACCCGGATTCCACTTATTACATCTTGCAAAATAACACACAAATTGCTAAAGTTTACTTTACTATATATATCAAACGGATGTACTCACCAATACATTATATGTGTTGACAAATTATTTTGTACATGTTTCAGGTGACGTTTGATGTTTCATGCTTTCACGCTTAGACTGGACCTAGTGCTTAAATAAAAAGTTGAACATTTAATATTTATGTTTGAGATTTCTATTAAGACTTTTGTATTTCCTTTTTGGATAATGGAAGTTATTTGCTATTAATATTTACAAACTTAGTCCATGTGTTTTTGAACAATCGTCACTACGTGACACCTCGATGTTTCCGCCATCGGTTGGGGTGTTACAAGTTTCAAAACAACTTATTGACTTATTGCTTTTTCAAAAAGTCAATAAACTGTTTGTGTAACCCAAAAGCACTTTCTGTTTTGACTTTTGGCTTTTAAGGGTGGAAAAGCTGTTTTTGAAAGGTTAGAAATCCTGGGTTTTGGCTTTTAGCTTTTGACTTTTGGAAAAAAAAAATAACAAATTTACCACCCATACAACCAATATTCACAATAAGTTAAGCGAAACACTTAAAAAAAAAACAATCTATTGACTTTTTAACGTTTCTCAACTCAAAAGCTAATCAAACACTTTTTTTAAAACTCTTTTCAAAAAGTCAGAAGCCAATAAGCACTTTTACATTTCCAAACTCAATCCCAAACACCCTCTAACATTGAAGTAGCACTAGGTTTTTAACTCAAGAGGTTGGTCTGAACTATCCTAGACATAGACGGTCACGACCCACTATATCTTAGGCCCATGAACCATCTTGACTCTTGAGTGTGTGATTATTAAGAGAACATGCTCCGAATTTGGTCCAGCCCATGTCTAGTGCCATAAGCCCATAAAGAGGGTTGTGTGTATCAACGTTGGCCTACAAGATCGCATCCCACTTTTATTTCTTGAGGCTCAAATAAGTTTTTGACTTAAATATGAAAATATTTTCCAACAAAGTCTATGTCGCACAAATTATAGATCGAGTAAGACACAGCTCTAATCTTCCATCATGATATTGTGAATGGTTACTTTGGTTCTCATGTGCTTCAACAATGATATTATTTAATAGGTTATGAATATATACGAGGAGAGTGGCGTAGCCATAAAAATGTTTCTTCAGGTTTGTAAATTATCCTGGGACAGACGACCTATTGACTATCACTAAATTTCAGGGTTTTTTTTTTTTTTTTTTTTGCCGGTTAGGTTTAAACGATTTGAATCACATAACAAAAATATAAAAAAATCAAATTAAAATGAAAATAAATAATAAACATAACAAAAATCAAATTAAAATGAAAATAAATAATAAAAAAAAATAGGTCTCTCAATATTAAAAGTGAATAATAGAAATTTACTTTTTTTATTTGAAATTGATGTAAATGATATTTGGGTTTATATTAGGCCTGTAAACGAACCGAACGTTCATGAACTGTTCGTAAACTGTTCGGCGGGAAGTTCGTTTATGTTCGTTTATTTAAATAAATGAACGAACACGAACACAATTTTTTGTTCGTTTAATTAAACGAACGAACATGAACACACGTTGTGTTCGTTCATTTATGTTCATGAACGTTCGTTTATGTTCGTTCATTTATGTTCGTTTATGTTCGTTTATTTTGTTCGTTTATGTTCGTTTAATTAAACTTAGCTTTATTTTTATTATTTATTTCCTTTTGTTAAGTAACCTTAATTCATATGTTCTAAAAACTTAACCCTAACATTCTAAACATATCACTTATTATCCGCTCTTCACACTTCACAGCCCCACACTTCACAACCGCTCTCCACCCTAACCCTAACGTTCATTTATGTTCATGAATCATTATTAACTTGTTTTTGTTTCTGTTCGTTTATGTTCATTTGTGTTCGTTTATATTGTTCATTTGTGTTCGTTTATGTTCATGAACTGTTCGTTTAGGTTTAAATGAACGAACATAAACGAACACGAACATGACAAATTTCTTAATGAACGAACACGAACACAAAAATGTGTTCGATTATGTGTTCGTGTTCGGTTAAAGTTAAATGAACAAACACGAACACGCCTGTGTTCGTGTTCGTTCGGTTCGTTTACAGGCCTAGTTTATATGGTGGTCTTAAAAGTTAAACCTTAATGAGTTTTTTAATTGAATATGAGTTAAATAAGTTAATGGGTTATTTTTTTTTTATTAGAATGTGGGCCAGACGAGTTAGTATTTTTTTTTTTTTAATTGAAATGTGGGTTAAGGTTCCTTGTCAGTTTTTCTAAGATTTGGTGTCATGTTTTCCAAAGGTTCGGTGTCAGAGTTTTTAAGAGTTTGATATAAAGGTTTCCATGGGTTCAATGTCAAAATTTATACGGGTGCAATGTCATACACGTATATATAACACTAAAACCAAATTTTGGTATAGGTTTAGCTGAACCCGTACCTTACCACATGCCCACTAGGTAGAGCATTTTTAGTTAGTGTGAGTTGACATGCCTTGATTACACCTACGACAAAAGTTATTTTTATATCATATTATTTTAGGCCACACAAGGCGCCACCCGTTTGATAGCCGAGTACCCCCTACCCGTCTGGAAACGTCACAGTTGGTGTCCCAAATGGCAAATCCGGCTTCTACCCCACGAGGCATAGTAGTTGGTTGGGATGTGTGCAACAACAAGAAATGTAGTTGGCTAAATTTATAAACATTTGCAGAGAGAGCCGAATATTAGAAAGAAGATGACGGTAGTGGGTTATAGGTGAGTGGACGCGGTAGTGATAGTGGTGGTGGTTAGAAAGTTGCATGTGAGGGTTGGAAGGTTGTAGGTGGTGGGTGGAAGATGGTGATGGTGGTTGGAAGATGATGGTGCAATAGTGAATGTATGATGGATTGATGGTGGTTGTTAGGGTTGAAGGTGGTGTAATTTATTTTAATTTATGCTTTTTAGTTTTTTAGGGTAGTGGTTTAAAGTAGATAGTAGTGTTGTCTCTAAATAAATGTTTTAAGATACTGAATCAGGGTAGTGAGATAGCAGTGCAAGACTGAAAGGGTAATCTAGAGTTGTGGCCCCTAGCCTTAGATGTTATAGAATCGACTGAACAGACAGGATTAGTGGATAAAGAACTATATTGCCTAACCAATGTGAGGATGAGCTTGAGGGGTGGGCCATTTATTTCGACATTTTCCAAGCGTCTAATTGAATGTTTGTTGAAATAACAATAGGATTAATGTTGGCCACCTCATCAATACAAAACAATTCTCGTCACTCACCGAACTGTCTTAATAACATTAGTGCTAAAAAAAGCCGTCTCATATTTAGTAAATGTTATCTTCTAGATGCTTGCCTAACTTTTTTTTGAACGATCAACTAAAGTATTGCCGGGTACTCTGTACGCGGCCCCCAATGGTCGAAAGGGGCCCTAGACGGCCTCTAGTCCGTACGGACAGAGCCCTTCGGCCCACCCGTCTCCTGTTCCAGGGAAAACCCGGCCCACAAACCCGCCCGAAGGCACGACGGTAGTGAACCGGTAAAACCTGGAGGGATCAGGAGTCGAACCCATGACCACAAGGGTCAAGGGTCTCTCCATCACTTCCCAACCACCTACCCCACCTGCTTGCCTAACTAAGGCTAATTGTCGAATGTACTGAATATATTATTTCGTATATAGTTATGACATTTTGGATTTTAATTCTATCAATTTATTAGTCACATTATATGTCAAATTAATGTTGATGTTATCTGATGATGAATCCATAAAAACATTTAGAGGGTGTTTGGGATTGAGTTTGAAAATGCAAAAGTGCTTTTGGTCAGAAGTGTTTATTGGCTTATGATATTTTGAAAAAGAGTTTTAAAAAAAGTGTTTGGATTAGCTTTTAGGATGAGAAACGTCAAAAAGTCAATAGATTGTTTTTTAAGTGTTTCGCTTAACTTATTGTGAGTACTGGTTGTATGGGTGGTAAATTTGTAATTTTTTTTCAAAAGTTAAAAACCAGGATTTTTAACTTCTTAAAAACAAGTTTTCCACCCTTAAAAGCCAAAAGTCAAAATAGAAAGTGCTTTTGGGTTACAAAAACAGCTTATTGACTTATTAGCTTTTTAGAAAAGCCAATAAGTCAATAAGTTGTTTTGAAACTCAATCCCAAACACCCTCTTAGTTTAGACTCACATTTGTCGCGATAGCAAACAAATATGAATGCTGTCACATATCGGTATGAGTGGAGGGTGGCATTCTTAACTTTTGAAAGCCAAACATCTTGTTTCGGTTATGAATATGGATTATTGGTTTTGTTTTAATAAACACATCAAATGAGTTCTCCCGAATCCTAATTGGCGAGATACTAGATTAATCGCTTAAACACTCAGTGTATATAAATGAATGATAAAAAATCTACACATTTAAATCTGTTTCCACTTTCCAACTATATACAATCGGTAAACATTCTATTAGGATAACTTGGTCTAGTGGTATGGTGTCTCCCCTTACAAATATAAGGTTGTGGGTTCAACTCCTTGCAAATGCAAGGTGAGGTGAAATAAAGGTGTAATAAAAATTTGCCGTTCAAAAAAAAAAAAAAAAAAAAAGGATAAGAGTACCTTTTATGGGGAAGGTTCAATTGAGAACTCATAGTTAGGGAGAGAACTCGAGAACTCTATATTACACATATGTAATATATCATATGTTGTATATTACACTTGTGTAATATATTACTATTTCATATGTTGCACATGTGCAATATATTATATGTTACACATGTGCAATATATTATATGTTACACATGTGCAATATATATTACACATATGTAATACACTCAATATATCATATATTGCACATACGTAATATATCATATGTTACACATGTGTAATATATATTACACATGTGCAACATATGATATATTGCACATATGTAATATAAAGTTCTCGAGTTCTCTTAATAAAATGAGTTTTCTATTGAACCATCCCCTACCTTTCATTACCATTAAAAATATTTAAAATAAATACAACACAAGTGATTTTATTATTTAAAGCGTCATAGTAACTACACACTCCTCATTTTTATCTACACACCCCCTATATGGGGTGTATGACACCATACGCCACATATAATTCACTTTAATCATTAAATGTAGCCAACCTTGGAATCTGGGTGGCCAAAAGGCTCTGTATACGCCTCCTATGATGCCATACGCCCCCTATGGTGTCTATATGCCTCATATGACCTCATACGAGGCATATAGAAGTACAAGGCACGAGTTTCTATGCCAGACATGACACCTCGTACCTGTATACGCCTCCTGTGATACCATACGCTCCATATGCCTGTCTATATGCCTCATATGACATCATACGAGGCATATAGAAGTACGAGGCACAAGTTTTTATGTCAGACATGTGACATCATACCTGTGTACGACTCCTATGATACCATACGCGGCGTATAGGCCCTTTTTGGCTTGTTTCGTCAATAAAAACCTGTGTTTGTTGGGAGGTGACATCGTACCAATATATATGTGGAGTATGTAGCCATACGCCCTGAATGGTTGTAGTATTTGATTGCATGAACACCCCGTCTGTTCTTTGAAGTCTTAAGCAAACTCAAAAAATATCCTCCGAAAACTCACCCTTTGATCACCAAATTTAACGCAGTATGATGTCTTGGAACATTTTCGACAACAACTACAACGATTCTTACATCTCCGAAAGCTACTTCGGGCATTCCGTTGATGGTGCTAAGCAGGAGGATGTGTCTTCGTTTGTTCGTATTCTTGATGGGAATGTGATGCCCGATTTTAATGAGGTAACTATCTGCATAGTTAATTTAGTTGTTTTTAACAAAATCTCATTCACGCAACGTATTTGGTTGGTTAAGGGGTTCGGTGAAGGAGGTGAATCGTCTTACTTCACACAACCCAACCCAACCCAACCCAATCCACTGTACACATACATGATTTACCACTAATACGTTGAGGAACAACGTAATCCATGTGAGGAAAACGTAAGTCACAATTCAGGGAGAGTTAAAGAAGAAAGTGATTCAAATGATGAAAACGTACATCAAAATAATATGTTTGAAACCGATCGGGTATGTCATTTCATCACGTACAACTAACAGAGTTGAGAGCCAACATGCTACCTTGAAGAGATACCTTCGGGGGTCCAACAGCACGTTGGATAGACTTGTGCGGTTTGTAGATAAAATTGTAGACACACAGGGGATTGCAATACGGGGAAGTTTTGAAACTAGTCTGTGCAAGACAATGAGTCACCACAAGCTGCCATTGTTTGATCACCTACATGGTAATGTTTCGCATACAGTTCTCGATTTATTAGTTGTTGAGAAAACCAAGTTAGCTATATTGAGGACATCAAACCCATCTTGTGGCTGCTAGTTATTCACGAGTTGTGGGTTGCCATGTGCGTGTCGACTGGTAAAGTATGAAAGAACAGGTAACAAATTTCCAAAAATATATACTTTTACAATTTATCATATTATTACATTATTTTGAGAGTTAATTTTGATACAGATACCTCAATACCTCTTGACGCGATAGACATCTTCTGGAAGAAACTTAATTAGGAAGAAGAAAAAGTTTATAAAAAATAAATTGATGTGGAAAAAGAACTGGATGATGTAAAACAACAAATCGAGTCACAACCCTATCCTGTGAAAAAAGTTTGATATCAAAGATTAAGGTTGTGGTCACTCTAAACAAGTCTACCAAGAAACCGCCAGTGGTACAAAAAGATACTCGTGGGCGTCCAACTGCGAAAGCAAAAAAAAAAGGAAAAGGAAGCAAAACACGATCATGTGAAAAAAAAGGTCGTTTACCAGGAAGAAATTGTGGAATGAAGAACCTGCGAGACATAGCTCGTTTGCATCTGAAACAAGTCACTTCAGCCTTTTCTACCTTTTTGTCCTTGGATCTATCTACCTTACCATTGAATGCATGGTTTCCTGACATTCTATGGTCAAAGGTTTTGGTAAGAAGTGCGATGGCTTCTGTGAATGCCAGATAGTCTGATCTGGGATCAGATGCTTCTGTTTCACTTGGTGTTGGAATTGTTTGTGAGGAGCTGGATTTTGGTTTCGGGGTTGAGGAATACAATGCTAGTTGACCACCCTTATGACCAGAATTTTCAAATATTTCATCTTCCTTAGGGATAAGAATACTATAGAGATCATGGAGGTTCATGTTGTCTAGCTCTAAGGTTGAGGCTAGGGTCATTATAAGTGTTCTTCACTCTCTAGGTAAAGCTCCTAAGGACTTAACATTCTTTTCATCATTTGATTTTGTTACCCTATATTGCTTTAACTCATTTAAGATTTTAGAAAATCTAGTTTCTAACAATGTTTCATTTGGAAGACTTTTAAAATATTCATAGCTTGAAACACAATTAGTTCCTTTGTTTCTTCTCATTTTTCTCATCCTTCACACAAATTTTCCAACTGATCTCATATTTCCTTTGCAGATGAACAAACATCTACATGAGAAAAATATGTCATTTGGAAAAGCTATGATCATTAAAGATTTGGCTCTTTCGTCAATAGCCATTGCTTCCTTGTCCTTTTCTCACCAGTATTTTTTTTTTATCCTAGGGGACCTGAGTGGCAGGAATTGCTGGTGTTCTATCAGTTGCTGGAATTTCTGGTATTTTAGTCTTGGGAATGTATGGTCCGCTCACAATGGATTGGTATAGACGATAATCATGTCCATTTAAGAAATTGATCATCCTGACCTTCCACTTGGGGTATTCCTATCTCACAAGAGTGGGAGGCTTATACATTGAACCTATCTGAAAAGCAGAATTCCATAATTCAAAGCTTGCCATTTGCAGGGACGAAGGAATGTGAGGGCCAGAGGTGGCCCTGGCCCCCCTGTTTTTTGGCGCATTAGTGGAAATTTGTGATTTTCGTAGGTAAATTTAGTCCGGGTTGAATCCGGCCCCCGCCGATTTGCCACTATCGATTGAAAAAAATTGAGTTCGGCCCCCGCCGATTGACGAACCAAGCTTCGCCCCTGGCCATTTGTAAAATAGTGGTATTTAAGATATTTGGTTACAACGTTTAAGATTTGAGCTTAAATAGTTCTTTTAACAGATTAGGATCTTTTTGAAAATAACTTATTCAAGCTGCTCTGATACCAAGTGTTGGTCCCAGAAGTACCAGCCTCACTTTGAATCAAATGGCAATTTGATTTCAACAATATATAAACAATATGCGGAATAAGAAATCAAACTTTCAGAAAGAATAGAACACACAGGGTTTTAAGAAGTTTTGAGTTTATATAGTGACTACCTTTGCAGCGATAGGGTGTCCGCCCGTTGCCCGATTTACCGCCGCCAGCACAGGATTCGGATATGGACGACACGGGTGACGCTTATGATGGTTGGTTGGAGGGTTATTTAATTTTATGATATGTGGGTTTAGGGGCTGTTTGGTTGATTAAGTGCTGAATCATTAAGAAGTCTGAATGGTTAAGTGCTGAATCATTAAGTGTTGTTTTGTTGGTCCTCTAAATGGTTCGTCTTCTTGTTCCACATTGGTAGGGGAAGTAAAAATAGATTCATTAAGTGTTTAATGGTTCAGCAACATCCCAAGTCTTAATGGTTCAGCCTTAACCATTCCATTCAGATGCTTAAACAAACGCACTGAATGAGTTGAATGCTAAATAATTCAGCGCTGAATGATTCAGAGGCTCATTAAGAGCCTTACCAAACAACCCCTTAGTTTGTTTTTTATGTACAAACTCGAATCATATTATTAATGGATGTTGTATATTTTGGTTGTGTATTGTTATTTTTTAGTATATTTAGCTTGTGTGATTTGGTTTGTTGCTTAAAATTTTGTTAAACTTGTTAAAAATGGTAATAATAAACAATAAACATCTAAAATGATGTATTATTTACTAAGTTAAACATTACAAAACGGATAACTATTGATTATAACTCATAACATATCTATGTCGTATACTGAACGTTTAAAGATTTTAAAAACTAAACGTGCCAACCAAGGAAAACCATAGTTTCATCTAAAGAATCCTGGACATATCATATGGGGCGTATGATATCATATGAGGCATATAGGGTGATCGATCTGAAACCTAATGATTGCTGGTTGCTAGCACAAAAGTCAATAAAGTGAAAGCTATATGGGGTGTAAGGTGCTATACGTCCCATATGAATGTCTTAGGGTGTGCAAATAAGTGAGGGGATGTGTGGATATGAAATATTAAATATTTAAAAATATTAAATATTTAAATTTAAATATATATATATAGGGGGTGGATATTTTGAAAACCCACTCGAGTTAAGAAAACTTTGAAAACCCGTCAAAAAACTATCTAAAAAAGTTTTTTTTTTTTGAAAAAAATACACAAGGTAACATACATGTTTTTAAGCGTTTTGGGCCAAAAAAATAAAAAAAGCGCCGAACGAATATTTTAAAAAAAAAATAAACAACGCAAACTTTGTAACAGCGCTGTTAACATATGTTTTCTGTTTTTTAACATATGTTACAGCGCTGTTAACATATGTTTCTGCTTTTTAACATATGTTAACATCGCTGTTACAAAGTTTGCGTTGTTTATTTTTTTAAAAAATATTCGTTCGGCGCTTTTTTTTATTTTTTTGGCCCAAAATGCTTAAAAACATGTATGTTACCTTGTTATTTTTTTCAAAAATAAAAAAACTTTTTTAGATGGGTTTTTGACGGGTTTTCAGAGTTTTCTTAACTCGAGTGGGTTTTCAATTTATACTTTCCCTATATATATATATATATATATATATATATATATATATATATATATATATATATATATATATATATTTCAAAGGGCTAAATCCTACATGGCACTCGTATAGTCATTCTTCTCCTTGAGAGTGTCATGTAGGATGTCACATAATTTTTAAACGTTAATATCTTTTATATAGAAGATTTTTTAAAGAAAAAAAATTACACCAAATTAACGAGCGTTTTATTAACTTTCCAACGAGTACCATAATACTATATAAAAAACGGAGAAAAAAACGACTATTTTTTTGTGGGGTGTTGTTCATACAGGAAAAAAAACACAAAGTGTTCAGGTTATTTATTAATCATTTATAGGCAAGTCATTAATTATGTTCAAACCAGTAAATATGAATTCTATTTACAACATGTGTTAGCATTGATGTTGTACATTGTTTTAGGTTAGGTTATTAATCATATATAGGCAAGTCATTAATTATGTTCAAACCAGTAAATATGAATTTTATTTACAACAGGTGTTAGCATTGAAGTTGTATATTGTTTTATGTTAGGTTTTAGTATTAGAGTTATACATTGTTTAAGGTTAGGCGTTTACATTGGAGATACATTGTTAATTGTTTTAGGTTAGGTGCTACCCGAAGATTTCCTGCATGTAACTGTAAAACGCATCAGTCTGTTTCGTATGTAAAATTGATATGTCATATTAGATTTCTCAACCTCAGACGCTCATAGGGTATAAATCTAGTATTAAATATTTTAAAAAAATAATTATAAGAATAGGATTCGATGAATAATACGTTAAGACGTGCATCCAACTCCCATTTATTTTGGGCTAGCATTTATTTTGTATCTGCAAAAATAATTGATGGAAAGTAGAATGTAAAAAGTTAGTGGGGACGGGGGAGAAACGCATTGTGAGGCGGGGTCCACAGAATAATGGTTAACCTTTTTTTTTTTTTTTTTTTTTATCGTGATTTTCTTGTTTATTGTGAAACTTATACTCAAGGCTTCACATTAAAGGGGTATGTTTGGCGAAACTAGCTGAAGCCTGGTAGCTGAAAGCTTTTTAAATATATTTTGGCGTTTGACAGAGTAGCTGGATCTTTTAATAAAATGTATAAAATGACTAAAATTGACATAATTAAAAGATTGTAAGGAATGTTTTTATTTTGTTTTTAAAATAGAATGGGTATTTGTGTCATTTACTAATTAAAAGCTTGTAGCTAGTAGAGTTTTTTCTTAAAAGCTAGTAGTAGCTTTTCACTATAGAGTTTTTTCTCCTAACCTAAAAGCTTCCAGCTCTTCAACCAAACAAGGCTTTTTATTGATTAAGAGCTTTTTTCTTAAAAGCTTGACGCTTAAAGCTCCTAAAAGCTCCTAAAAGCTCCATGCCAAACATACCCTTTAAGTGTATTAAAAGGTTTTGACTTGCCACTAGACCACTAACCCCAATAATAAATAATGGTTAAGTTTGAGGGCAAAAACTTGAACACTTCCCTTCTGTAGATTCATTTAACTTACCAATCGGGCGGCTAAGAATCAGTTTTAACTGGGAGGATAGCCGTACTGGCGTATTGTAGTTGTATTTTTCAACAAATAATTACGGTGCAGTGTTTTTCACTTTTTACCAGTCTATTGGTCAGACCAGATGTAAAATCGGATGACGCTGCAAAATAAATAAGGTAAATATAGATAATATGATCAATTTCCTGTTCGATCCCCCGAATTCCGATCCAGCTGTCTGGCCACACTCAAAACGGTTATGATATACCATGAGGTAGACCGCGCAATCCCTCACATCTCGGTCCAACTAGCCAGTCCGATCTAGTTTTCAAAACATTGCGTAAAAGTGTGGGTTTCTTTACAAGTGCAACGTTTTGTGGTATTTAGGTGCAAAAATTGGTTTCAGAGAAAACATATTTTATATATTAGTTTTTTTTTGCCACAATTAATAAATATATTACGCTAATTAAATATGTAAATAACTTTAAGTATATAATTAATAATTATGATAATCGTATAATGCATCTGTATCTTTTAACCAATGTTTTAAAAACTGGTAAATATCGATCGGTTATACCAGTTTAAAACCGTCATACCTGGTCGGAAGCCAAAATAGCAAAAAAAATAACACGTAACATTTGAGTTAAGAAAAAAAATCGCCGTGTTAGTAGAAAAATAACACGTAACATTTGGGTTAAAGACTTGAGAGACTTAGAATAAGGTCAAGGACGTAATTTAAACGGTAAGGTCGTCCACGTATCAACTAGTGAGTGGCCCATAACCACACGTTTTGTTGGTACTCTCCTTCCTATAAATTTATCTTTATTTTTTAAAAGATGGAAACAATAATATTTCATTATTTCGTTACAATTTACTCACTCACATATATGTGTTGTAGTTGTATATACAATGTATAAACACCAGCTGACCGTTATTAACGAAAAGTAATTAATATTGGAATGCTAATATTAATGAGCCGTTCATTAAATTCACAAAAGTCGATGATGTCGTCTCGATCCAACTAAATATACAACTAAACCAACACTCAGAGAACAACAACCTAAATAAGTTCTGCACAATGTTGTCTCCACACACAGATTAAAACCCAAGTAAGTGTTTCTGTCAAATCTTGTTCCAAGATTCATGGGTTTTGTGTTTTTTGAAATGGGTTTGTCTTAGATTTGCTTATTATCTTCTGATTCAACCGATTTACCATTTTTTTTATCTGGTTTTGTGTATATGTTTATCACAGTGTTCAATCGTTGAATGTTGTATTGTTTTTATCAATTAAAGTTGACAATATGCATTTATTTTAGTGTTATTGTCAACAGCTAGCTATTGATATAACCGCCACACAACGGTATCTAATATTCTGATCTAATTTGGTTTCTAAATTAACATTTTGCAGGTCCAGATAAGGTTCACAGGCTTACAAATTCTATAAAAAAAATAATAATATTGATGTGAATGAGATTAACAGTAACAGAAGTTAAAAACACAATGATGAAGCTTAAAGAATTTAAATTTTTTTTCTTTGAAAAAAGATGGGTGCTTCCATTAGTCATGGCTTCAATCATATTTATCTTTCTGTGCACAATCTCTTTAAATTTGGGTACTGAGGACAAAGTCAATTCCTTTCGGGTCGGGTCAAATAAAACCGGGTCATTTGCTGAGGACAAGATCCAGTTCCCAGCCCCTCCGCCTCGTCCAACTGTTCCTCGCTTCGCTTATCTTGTTTCGGGGTCAAAAGGGGATTTGAACAAGTTGTGGAGGACAGTGAGAGCGTTGTATCATCCGTGGAACTATTATGTGCTTCATCTTGATCTCGAATCGCCAGCTGATGAGAGGCTGGAGCTTGCTTCGCGGGTTGAGAATGATCCGGTTTTTTCGGCTGTTGGGAATGTTTATGTGATCCCAAAAGCTAATATGGTTACATATAGAGGGCCAACTATGGTGGCTAATACCCTTCATGCTTGTGCCATTCTTTTAAGAAAGTTTAAGGATTGGGATTGGTTTATAAACCTCAGTGCCTCGGATTATCCTCTCGTTACTCAGGATGGTTAGTTTTTGAATCTTGTTTCGTTTATTTGGTTGTTTCGTGTTGATTTTAATCGGTTTCTTGAACTTGATTGCAGATCTTCTTTATGCGTTTCGTGATTTGAAGAGGGATTTGAATTTTATCGAGCACTCGAGCCAATTAGGGTGGAAAGAGTAAGTATTGGGCAAATCCACAAACACGTTTAGCTAAACGGGTTGTGTTCTGGTCGACCTGGTGGGTTTGCGGGTTGACTCTATCTTACACTAATTTTGGGTATTATAGGCCTTAAAAAAACATAACTATTTTTATATACATTTGTGTCGTGTTCATGTCAACCCGTGAAACTCGTGTCGTCTCTGGGTTCACGTGACACGATTTTCGGGTTTGTGTCATGTTTGGGTTGTTGGCAAACTTTTAGGTGTGAACTGCGAACACGACCCGCTTAATACCCTTACTGAAAGTATAAGTGTGTGTGTGTGTGCGTGCAGGAACAAAAGGGCAATGCCATTGATGGTTGACCCGGGACTATACCAAAACAAAAAGTCGGATATCTTTTGGGTTCAGCCAAAGCGAGCTCTCCCGACAACGTTTAAATTGTTTACAGGGTCGGCATGGATGATTCTGTCACGCTCATTTGTCGAATACTGTATATGGGGTTGGGATAATCTACCAAGAACTCTACTCATGTACTACACAAATTTCGTCTCATCACCCGAAGGTTACTTTCAAACGGTTATCTGCAACGCTCCAGAATTCGTACCAACCGTGGTTAACCACGACATGCATTTTATATCTTGGGACACCCCTCCAAAGCAACATCCTCATATCCTAACCATAAACGACACAGAAAAAATGATAGCAAGCGGGGCTGCATTCGCACGCAAGTTCAAACATGACACTCTTGTTTTGGATAGAATCGACCGTGAGTTACTTCACCGTAAGAATGGTAGTTTCACCCCAGGCGGATGGTGCAAGGGCGACCCGTCTTGCACCAAGGTTGGGAAACCGACACGGGTCAAACCAGGTCCAGGTGCTCAACGGCTTCGCCAGCTTATAGGGAAGCTTCTTCAAGCACCTAAGTTTAGTCAAAGTCAATGCCAATAGATTCTATAAATTAGAATATACTGCTTTTGTTGTATTTTAAATTTCTGTTATTTCATGACTAATACATCATGCAACAAGAGATGTACATTGTTTCGGTTCGAGATTGAAATAATAATAATCTGAACTGCAAAAATTACAAAACTTATACACCTTTTCTGTACTAAGTTTGAAACAGAAAAACCTCTGCATACCTTTCTAATCCCAAAATTTAAAACATATCTAAAACCTTAATATTTCCCATAGAATTTGCAGCAACCAAAGTGGACGATTGAGGGCGCCAACACACGGAAGAAATGAATTGTTCGTTGTCATCCACTTCATTTCCTGATATCGGATCGGTGGTGTTGAATTTATACGACATTGCAGGCATAGGGAATGCTTTGTGGTAGATGAAAACCTGTTCAAATGTTTATAAAAAGTAAATAAAAGTTAATTAAAACTGTAAGTTCCTATAGCATTAAAGGGTTTTTTTTTTTTTTTTATAATTACCTCGTTTGTTTCTGAACCAGTAGCGATGTAGCCGCCTGATACTGATAAACCAACAAAATTCTACAAAAAATAAATAAATAAATAAATAACTGATGCAAAAAAAAAAAAAAAAAAACTGTTTTGACCCATTACCCAACCTGCCAGCCCAGCCCAGCCCATTTTGCCATCTTTAGGGCCTAAAGAAAATAAAAGAAAATACCTTTACATTGACATGGCCAGAGAATGACTGAATCGGGCGGTCAAGAACTTGAGATGCAGTGTCTGATAAATCCCAGAGCTTGAGTGTGTTATCAGTGGATGATGATACAAGAGTTTTTGAATCTATAAACTTGATGTAACTAACGGTTCTCTTATGTCCGACCAATGTGTAGAGCGGCATACTTAAATTGCGTAAATCGTGGTAATATACTCTATGATCTGCAGAACCAAATGCAAGAAAATTACTAGATTCACAAGGAAACTGAACACAACACACATTCGCCTTTGTTTTAATGGTACCAATACTCGCTCCCTGCAGTAATAACAAAAAGTTGGTTATTATACATTCTGGTATTGATCTAAAGCATAGTTAAGTATTTGTAAACAAAGCATATAATTGCCTGATTAATATTCCAGAGCTTAACCGAACCATCATCACTCCCACTGGCCAGCAATTTTGGATCTGCCGAGTAGTCAACAGACCATGCACGTCTTTGGTGCTCTCTCATTTCCGCAGATACTTGACCTTGTGTAACATCCCACACCTGAAATTTTTTTAACACTGATGAGTGGGTTGAGTAACGGGTCAAAACAGGACGGACCACATTGACCCACAAACACTTTTTGTCCATGTTTTACGATATGCATAAATTATGATTAGAAAACAAATTTATTCTAGTGATAAAGTTACCAAAATCAACCCATTTATTCACAGATTACCTGCACGGCACCGTCGAAATTACTTGAAGCACACTGGCTTTTGATGTAACGATTCCAACAAATACTGCTTATCTTTGATCTTGTTGGGATTTCAACGAGAGGAAAGTGGATGTCTCGATTCCCATTCAAGATCGATTCATATTCAAAAACTTTAATCTTTTTATTAACGCCAGCTGTTGCAAAAAACTCCCCGTCGCGATCAAAACTCAATGAGCATACAAGACTTGAAGAATTCAAAAGATCTCCTTGTTTCAAGTCGGCTTTGACTTTTAATTTACTTGACGACATGTACTTAGACAGTCCCTCCATAAACGGATGCATCCACCCACTATTTACCGCTCTATTTCTGGTTAAAAAGTACGCTGATTCTAGTTTCTTGAAGTTTTTCGTCAATCTAGAATTTTCTTGATTTTCTTTGGGCGTTCTTCTGACACGTTTTCTGGACGTCGAGCTTGCAAAGTCATCATTTTTTGACATATTCATCGAATTAGAGCCTCCTTTTCTTCTAACAGACGCTTGAAGCTTTGTAACTTGTTGTATATCAGAAGACAGAAATGAAATGTCCCTCTGCAAGTAACCTGCAGCGTCTTGTTTTCGTTGTTGCAGCGTTTGAAGAAAGTCGAGCAACATTTCTTGCTCAACGATCTCTTCTTCAAGATCTATTGCAGCTTCACGTTCGTCTAGTTTTTCTCTAAGTTCGTTAAGAAGCTCACTTTGTAACACGTCACTACATCCACGTAACTATGAAACATGAGAATCTTGATCAACAAGTAACGAGACGAATATTGAACAATTCTTTTGAACTTACTCTATTTTGGGCCTGCTAGCAGGGTCGGGATGCAGTAACCGCATGGAAAAAAAGGCTTCCTTTTGCCACTTGAAATGAAATTGTGGAGGAAACACGCGATGTTTAACGCTAGACATGGTTTGATTCTTTTCTTCCGGCGAACTACAAGGGTAATATAACTGTTCATAGAAATAAACCCAAATGGAATATAAATAAAAATAAAAAAATTCACAGAAACAAAACCATATGAAGCTGAAATCAGTACTAAAAACAAACACACCTCAAACAGAAGAACCCCTAACCGATAAACATCAGAAGCGCAAGAACTCGGCCCACCAGCAGCTTCCTCAGGGCTTGTATACCAATTTGTTTCCATTTCTAATATCTTTTTCATGGGAAACATATGTTTTTTCTCTTCTGCTTGTTCAACCCATTCGATTTGCGACACTTTATGATCAACATTCAACGACGTTACATCCTGATACGAATCTGAGCCTGGGCCTGAGCCTGAGCCTGAGCCTGAGCCTGAGCCTGAGCCCGAATCAGAGCAAGACGCAGACTCTATAAACGATACATGATTAAACGACGACATAACAAAGCACGAAGGCCGATTGTTATGAACAACAAACCCTTGGCTATGTGCTAAACTCACAATTTTCACTATCTGCATAAATATATGTAAACATTCAAGCTCATCCACCGCTCGTTTCGCGTTGTCTAACCACTGTCTTAAACTAACTTCCTTACTTTTCAATGACCCAACAACTGTATTATTCCTCCCATGATCATCATCATCATCATCATGATCATAACCATGATCATGATCAGATGAGTTATCCATATCATATCCAAATTTCAGCTCTACAACATGTAGTCACTATAACCAACCCCATATCAAATCACAATAACATTTAAGCACATGATCATCATCTAGCCTGATAAAAATAATAATAATAATAACCCATTAAACCATAGTAAACCATAGTAAACCATAGTAACAGTAACATTAATAATAATAATAATAATGAATAATATTAATAATAATAATAATAATACCAGTAATCTTGATGAGAGGAGGTTGAGATGTTTAGCTTCTGGTACAAACAAGAACCATAAAAATCGAATCTTTATTCTAGAAATATAAAAAAAGAATCAGCCCAGATGTCTGCTGGTGGTTGTTTAAATGTAAAAAATCGACATGTTTTTGAATTGAAATAAAATATTATTCATATAAATAAATGAATTAAATAAGACCAGATAAGATTATAGATTCTGTGGTGAGTGTTTTTTGAAGCCTTAAACTGAACCATCGGTCGTTAACCATCTTTGTTTCACCTTTTTACGTGGCACAATCATGTCCTTTGAAAATTAAATGCACACATAAATTTGAATATATGGAGTATTATTATTCATAAATTATAATATTATTATTGTTATATTAGTAGAAGCAAATGCATAAAAACTACGACCATTGAATGTTTTTTTTCTAAATACATTGAATCGATGATGATGGGGACATGATTGGGTCAGAATAGTCAATCATGTGAAACTGTTAATGATTGTGGTTTGGAATGAAGAGGGAAGAACAAATATCACAAACCATGTTGTTATCTTCGTTGAGATCCATTGTTACACCAACATATTCAGATTTCAGTCATCGACTTACATTCCATATCATAATTTCATAAATCCGTTTGGTGGAGACAGTTTTGAAATTACTGTTATATATATAAAAATACAAACCAAAGCTAAAGGAGCTAGGGGTGTGTCAGGTCCGGTTCAGTTCGTTTTTTTTTTATTTTTTTTTTTTGTAAAATCATAGTCGTAACCGAAGTATTCGGTTTTTGGTTTTTGGTTTTTGAAAACCGTTTGGCTTTGGGTTTTTTGTTTTGGATTTTTCAATTTTAGTAGCGGTCCGTTTCGGTTTTTAGAACATAATTTCATAAAGTTTAAAAATAGAACTTATAATCTAAGATTTAAGAATCCTTCTTAGATGCTTATATTTTTGTTAATATATTTAACCTTTTCAATTCATTTTGTTCACATAAACCGAACATTCTAAACGATTTTCATGTTTTACAAGGTTTTTATTAAGACATTTCTTTTTGTAGTACTTTAAAAATTAATTATTCTAAAGAATAAAACTAATAATTCCTCAATCAATGTATAAGATATATTAAAAAATTATTTTTTGGGTTATTTGTTTCGGTTTTTATGATATGCAAAATTGAACTGCGAATTTTGGTTCGGTTTTTTTCGTTTATTTTTTCCAGTTTTTTGTGTGGTTCGGTGAAATCGTTTTTTTTTTTGGTTTTTTGCTCACCCCTAACGGTAGCTACCGTGCTACAGTAGCTTTGTTTTGTTTTGTTTTTTTTTTAATATGGCCACTTAACTTTTAGAATTTATAGTTATAACCCCTTAATTTTTTAAAATCTTTATCAAATGATATTTTAACCTTCTAAGTTTGTAAAGTTTCAAGTTTTATTTTTTGTATACGTGTCAATATACATTTAGGTTGGTTATGAGTCAGGTCAGACTTAGTATATTTTGTTCTTATTTTTATGTATGTTTTCAATTACATCATCGAGTTTATAAAATCTCAAGTTTTATTTTTTCTTTATCTATGTGTCGGTATAATTTAGGTTGGTTTCTGTTTTGACGTAAATATTTTTTTTAGAAATAGGTCAGGTTAGTTATGATACATTTTTCGTTCTTATTTTTATGTATGTTTTTAGTTGTTTTATATTTGATGCAAATTTTCTTATCGTTTTGTTTGCACCACCACTTTATATTTTTTTTTTCTCTTTTGGTTGCTAACGGTGTCGTGTTTAGGTATCATCTTCCGATTTACCTTGTTGTACATATTTACTATGTATTAATTTAGGATTGTGTGAATAGTGCCACTCCTCTCTCATTGGTTGAGAGAGACAGTGGCAATTATATATATATATATATATATATATATATATCATTTCTTACAGCTTTATCTGATAATATATAGAATTGATTTCATTTTAAAAACAAAGTTGCTTTGGTGGTGGAGTGGTTTGATGTGTATTCCTCTTGCATGGGGTCACGGGTTCGAGGCTGTTTCATGCATTTATTTACAACATTTTTTTACAACGTTATTTGATAATAAATATAATTGGTTTCATTTAAAACTAAAGTTGTCTTAGTGGTGGAGTGGTTTGAGTTGTTTTGCCCTTACATGAGGTCATGCGTTCGAGACTAGCCAGAGCTTATTTTTTTTCATTTATGCAGCTTTATTTCATATATATATATATATAGGGGGCGGTTATTCTACAAAGTAAAAGAAACGTGCGAAGGATGCGAAGGATATTTGTACATGATAATTACGTAATGATAATTACGTAATGTTTTTTATGTTCATGAAAGCATTACGTAATTATCGTTACGTAATTATCATTACGTAATTATCATGCACTTTGTACATGATAATTACGTAATGATAATTACGTAATGTTTTTGTATGTTCATGAAGGCATTACGTAATTATCATTACGTAATTATCATGTACAAAGTGATCCTTCGCATCCTTCGCACGTTTGTATTACTTTGTATTTGATCCCGCCCCTATATATATATAATTGGGTTGGGAGGAATAAACAAATTTGGTTGGTGGTGTATTGGTCTCAAGTGCATTTCCTTAAGTTTGAGGTCACAGGTTCTAAACCTAGTTTGTTCAATTGTTTTTCTAGCTAACTTTTTTATTGCCTAGACTATTATTTTCAAAATTAACCTAAAAATTATAAACTTCCATATGATTGAATTATTTTCGTTGTCTCTTTGATTTTTTTTCTTACATAGTTACATGTATCGCAACTCTTGAAACAGAAACCATGATATCGAAAGTCTTGATAAAACATATTGCCTTTTGTTGTAAAAAATTTCAATTATAAATGTCGGATGTACACGATACAACTCTTAATAAGTTATGCGCAGAGTAAAGAAAAACGTTCAAGATGAAGCAGGAATCACCTGGTGCGCCGCAATGCGCGAGGGTAGAAATCATAGTATATTATCAAACCAAAAACAATTTGGCGACGCGCGGGTTAAATCCTAGTTAAAATGTGACAACCTGCACCCTTCACTTTTCGTAAATGTGCATAATTGGTTCCTCAACTATTTCAAATTTTTATTTTTAACCCTCGTATTTTAACAGGACCAAAATTCACAATTTAATAAAACTTATAATTTTGATAAAACATATGCACGTTTTATACTCACATCTACACCCGAGCACGTATGTTTTAGACCTTGATACTCAAAGCCCTTAATTTTCGGTCCTAAAACAACTTAGAAACAGAAGGAAACAAGTATAGAACTTAAAATTGATTAAATTAGAAAAATTATTTTAGCCCTCGCGGTCCGCTAAGACAGTCAAACAGTCAAAGTTCCAGTCAAAGTCCTAGTCAAAAGTCCTAGTCAAAGTCTTAGTCAAAATCCTAGTCAAAGTCCTAGTCAAATAGTCAATTCATCTTAAAACCTTACTTTATTGTGTTGACCAATTTTAAAGCCTAATTGAATCCAAAACTAGTATAAAAACCCACCTATGACCCATTACACTTTGCACCTCTAAATCGATTGTTTCAATTCGATTAAACTCTCCCTCATACCTTTCTTCTATAGTATATTACTTCTACATTTGAAGCTTTGATTATAAGCTCTCGTAATTGGTGAATTGGAAGCTTGATATGTTTCCTATTCGGTTTCTTTTCTTCTAAATTAGACTAGTTTCGTTGTTGAATCTTTGGATTGCTCGCATTTTCACGCTCGCTTAGTCATCTAGTCATTTGGCGAAAGTGAGTATTTCCTATCCCCCTTTTTGTCTTTATTCACTTTTTGGGTGTTACATGTACACTTATACAAAATATACATACAAGTTCACATTTTTACAATACAATTCTAGTACATTGTGCATTTTCTTACATACGTGCTTTATGCTTAGACATTACATGTAGAATACATTTGTACTTAGTGAAATCATTAACCATGTACAAGTCGACCTTAACATTGGATAGCGCTATTGGATTGACAACCTACCTAGGTGATTCTCCCCCTTTTTCATCGGAGAATCCATGGTCATTGTTAAGTTATTATCCATTTATTGGATAAGTACACCGCCGTTCATTTTAGTACATTTATACAGTCACAAGATTGATTTCGCTCATTTGTATGATACATAGTTTACATAAATGCACCGTAGCTTTGCACTTGAATTGTATAACATTTTCCAACTTACTATATGTATTAAAACTAGGATTGCTCACCAACATTTCATATGTTGACAAAACTTATTTTGTACATGTTTCAGGTGCAGTTTGATCTTAGTTCCATAGCATTGGATTTTAGTGCTTGCTTTTAATAATTTATTTCAAATTTCATGTTTTGTTCAGACTTTTGTATTTTTCCCATTTCATCCATGTAAGACAATTTAAATTATACAATAATATATTTACATTTTAGTACCATGTGGTTTTGAACAATCGTCACTACGTGACACCTCGATGATTCCGCCATCGGTTGGGGTGTTACATAAAATTATAACGAAACTAGTTAAAATTATAACAAAACTAATATTAAGCTCCCTGCGTTACGGGTGTGCATCATAACATGAAAAAAGTAACATTAAAATGTTTTATTGAACCCATGTGTCATTGGAAATGTGCTTTGCTTTGGCAATGTTAAACCGGATGAAAAGTGGGCGTAAGTATTTTCAATCATGCATGTCCATTGCGGGGAGTTAACACGCAAAAATTGAACCGAAACGTAAAATATAGAAAAAATAACTAAGCCGACTTATAACCCGTTGATCGTGCGTCCCAACGTGTAACACATAGGGATATCCCACATCGCCCGTGGACATGAAATATCTTGGTTCATAAGTAATGTCCTGCATCTTAAATCACCAACGCGTTTTTGGCGCATATGGCTGTGGAGCACATGATAACTCCATAGTTAAGAGTGTTTGAGTGACAGCAATTCCATGATGGGTGACCCCCCTGGGCAGGTTTCACTTAGATATCCGAATACAAATCCGTGAGCTTCTAATGGGCAAAGCGGACAATATTGGATGCTATTAGAGGCGGAGTGTTACAGATTGGTATCAAAGTCACTCATGTGCCATTCGGGATGGTAGGGCAAACCTCATCGAGGACGATGAGTCCCTGAGGGGGGTTGATTGTAACACCCTAGGCATATCCCACATCTTCTGTAGACATGAGAGATCTTGGTTCATAAGTAATGTCCTGCCTCTTAAATCACCAACGAGTTTTGGGCGCATATGGTTGTGGAGCACATGAAAACTCCATACTTAAGCGTGTTTGAGTGACAACAATTCCATGATGGGTGACCCCCCCCCCCCTCCAAGGAAGTTTTCACTCAGGCAACCAAAAACAAATTCGTGAGCTTCTAGTGGGCAAAGCGGACAATAATGGATGATACAAGAGATGGGGTATTACACAACGAGGCCATTAAATGGGGGGGGGGGGGATAAGCGTAAAAACGTTGAATTACACACACACACACACACACGTTGCAGTGTGTTAACTCGCAAAATTTAGACCGAAACGTTAAATGATAATTCTGTAAAAGATGAAAAGATTAGGACTCGTACATTGCGACTGGGCCGTTAAATGGGAAATTTGTAAAAACATCGAGCCACCTGCGTGCGTTGCAAAGTGTTAACTCGCAAAATTTAGACGGAAATGTTAAATAGGAAATTTGTAAACGATCAAAAGTATAGGGGACCAAATTTGAAAGTAGAAAAGTGTTGAGGTTAAAAATGTAAAAACAACTTTGTGACAAATTTGCAAAAGATGAAAAGTATAAAGGTTAAAAGGAAAAGAACAAAGTTGATTGGAATGTGTTTTTTTTTTAATTAAAAGTGAGATCAAAACTGAAAGTAAAAAAGTTTTGAAGTTATAAAAAAATCATCATATAATAAATAAAACATTAAGATAACATTGAATAACTTGATTGGTGCCCCACCTCTCATTTTGTGGGGATACTAACTTCCATGTCTAAAGCTTTGAGGTCGCGTTTGGTATGCTGAAATGGAAGGTGTAATGGAATGAATTATTACGAGGTAATGAAATATTGTGTGTTTGGTTGGTCAATGTAATAGAATCACCTATTCCACAAGGCATTTCATTCCTCAAAACCATTCAATATACCCCCATGTTTTTTTCATTCCATCTCCTTTTTCACCATTTATTAACACCAAAACCCACCACCATCACCACCACCCACCGTCACACACCGCCACCCACTACCTTCACCCACCCATCACGTCGCTATCCATCGCCACATTCACCCACCCACCATGTCGCCATCCACCACCATCGGCGCCATCCACCGCCACCCCCATCATTACTGACCCACCATCACAGCCATCAACCACCACCCCCATCGCTACTAACCATAACTCACCACATCCACCTACCGCCGTCACCCCACCATCGCCACCATCTATTGCCGCCGCATGCCATCGTCTTCACCCTCACCCTCACCCCCACCACCGTCACTACACCCACCGCCAAAAGCCAAATATCACCACCCACCACCGATTTTATTATTTTGTCTTTTCCTGCCTACCAAACAATATGAGGCAATAGCTTGTTTCATTCCCACATGATTGGAATGGTAACGATCCATTCCATTACCTCATCCATTTCATTCCTTCATCCATTCCATTATCTCATACCAAATAGACCTTAAGTTTTCTAACTTGAAGATAATGGGTTCAATCCTTATTCAAAGCAACATTTATCCGTTAAATAGAAGGGAAAAAACTTGAATGGAACACGATTATTATTATTTAAAGAGAGAATCGCATGGTTGGTCCTTGTGTTTTCCAAAATTTGCATTCTTGATCCTAGTGGTTCACTAATTACAGAGTTGGTCCGAGTGTTGTAAACTTATTACTAACATGATCCAAATGTATTAATTTGATTACTATATTGATCCTTGCCCCTAACGGTTGTTAAAACTTTTGTTAAATAGATATGAAATGTCTATTTTGCCCATTAAAAAAAAAACAAATATTATAAATAAATAACTACACCACCACACCCTCACCCTACCTTATCTTCTTCCCCAACACCACCACTGTTGTCACCTCTACCTTATCTTCTTCCACCACCACCACCACCACCATACCCCTACCCGCACCACAAAACCCATAAATAAAAAACATCACCACCGTTGCTTCCCCTGAACCAATGTCGTATCTTTCTTCCCTTGAACCACCACCAACGCCGTCTCTTTCTTACCCGGATCTGAACTGAATTCGTGATTTTATAGGAAGTTTTTTGATGATTTCGACTTGAATTTCGAAAGGTATGTGATCTGACATTTTGATTTTCGCGTAGATTGGGGATTAGGGAGACGAGGGGGTGGTGGTGTGTTGGGATGGTGACGGTGACGGTGACGGGGTAGGATTGGGAATGGTGCAAATGTGGGTTGGTCGTTTTAGGTCGATGGATGTGGGTTTCGAGGAGATGGTGGTGGTTTAAGGAAGAAGAAGGGTGGGGTTTTATATTGGGCCCAGACATAAAAAGACTATAATACCTCTACATGAAAAGCATGTGGGTGGACTTAACCATAAAAGTTAACAGTCATTAGTCATGAGGATCAATCGAATGCACTTTTGTTAAACCTAAATACCAATCTTATAATTAATTAACCACTAAGACAAAAAAATGCAAAATTTAGAAAGCACAACGACCAACCATGCGATTCAATTTTTTTTTTTTTTTTTTTAAAGAACCTAACTTGTTTCAACTTTCAAAACCCAAGAGACGTAGACCACCACATCAGGTTGTCCAACGTGGCGCCATGCATCATTTCCACTCCCACGACTCAACTCGACTCAAATTTCAATCCAACGGTGTCAAATCTCCCACCACTTAATCCTCTGCGACACTCCCTACCGTAACTATCATATAAACTCACACCACCGCCACAATCTACGACCAAGATCTTCCCAATAAAATCCGCATGGTTCGCTCTAACCTTTCCCGTCTAAGATACGCCATAAACACAAAGGGTTTATCACTCTCTCTCTCCTTCTTTATATACTTTAATAATAACATGCAATTCAACCCCTATTTGATCATGATCGGAGTACTGAAACCCTAGAAAAGAGGGCTTTTTGTTTCAATTAACAATTTCTGTTGCTGTTAATCGCTGTTAACAGTTTTTTGAAATGGAATCGTCTTCGATTGCAACATACACACCTCGAACATCCAAGTAAACACTTACTCTTGTCGATTGTTAGTACATCGTTATTCACGTTATTAACTTATTGTTTTTGATCGTGTGAATTTGTTTGTTTTATAGGAAACGTGTGTTTCCAGGAAGTAGTTCATCGTGTAAGGAACCTGATGTCATCGAGATCACTCCTCCTTTGACTGATCAGTCTTCGAAATCGAAGGCTAGGGTTGTGCAAAAGGAGGTATATAATTTAACACAATTTTATTTGATTATTAAGCATTCAGTTAAGAATTTAGCTTAATTTGTTGTTTAGTTTGTTCCGTAAACCGTATAAAATTTGCAGTAGATAACCGAGTATCTGTTTGTTCGGCGAGAATCGTATAATACGCCTGTATGTTGTAAATAAAAGATAATGAAAATTAGTGGGTGAGACTAGAGAGAAGTGGTTATATTATTGTCTTGTGTATGAGAAAAAAAAGCTATGGATGCAAATGCATTATGCGGTTTTGCGGTTCTCTTCATATTATTGGTTGGGAGACGAACACGCCTCTCTTTATAATCACGCTATGTATATACTACTTTAGAAACTGTGCATCACACAAGTTGAATAAAAGAACTATTAAATAGTTAGCATTGTTTGAAATCTGGACCGGGAACCGGGGGTGGGGCCGGCTGGTGACCGGTGGTCGGACTGGAAAACTGGGTGGTTGAACTGGAATTTTGTGGGGTCGGACTGGAAATTGATTAAATTTATGTTATTATTTATACTCTTTTTTAATAATATATTGTGACATCATTCGGTTCTTACATTTGGTCAACCGGTTTGACCATAAATACGAAGGAATAAGACAAGTGGGAAAAAAAAAGTTTGGGCATACGAAATTGCCATGTTTGTATGGAATCCTCTGTGTGTGTGACTGAGAGCTTCTGTGATTAATCACTCAATTTGTCAGGTGGTCTTTCATGAAATAATTGATGTTGACATGGATGACGACGGTAATGATGTATTGTTCATTGGAGAGAAGGGCAAGTCTAACAAAAAGATGAAGGGTATTTCATTGGGTTCTAGTAGTGCCTCACAGTTAGATGCAAAGAAAGTTGAGTCAAATAAGAAGGGGAAGGTATAAGATTTTTTCTTGGTTGTTTGTTTTCTGGTGTTTAATAATGTATAATGGTTATATTTTATCCTTGTCTGTTTCAGGAGGTTCCAAATTCTTCAAAGAGCTTTAACCCAAAGTCAAATAACTATTTTGATTTAGATAATTATGTTTTTAACAATGATTATTTGACGTTGCAATCCCATTTTGACAACATTGATCTCCCTACTGGAATTGAAGCCCCCGTACCCTGGTGGCAAGATTCCTTTCAAATGAAAAAGACGACCACTGGAAATCCATTTGTAACTTCAAATGCAGTATTGGATGCTAGTGTAAGTCAACCGAACAGGGTAGGTGAGTTGTCCACGTCTACCTGGCATCCTGCAAGTAACAATGTTCTGGCACAAAACATGCATTCTAACCATACACAAACTGGTAACAGTAATCATTTATCTAACAACTATAATGCTAAAGTTGCTGTAAATAGCCCAAACACATCAAGTTCAAGGTTGGCTGGTAGCTCATCTAGAATGGCAAAGCCTGTTAATGATGAAGTTATGAAAATGTTACAAAGTTTTAAGAAATTTGATACTGTCACAGACCATTCAGATCATCATTTTGCAACGACACAGGCAAGTCTGTGTTTTTCACTGATGAGTAATGCCATCGTTTGCTTTCTCATTAATTGTTTGGTTATTTATTTATTTCACATATATATGTCACATATCAGCCACCCAAAAGATGTGCTAAAAAGATACAAGAAGAGTGGAGGATTCTTGAGAAAGACTTGCCTGGTATGTCTAACAGATTGACCGGTTTTATAATCCAATTGAAATATAATCAGTGAATAGATATTATATTTTACTATTTGTTTACAGACACAATATTTGTTCGAGTTTATGAATCAAGGATGGATCTTTTAAGAGCTGTGATTATTGGAGCAGAGGGGACACCGTATCATGACGGTCTTTTCTTTTTTGATGTGTGTTTTCCAAGCACCTACCCAAAGAAGCCGCCAGTAAGCCATCTTTTTATTCACTTTTTTGTTAATGCATACAACGAATAGGATTAACTTGATGTGATATATTTAATAATTGTTTTTTCAGCTTGTGCATTATCACTCTGGTGGTCTTCGGATTAATCCAAATCTGTACAACTGTGGTAAAGTTTGCTTGAGTCTTCTAAACACGTGGTCTGGGGGCCAGAAGGAGAAGTGGATACCGGGCACCTCAACGATGCTCCAGGTTCTAGTCTCTATACAGGGTCTGATTTTGAACATGAAGCCTTACTTTAATGAACCAGGGTACGCACGTTCGAGTGGCTCTGTGCATGGAGAACGTTCTTCCTTACACTATAACGAGAATACCCTAATTTTATCACTCAAAACAATGGTCTACACCATGAACAGACCACCCAAGGTAATACTTATTTTGTATTTTTTTTTTGTTGATACTTGTCTAGCATATGTGGTTAAATGCTAAAAGTGTTGGATGCAGAACTTCGAGGATCTGGTGGTTGGGCATTTTAGGAGTCGCGTAGTAGATATATTGATGGCATGTAAAGCCTACACAGAAGGTGTGCAAGTCGGGTGTCTTGTTAAAGGAGGTGTACAAGATGTTGACGAGGATAACAGTAAATGCTCACAACAGTTTAAGAATGACGTGGCATCGTATTCTAAGACACTTATAGCTGCATTTATGAAGATTGGAGCAAAAGAAGCTGAAGGATTCCTTAATTTAAGTGTAAAGAAATAGTATCCCCTAGATGCAAAATGACATTCAAAGTTGAATAGAATGTGTTTTTAGGGACAGCAATAGCATGTGCTTTAACCGCATATTAGGTCAAATCTATCTATGCAAGAGGAGTTCCTTTATTGGTAGGACACACTTGTTCCATAGGGTGCTAAACGGGTCGAATACGAAACCAACACAAAAGGTGTTACACACGAACTTGACCTAACGCAGGGTGGATTGATGGGTTGAACTGAACATAATCTGGTTAACTTGAAAAGTTTTTGAGTTTTATTTTGATTGAATTAATTACTAATTGTGTCCTTGTGTTTTGGTGGTTTTAACTACTTGAGTCCAAATCGAAAACGTTTAACTACCTAAACACTTAAACTTTTCAAATTTTAATCATCCGAGTCCAATTTAGTAACGACGACTAGTTGATCTGTTAAAAATTGCGAAGGTATGTTAAAAAGTACTGAACGCAATCTGGCTAGTGGCCAACTTGAAAGGTTTTGTTTTTTTTTTTCTTTAACTTAGAAAGTTTTGGTGTGTTGTTTCTTTCATAATTAATACGAAGCTAGGATTAGAAAAAAACTAAAAAAATTGTGTGCATAGAATGATGCATAACCAAACCATGTGAATTGTGAACCCAAAAAACCAATGATTTATTTTTATTTCTATTTAAAGGCTTAAATGTAATCTTATACAACTAAGGCCAGTCAGGGTGGTTCGTGATGACCACCCCGTGATACCGTGACCACCGCGAAACACAGCCTCCCCCCCCTCATTTATCACGGCCGTGATGAATTATCTCGTGATGACCATCACGTTGATCACAAAACAAAGAAAACAAAAGGCTGAGAAAAAGCAGCCATGGTCACACCAAAAAGTTAATTTTTTTTTGTTTTTTTATTAAAAAATAGTGATGGGTGTGATGAAATGAGGTGTCACAAAATGATTGGGTGTGATAGTTTTAGTGATAGTTGTGAACACTACCGCATGAGTTTAGTGATGGAATGTGATAAAATACGATAAAATGAGGTGGCAGAATCTAATTGAGCGTGAGAGTGTGATGAATGTGATGAATTAGTGACTACCCCTTGTGGCCTAAGTAGGTTTTGTGTTGTGAAAATTAACGCACTCATGACAACTAATCAATGAAGGTTGTTGCTGGGGGCCATTGAAGTCCATCGTCACTCCAATGGTGGGTGTGATTCGTGTGAATATGGGGAAGGTGGGGACAACCAAGGGCAAAGCTCTTCGACCACCACATTTTTTTGCTTGGTGGTGTAAATTTATTTGTTTTTTATCCGGAAAATTTTGTACATACTGTATTTGGCTTCCACCGATTAAGAAAAAATAGATTTCATTCAGCTTAACCATCTTAAAATTCATGCTCCGCCGTTGAGGTCCAACTCCAACATCCAATCACATATTCCCTGCACATACTTTTTAACCAAAAAAAACTATCGTGATTTAGATGTTGTTTGGTTGATTAAGTGTTGATTCATTAAGACGTCTGAACGGTTAAATGCTGAATCATTAAGTTGGACCTCTTAGGGTATGTTTGGCAAAACTAGCTGGAGGCTGGTAGCTGAAAGTTTTTTAAATATATTTTGGTGTTTGGTAGAGTAGCTAGAGCTTTTAATAAAATGACAAAAATGGGCATAATTAAAATATTGTAAGGAAAGTTTTTATTTTGTTTTTAAAATAGAATGGGTTTTTGTGTCATTTACTAATAAAAAGCTTGTAGCTAGTAGAGCTTTTTCTTAAAAGCTAGTAGTAGTAGCTTTTCAATATAGAGTTTTTTCTCCTAACCTAAAATCTTCTAGCTCTTCAACCAAACAAGACTTTTTATTGATTAAGAGATTTTTCTTAAAAGCTTAAAGCTTAAAGCTCCTTAAAGCTTCTTGCCAAACATACCCTTAGGGTATGTTTGGCAAAACTAGCTGGAGGCTGGTAGCTGTAAGCTGTAAGCTGGTAGCTGGAAGCTGGTAGCTGAAAGCTTTTAAAATATATTTTGGTGTTTGACAGAGTAGCTGGAGCTTTTAATAAAATGTATAAAATGACCAAAATGGTTATAATTAAAAGCTTGTAAAGAAGGTTTTTATTTTATTTTTAAAATAGAATGAATATTTGTGTCATTTACTAATTAAAAACTTGTAGTTAGTAGAGCTTTTTCGTAAAAGCTACTACTAGTAGCTTTTCACTGTAGAGCTTTTTCTCTAACCTAAAAGCTTCCAGCCCCTTCAACCAAGCAAGACTTTTTATTATGTAGGAGCTTTTTCTTAAAAGCTTGAAGCTTGAAGCTCCTAAAAGCTCTTAAAAGCTCATTGCCAAACATACCCTTAATGGTTAGTTTTCTTGTCCTATGTTGGTAGGAGAGTCTCATTAAGGTTTAGCCTAGTTTAGTACTTAATGGTTCAGCTACATCCCAAGTCTTAATGGTTCAGTATTAACCATTTTATTCAGAAACTGAAATAAACGCGCTGAATGCTGAATCATTCGGCGTTTAGAGATTCCCCTAATTAACATCAACGAAGTAAGTGTCTGGTAATTAGGGCTGGTATAACAAGTTACACGAACCTGTTAAGACACGAACCTGTTAAGACACCAACACAAAACTTGTAAACACGAACACGACACGAAATCTAATCGTGTCATTTTTTTCAAACACGAACACGAACCTATGTATAACAGGTTAACACGATAAGACACGATAAGGAACACCTACTAAAATAAGTTAACACGATAAGACACGACAAGACATGATAAGACACGATAACACACGATAAGACACGACAAGACATGATAAGAAACACGATAAGGCACGACAAAACCTGTTAAGATACTTACACGATAAGACACGAACACGAAACAGGTAAACATGAACACGACACGAAAATAAGGTCTTAACGTGTCGACCTGTTATAAACACAAAACCTGTTAAAATCGTGTAGGTTCGTATCAGGTTATCGTGTTCGTGTCTAAATTGCTAGCCTACGGGTAATATTTCATCCCCCGATTTAACATCACGATTACAATAATATAACCACCACGCCTGCCGTCGCCTCTATCAACTACCGTCATGGAATTCGACGGCGTTTTATACGAAACCCTATCCCCTCTATCAACCACCGTCGCCGTCTCTTCCGATGAACCGGAGCCTTACATCGTGATGCGTAATCATATACCTATTGTAACCAATTCTACGACCTTGCCGGAAACTTCTGCTCCTGAGTTCGTCTCTCTTGACGACGATTGTAATACTCCAACGCCTCCACTCAAACGGTCGCGATTGTCAACTCCTTTGAGCGATGAACAACCGGAAAGAAGTATTGACGCTGGTTGGTTTCGTGCCGGTTGTCGGTTTAAGAGCCCCATGCTTCAGCTTCACAAAGGTACACTCTTTTCCTCTTTTGTTTTTTTAATTTCAGATATTATTAAGTTGTTAGGTTTACATATTTTGTTCAGTGTCTGATGGGATTGGGTGCTCACAAATGCGCAGAGCATACCCAAACCCGGAATTCAGCCCGCGGAAGATCTTCATGCGCATGGAAGAGGTCAATCCGTATATCAAAGCATTAACCACCTTCCTATCATCACGGAGTGATATCAGCGAAGCAGCAACGACTCTCCTACAATCGTGGAGAGATACTCGCGCGCGTAAGCGGTAAAGGCGGTAATCGTTCCATGATCCCTTATTATAAGCTATATCTTAACTACTTTACTAATATAATCCTTGGGTAGTGGAGACAACCCTAATCGGGCCTGGCCCATTATGATTAGGGTTCTGGGTAATGGTGGCATACGTCCACCTCTATATAAGGGGTCACCTCCTTAATAGAGAAGACACTTTTGGCTAACCCTGAGAGCTATCACACTTGATAGTATCCCCATTCACCCCCGTTTTTGTTATAAACTACTACCTCGTGTAGTTGTCTCCCTACCTACTTGATCTTATTTGCAGGTTACCTCAATCCAGGAAGTGCTAGTGAAGGATCAATTCTGTGGTTGCATCTAGGCTATCATCCTTACAAGGAGGTTAGGCTATTTGTTTCTTCATTGGCGCCATCCCTTACGGTCTACCAATCTTTCAAACTAGTGCAAATGGATTCTGGAACTGAACAACGTGCTGATCCCATCAATGTCGACGATGGAGTTCAAGCAAATCAAGACACTGTTGCACCAACAACGGTGACCAAGAACGTGAATCAAAGACAGGCTACCACTACCTTCCCAATGTTTGCACCAAGGAAGTCTGCAGCAGCAACACAAAAGAAAGCGGCTGAAGAGCCTGTCGAAGATCTGGAAGAATGGTTGGCTCAAGAAAATGCCAAAACCATAGCAGAATACCAGAAAAGATTAATAGCAAAAGCTAGGTTGGAAGCAAGAAAAACCTTGAATTTTGATGCTGAAGAAGACTCTCACAACGACGAACAGCCAGCTTTTCGTCACATAGCTAAACCTCGCCAGGCGGTACGTGGTGGAGAACGTGGTAAGATTACTCACGTTCAGGACCACGTCAACCTGACTGGGGAACCTGACGGTTATGAATCCGAGAACGAGATCAACTCTGATCGAGCTGAGAGGCCACGAAACAAGTCTGTGGCTAGCAACCAGCCCCACCCAGACGATGATTTGCATAAGCCATACCGCCCAAAAACATTTGCGGAAAGATCCAAATTCTGCGCAAGAATCGCATTGGCACCTATGCCAGTTGAATGTAAATTGCCAAATACGATTGGCAAATATGATGGTCTGCGCGATCCGGATGACCATCTGCACGCATTCGATTGCGCGGGCAGCTCTAAACCATGGCCGGTTCAAGCTTGGTGCCATCTGTTTGTCCAAACCTTAACAGGTGCGGCAAGGGTATGGTACGAAAGTTTACCGGTCGGCAGTCTGGTTGATTTTGATGATCTGATCAAGAAATTCAAGAATCACTTCTCCCATCTGAGGAAACATAAGAAGGACAAGGCTCAGATTCTGTTGTGCTCCCGGAAGGATAATGAGAGCCTGGAGGATTACATCATACGATACAATAAAGAAGCCCTACAATTGGGGTGTGGCGAAGAACTCACCAGAGCTGCATTTATCCACGGAGTGCGACATGACGATCTCATGAGATGTCTGACGGGAAAAGATGGTGTGCCTGACGCATGGGACGAGCTGATAGAAGCAGCAAAGACATATGCGTCATCAGAACGATCGTTTACACGCTCGAAAAATTTTCATCATAACAACAATCAGGGTATGAGCATGTATGACAAAGGCAAGGGAAAGCAATCGGTATGGTCAAGAATTTCGGGTTCCGCGGACGAAGGGAAATACTCTTCGGGACAAGACGCGCGGCAACTCCTCAATAACAAGCACTCACGAGATTCGAAACCGCCAAGCAAGAAGAATTACGATTGGACACCATTGTCCAAAACACCTTCAGAAGTGTTGAGGACTGAACAAGTTCAGTTCCCCAAACCCAGGGAACTCAGTCAAGATCGGAAGAATGTGGACACCTCAAAGTATTGTGAGTATCACGAAGATTATGGCCATCTTACGGACAATTGTTATAGTCTAAAGATGGAGATTGAGAAGGCAATCAAGTCAGGTCAGCTCTCACATCTAGTGAAGAATGTAAGGAAAAAATCCAGAGATTCGCAAGGAGATGCGGATGCCAGTAACAAGAAGATAAAGAACCTCAACACGCATTATGCACAACGCTCGGGTCGTCATAATTGCTACATGACTCATCAACGGGGTCAGAAGAAAAGGTCTTACTCAACCACACAGGATGATTCCTGGAAGGAGGCACCGGTCGTTATGCCACGCGTCAAGGGAGGTGCATCTGCAACAACACCATTGATCATCACAGGAATCATTGGGCATTATCGAACAAGATACATGTTCCTTGATAATGGCAGCAGTACTGACATCATGTATCGGCAGTGTTTTGATCAATTGGATGCCGAAGACAAAGAGAAGCTAGTCCCGACCACAGAGCCAATATCCGGGTTCATACATGAAGTGATCATTCCATTGGGTATACTCACACTCCCTGTCACATGGACAGACGGACAACTCTCCCGCACGGAGACATGTGACTTCATGGTATTGCCAGTGACTTCATCACATGATGTCCTCATAGGGAGAGAAGGTTTGGCTAAATTCAATAGCAATGCGTCCACACCACACCAGATGGTCGGTTTCCCGACGCGAGGAGGAGTGGCTTTCATACGTGGAAACAAAAATTACCACGTAACAGAAACATGTAAGCCCCCCAAGATAATGAAGCCAGCGGACCGCACTGATCCGGAAAAATGGGTTATCAACCCTAAATTTCCAGATCAGACGGTTGTCATAGGCCCAGTAATCTCTGACACCATACGCACGCACTTGAAGCAAATGTTAATTAAAAATATGGACGTCTTCGCATTTCAACCCGCAGACATGGTAGGCGTTCCGCGACACATAGCGGAGCACAGGCTTAACGTCTATAGATCTGTCGAACCAGTCGTCCAGAAGAAGCGCAGTATGGGGCCAGAGAAAACAAAGGCCATGAATGAGCAAGTAGAAGAACTATTAGCTGCAGGCATTCTGCGGAAAACAAGATACCAAACTTGGGTCGCAAACCCAGTCATGGTCGGAAAGTCAAATGGTGGCTGGCGGATGTGTGTGGACTACAAGGACTTAAACAAAGCATGTCCAAAGGACTGCTACCCGCTCCCTGAGATTGACTTAAAGGTGGACTCCCTGGCACCGTTCAGATTCAAGTGCTTCCTGGACGCATATAAAGGATATCATCAAATCCAAATGGCTAAGGAAGACGAAGATAAAACGTCTTTCCGCACGGATACAGGAACTTATTGTTATACCAAAATGCCATTTGGATTGAAGAACGCGGGAGCCACGTATCAGCGTTTAATGGACAATGCGTTCAACAAACAGATCGGGGTCAATCTCGAAGTCTACGTGGATGATTTGGTCATAAAAAGTACAGAAGAGGACCAAATGCTGCTAGACATCCAGAAAACTTTTGATCAACTCCGCGCAGTGCGAATGAAGCTCAACCCGAGCAAGTGCTCTTTTGGAATGGAGGAGGGCAAGTTCCTGGGAGTGATTGTAACCAAAGATGGTTTCCGAGCAAACCCGGACAAAGTACAAGCAATCGAGAGAATGTCGTCTCCATCTTCTATCAAGGAGGTCCAGACACTCATGGGACGCCTGGTGGCTTTGAATCGTTTCCTTTCAAACTATGCGTCCAAGTCATTCCCTTTTGTGAACACACTGAAGAGCTGTCTCAAAAAATCCAACTTTAAGTGGACCAATGAGGCCGAGGCCGCATTTCAAGAAATGAAAACATGTTTGAGCCATTTGCCCGTTCTCACAGCTCCTCTCCCGAAAGAACCATTAACGCTGTACTTATCCGTAACGGACAAGGCAATTGGGGCTGTTCTTATGGTTGATCGAAAGGGCGTCCAAACGCCGGTATATTATGTCAGCAGGACTCTACTCGATCCAGAGACTCGATACTCAATGATGGAAAAGTTGGTGCTCGCATTGGTGCACGCGTCACGAAGACTGCGAAGATACTTCCAAGGACACCCAATTATCGTCCTGACAGATTTTCGCATCAATGACATCTTGCGCAAGCCTGAATTGTCGGGACGATTGGCCAAGTGGGCCATTGAGTTGGGAGAACACACGATCGAGTACAAGTCAAGAACATCATTCAAAGGGCAGATCCTTGCGGACTTCGCCGCGGAAGTTCCTGCCGAAAGCGTCACTGAGTGCCAACAGGCGCATATCACAACTCCTAATCCAGAGTCAGCGGAGAAATGGGAGTTATACACAGATGGAGCATGCAATGATGATGGCGCTGGAGCAGGCTTGCGCTTAGTCACCCCAGAAGGGAAAGACTTCACGTATGCAATTCGCCTAGACTTCCCAACAACAAACAACGAAGCGGAATACGAGGCGTTGTTGGCGGGATTGCGAATTGCGAAAAAAATGGGTGTACAGCACTTAGACGCCCACGTCGACTCTCAGCTCGTTGCTAATCACATCGATGGTTCATATGAAGCACGTGAAGCATCCATGATCCTGTACTTGGAACAAGCCAAAGCCCTCATGCGGGACTTCGCATATTGCAAGATCCACCACATCAAGAGGAGTCAAAACAAACCAGCGGACGCGTTAAGCAAGCTGGCATCAACTGCTTTTGATCATCTAGCAAAGGATGTGCGAGTGGAAGTTTTGGCTAGCCCGTCCGTGTCCCAAAAACAGGTCAATGTCACACAGATCGGAGCAACATCTTGGATAACTCCAATCCGGGCTTATCTCACAAACGGGACACTCCCAGACAACAAGGCAGAAGCTCGTAAATTACAAAACAGAGCATTGCATTACCAAGTTATCGATGGCATATTGTACCGCCGTTCTTACCTAGGGCCATTGCTACGATGTGTTGACTCCGTAGAAGCCACTTACCTTATCAAAGACATACATGAAGGGTCCTGCGGCCTGCATGCTGGCCCTAGGATGGTGGTAGCAAAGCTAATGAATGCGGGTTATTACTGGCCCGGAATGCACCGGGATGCCGAGATGGAATTGCGCAAATGCAAGTCTTGCCAACGTCATGCTCCAGGAACGTTGCGCCCAAAGAACAATTTGATACCAATAACGAGGCATCCGGCGCAGAAAAGTCTGGCAAATTGGCACCAAATTGGGAAGGGCCGTACAAAATTCAAGAAGTGCTGGGGAAGGGGGCTTATGCCTTGGAGCGCTTAGATGGCACCCCCATTCCACGCACATGGAACGCGGCTCAACTGCGCAAATGTTATTTATGAAGTATTTTACTCGTTCTGTAATAAACAATGGCTATGACCATTCCGTTTTTAATAAAAGAATTTTTAGTCCATTTTTATTCTATTTGATCAACAAATAATGCCAACGATGGTCAAGATACACATTTCATTAAGCAAAACAGTGGCATACTTACATATTATCACCAGTTCAAAAGAAACATACAAAAGTGGTGATTCAAAGCCATCACAATACATGCACCTAGGGCTATGTAGCAAAACATTACGAAAGAAAAGAAATATCAAGTTGCATACTGCCAACCGGTGGCAGTTCGACGAAGCCTTATCTTGGGAATCTTGGGGCGACCTTGGAGCTCACTTAGTTGTTTCATCTTCACCGGAATATCAATCGGCGCACTCTTCACCGGTTGATCCA